>CM075511.1:12402843-13602843 GCA_037950675.1 Hypophthalmichthys molitrix
CAATTGTTTCAGTGTTTGTTTTATATTTTTCCAGTACTTTTCCAGTACTGCTGTTGTTGCAAAAGTATAGGTTTTATCCTATATTTAAAGATTGGAACATTAGGTCTTCATTTCTGACTGGCTGTGTTTAAGCATTTGCAAATAAGATGAGAAAGATCCATGATTTTGGTATGAGGTAATCTTATAAGAAAAGAAAATGTAAGCATTTTAGAAACGTGTTAATTGACTGCATTTTGTGTGAAAACGACATCAATTGTGTTAATGGTATGGCCACAGCAGACGGATGTTCTGCTAAATGTGTTTAGTGTTTTGAAAATGTGACTACAGATTGGAAGATGTATGTTAGCAATTGAAAAAAACTGTAAAGTTTTGTTTGGCTGTGTCCAAGGAAAATGGACAACCTGTTTAGAACACTTACAAAGTTAACTGGTTTGAGAACAATGACCTGAGTTTGGAGAAATGTGTCAAATCAATTGAGAAAAAACTGTAATGTGCACATAAAAACATGAGGATTGCTGTCCACCAAACTTCTCAAGCTCCTTCAGGGAATGGTGGCAAAGACATGTACTATATGCCAATGCTTTCCTAAAATGACAAAATTCAACATGGCTGACATGGAAAAATCAGTTATATGTTGCACAGAATCTAAAGAGGGCAGTCTCATGATTTTTGGTCAAACTGTTATAAGTAAAATAGTTGTTTTTCCACATCTCTTGACCATTAGGTGGTGCTGTGCCAAAACTATGCAGGAACCCTCAGGTCATTCTTGTTATGACAGATATGTCTCAATACACTAAAGTTCTCCAGTATCCTAAAGGTATGAAACACAGCATGTACTCGAAAATAGGCGCAAATTGTGCGTTATTTGGTAAAGTATAAATGGAAATGGATCACATTTAAAAATCCATAAAGTTACATTCTGGCATTTATGTGCTGGCGGCTGCCGTCCTTGCCATATTCACATTCTTGCACATGGGGATTCAAAAGAGAACATATTTTTCCCTTTGTACTGAGTTTAATTTAGGTATGATAGAACTGCTGCAATTATGTAATTTCAACTAATATGATGTCAAACATTCAATGTTTTTCAGTTGCATTTTGAAAGAGTCTAACCAAGAATTTTTGAAGAGTTTATTGAAGATATATAATTCAGTGTTGACTAATCTTTGAACTATGTTATCTCCATGTCTCATTCGTGAGAATGCAATGATGGAGAACAAACTTATGGGGGGATGTTGAGAACCAGAACCAGGCTGAGCTACAGTAGCATTGTTAACCACCACGCAAATTCCAATAATAGCGGGGGGCCCAGAAGGCTTGGGGGCCCCCTTGTGGCCAAAAGCAATTAACTAAATTGATGACACATTTTTGACCTAATTTATTACCTGGCGGTCCGGATAAGTAAACAGAAACAACCATTAGGCCCACATATCGAAGCGGAGCTCAAAAAAAAAAAAAAAAAAAAAAAAAATGAAAGAGAAGAAATGCAAAACTGCCAAAGCTTACAACTTTTTTTGCCGAAAAATCAAAACAAAACATCTAATGAGGAGGAAAATCCAGCCAGGTCGCCCACTGAACAAGCTCCTCCCGCACCTGTCACTATGGCTGCATCCGAAATGGCATTGACATCCGGACGCACTACATTTTTCATGTTGTCATTATCATGTGCCAGCATCAGTTACGTCGCTTCAAAGTCTCCATCGAATGCACACTTCAGAATGTCGCTGGAAGTAGTAGGTCATCCGGATACTTTTTGGCCTACTCTTTTATGAGTACTGTGAATTCGGACATACTTCTTTTGTCACATACTGTTTTTCATCTACTTTATAGTAGGGAAGACTATATGTTTGCCGGCAGCGGTGATTATAACGTGTCTCAATAAAATTGTGCCAAAATTCCTATAGTCGGCTCACTGTAAACTGCTATTATATAAAAAGAAAAGAAAGAAAGAAAAACTAGGAGAAAATACAGAGTAATTGGTTCATTTATTCAGTCTGTATTTTGATTGTGTTTTGCTTCTGCTGTAAGCTCTTTGAAAGAGGAAGCATATTTTCACTTAGTAGTGGAGTGGTGGATTTTGTTCATTGATCCATTTTCACTTAAAATAGCATGAAACAAAGCAAAGCACATCACACAAATATGCAAACCTGGCATGAACTAGAAGAATTATGAATTATTTGAAAAAGATGACTATTGCTCAAGCTAAAGCCAAGAGGGTTAATTGTAATAGCCTAGCTAAAACAATTCTGTATAATTTTATATAATATAAAGAAAATAGACAAAATGAAGACTTTTGATAAATCCAAAAATCCATGAAGGTTTAAATCTTATAGCTGAAAGGTACAAGGGCTATACTGCAGACAATTTTTGTGTGCTGTTATTCAGTTCAAAGTAAAATAAATCCAGTTTTTAAATGTCTCATTTAATTTTATTCAGTATTACTGTTGTGTAATTCAAAGTAAAATGTTAGGCAATGTTGGGATGTGGGGGGCTTCAGGTCCTGACTTTGCTAAGGCCCCCAAAATGGTAACGCCACCCCTTCTGAGGAAGTTGATCTTTAGATGTTGTTTGGGCTTCTTTTCTTTTATTATGCCTGGAGGTGAGAAATACAACAAAAATGATCAAATTGGCTTGATCTATTCCACCATTTCACTATTATACAATTAAGTACAATAAATTGTATTCAGATGCATTTGTGACCCTTACGATAGTTGTTTACAAATGACAATTGTGTGTCAAAGATAATGTCTTTAATTAACCACATTCATGTAAAGAACAGAATGCTGTGTTTGGATGTTGATAGACTTATCTGTAGGCCTACTGTTAACCTATCGGAACCTGTACAAATGATTTTCCATATGTCTAAGTACTAGTGTTTCTGTATCCTATAAGTTAGTTTGAGGCTGGATCCTCTTACTCATTTTCAGAGCCCTTTGAATTCAGCTGATTTAACTTCAATTTTTGTTGAATATTGTGCATATTGGTCTCTTATGGTGTCAATGTTTTTCCCAACAGCACATTTTGCTCTCTCTTTCTTTTTGTCTGTATATACATGTGTGTGCCCTTGATACTGGAGAACATTGGGTGGGGCCGCTATATATTCAGGTACTGCTTTATGACACCATCACTGTATTGAATAGCACCATTGGGCCACAGGGTTTGAGTACACTGAGCCTCCTTTTGAAAGAATGATTTTATCTTTAAAAGATTAAAGAAAGTGACTGTACTAAAGAAAATACAGAATAAAATAAGCAGTCGTCTAGCACAGGCTTTCCTAACTCAAGGGTTTGCAAACACCAATGCCACATGTTGAGCTGAAAGAAGGAAAAACTTAAAACCTTACATTGTAAAAAAAAAAAAAAAAAAAGAAAGAAAGAAAAAATTGTTACTTGCAATTGGGATGTATTGCTTAATAGCTAATAATCAGAAGGTTGCTGGCTCGTGTGTTAGCAAGACAATTAACCTTTTTAATTTCTAGCAACATAAAGGATAGTCCATCACCATTTTTCCCTGGTCATGTGGCGATACGTAACACTTTCAGTGCCCTGGGCCCTAACATTATTCAACATCGCTCATATGACTCATTTAATTGGGCTGCTTTTGTAGACAAAATTACTGTAAAAACTTTTTACTTCCAAGATGACAACTGGACATCACTTCTCTACTTAGTGAGGTCATGTGACATTGCAGCATACTACTGTCTGAAATATTTGTTTTACATTTTTAGTAACCATGTAGTTTAGTATAGTTTTTTAAAGACATAGCAATTAATAATTATTAATGGTGGCAACTCATTTTTTTTGTGAAAGGTAAGACAGTAAAAGAGACAAAATTCAAATTTTGTTCACATTTATTTTGCTTTTAGTGTGCTCACAAAAAAAAAAAAAATTAAGAACACCTTCAGCAGAGAGGTTTAATTGCAATTTTGTAGGCAAAGTTACATTCAATCTCTAAGTCAAACGTAAAAGCTTCTCCAATATTTACAAAAGAAAAAGACAAGATGCTACACAAACATTGCATCTGATAAGTTCCTTAATTTTGTTGTAATCGAAACAAACCACAGTATAAACAGGAACCAGAACACGTGTCACAGCTTGGTTTGACTTCAAAAATGTTCCAATGGTCTGAGGATGACTTGCTGATAAAAGAGCTGCATGTGCTTTTTGAGATCAAGATATCATTTGTACAATAATCACAGTTGAAACACCCCTTCTATACATACTTACACTTTAATAAGCTCAGAGAACCAGAAATACACCATAAAGCATATGCAAATCGTTTCCCTACTGAAATCACAGACCACTAAAAGTGTTTAAAGTTCCTAGGATCTTTAAAATATGTGGTTATAAACTTGGCATTGTTGATTATATTGGCTTGAATTTAGAATATTAAAAAAAAAAAAAAAATCACTGTAGTGTTGTAAACTGTAGTGGATGAATTGTTGGTCATTCCATTTTTGGGCTACTCCTTACATCTGTGGTATAATGCTGAGCCACCAAGGTGACACACTTAAAAAATAAAATAACTCCCATTCCCAATCCCTGCACCCCTTTTTGTTCCCTGAACCAGCTGCCTTTAATCCACAGTCATGTCCATATATTTGAAACAAGTTTACATTGTTTTGTTTGTATAAAAATCCCCCCCCCCCCCCCCCGCAAAAAAAAAAAAAAAAGTTAATACTGATGCCAAAAATAGATAAATACAAATTTTTCTGTATTATTCAATTTAGCCATCCATTTCACAGCTCTAGGAATAACCACAATGGTGGAGTGAGATTTGTGGAGGGGGAGATATAAAAAAACTAAAGACTAAAAAAATCTTTAAAATATTCCATGTTGCAGACAAAGTTCTCCAAAGTCTCATACCCTGGCACTACTCCATTTTACAACAGGGAAATATTCCTTGATTATCTGTTCTTTTTTCCTCGCTCTCTTGCTCACTCTCTTGATCGGTGCAGTGCAGATTACTCTGTGGCAGATTCTGCATGGACCTCTGGACTGGATTCTGCTTCTTGTACAGTGGGAGCAGATTCATCTGCCGCAGGTGCTTCACTCTGAGAGGCCGCGGGCTCTGCCACTGCTGCTGACTCTGCTGGTTTCTCCTCCTCTTTGGGCTCTTCAGTGGCAGGACTGCCAGCCTTGGGCTCCTCTACCTGTTTCTCCTCTGGTTTGGTTTCTACAGCTGGCGCTGCCTCCTCTGCTGGTTTGGCGTTCTCTTCTAACACACCTCCTTCAACAGCTGCAGCTCCCTCAGTTTTGGCTTCCTCACTACCTGCCGCCACTGCCTCCTCACCGCCATCTCCGGTCTCCTTCTTGGTTTTCTTAAAAGAGAAGCCACTTAACTTGAAGGACTTCTTAAAAGAGAAGCGCTTCTTCTTCTTCTTGGGTGTCTCGTTGCTTGTGGAGGGAGTTGCACCATCCTCAGCTTTTGCAGCCTCCTCTTCAGTGGGTGCACTCACTTCTATGTTTGCCTCTTCTCCCTCCACAGCCTCCTTTTCAGCAGTAGCTGCCTCAGTCTTCTCTCCCTCCTCAGCTGCTGCGCTGCCATTAGCCTGAACCTCTTCTTTCTCCTCAGCAGCCGCTGGAGAGGCATCTCCATTCACCTTTACGTGGCCATTTTCCTAAAGCAAAACACAGACCATCATTACACAACCAGCCTTAAGCCTTCACTACCACAATAAGACAAAGTGGAGAGGCTGCATATACAAAATATACCAATTTGCTATGCACACCGCTAAAAAGAATTGCTTCGATTTTGTCCACAATATGTGTGACAAACGGCGTAAACACTTTTGGCGTAAACACTTTCGTTCACACACGAAGCCTCCATGTGTCATAGGTAGGAGTTGAGGCGCATTACACTCCCACAACCTCCAGAGGGCAGCCTTACACCATTAACCCTTCGAAAGAACTGACGCGCCAAATAAGCAAACAAACCTGTACAAAACACAGATTGTATGAATGGCCATAACGGCACAGTATAACGTATTTAAATGATTATAGCAGTTTTAGTTGATCTGTTGTGGGTTCTCCAATGGATTAATTCCATTGTGATACTGAAGCGTCTATCGAGCGCCTGTGAATAAAGGCGTGGCGAGCCATTGTTACTCTTACAATCAACCCCCCACACTTCTCCCTCATTTTCAAGACGGACCGAAACATACATAATAAAACAGTAAATTAAATGATTTTCAGCACAATTCTCTAGTTTACCCGGATAAAACTAGCATCACCTCTTTCAATTCTCCACAAAGAACGTTCTTCAATTCGAAACAGAGGTTTCTCAAGAACAAATAACGCCAAATCGGATTTTGAAAAACATTTAAGCAACAGTAAAGCATTTTACGATCATACATATATCCGATTCATGAGAACTGACAAAACCTCTGGGTTATAAACATTGAATAATTTGTGTTTGTTGGTTGCGGGTCTCCAGAAGAACTCCGCGTCAGTATTCGTATAATGAACACCATAAATAAATCAGTTCTCTAATTAAATGGCCGTTTTTTTTACCTGCCCGTTGGCTTTAGAGGGTGAAGCTGCAGCATCTCCGGGTTTTTCTGCAGCTGTTTCTCCTTTTTCAGCTGTCTTAGAGAATTGCGCTCCCATGCTTTTACTCCAACAAAGAGCTCAACAGATCCCAGTACAGAACAAAGAGCAACAAGCCTCTTCCTTAGAATACAACACCTGGCCAAAGAGCGCGCTAAAAGTGAACGTAGCAAGCAAATCCAGTCCCAGAGAAGAAAACTGTAGAAAAAAAACCTTGGAAAGTGCAAGTATTTATTTAAATCCTAGATTTGTGCCTGTAACACTCTAGACTGCACAGAAAATGGAGAAATTTCCCTGGTTACTAATAAGATGCGGAGTCCAACGCCCAACTGCACCGATGAATGGGCATTCCACGCGATGACGTCACTCAAAGTCGTCGTCACCCAATCAGAATAGACTCTCAGCGAAGAGGGCGCAACTTAAATCTTAACCAGCCAATCATCGCCGTCTTAAAAGTCTGAAGCGAACAATAGAAATAGACACTGCTGTAAATATAAAACCAAGAATAAATTTAAGAGAATCCATACATCTGTTTTTTCAAACCGCTTGTTCTATGTATGCTGGATGTTCAGCATCTTAGAAATGGTTTCTTCATGAGGTTTTTATCAAAACATTTTGTTAATTTGTTTTGTACATCAGTAATTTTACTTTGATGGATAAGTGAATTTTCTTCTGGATCTGAGTAATCTGAGAATAACTTCATTTATATGTGACTGTCAAATGTGTACTGATCTCCAGAGCTAACTCACGTCTTGCTGTAGCATCCTAATAATTACACTTTCTAGATGACATAAATCTAGAAAGTTTAAGAGAGAGAGAAAAAAAAAAAAAAAAAAAAATTAAGATACAAAATAAATAAAAAAGTTATTTGATACAAAATAAAATAATGTCATTTATCCATTACGTCACCACCTACCTAACAAATTTTTTGTTCTAAGAATGTATTCCAAACATTCCGTTTTGGTTATGGAAACATTAAAATGTCCAGTTTTCTTAATGTTATAAAGGAAATTTTTTTTAAACTATGTATGATGTTCCTAAAACACTCTTTCAACTTAATTTTATTAACAACTCACATTTTAGGAACATTGATTTGTAACATTCCAAGAACATAAAAATGTCCAGTTTCCTTAAAGGGATAGTTCACCCAAAAATGAAAATTATCCCATGATTTACTCACCCTCAAGCCATTCTAGGTGTATATGACTATGTTCTTTCAGACGAACACAATCAGAGATGTATTTAAAAAAATATCCTGGCTCTTCCAAGCTTTATACTGGTAGTGAATTGGGGGTGAGACTTTGAAGCCCAAAAAATGCATCCATCCATCATAAAAATAATCCATACGGCTCCAGGGAGTTAATAAAGGCCTTCTGAAGTGAAGCAATGGGTTTTTGTAAGAAAAATATACCCACCTATATAAGTGGGCAAATCTCCGCCGTAGGCTTTACAATCTTTCTCCTTCAGCGTGAAGATCTTCTCCTCGCTGAACAAGACTGAAGATGAAGCCTTTTCGCAGAACACAGAACGAGCCGCACAGAACGAGCTGATTTAGTGGCGCCATGCAAGCAAGCTGACGCCCTGCAAGCGGGCTGATCGAGCAGCACTCTCAAGCAAGCTCACACTCTGCTGCAGCTGATTAGAACAGTGCTTTGCAAACAAGCTGACCCAGTGCTTCCCCTGCGGCTCTCCGGCGATTTAATAAACGAGCAACTTTCAGAGCAAATTTCACGCGACCCTGTTTCGAATGTTGTGCCACAAGTGTGGCTCATGCAGGGCACCCCTGCATGCTTCTGCCGAGCACAGTGAGTGTGTTGCCTGTCTGGGGAGAGCCCACACAGAAACTGTGCTCACCAAGGTGGGCATTTCTCACTGTGAGAACATGATCCTCACCACTTTTCGCTCACAGGTCGCTTTCTTTTCAGAGAGCAGCTCTACCCCTCATGCTCTCCCATTCTCTTCCTCCCACAAACCACAGGTCCCGCATGCTTCACTCTCCCCACAGAAAGAGAAATCCCCCATGCTCTTCACACACGCAGACCAGCGCCCCTCTTCCAGTGCGAGCAGCCTGGTCTTTTCAGGTTCTGAGAAGGATCTCCCCAGTGACAGTATGTCACTGGCGGCTTCTGATGCAGAGGATTGGTCGGGCTCAGTGGATGACTCCGCCCCCTTGCCGACTATACCATCCATACCGAGCGACACCAGGCCTGGTATGGACGCCGAACTCATCTGCGTCCTATCAAAGGCCGTCGAGGAGCTCGGTTTAGAGTACCGCCAACAGGCCCCTTGTCAGAGAGCAGCACCATTTTTCCTGAAGGTGCATGACGAACTCACCAAGTCATGGCACTACTCAGTGCACATCCATACTTCTGCCTCAACCACCCTCACTGCTATTGATGACACAGTAGAAAAAGGATATGAGAAGCTGCCTCCTCTCAAGGAAGCCATGGCTGGCCACCCCTCCAAGCCCTGTAGGACCACTTCAGCCCTTGCTGGATGCGCCTACACCTCAGCTGGACAAGTGGGCTCCGCACACCATGGCGGTCCTCTAGGTCTTTCAGGCCAAACTTCTAGCATTGGACCTTGAGCCACAGAAGCCGTCCTGATTTGCCAGGAAGGAAGAGGAGAGTGCTAAAAACCCTCCAAAAAAAGTCTTGAGTTTGCCTCCCAACCCCCTGTTCAGTTCCGGGCATTGGAAGCGATGTGTTCATTGCAGGCACTGGGCCCATTCATGTTCACGTGTCCATACAACTGACCGCTGTTATAGTGAACAAAATAAAAACAAACACATCAAAAAAAGAGCACTTTTCCTCTTCCCTATACTATGAGCATCAGTCCCCTGTCTCAGCACAGGGGCCTGTCACCCAAAACATTTTAGCCCCTCACCACCCGGGTTCAGGCTTGGGAAACCATCCACGGAGTATCGAGTTGGGTTCTGAACACAATCAAATGAGGCTACTTGCTTCAATTCACTCGCAGGCCCCCACGCTTCTGGGGCGTAATCTGCACGTCAGTGTAGAGCAACGTGGCGCACGTCCTCCTTTCCGAAGTAATGCATTTACTGGTGAAAGGAGCTGTAGAAACAGTGCCGCCGACCCACAGTGAGTCAGGATTTTACAGCTGTTACTTCCTCTTGCTGAAGAAGGATAGCAGCCTCAGGCTTATCCTCGATCTCAGGAATTTGAACCACACTTTAATGAAACGGCCGTTCAGGATGTTAACATTGAAACAAATCCGGTTTGCCCAGGGGATTGGTTCTTCTTAGTGGATCTGAAAGATGCCTACTTTCATATCCAAATAGCCCCATCACAGACCATTTTTGAGATTTGCGTTCGAGGGGATGGCTTACCAGTATACTGTCCTTCCATTCGGACTGTCTCTGACCCCGCACACTCTTACGAAGTGCATGGATGTGGCCCTCTCCCCTCTGAAACAGAAGACCAATTCCCCTGAGGAAGGACCTACTTTCCCAGGCGAAGGGAACGATTTGGCACCCCCAACCCGAGTTGTGGGACCTCCAAGTTTGGCCACTTGACGGGAGCCTATGGGCCATGGGCGGGCCAAGTGCATCTACCCTGAGGGGCATGCCCACATCCATTGGTGAGAAGAACATAGGACAATGGGAGTTTTCGCGATCTACGATTGTCTGAATCTCATCCATTTTATGCCCACTATCTGAGGGGGGAGGTGCTAATCTCAGTGGAGTTGGTTCCCCCTTGATAGAAGGTCCACGGCTCTGTTCAGAATGCCCGGAATGTTCGCTTAACGACAGGAAAAATCACCTCTCAACTGAGACATTCACATTGTTAAAAATAAATAACCATATTCCTAGCATCGAGAATTGTGAATTTTCTAAAATTTTGGTGTCTTTACTGCCTGTTTTTGCAAAAACAGTTTCATGGCCGGTAAAAAAAAATTTATAGCTGGTAATTTTCTTAAGTCACCGGCCATTGGCAGGTGTGGCAAATTGTTAGTTTTAGGCTCTGATTGTAACACTGAAATAATGATTCTGTGTGGTTGAAAAGAAATGTTTTCTGTGATTATAGCCTACTTGTCAAAGTTTAATAGACATATATAATTTAGGAATAAGATTGTGTCAATCACTGAATTAAGATTGCAATCTTTTAACCATTAATCATACAGCTCATCTCATTAACTATTATTATTAGACAGTTTACATTAAATCCAATTAAACCTGTATAATTCCAGATATATTAACGCAGTTGTATCCATATCAAAATTTCTGTTATCACCTCATTTCCTTTACCAAAAGTCACAGGATGGAATTCAAAGAAAGGAGGAAATGAGGAAGCATCAATTTAGGTATTGAGAAGCACCCACTATTTTATTCAAGAGTTCATCTCTTATGATTGTGCCAATGTAGTTTACAAACAGTGATAAAAAACCCCCACTTTGAATTAAACATAATATTTTTGTTTGGGGATTATTTTATGGCACCAAAATCTCTTTTTTTACTTTAAAGTAGGTTACTGAAAGACTAAATATGTAGCTTAATGTCTAGTTTGTTACTTTAACAGTATTGTAACTTATTACTTTAACAGTTAAACTAATCAAGAGCAAAAAAAAAAAAAAAAAAAAATGTGTGTATGTATATTACATGATAAAAATGTTTTTAAAGTTTTATGTTTTGTTCCTGAAATCCACCCTTCTGATGGGATGATTATAATCCAGATTTTTTGGATCAAAGGTATCCCAATCTTACTAAAAAGTTTTGAACAACACAAATTGACATTTTTATCCAGATCAAAACCAAGATTGGATTTTGTGATCTAGTGTAAAGATCCAATCTCTGGGCTGCTGTTCCACTCCTGACCTGCAGGGGGTACCCTCCTTAAGCTTCCATGTCATGCTCCCTCCAGGCCTGCAGATGGCACTTTAACCCCAAGCTCAGTGCTCTGCACTCCTGAAGATGGTGCTATTGTATCTAATTGTATTCAGTACTCTCCTCATTAGCCCTGATTCCCTTCACCAGTCTTGCCCTTTATAAGTCTGCTTGTTCCCTGCCATTATGTTCAGTCTTGAGCCTATGTACTCCAGTCACCAGATCTCAAGTTAAGTTTGTGGCTTATTGTACCTTTTTGACCCTTGTGTCTATTTTTATTTCTCTGTTTTGTGGAAGCTCTGCTATTCTAGTTCATTTGTACTTTGTATCCTTGGTTTCTCAAGTAAAGAATATTTTTATTTGTTTTGAAAGACTCAATTCTCCTTGCTCGTTACTCTTCTGCTCTTGGGTTCCACTGTCTGGGAGTTATCTCAGTGGAGAACATAGAACACCAGAGACCTGGGTTTGAGTCTCGCCAAAGGCAACCTCCTTACAGCAAGACTAAACCATGGAAGGGAGCCCAGCAGAAGAACCTTCACCATCTTCCAATGTGGACCGTATTTTGGCAGCCCTCTCAGATCAAGCAGCAACCATACAGCGGCATGACCAGGCGCTGTTGGAGATCCTCCATATTTTGAATCTCCAATCTCAAGACTCCTCACTCCAAGAACCTCAATCACTTCCTGATCTTCCAAACGAATCCATGTTGCCATTCCCATCAGAGCCCAAGTTACCAGGTTCATTACCCAGTGTACCTTGGCCTTCCAGCTCCAACCCAGCAGCTTTTCTACTGAGAATAGTAAGGTAGCTTACATTATTACCCTCCTAACGGGCAAGGCTTTGGACTGGGCCTCTGCTTTGTGGGATCAGAGGTCTCCAGTAACAACCAACTGCCACAAATTCATTTCTGACATGAAAAAAGTTTTTCATCCAGCCAGTAAGGGGGTGTGGATCACCACCTGCTCCACCTCTCTCAAGGTACCCGGAGTGCAGCAGATTTCGCTATAGAGTTTTGCACTCTTGCCACAGAGAGCGGGTGGGATCAGTGAGCCTCGAGGGCTACCTTTCACCATGCTTTGTCTCTCGAAACATGCTTTGTTCTCAGAGAAATGCTGAATACATTTGCGTTTGTCTATCTGGATGACATTTTGATTTTCTCCCACACTTACCAAGAGCAGGTTCAGCAGGTCAAATAGGTCCTGGCCCAGCTACTGAAACATACAGTGGGTACGGAAAGTATTCAGACCCCCTTAAATTTTTCACTCTTTGTTATATTGCAGCCATTTGCTAAAATCATTTAAGTTCATTTTTTCCCCTCATTAATGTACACACAACACCCCATATTGACAGAAAAACACAGAATTGTTGACATTTTTGCAGATTTATTAAAAAAGAAAAACTGAAATATCACATGGTCCTAAGTATTCAGACCCTTTGCTCAGTAACAAGTTTTTCACACCTGGATTTGGGGATCCTCTGCCATTCCTCCTTGCAGATCCTCTCCAGTTCTGTCAGGTTGGATGGTAAACGTTGGTGGACAGCCATTTTTAGGTCTCTCCAGAGATGCTCAATTGGGTTTAAGTCAGGGCTCTGGCTGGGCCATTCAAGAACAGTCACGGAGTTGTTGTGAAGCCACTCCTTCGTTATTTTAGCTGTGTGCTTAGGGTCATTGTCTTGTTGGAAGGTAAACCTTCGGCTTAGTCTGAGGTCCTGAGTACTCTGGAGAAGGTTTTCGTCCAGGATATCCCTCTACTTGGCCCCATTTATCTTTCCCTCGATTGCAACCAGTCGTCCTGTCCCTGCAGCTGAAAAACACCCCCACAGCATGATGCTGCCACCACCATGCTTCACTGTTGGGACTGTATTGGACAGGTGATGAGCAGTGCCTGGTTTTCTCCACACATACCATTTAGAATTAAGGCCAAAAAGTTCTATCTTGGTCTCATCAGACCAGAGAATCTTATTTCTCACCATCTTGGAGTCCTTCAGGTGTTTTTTCATGTGTCTTGCACTGAGGAGAGGCTTCCGTCGGGCCACTCTGCCATAAAGCCCCGACTGGTGGAGGGCTGCAGTGATGGTTGACTTTCTACAACTCTCTCCCATCTCCCGACTGCATCTCTGGAGCTCAGCCACAGTGATCTTTGGGTTCTTCTTCACCTCTCTCACCAAGGCTCTTCTCCCCCGATAGCTCAGTTTGGCCGGATGGCTCTGGGAAGGGTTCTGGTCGTCCCAAACGTCTTCCATTTAAGGATTATGGAGGCCACTGTGCTCTTAGGAACCTTAAGTGCAGCAGAAATTTTTTTGTAACCTTGGCCAGATCTGTGCCTTGCCACAATTCTGTCTCTGAGCTCTTCAGGCAGTTCCTTTGACCTCATGATTCTCATTTGCTCTGACATGCACTGTGAGCTGTAAGGTCTTATATAGACAGGTGTGTGGCTTTCCTAATCAAGTCCAGTCAGTATAATCAAACACAGCTGGACTCAAATGAAGGTGTAGAACCATCTCAAGGATGATCAGAAGAAATGGACAGCACCTGAGTTAAATATATGAGTGTCACAGCAAAGGGTCTGAATACTTAGGACCATGTGATATTTCAGTTTTTCTTTTTTTAATAAATCTGCAAAAATGTCAACAATTCTGTGTTTTTCTGTCAATATGGGGTGCTGTGTGTACATTAATGAGGAAAAAAAAAATGAACTTAAATGATTTTAGCAAATGGCTGCAATATAACAAAGAGTGAAAATTTAAGGGGGTCTGAATACTTTCCGTACCCACTGTAAGCTTTATGTGAAGTTGGAAAAGAGCGAGTTTCATGTTCCAGACGTTTCCTTCCTCGGCTTCAGGGTATCAGAGGGCAGCCTTCAGATGGATCCAGGCAAGATACGAGCAGTCTTGGATTGGCCTCGACCAACTTCAGTGAAGCAGGTGCAGTGCTTTCTGGGCTTTTCCAATTTTTATAGAAGATTCATTAGAAACTTCAGTTCTGTTGCCCAGCCTCTTTCCGCATTGACCAGGAAATCCGCTAGGCCATTTGTGTGGACCAGCAGAGCAGATCACGCCTTCAACAGACTAAAACAGCTCTTTACATCTGCCCCAATCCTAACCCTCCCTGATTCAGAGCTGCCTCTTGTGTTGGAGGTGGATGTCTCTGACGTGGGAGTAGGAGCTGTCCTGTCACACAAGTGCAATAAGCTTCATCCATGTGCTCAGCTTACCCCAACGCAGAGGAATTATGATATTGAGAACCAGGAGCTGCTGGCTGTTAAGATGGCTTTAGAGGACTTACAACCAGGAGGCAAAGAGACTGAATGCCCGACAAGCCCATTGGGCCCTTTTTTTTTTTTTTTTTTTTTCTTTTTTTCTCGGTTTAACTTTACTCTCTCATTGCCCAGGTTCTAAGAATCTCAAGCCAGATGTACTTTCAAGGCAGTTTGAACCACCAGAAGTGGAGTGCTGTCCAGAATGGGATTCTGAAACCGCTGTTAAGAGGGCACAACTGCAGCAGCCAGGTCCAGGTCCAAGGCACCTCCTTGTTCCTAACCTTCTACGTTTTGCAGTGGGCTCATGCTTCTCTCTCTTCTAGACACCCTGGGATTACTAAGACATGCAAGCTGTTCCAGAGGAAGTTCTGGTGGCCTAGATTACAGAGGGACGTCCGGGCCTTTGTTGCCCTATGCTCCGTCTGTGCCCAGAACAAGGAGCCAAGGCCCACCCTCATGGCCTGCTGCACACACTGCCCATTCAAAGACCATTCCTTGGTCGCACATTTCCTTGGACTTCATTACAGGCTTGCCACAGTCTTAAGGAAATACGGTAATCCTGGTAGTGGTAGACAGATTTTCCAAGACTTGTCACCTCCTTTGTCCAAGCTCCCCACAGCTAGCCAAACTGCAAAACTGTTGATGAGGCATGTGTTCAGGTTCCACGGTTTTCCCCAGGATATGGTTTCTGATCAGGGCCCATAGTTTACTTCCCGGTTCTGAAAGGCGTTTGGCCAACTCATCAGATCTTCCATCAGCCTGTCCTCCGGCTTCCACCCCAGTCAAATGGCCAAACTGAGAGGGTAAATCAAGAAATTGAAGAGACACTGAGGTGCCTGGTTGCAGACAACCAAACCACAAGGAGCTCTCATTTAAAGCTGCAGTCCAGAAGTTTTGCCTCTTTGTCACTATCTCTGTTTGAAACCTGCAATTGCAGTTTTATGCGGAATTATTTAAAATGGGCTGAATTTGCACATATCACCCTTTATCATTCCTCACTAGGTATGTCCCCTTTTGAGTGTCAGTATGGTTTCCCTCCCCCTCTATTTCCTGGACAGGAGCCAGAGGTTGATGTTCCAGCTGCCACACAGATGTTCCGCCGGTGCCAATGTTCCTGGCAAAGAGCATGTATTGCCTTTATTGAGGACTGTCCAACAACAATGGAGGCAGGCAAACCGACACAGGAGGGCAGGACCCACGCTTCACCCGGGACAATGTCAAGTTATGGCTCTCAACCAGAGACCTTCCTTTATGGGTAGAATCCCGCAAGCTGGCCCCATGATACATTGGTCTTTTCAAGATCCTCAAAAAGATTAACCCAGTTTCCTATTGACAACTCCTGCCCAGGTCCATGAAGAGTCATCCCTCTTTTCATGTTTCCCATAGTAAAACCTGTTGTTTGCTCTACTCCGTCTCCAGCTAGGAAGCCCCACCCCAGTACCTCACATCATTGATGGCCAGCCAGCTTACACGGTCCGCAGGCTGATGGATTCTCGAAGGGTCCACGGGAAGGTTCAATATCTTGTGGATTGGGAGGGCTTTGGCCCAGAGGAGCGGTCCTGGATTCCTGCTCGAGACATTTTAGACCCGACTCTCATCTGTTTTGCCAAGCCAAAGGGAACAGTCAGAAGAATGTCAGGTGTCGTTCCTAGGGGAGGGGCTCCTGTATAGATCCAGTCTCTGGGCTGCCGTTTTCTGCCATTATGTTTAGTCTTGAGCCTATGTACTCCAGTCACCAGGGGTCCGTTCTTCTTAAAATATCAGGTTTAAGTTGCCTGAGATTACTGCGCATTCTCGTGTTCCTTGAAAAGGGCAGATTTATCGATACTCGAAACCACGATCAGCAATGCAGCGATTGGCTGGCGGCAAGACAGCAACGTAATGACATCATATAATTAGAAAAGACACCTGATGAAAAACTTGATGAATTTCTGGACATTTATAATGAAACAGCCAAGCGATCAAAATGACATTACGATATAAATGTTATAATAGATAAATGAAATGTGCACTGTTTTTTATTTTTTTATTTTGTTTTGTTTACATGATTCCCAATTATTTAGATTCACAAACATTTGTACAGTCATTACATTTTTATTTCAATGTTGTAATTCGCAATCCATTTAATTTTATCTTTGAAGCAGATTTGTTACGTGACAGCATTAATTAAAATTTTAATTAAAAATTAAAGTCAAGATCAAGTTATCTGCATCTCCTGCGCTGCATCAAGCCACTCCCATAATAGCTGTCACCATTCAAATTAATGCACGGCTCAGAATAACTGTACAAGCATGTGTGTAAGACTCCAATACAATAGAGTACCTCAGGGATGACGTGTTTTTGTAGGCAAAACCCAGAAGCGAGTTAGCATTTTAGGACTTCCGGTTCCATCGCCCTAAAGTCAATGGGTTTTTGCTAAATCACATGAAATAAGGTCTGTGGTTAACAAAGCCTCTAAATATTTTCATGTTTGGATCTATGACATAAAACACACCAGTTATAACCCTCTAGTGATTTTTTTTTTTTTTTTAACCTTTATTGTGTCTTAAAAATGGTGGTTGCTAACAAATTGCTAAAAGGGACTACTTCCTTTGGCGGGGACTTTAGACGTCATCATGACAAACAGGACATTTGGACAGCATTTCTCATGAAAAAGTAGATAAGTATTCATACACAGCGCAGATCATAATCAGCGAGCATGTTTTTAAATAAAGTTGTTTTTTAAATAAAATTTGAGGAAGCTTGGTGGTGGTGACGTTGATCCGCGACCATGGTGTGCTGTAGTCCGTTTATAGCCTAGTGTTAGCTTTTTATATCTGACGACTTTATTTAGGCTTCAAAATGTATAAATGTTGTGTTAACTTGTAAAGATTATCTTGATAGACAAAACGTGTACGTGTCATAATCCTTTGTTAAGCACAGAGCTTATTTTTTGCAATTTTCCAAAAGTCTATGGGAAAAATGCATAGGCTTTCGTTCGAGGGAACCTGTGCGCCGCTAACTTCCGGGTTGGCCTACAAAAACACGTCATCCATCAAGAATAAATCTTTCAATGAGTAAAACTGGCTGTGCCTATTGTATTATAGACTACACAACATTTATAATATTTTTAAATTTATATGTAAATTATAATTTTAAATTATTGTCCCTGGATAAGTAGAGTAGCTACTCTTGAAATAAATTATCAGTGGCTGGGACAGATTTTAAGTATCAATTCCACTTAAAAAGATGCGATCTAATCCTGTTTACATGAAATAAGCCTGCTCACGAGCAGGTTTAAGCTTACGGACCTGTTGCTATGGCAGCAAGTCCAGGATGAGCGTTAAAGAACCGAACAATCCAAATAATCATCAATCAAATCCAGCTAACCGAGTTAGCAACATACGAAGAATGGGCTCCAGATCTCATTGTGCCTTATTGTACATTGTTGTACCTTTTTGACCCTTGTGTCTATTTTTATTTCTGGGTTTTGTGGAAGCTCTGCTATAGTAGTTCATTTGTACTTTGTAACCTTGGTTTTTCAAGTAAAGATGATTTTTATTTTTTGGAAGACTCAAGTCTCCTGGCTCGTTACTCTTCTACACGCCACACTTAGAACACCAGAAACCAGGGTTCAAGTCTGCCAAAGGCGACGTCCTTGCATCTAGTCTGATTTTAGAATCCTTTTTCCTTTTGAACATCCCATTTTAAAAAATTGATCCAATCCGATTACTTTTGAACAACTGGCCTGAGATTAACCAAAGTAGTTTTTGCATCTCTTATTGTTTTGTTTTTTTTGGCTCAGATGAGGGGTCTGACTCATTAAAAAAAAAAAAAAAAAAAAAAAAATGAAAATGGAAGGGGATGTTTGTATAGTTTGTGCTTTTGTGATTATTGAAATAAAAACTCTTACAGCATTCCCATGCTAAATGTTCCACCTCTTGTTTTTTTCATAGCTTGTAGCCTTCATTGAGATATTTAGTCCCATTCAGAGCACTGGTAATCCAGATTTGGTAATCAGGGAAAAGTGTGTATCTGGATCACGGTAATCCAATCCAATGTTGCTTTGAAAACAACTGCACAAAAGTAAGCTAAATTACCTGATCCTGGATTGCAAATCATGAGATTTCCAAATCCAGATCATGCTAATTGATATGAAACTTTTTGAACAACTGGGCCTGCATTTTCCAAAAGTGTTGAATCTAAGCAGATTTTTTTTTTTTTTTTACTTCAATCTACTTATGAATCAATCCACTGTTCTGTTTCCACTGGCACAAGAAACCTGCTAGGCAGGTGTGTGACTTGCCCTTAGCTGTTGGCATATAGCTACACCTGGATATTATTTTCCCTTCTTGAACTGGAATTGTACATGTGATCCTGCTCTCTGTGGAGCATTTTATTTTGCATCAATTTATTTATTTATTTATTTTTGGCTACAGCAGGACAGATAAATGTATTCATTTCACATGTTACATGTTAGAGCTTGCTTTTTAAAGTGTTTTAACTTAATTACATTTAAAATTGAACCTAATAATTCTTTCAGCATTTGTGTGACTTTGTGCCTGACACTGGATCTGGGTGATACTGGGTGACAAAACTGTCCTGGAGCAGCACTCCATTTTCCATTTTGAAATGAACAATATGGACAGCTACAAGAAGATAGGTTAGGAGAAAAAGTGAATTTACAGTAATGTTTTTTTTTTTTTTTTTTTTTTTTTTTTATATGACAAGATAAAATTAGACTCTTGGGATAACATAATTATTTTTTTTAAATACGTATTGTAGGCTAATTCATGGGGTTGTTATTCACTGTTTCCATGATATACATTTCAGACATTTCATTAAAACCTCTAATTGAGTGAAACCATTCAATTTGAATTCATAGTGTTGCTATCCAAGTCACCGAATAAAATTACGTACCAGATGAATCTCTTTTACTGGGTTTCTGCCTCGTTTGTCATCAGTTATTCAGTCATTCAACTAAATTGCGCTAGGGGGCGCTCAAAGGATTTGGGTTGGGTACAGAAATTTATGGGTGTTTCCGGTTAGAGAAATGTTTAATGAATGTTGGAAATTGGTTACAATTAAACAAAGAACAAGTATATTAATATGAACAGTTACAATCAGTACAGAGTAAATAGCCTACATATTATACAAGTTATCAGTATGAGGTAGTATAATAGTCAAGTTACCTTTAGTGCTTCATAAACAGTGCTGTGCAGTAAGTATTACATGTAATCTGCATTATGTAATCAGATTCCAAAAATTAAGTTGTTGTTCTTAGAATATATTACGTTTTAAAATTACTCATAATAGAACTACTTTGTTATGGCTTACATGAATATGTGTTATTTTCAAAATGGCAGTAAATTATTCATAATTGAATTACCATTTTGTCTTTTAAATTTTCCTTTCTAAAAAAACCTACTGCTAATATATGTCCAGAAGGTTTTACAGGTTTGTGGAATTTACTCATTTACCTATCACTGAAAACTGAGATCCACACAGCATTTGATTACTGGATTTACAGAAATAATTTCACTTTTAAGAAGTGTTTGATATTTGAATTATCACTCATTGAGTCATTTAACCATGTATTACTGTATTTGGAAGGCTTTTGTCTTTCAAACAAATGAAAATGGACAAATTCCCAAGTCATTTCATATTTACATGCAATGCAGGGATTCCCCTTCGTTTTTGTCAGCTGAACCTCTTTGACCTAATACATTTACTTGAAGTACCCTGTGAGAAGTTAATAAGTTAGGACAATAATAACATAAAGTCAATAATAATAATAAAATTATTCCTCAGTGCGGATGAATCAAATTTTTGCTGTCAATGACCTCATCGGTGTGGATACTGTACTTCGGAATCACAGATTGTAGTCTTGGAAGTATGACCATGCATTTTAGTCTAGGATTGGTTTAAGCCATGTCTGTGAAACCGGGGGAATAGCTTTTCATTAAACTCATGAACCCCCTGCAGTTCCATCATGAACCCCAGTCTGGGAAACCCTGATGTAATGTAATATTTAATGCACTTCATGTTATTGATGTAACGAATGGTCTTGTAGAAAATATGCACGACGAAGGAATGGAAATCAGATTAGTAAACTCTAAACTAGGGCTGCACGATTTATCACACAATACAAAAAATAACATCGAAATCGTGCTTAACCGTGATTCTTAGTGCAATTATGAAATGACAAAGGCTGTGATTATTTTTTATGCGCAGCTTGTCAATGGCTCCAAATGCTAATCCATCTGAAAGCACTGCGAGTTTGAGTCGCTTATAATGTACATTTGAAAAATGTCAAAGAAAGAATAACAACATCTTTCCAGACATAAGAAGCATTTATTAACATCTTGTCCAACAAAAGACAACATTTAATAGGCAGTCGTGTGCCTATTAGTCATGTTTGATCAAAGCATTTCAATCTTCTGTTTATTCAGCTACAGTGATAGTATGATGCCCATAGGAATTTCCTGGAATGGCGCATGTTGTCTACTTCTGCGGCAAGGCATATTTGGTGTTTCTGTGCAAGAGCGCCCTCTGGCTTTCAGATGGAGAAGCATTTACTAGAGCCGTACAGCTCTGACAAGTTGCGTATAAAATAATCGCAGCCTTTGCCAAATTGTGTGCGATAAAATCACGATAAATGGTGCAGCCTTGCTCTAAACAGAATGCTCAGGAGATAAACTACACCCACTTCAATACAAACAGTACTGGATAAAGGAAATGAGGAACTTTAATAGACTGGGGAGGATTAACTGAAACAGAGCAGGTATGCTGGACTAATTAACAGAAAGCAAACTAACTAGGAAATCAGGCAGGATAAAAACAGGAACAGAACACAGAGAAAATGAAACCAAAGCAGGCTAGACATGACATTACAGCCCCCTCCCAGAAGGTGAGCAGGCGAAGGACAGGAAACTGGTTAAGGTGGGAAAAACCAATGTGGTGATGATGGTGGGAGGACCCAGGGAGGATCCGGGAGCAGGTGGAGCCAGGCGGGACCCAGCCAGGATGAGCATCCAGGATGAAAACCCATGGCGGAGTCGATGGAGGGGGGAGCCATGGTGGAGTTTTTGCTGTCGACACCAGGGGGATGACAGACAGAGATGAGGCCGATGGAGGTGGAGCCCTACGTGCAGATGGAGAGCAGATGGGACAGGGTGACATTGATGGTCCCGGAGGCTGAGGCGGAACCGCAGTGACAAGAGTCCAAGGTGGAGCCATGTTGCCTAAGGACTGAGGCGGCGCCTATAGGACCAAGTGGAGCCAGAGGGAAGGCAGAGCCAGATGGAGCCGAAGGGGTGGAGTTCATCAATTATGAAATGAGTTCTAAAGCAGTTCTGGAGAAAACAGTGATGTCATCATCCAGCTCAGTTCGGTTCTCATCTGAAAGTGTAAGTACAGTCAAAACAGTAATATTGCTGAATATTGTCCCCAATGGAGCAAGCCAAAGGTGAGAGTAGCAAGGAACCCAAACTCTATTAGGTGACAGAATGGAGAAAAAAAAATTGTGAAACCAGGCTCAGTCGGGGGACCAGTCCTCCTCTGGCCGAACGAACATGGTGCGATTGTGTTTCCAGGCTGCATCACAAGTCAGATTGTAGATTGATAAAATTCAGAATATTTCATCCAGCTCCTTCCTCTTGAAGAACGGGATACATTACACCAGCATATGGAGGGAGGGGGAGTTGTAGCTGGCCATAAGGGTCTGTGCCAAGGGTGCGTCTGGTTCTCGTGGTCTTTACTGATGATCTGTGCCGATGGCTGTTGAGTCAAGTCTTCAGAGGGGATCTGTCTTCAGGTCTATTCTCCACTGACATCCAGGACTGTGTTGTGCCACCTCTCATACTGAATAGTGCACAAAACTGAACTGATCAAAAGACCTCTTCCACAAATACACACAAAAATATGTCAAAATATCCTCATAAACACTTGTGTCTTAAGTGAAAGTAAACAGTTGACAAAGAAAACAAGTCAAAGTATATTGGATCCGTTCAGCTCTTAAAGTGACAGCAGCCTAATATTCCTGCTGCTGTCTCTACAATGTTAATCAAACAACAAAAGACAAAGAGAAAATTTACTCACTGTTCTTGACTGAATAACTTTTGTAACTATATTTGTAATGTATATTTTATTTATGAAGTGCTGTGTTATTTTACATTTGATTACAATTTCTGTACCTGAATACCTGAAAATCTTAAAACACTGTTTATTTCAATTGTATACAGTGATATTTCTTCAGTTGTATTCATTTGTGCGTTTGCTATTTTGGTTATTTGTTCTTTTTTAATTACTGAGTGTTTACTTGTCTTTAATAATGCTTGAAATTTATACATTTATAAATTCAATTTAGTTATGCTAGTTGCTAGTTCCTTGTGTAAGTGTTCTTTAGCCTGTTGATTTTTGTTCATGATATTCAACTACAATGAAATGTTTTGCAATAAGACTTTGAATAAATCTGAATGATATCTAACTTTTTTTTTTTTTACCTTTTTTTTTACTCAAACCATTGGAATCGTAATTAGGAATCAATAAGAATTTCAATCAAAAAGCAGAATCAGAATAGTTAAAATTCTAACAATACCCAACCCTAGTCTGGATACAGACCAGATCCAGCTGACTATGGTAACTTCAGGATAAGAATGAGACAGACAGACTAATATTAGTGTAAATGTCATTTCTCTTACGAAGTAACAAGTACATCGGATGTTATGGGAAGTGTTCCTAGTTCCAGTTGACTTAATTTATGCAGCCTAACAATCTTTTATGGGATTTGAATTATAGAAATGTGATAGTGTGTTATAACTACATACTTCACCTTTAAGTGAGGTCCAATAAGTTCTCCCCCTCCACCAACAGAATGCTCTCTCTCCACCGGCTTTTAATCAGCTGCATTAGTTCACCGTTAACTGCAGTCATATTCTGTTTCTGTGTGGTACTGTGACAATTACTGTAATGTTCTCTTTTGGAACTTTTGGTTGCCCTATGACACCTGTCAATTTGTCACGCTCTGATTCAATAGAGATCTATGGCAGATGCTTTCTTAAGAGCATTACTGTGTCACCATACCATCGCATTCCTCCACCTTGTCACTGGAGTGGGAAGAGGGCTGGAAGCAACGCCAGAGAACGTCAAAGAAGTCACAGGCTGCTTGGAGGCAGAAGGGGTGGTTATAGTACTAGAGCCGGATGATTCATAGGGATCAGGGTGGCAAACTGTAGAGGAAGAGGCAAAAATAGTGATTGTGAAGATTTCCAAAGCTGTTGTACCTAATTGTCAATGGTGTCAGGCAGAGTGGAGCCGATGCTGCTGGATCTATGTTGCCCGGTGTAGATTTTGATTGAAGGGAGCTCACCATTCATTCCTGGTTTGGACAGATCATCATAACCTGAATTACCCCCAACAAGCCAAACATTTGAATCTTCACCAGGCTTGATGGACTCTGACCAGTTTAATTTCACCCCGTCTTGCCACCCAGGCACCAAGAAACCCGGTTCTCCAGTGGGGACATTCCTTGTATCTGACAGCCCCAGGATTCAAATGACCTTTTAATTTTTATGTAGACAGTTTTGGTGGCCTGACATGGAGAGGAATGTGAATTCACTTGTGGCAATGATAATCATTATCCAAAATAATTATATACTTTCAAGGTTGAGATGAAGGAGGAGTGAGAACTCAAAGATGCAGAGCAATATGGGCCTTTATTAATTCAAAAAGAAAACAAAAAACAAACAAAAACTACCCCATAGGGGAAAACAGACCAGCAAGGCACAGCAGGACTGTACTGGACTGGAAGTGGCAGGTCAGGACACAACTGAGATCCAAATCTAGATGGATACATTGAAATAAGTCCTTTTCTGATATTCTTTTTGTATGTTTTTGACTAATTGCACATAGAACTCATAACTTCCCTCTCCATTCTGAAATGTAGCCGGGACTGAGGGAGCACAAGTGTTAAACAAGTTCTTTTTGGAGCCCAGTCAAGCAGAATGGCTCTTATTTGTCCACTAGTTGTCAGCTCCTCGTGAACCTCTGTGATGAAAAAGGCAGGACTGTATGAGGTGCCCTTTTGGTGGTTGCCTGACTGGAGACACTCCTCATCCAATCAGCGGTGGGCAGGCTAAGTGGAGGGGGAGACCACTCGAGACCGAGCTCTTCCAAAGCTTCGTTTAGGACTCGAAAGAGCTCTGTGTCTGAACCAAGAGGAAACACTTCTGATCCTTCTGAAACTCTTTTGACTGATGGGGAGCAGCAGACTCCTCTGCTGTTGTGGACCATTCCTCCACTTCAGAGGCTGCTAAGAATGGCATTATCCTCATTGTCTGATTCACCAAATGTAATCAAACCATAGGGTCCAGAAAAGAGGTGGAAATCAGCTTGAGTGAATAGCACAGGTGAGGATGCACAACTTGGAGAGTGAGAAATATGCAGGACTTATGGCAATTTGAGTCATCACTAAATGACTCCTGCTGGACTTCATGGTTCTGCTGCTTCTTCCTCAGTTCCAGAGAACATGCAGATGCAAGAGGCAGGAAAATGCAAGAAGCTCATCCCTGAAAACAAGGGTGGCCCTAGAGTGCAGCATCCTCAGACTCATGCCCTTGCAGTGAGGGCAATCTGTCCCAATTAAAGAGCAGCTTCCAGGCTGCAAGGCCCATCCAAAAGATTCTCTGGTGCCAGACTAATGGCTGGATGGGACTCTTGCAGAAAGGACACTCATGAAGCGACATCCAACACACTGTGCACAGGAATTTGCTCTTTAGCAAAGTATTCTCAACCAACATGGCAACAAGGTGTTCCCGTGTAGACCATATGCTGCAGAGGTGCCTTTCATGGTGAGGGATTCTTCTGGTTGCTTGCAGGGTTCTTCTTCAAGTGGAGCAAAGTCAATAACTGTATGAATCAGAAATGATGGTGAAAGACTCTAAAGAAATGGCATTAACGGCGCTCTCTATGTAGGCTATTGGCCAACCATATTGGGTGGCTGTTTAGCCCCAGAATGTTTAGCGGGGCTACATGATTTATAGGAATGATGGTGCTGAATGCAGAGATAAAGGATACAAGCTGTCTTTTTACATTTTCTGCCTTGTTTTACCAAAGATTTTAGATATACTAAGACACCAATAAAAGAACCTATCATCAATTGGTAAAGTCATTGCGTCACTGCAGTCTGCGCATTGGTCTGGTCCAGCCTGAAATATAATCTTTTTTTAATGCTATTAGAGCATAAGAAACATTTATGGAACAGTTCATGTCAGATTTTGTTGAAACTGAAATATCTCATTTAAATGCAAGTTTGACATTTGAAATATCTTATTTAAATGTGAGTGTGACAAGCAGTTTTTCAGATTTCAGGATTTCCCCATTCAAGTTGATAGGATTTGGTCTTGGATGCCCAAAATAGCTACCCGGAGGCATTGCAAATATGGCCACCAAGTGAACAGACTTTCCTTGAAAAGCCAAGGACTTTTCTTAATCATGGTTTTCTAATCTAAACCATGCACATACGCCTAGGTTTCCCTCTACATGCAGTGTAGATTGTGGAAAAAGTGCTGATTATCTGAATACTGACAAAAACATAAGATGGAGGTTAGCAATCTCCACTGAGATATTCTGCTCAAAATGAAAGTGTTATACAGCCAGTCTGTGTTCCTTCACGTGGCTGCTTGTGCTGTTTGCTGCGACTAAATCTGTGATCAAATTCAAATTCAAATTCACAGACTTTTAGTCAACTAAAACTTGACCAAACAAAAAACAGGATAGGTTGACTAAATATAATAACTAAATAGGACACCTGACACAGAACTAAGACTAAGATTAGTTGAAAAAAAAAAAAAAAATAGCCAACAAAATTAACACTAGGTCACCTTTCTCCAAATCTGAATACAGTAATTGCCAACTGCAAGTTACCTCTTACAGCTGATAGAAATATGTATAATTAATCATAATTCCCATATCACTAATCGCTACAGGCTGAAGTTGCAATGTCATATCATAGTGAAACTTAAGTGTCTGAGCATTGCAAGTGTTTCATAAGTTAAACTCACAAGACAGCTAGTGAATTCTAAACCATAATTTAAAATATCTGTGTCAGTTGAACCATGTTGTAGGGTTGGAGGTCAGAGGTCACAGAGGGTTGGCATTAGTATTATAATTCAAGGGCTGCCACAGAGTTCCTCCCTATATGAGCCCATTTTATGTAATACAGTAGACACAATGTGTGTGAGAGCAGCTGCGTGTTCATGGTCTGACCTTTGACATTGAATACCATTTGCTCCTCCAGATGAATGGACTCATTGACAGTGATATCAAAGCGTTCTTCTATTAGTCTACAATACTGTCTGTTCTTTATTCCATTACTATGGTCACGCACAAATAAATGACTTACTGCTGTACATTATGGTCTTTTCTCTCTTTTCCCTGATCCCTTACATCTGATATTAATTAGAGCAGACAGTATCTAAATTCCTGTTCTAGTTCCAAGAGAAAAACACCCATAGGAGAGAAAAATCAAAAGTGAGATCTCTTTACCATCTCAAATGTTTCTCCTAGACATAAATGAGGTTACTTCAACATCAAATGGAGACTTTTGCTTGAGTCTCCTGCTTCTCACTCTAACACTCTCACAATGGTCTCCTTTAAAGTTTTAGAAGAAATCTCAACAAAATCACACACTGTGCTCATGTTTTTTTCCTTGGCTAGAGACTTTGGACCACTCATACTTGTCTCCTCTAAAGATTGAGAAGAGATCTCAACAACATCACACATGGTGCTCATATTTTTCTCCTTAGATAGAAACACTCGAACACTCATATTTGTCTCCTGTAAAGATTCAGAAGAGATCTCAATAACATCACACACTGTGCTCAGATTTTTCTTCTTAGATAGAGACTTTGGTGGTCTCACATTTGGCTCCTCTAAAGTTTAAAAGAGATCTCAACAACATCACACACTGTGGCCATATTTTTCTCCTTGGCTAGAGACATTGAATCACTCATATTTGTCTCCTGTAAAGATTCAGAAGAGATTTCAACAACATCACACACTATGCTCATATTTTTCTCCTTAGATAGAGACTTTGGTCGTCTCACATTTGGCTCCTCTAAAGTTTAAAAGAGATCTCAACATCATCACACACTGTGCTCATATTTTTCTCCTTGGCTAGAGACTTTGGATCACACATATTTGTCTCCTCTAAAGATTCAGAAGAGATCTCAACAACATAACACACGGTGCTCAGATTTGTCTCCTTTGATAGAGACTTTGGTGGTCTCACATTTGTCTCCTCTAAAGTTTAAAAGAGATCTCAATAACATTACACATTGTGCTCAGATTTTTCTCCCCAGCTAGAGACTCTGGATCACCCACATTTGTCTCCTCTAAAATTTAGAAGAGATCTCAACAACATCACACACTGTGCTCAGACTTTTCTACTCAGCAAGAGACACTGGATCTCTCACACTTGTCTTTTCTGAAGTTTCAAAAGAGATCTCAATAACATCAGACACTGTGCTCAGACTTTTCTCTTTTGCTAAAGACTTTGGTGTTCTCACATTTGTTTCCTCTAAATTTTAAAAGTGATCTCAACAACTTTGCAATGTGTATACCAAGTTAAATGTCTCAATGTGAACTCAAACATTTCTGTCATATACTATGTATTAATAATCAAATTAGTCAAGGATTGGGTCATAAGCCATTTAATGTGCCTTTCAGCAAAAGAAAGTGCATGGATACCTTTCCTGTAGCAATTTTCCTGATAACGGCAGCTGGTACATTACTATTTTAAGAAAGTACTACTTTCCTATTGTATCTACAATTAAAAGTAACATTAACCTCATTTCTGCATATTTTCACTCTCAATATAGGCTTAAACGCTGAAATTATGGACTTTTTTTTTTTTTTACTTTATTGGTGCACAATTTGTAAAGTTGTTGAGATCTCATCTAAACTTTAAGAGGAGACAAATGTGAGAGGTCCAGTGTCTTTAGCTAAGGAGAAAAATCTGAGCACAGTGTGCGATGTTACTGAGGTCTCTTCTAAAACTTTAGAGAAGACAAGTGTTAGACCGTTGGAGTCTTTAGGTTAGGAGAAAAATCTGAGCAGAGTGTGTGATGTTACTGAGATCTCGTATGAATCTTTAGAGGAGACAAATGTGAGAGCTTCAGAGTCTCTAGCTGAGGAGAAAAGTCTGAGCACAGTGTGTGATGTTACTGAGATCTCTTCTAAAACTTTAAGAGGAGACACATGTGAGAGCTCCCGAGTCTCTAGCTGGGGAGAAAAGTCAGAGCACAGTGTGTGATGTTGTTGAGATCTCATATGAATCTTTAGAGGAGACAAATGTGAGAGCTTCAGAGTAACTAGCTGAGGAGAAAGTTTAAACACAACGTGTGATGTTGAGATCTCGTATGAATCTTTAGAGGAGACAAAAGTGAGAGCTTCAGAGTCACTAGCTGAGGAGAAAAGTCTGAGCAAAGTGTGTGATGTTACTGAGATCTCTTCTAAAACTTTAAGAGGAGACACGTGTGAGAGCTCCCGAGTCTCTAGCTGAGGAGAAAATTCTGAGCACAGTGTGTGATATTACTGAGATCTCTTCTAAATCTTTAAAAAAGACCATTGTGAGAGTGTTGAGATTTTGTCTCAGGAGACAAGTGTGAGAAGCAGGAGACTCAAGCCTTAAGACTCATAACCTCATTTATGTCTAGCAGAAACATTTGAGATGTTAAAGTTAAATTTAAATGAGTATCCCTTCATATTCATATTCTGAAATGTATAATGCTATTTAAATAATAGTTTCAGTATTTACAATATTAGTAAAAAAAATAAATAAAATTTAACATGTTTCTCCTAAAATAAAATTGAAGACATCTGGGGCTGGTTGCAAAAACTACTTAAAAGTTAGTCATCTAATTATTATTATTATTTTTTTTTACTTCAAGTCTGGTAATAACATTTTAAAGTCAGTTGCATTAAAAGGTATATCTGTTTCATTTGAATCAGGAAAGTAAGACTGCCTGGTTAACTGCTACTTAGTCAAACTAGTTCTTAAGTTAATATGCAACTATGCTAAGTTTATGCAGCTGGCACCAAAAGACAAAGCTGATACCTAAATGAGACATATAAGAGAATAATCAGCCCTTAGTATCGCGAGCTTAGAGAAACCTCTGTCAGAACCATAGCCTTGTGGACAGCACATCAACATTGAGACACAGCAGCTCCTCAGACAGCATGAGTTCAAATCCCAGCTAAAGGTACTTTCCTGCTCCTGTTCCCTTCTCACCTCTCCCATAGTTTCCTGTCTCTCATCCTACTGTCCTGTCCATTAAAGGTAAAAAAAAAAAAAAAAAAAAAACCTTCTGAAAATATTTTTACAATAAAGAGATTTCTTGTTTCTCATTTTGGACTCCTTTCTCTCAGAACTTTCTCATGTCTCAGTTGTGTCTACTTTTATTTCTCTTAAAGCATTTTAGGAGAAACATCTGAGACAGTGTTGATACTACAGTGAGAGATATTTGAGAATCACAACTAAGTCTCATGAGCTTAGAAAGAGCAACCTCTGAGCAATAAAATATTCATATAATAGAGTCTTGAAAGAGACTACAGAAAGACAATAAAGAGATGTTCTATGTTTCTTCCACCACATTCTCAGTTTTAACTCCTTTTCTCTCAGATATTTCTCATGTCTCAACTGTGTCTATTCTTATTTCTCCTAAGGAATTTTAGGAGAAACATCTGAAACAATTTTGATACTAAAATGAGAAATATATGAGAATCACTACTTAGTATCATGCGGTCAGAAAGAGCAACATCTGAGCAATAAAATGTTTCTCTGATGGAGCCTTGAAAGAGATAACAGAGCAATAATAAAGAGATCTCCCATGTCTCTCACACCACATTCTCAGTTTTGACTATTTTCTCTCAGATATTTCTCATGTCTCATTTTTGTCTATTTTTATTTCTCCTTAGGAATTTTAGGAGACACATCTGAAACACTGCTGACACTGAAATGTGTTACAATACAGACGGGGCAGAGGCAGAGATAACAGAAAGCAGACTTTATTTTTCACACACAGCAGAGGTAATGGTGAAGCAGGTGGGTGCAGATGAGTAAAGTTGGATGTTGAGGTGATGATAAATAGTAATACTGTCCTTTTGGGTGATTTGTAGAAGTGACGATCCGTGGAGAGGTGCTGGAATGGCTGACGAGGAGGATTGGAGACACTCACACACAAACTGGAACAACACAGGGAGACGAGGAGACTTGGAGACGATGGAGACAGGTAAGTAGATACAACTGGAGTCCAAGAGGTAAGCATATAGAGTTCCTAATGCGAACGAGACCGGACAGTGACTGTGAGTGTGTGAGTGTGTTTTATGGTGGCAGTGATGAGTAGCTAGATGAGGTGCAGGTGCGGGTGATCAGTACTCTGGGGATTGAGTGCGCTGTGATTGGGTGATGTTGGAACCTGACGTGTCTGTGACAGTACCCCCCCCCTCCACGGCCCGCTCCTGAGGGCCGAGGACCCCGACGTCGCGGTGGTCGGCCTCTTCCACGGGGGGCTGGTCTGTCAGGGTGATTGGAATGGAAGGTTTGGAGGAGGTTTGGATCCAAGATGTCGTCCCTGGGGACCCATTAGCGTTCTTCAGGGCCGTAGCCCTCCCAGTCGACCAGATATTCTAATAGACCACCACGGCGTCGGGAGTCCAAGATCTCGTGAACCTCATATGCGGCGCCGTCGTCCAGGATGAGTGGAAGGGGGGGTTCGGAGGCTGCCACGTCAGGTCCTGTGGAGGGAGAAACAGAAGGGTGGTGAGGCTTAAGAAGTGAGACATGGAATGTAGGATGAATTCGGTAGTGAGGAGGTAGTTGAAGTTGATACGTGACTGGGTTGATCTGCTTGGTGATGGTGAATGGACCAATGAACCTGGGACTCAGCTTCCGGCAGGGCAGACGCAGGCGGATGTCCCTGGTTGACAGCCAGACCTTTGGACCGGCGAAGGTCTGCTGTCATCCTGCGTCTGCGCAGGGCTCGCTGCAGTTGGTGATGCGCTGAGTCCCAGACCCTCTCGCTCTCTCGGAACCAGTAATCCACAGATGGTACGTCAGAGGGTTCCCCAGACCAGGGGAACAGTGGGGGTTGGTAGCAGAGTACGCATTGAAATGGTGTAAGGCCGGTGGAGGGCTGACGGAGAGAGTTTTGGGCGTACTCGGCCCAACCCAGGTACTGGTTCCAAGAGTCCTGGTGGTCATGACAGAAGGTACGGAGGAAGCGACCGATCTCCTGGATCTTCCTTTCCGTCTGCCCGTTCGACTGCGGATGGTAACCGGATGTTAGGCTGACGGTCACACCTAGGAGCGAGAAGAATGCCCTCCATACCTTGGAGATGAATTGCGGTCCCATATCGGAGACAATGTCCTCTGGGATACCAAAGTATCGAAACACATGATTGAAGAGTTGCTCTGCCGTTTCCATGGCAGTGGGTAGGCCTCTTAGGGGTATTAGGCGGCAGGACTTCGAGAACCGGTCCACTACCACGAGGACACAGGTGTTGTTGTTGGAGGCTGGGAGATCGGTGATAAAATCGACCCCTAGGTGTGACCAGGGTCGGTTGGGAACGGGCAGAGGTAAGAGCTTGCCGGATGGTAAGTGGCGTGGGCTCTTTGAGATGGCGCATTCCTTACAGCCCTGCACGTACCTTCTGACATCTGCTGCCATGTTGGGCCACCAGAAGCGTTCCCTCAGCAGCGAGAGGGTTTCATTGGCCCCCGGGTGACCAGTGCCAAGTGACGTGTGGGCTGAGTGGATAAGAGGAGTGCGTCGTGATCTCGTGGTGTAGCACAAGCCTGGTGGACAACCCGGCGGAGCGTTGGTGGAGGCATTGGAGGAGGGTAAGGTCTTCTCTGACCAGGAAATGGGGCTGACAATGAGTTCTTTTGGAATGATGGTTTCTGGATCTTCAGTCTTTTCTTCTGGAGCGTGGAGACGGGAGAGAGCATCTGCTTTAACATTTTTGGGACCGGGGCGGTAGGTTATGGTGAAGTTGAATCTGGTGAAAAACAAGGCCCAGCGGGCTTGTCTCGGGTTGAGTCTCTTTGCAGAGCGTAAGTATTCAAGGTTTTTATGATCTGTAAGGACTTGGAAGGGATGTTTGGCTCCCTCCAGCCAATGCCTCCACTCCTCCAGGGCGAGTTTCACGGCTAGGAGTTCCCGGTTACCGATATCGTAGTTCCTCTCCGCCGGGTTGAGCTTGCGGGAGAAGAAGGCACATGGATGGAGTCTGCTGGGATTCCCCTGCTGCTGGGACAACACCGCTCCTACTCCGGTGGTAGAAGCGTCCACCTCGACAACGAAGGGCAGCTCTGGGTTGGGGTGGACGAGTAGAGGAGCGGTGGTGAAGGCTTCCTTGAGGTGTTGAAAGGCCTCCGTGGCCTCAGGGGTCCAGGACAGAGACTTGGGCTTATTACGGAGCAGGTTGGTAAGTGGACTGGCAAGGGAGCTGTAGTTGTGAATGAAACGGCGGTAGAAGTTGGAGAATCCGAGGAAGCGTTGTAATTCCTTGATGGATGAGGGAGTTGGCCAGGTCTTAATGGCTTCCACCTTCCCCTCGTCCATCCGGATGCCACTGCTGTCGATGATGTAACCGAGGAAATGGACTGATGACTGATGGAATGTACACTTTTCTGCTTTGAGGAATAGGTGAAACTTGCGGAGTTGTTGGAGGACCTCCGCAACGTGGTGGCGATGTTCGGCCAGGCTCCGGGAGTAGATCAGGATGTCGTCTATGTAGACCAGGACAAAGCGATGGAGAAACTCCCGGAGCACCTCATGTATGAAATCCTGGAATACGGAGGGGGCGTTGACCAGGCCATACGGCATAACCAAGTATTCATAGTGGCCGGTAGGTGTCACAAAGGCGGTCTTCCACTCGTCCCCCTCGCGTATCCGGATGAGGTTGTACGTGCTGCGGAGGTCCAGTTTGGTGAAGACAGTGGCACCACGGAGATGTTCTAGGGCTGAAGGGACGAGAGGAAGGGGATAACGGAATTTAACTGTGATGTTGTTCAATGAGCGGTAATCGATGCAGGGCCTCAAGCCTCCGTCCTTCTTGGCCACGAAGAAGAAGCTTGAAGCAGCAGGGGAAGTGGATGGTCGGATGTATCCTTGAGCAAGAGCTTCCTTGATGTACTCCTCCATGGCCTTCTCCTCCGGGACGGATAGAGGGTATATCCTTCCCCTAGGCACTGGTTTACCCGGAAGCAGATCGATGGCACAGTCCCATGGCCGGTGTGGAGGCAGCTTGGAAGCTTGTTGTGGGCAGAATACGTCACTGAAGGGGGCGTAACACTCAGGGATGTCAACGGAGCGTTGGTCCACTGGGCTCTCGATGGTCGTGGCACAGACAGGAAGAGACTCGGAGCGTGGAGAACGAGGAATGGGAAGCCCAGGAAAACAGTCGTGGAAACAGGTTTCGCCCCACTTCAGGACCTCGCCGGTTTTCCAAGAGAGTGTTGGGTTGTGCTGCTCCAACCAGGGGCGCCCTAGGATCACGTCAGCGGTGGATCCCTCCAGAACCAGCAGATGGAGATGTTCGACGTGTAGAAGGCCGACTTGTATCTGGATGGCTTCAGTGCAATGGCGGATGTGTTTACGGCTTAGGGCTTCCCCCGTTACTGATCGTATCTGGTAGGTGGTCGGCGTGGCCGTGGTCTTGACGTGGAGCTGGTGACAGAAGGTGCCGGAGATGAAGTTGCCGGCTGACCCAGAATCGAGGAGGGCGACAACTGGAATGGAAATGTCAGAAGCAGTAAGTGTTACAGTAGTGGTGAGGGGTTTCATCTTTTTGATTGACGGAATGATAGCACTCACCATGGGTCGCGGAGGACGAATTGGGCATGTGGAGAGGATATGCCCAGGAGAACCACAGTACAAACAAAGATTCTGGGTCAGCCGTCTCTGTCGCTCAGCTGGGGAAAGCCGTGTACCTTCCAGAGACATGGGTTCGTTGGCTGGTTCTGGGGAGCTGACGGATTCTGGTCGACGTGCTGAGATGGGAAACAGCAGCTGGCCCTGGTGTTCTTCTAAACACGACTGCATACGAGTGGCGAAACGGATAGAGAGTTGGATGAATCGTTCAAGGCCGATGGAATCCTCGTATGCAGCGAGATGCAACCGCACGCGAGGATCCAATCCTTGGCGATAAGTTGTTATCAAGGCTTGTTCGTTCCAGCCTCTGGATGCTGCGAGAGTTCTAAACTGCAAGGCATATTCGTTAACACATAAGGATCCTTGTTTAAGGTTATAAAGTTTCTCACCAATCGACGAGTCAGAGATGGGTTTCCCAAAAACTTCGCAGAAGTGGGCCACAAAACCGGAGTATGACTGAGTAATAGGATGATTTTGGGACCAGATTGAATCTGCCCATTGGAGCGCCTTGCAGTTGGGAGATGATGAACGCCACTTTTGAGGTTTCGGTGGGAAAGTTGTGTGGTTGCATCTCCAGGACCAGCGAGCACTGCAGAAGGAATCCGCTGCAGTCCTCCGCCGAACCAGAGTAGGGCGCCGGTTTCGCCATGGGACTGGCGTGCACAGGAGGTGAAGGAGAGGTAACGGTGTTTGCGGAGGTGATCGCTGGATGAGGTGATGTTGGAGTGGTGGAAAGAATGGGATCCGGGTGACTCATACTGTGTGTGAAGACGATGTTTTCGGGTCCGGTCTTCTGTTACAATACAGACGGGGCAGAGGCAGAGATAACAGAAAGCAGACTTTATTTTTCACACACAGCAGAGGTAATGGTGAAGCAGGTGGGTGCAGATGAGTAAAGTTGGATGTTGAGGTGATGATAAATAGTAATACTGTCCTTTTGGGTGATTTGTAGAAGTGACGATCCGTGAAGAGGTGCTGGAATGGCTGACGAGGAGGATTGGAGACACTCACACACAAACTGGAACAAGGGAGACGAGGAGACTTGGATCAACAACATGTTGTTAGTGTTAGTGTTACTGGATCTTAGTTCTGCATTTGACACTATCGATCACAACATTCTTTTAAATAGACTCGAAAATTATGTTGGCATTAGTGGAACTGCATTGTCATGGTTCAAATCATACTTATCTGACCGTTATCAGTTTGTAGTAGTAAACGAAGAGAGGTCATATCGATCACAGGTTCAATATGGAGTACCGCAAGGCTCAGTACTAGGACCGTTGCTTTTCACTCTGTACATGCTACCCTTGGGAGATATCATTAGGAAGCATGGCGTTAGTTTTCACTGTTACGCTGATGATACTCAGCTCTATATTTCTTCGCGCCCTGACGAAACTTACCAACTCACAAAATTAACAGAATGCATAGCTGATATAAAAAATTGGATGACCAGTAATTTCCTACTTCTAAATTCAGAAAAAACAGAGATTCTAATTTTTGGACCAAAAACCTCTTCACGTAATAACCTAGAATACTGTCTAACACTTGATGGCTGCTCTGTTAAGTCTTCGTCGTCCGTTAGGAACCTGGGTGTGCTCTTTGATACCAATCTTTCATTTGAAGGCCATGTTACTAGCATCTGTAAAACCGCATTCTTCCATCTTAAAAATATATCTAAACTACGACATATGCTCTCAATGAAAAATGCAGAACAGTTAGTTCATGCGTTCATGACCTCAAGGCTAGATTACTGTAACGCTCTACTGGGTGGTTGTTCCGCTCGCCTGATAAATAAACTACAGCTCGTACAAAATGCAGCAGCTAGAGTTCTTACTAGAACTAGGAAGTATGACCATATTAGCCCAGTTCTGTCAACACTGCATTGGCTTCCTGTTAAACATCGTATAGATTTTAAAATCTTGCTAATTACTTACAAAGCACTAAATGGTTTAGCTCCCCAGTACCTGAGTGAGCTCTTAAAGCATTATAGTCCTTCACGTCTATTGCGATCTCAGGATTCAGGCCAGCTGATAATACCTAGAATATCAAAATCAACCGCAGGTGGTAGATCCTTCTCCTATCTGGCACCTAAACTCTGGAACAATCTTCCAAGCATTGTTCGGGAAGCAGACACACTCTGTCAGTTTAAATCTAAACTAAAAACGCATCTCTTTAACCTGGCATACACATAACACATTATCAATTTATATTTTCAAATCCGTTAAAGGATTATTAGGCTGCATAAATTAGGTCAGCCGGAACCGGGAACACTTCCTATAACACCAGATGTACTCGTTACATCAGAAGAAGAATGGCATCTACGCTAATATTAGTCTTTCTGTTTATCCCGAGGTCTACCGTAGTCAACCAGATCTGGGCCGTATCCAGGTGAGACCGAGGACCGGCGCCTTGACGCGACCACAACGTAGCCCTGAAGTATCAGCAGAGATTGAGTCAACTAGATCATCCATTGTGAAGGCCTCATCGACACAACAGCCAGTGGCACAGCTCCTCAACAAACCGTCCATACCGGTGTGATGAATACGATCCTCAACTGGACTGAACTGGAAAAAATACTTTGAATGTTGCGATCCTATCAGACATAAGATAGCAACCTGAATCGTAACAAAGCACTGTTCGCCAGAGGAGAACTGGCCCCCCGACTAAGCCTGGTTTCTCCCAAGGTTTTTTTCTCCATTTTAACACAGAAGTCTATTTGCCACCTGTTTGCCATCTGATGTCACCTGTTGGAGTTTGGGTTCCTTGCCGCTGTCGCCTTTGGCTTGCTTAGTTGGGGACACTTGACATTTGATATTCAACAGTGCTTTGATCTGCCGACATTGACACTATTCTTTAAGAGCTGCTGTGCAGCCTGAATTATATACCAGTTATCAATGTTAAGCTGCTTTGACACAATCTGCATTGTAAAAAGCGCTATATAAATAAAGGTGACTTGACTTGACTTGACTTGGAGACGATGGAGACAGGTAAGTAGATACAACTGGAGTCCAAGAGGTAAGCATATAGAGTTCCTAATGCGAACGAGACCGGACAGTGACTGTGAGTGTGTGAGTGTGTTTTATGGTGGCAGTGATGAGTAGCTAGATGAGGTGCAGGTGCAGGTGATCAGTACTCTGGGGATTGAGTGCGCTGTGATTGGGTGATGTTGGAACCTGACGTGTCTGTGACAAAATGAGAGATATGTGAGAATTACAATTAAGTCTCATGAGCTTAGAAAGAGCAACCACTGAGCAATAAAATGGAGTCTTGAAAGAGACTGCAGCAAGACAATAAAGAGATGTTCTAAGTTTCTTCCACCACTCTTTCAGTTTTGACTTTTTTTTCACTCAGATATTTCTCATGTCTCATTTCTGTCTACTCTTATTTCTCCTAAGGAATTTTAGGAGACACATCTGAAACTCTGTTGATACTAAAACGAGGGATATACGAGAATCACAACTAAGTCTCATGAGCTTAGGAAAAGCAACCACTGAGCAATATATTTTTTCCTATGGGCAATTCCACAAGCCATGAGACTGAGCAAAACAGTTAACATTCCATCCCTTCAGATCAACAACACATCCTCCCAAACTGAGCCAAATAATTGTAAACAGGATCCTGCCACTTTTTCAGATTTTTTTTCTAAATTTACCAAAATGTTGATGGGCTCTCCACACAGACATCATACATTGAATAAGTAAATAATCTCTCTGGCTCCACTCAAGAATCTAATATTAGACTAATATTAATGGCTGTATTAAATGTACACTTCATAATTTTATGTTCACATTCATTGAATTTGTACCTTCAATAGAAATGGCACTGAAGTACATTTTAGTTTACCATAAATGTTTGTCAGTGCAGTCAGTAGCAAACTTTATTCACATATCAAAGACAATGTAAGTAATTACAGATTTACATATAAATATGTACTCTGTTCTAAATTTTAGCTAATTGTATTTCATCTGAATTTAAGCTATACTTTTTTTTTTTTTTTTTTTTTTTTTTTTTTTTTTACAATTAACATTCCCGAAATCATTATATTTGGTTACTTTTTCACAAGGGATGTATTTAACCTAGCCATAATTAAATAGATAAATGTTTAGAATTTGATGAAAAGTGTCTGAATAAAAATATATCACTAGAAAAACACATCTAGCTGCAGATTCATAAATCCATTTCCTGTTTTTTCAGGTGTGCAGAGAAGCAGAGGAAAAGACTCACAGATCTATATATGGGATATTACTAATCTAATGAGAGACAGGAAGTTCCCTTTGTGTGAACAGATGGACACTATTTATGCACCACCCATATTGGAGGATTAGTCCTTTCAGGTCCCTGGTGTTACTGCAGAGCCGGAACACAACCAGACTCAACACAACATAAGTTGTGCATTTAGCAGCCCCCCTGTAGTAACTTGAGGTTAGGGTTAGTGTCTAGATCAAGGACAAAATGGTGATAGCTCACTTACCCTAAAACCATCCAATTACTAGTCTCAGCCTCAGACAGCACACCAATAAACCACCCACAGTATGTTTATACATGGCATCAATGGTTCTCACTGCCAGGCTAAACACTGGCACCAGCCTGAATTTACATTTTAATATTTACAATTTTAATCTCCCAGCTTGCCAAAATAACACAACATGAGGTGTCAGATGACTGGTCTGAGAAAAATGAACATGCTGAAGTTTCCTAGTTGGCACACGTGTGACTGACCTTCAATGCTGAACGATATCAAGTCATCTTCATTTGTATAGCACTTTTTACAATACAGATTGTTTCAAAGCAGCTTCACAGTGATAATAGAAAAATTAATGGACAGAGATTTTGGCTTTACAGCAGCTCTAGGAAAAAGTTATTAGCAAGCTAAAGTAAGTTTTTGATTGAATCACTTCCATTGTAAAAATCATTAATTATTAACTTAGGGGCCAACAAGGAATGATATTAAATAGAGATTCAAAACAAAAAGCTATACGGAACTTACAGACGCAAACCACTTAGCAGCAAGGCAGACAGGAGCAATCAATCTAGGCAGCAGCGATCACTCAGTGTATCAACATAATCCGGATCGATTGCTCCTGTCTGCCTCGCTGCTCAGTGGTTTGCGTCTGTAGCTCCGTATAGCTTTGTTTTGAATCTCTTACTGTCATTCCTTGTTGTTTATATTATCATCACCATATTTCTGATATTGTCTAATATTGCCTATTACATTAATTTGACGTCGCTAACTTTTAATCTAAATTGCTATCACAATGCATTAGCATTTTATTTGATAGTGTCTAAATTAATGAGAAATAAAGCTTCAGCTTCTGATGTTTCCAAACAGCACAGCAGTAATGACTTTATGAACTTCTTTAAGTCAAGTCAAGTCACCTTTATTTATATAGCGCTTTTTACAATGCAGATTGTGTCAAAGCAGCTTAACATTGATAACTGGTATATAATTTTGGCTGCACAGCAGCTCTTAAAGAATAGTGTCAATGTCGGCAGATCAAAGCACTGTTGAATATCAAATGTCAAGTGTCCCCAACTAAGCAAGCCAAAGGCGACAGCGGCAAGGAACCCAAACTCCAACAGGTGACATCAGATGGCAAACAGGTGGCAAATAGACTTCTGTGTTAAAATGGAGAAAAAAACCTTGGGAGAAACCAGGCTTAGTCGGGGGGCCAGTTCTCCTCTGGCGAACAGTGCTTTGTTACGATTCAGGTTGCTATCTTATGTCTGATAGGATCGCAACATTCAAAGTATTTATTCCAGTTCAGTCCAGTTGAGGATCGTATTCATCACACCGGTATGGACGGTTTGTTGAGGAGCTGTGCCACTGGCTGTTGTGTCGATGAGGCCTTCACAATGGATGATCTAGTTGACTCAATCTCTGCTGATACTTCAGGGCTTCATTCTGTTAATTTTGTGAGTTGGTAAGTTTCGTCAGGGCGCGAAGAAATATAGAGCTGAGTATCATCAGCGTAACAGTGAAAACTAACGCCATGCTTCCTAATGATATCTCCCAAGGGTAGCATGTACAGAGTGAAAAGCAACGGTCCTAGTACTGAGCCTTGCGGTACTCCATATTGAACCTGTGATCGATATGACCTCTCTTCGTTTACTACTACAAACTGATAACGGTCAGATAAGTATGATTTGAACCATGACAATGCAGTTCCACTAATGCCAACATAATTTTCGAGTCTATTTAAAAGAATGTTGTGATCGATAGTGTCAAATGCAGAACTAAGATCCAGTAACACTAATAGAGAGATACAACCACGATCTGATGATAAGAGCAAATCATTAGTAACTCTAATGAGAGCAGTCTCAGTACTATGGTACGGTCTAAAACCTGACTGGAAATCCTCACAGATACTATTTCTGTCTAAAAAGGAACATAGTTGTGATGATACTGCCTTTTCTAGTATTTTTGACAGAAAAGTGAGATTTGAGATCGGCCTGTAATTGACTAATTCTCTAGGATCAAGTTGTGTTTTTTTAATAAGAGGTTTAATAATAGCCAGCTTAAAACTTTTTGGTACGTATCCTAGTGATAAAGATGAATTGATGATATTAAGAAGAGGATCTATGATCTCTGGAAGCATCTCTTTCAATAGTTTAGTCGGTATAGGGTCTAACATACATGTTGTTGATTTTGATGATTTAATAAGTTTAGACAATTCTTCCTTTCCTAAAGCAGTAAATGAATTTAATTTTTCCTCAGGGAAACTACAATGCACTGTCTGACGCGATACTGTAGTAGACTGTTGCATGGTTATAATTTTTTCTCTAATATTATCAATTTTACAAGTAAAGAAGTTCATAAAGTCATTACTGCTGTGCTCTTTGGAAACATCAGAAGTTGAAGCTTTATTTCTTGTTAATTTAGCCACTGTATCAAATAAATACCTAGGGTTGTGCTTATTTTCTTCTAAAAGTTTTGAAAAATAGGCAGATCTAGCAGTTTTTAAGGCCTTTCTGTACTCAATCATTCTCTCTCTCCACGAGATGCGAAAAACTTCTAACTTTTCTTCCAGCTGCGCTCCATTTTTCTGGCTGCTACCTTTAGGGCCCAGGTGTGCTCATCGTACCACGGTGTTGGATTAATTTCCTTAATCTTTTTTAAACGCAAAGGAGCAACCGAGTCTAATGTGCTGGAAAAGACAGAGGCAATAGTTTCTGTTTCAACATCGAGGTCTTCTAAGCTATCTGGTATGCTAAGGCGATGAAACTGATCAGGAAGATTATTTAGAAAGCGATCTTTAGTGGTAGAAGTGATGGTTCTACCATATTTATGGCAGGGAGGCAGTTTAGCTGCCTTGACTAAATGTAGTATACACGAGACTAAATAATGATCTGAGATGTCGTCACTCTGCTGCAGAATTTCAACGGCATCAATATCGATTCCATGTGACAATATTAGATCTAAAGTATGATTACGACAATGAGTGGGTCCTGACACGTGTTGTCTAACACCAATAGAGTTTAGAATGTCTGTAAATGCCAATCCCAATGAGTCTTTTTTATTATCTACATGGATATTAAAATCACCAACAACAAGGACTTTATCCGCAGTTAGTACTAACTCTGAAAGAAAAGCAGCAAATTCTTTGATGAAATCAGTATGGTGCCCTGGTGGCCTGTATACAGTAGCCAGCACAAATGTCAACTTACATAATGTTACGTAAAGCACCATCACTTCAAAGGAATTATATTTGGAAGACTTTTGACTAATACTGTAAATATTACTATAAATTACAGCAACACCTCCCCCTTTGCCTTTCTGACGAGGATTGTGTCGATAATCATAACCTTGCGGGCTAGACTCATTTAAAGTAATGTAATCATCTGGTTTTAGCCAAGTTTCTGTCAAACACAGCACATCTAGATTATTGTCTGTGATAATATCATTTACAATAAGTGCTTTTGAAGAAAGGGATCTAATATTTAACAACCCAAGCTTTACTTGCAAAATTGATAATATTAGAGAGAAAATTATAAACATGCAACCGTCTACTACAGTATCGCTTCAGACAGTGCATTGTAGTGTCCCTGAGGAAAAATTCCATTCATTCACTGCAATAGGAAAGGAAGAATTGTCAGATGGAGGATCAGATGGAGGACCTATGCCTAGACAAGACCACAACAGAGATTGTGTCAATTAGATCATCCCCTGTGAAGGCCTCACCGACACGACAGCCAGTGGCACAGATTCCCAACAAACCGTCCCATACCAGTGTGATGAATACGATCTTCAACTAGATGGAACTGGATTAAATATTTTGACTGTCTCGATCCCAATTGGACTTATGACCTGTAATGCTGTCTGAATCATAATCATGTACTGTTCGCTGTTGGTCAGAGGAGAACTGGCCCCCCAACTGAGCCTGGTTTCTCCCAAGGTTTCATTCCCCATTTTTGTCACCTGTTGGAGTTTGGGTTCCTTGCCGCTGTCACCTTCACCTTTGGCTTGCTTAGTTGGGGACACTTGATATTCAACAATGTTTTTGATCTGCCTGCATTGACACCATTGTAAGCGAACTGAACTGAGCTGGACAATGACATCACTGTTTTCTCCAGTGCTGATATATAGATAAATTAACTAAATTAATAACTATTCATTTTTACAATGGAATGAATCAATACTGAATTTATTTAAGCTGGACAATGATACCATTTTCTGGAAAGGGGAGGGGAGAGGAGAGGGGAAAAAACAACCAGTGAAACACAGACCTACAACACACTCATTATACATTATAGTGAATAGTGAATACACAGAATAGTGAATATTAATATATGCGCACAGAATGACAACCAAAGACTATAGAATAACACAAGATGCGTCACTCGTATTATTATGAATGGGAGAAAGTGCAACGTTCAATATGGCGGAACAAGTCCCGCCTTCTAAATAAGAGCCAATCGCCGACTGGTAAAGTCATCACATCACTGCAGCTGCCGTTAGAAGCTCCGGTTCCTATAGAAACAGTCAGACGCGCACCTCCAAAATGAGGCACAAGAGACACGCATTTAAGACTGCACATGTGCATTAGGCTGAAAAATACAGTTTTTTGTCATCGAGCGTTTAGAAACAAAATTTATGAGACAGTTGTTGTCAGATTTCATTGGTGAATTCAAATATAAAAATTTAATTGAAAGCTTGGCAAACAGCTTTAGAGAATTTGATGTTTCCCCATTCAAAGAGTTAGGAGCTGCACTTGGATGCCCGAGAGGCGTTTCAAAGATGGCCGTCGAGTGAAATGTCTTGTCTTAAAGGGACTTTGATGACAACTCTCAAGCACAAGGGAGAAATGCGGAAGAATATTTAAAAGAGCTAATAATATTTTGATTATGTTTACGAGCACTACAGTCTCATGATAAATGACATAAAAGAATAACACAGAAAGAATAAAGACATGTTTTTTTGTCCATTTTTCTTTGAATTTTTGATCTAAATCATTGTCTTTTGTTTATCAGACTAATCGCGTCATTGCGTTAAGATACACCACTGTATAGTGTGCAGTTTGCAAATATATTTCATTTGAAGAAGACATGATGAATGTGTGCATACACCGTGCTGGTTCATGTTTGGTGCAGGAGAGTGCGTGAAATACGTATATAAAAACTTTAAACACACATACTTCAGTCTGTATGATCTATAATCCACGTGGCGAATGTTGTTAAACTCATCGCGGAGCTCCACGCTGAAACCGATCATATGTGGACTCCGCATGTATATCGCAATCCTATTTTTCATGTGTTCGTATTCAAACTGCAGTTCTGACCACACGCTACTGTGCTGAGGGAAATGGCTCGCAGGTCCGAACACAGAGCAGGCAGAGGTGAATGAGTAGCACTTTTGTGACATTTGAATTCTCCACTGTAATGCAATCTCATGCAAACATATTTTTCGTTTGTGCTGGTGGACAACAGCAAAACAAACCGCTGCACCAAAACTTCCGCTCTGGTCGTGTTGCAGGGAAACACATTTTTGTGTCTCTGAATGACAAAAATAGGCAATGAGACAGAACCAACAGATGTGGTACTTCCTCATGCATAATAACTCAATTATAATCTTAAGCATACTACGGCGCAGGGACTGGACTGAACAAGCTCTTTCTCATGAATAAATGCAGAGAAGCACTCAGAACCCGGTGACGAAGATTCGCCCCTGCAAACCTACCTACACACTCTGAGGCCCGAATTTACATCATATTTTATGACGTAGCTCCGACTTTGCTTTTTAAACAGGAAGTATGAAATTGCTCTGAAAAATGCAAAAATAACCAATTTCCACTTGTTGATAAACTTTATGGCCTGCATGTGGTGAGCAGGGTGCGGCCGAGAGCCATAGGAGCGGAGCGAGACCGGTAGAACAAAGTCTAATGAGAGACACCTCCAAGACACACTGGTCTCGAGTCCCACAGAGGAGCTCTGGAAGGATATAAGAAGGAGTAACGACAGTGGAAGGCGAGAGAGGATATTATTAATAGTTGCTTGGATTTTGGTTTGTCTCTCTGTGCATGATCTTACCTTCAATAAGACCTTCCTCTTTGTGCTCTGCACATGGAGCTGATTAGTAGACTCAGGTGTGTTTGATTAGGAAGAGTATGTGTGCATCAGGAAAAAGTTGTGGGAAACATTTCAGTCCATGGGTATGTATACACGTTAATGACGTACTAAAAGGTTTCCCTTTGCATTTTTTGTATACAGACAACAGTGTTGTCAAAATTAGATCTGTATCTAATTTTCATTAGATCTGTAAAAATGACTAAAAACACTGTATTATGCGTGGCAGGCCAGTAGTTGGCGATGTCACTTTGTATAGAAACACTATGCGCTTATAGACTGAACACGTAATACGTGTTACTTTAGATTGATTGATTGATTGATACTTTACTAATCCCGAAGGTAATTCAAGGGATGCAGTAGGTTATACAACAAAAGTACACTAGACAATACACAAAGAGATGATAATGGTTTCATATAAAAAAGACTTATTTAGAGGTGTTTATTTTTGTGCATATGGTATTAGCAGTATTGCAGCATGTATGGCCAGCAGCCATATTACCTTGTAGCCCAAGACTGGTTGACCACTGAAGCTAAGCAGGGCTGAAGCCCTACTTTTTTTTTTTTTTTTTTTTTACAGTCGAACACACAGCTGTGGAAAAAATACTTCACTTGACTCGTACGCATACACGGTTACAAAAATCTGGCTGTGCGCGTACAGTATGTGTGTACTCTTCTAATGACAAAATTTGCGTCAAGCGCACTGTATGCTTACCCTTGCGTATGTGTAAAAAGTAAACTATACTTTGGGCTTGAGCCTAGTCAGTACATGGATGGGAGACCTCCTGGTAAACTAGGCTTCTGCTGGAAGAGGTGTTAGTGAGGCCAGCAGGGGGTGCTCACCCTGTGTTCTGTGTGAGCCCTAACACCCCAGTATGGGGACACTATACTGTCAAAAAGCACTGTCCTTCGGTACAGGATGTACTTCGAATAAAGAGTTGGGGTTTAACACTATGGCTGCCGTCGCATTATCCAGGTGAATGTTGCACATTGGTGGTGGTTGAGGAGATTCCCCCTTTCATGCAAAAGCGCTTTGAGTGCTGAGAAAAGCGCTATTTCACGAGTTCACATATAAATATAATTAAATGGAGTAAAGTTATGCGTATGTGACGTGCTGTCCGGGGGGAGGGCTCCGAGCTCGGAATTTTGGCCCGAACCCAGAGTACTCCCCAGGGTTATGGTAAGAATAGATAGAGGAGATGGGGTGGAGGAGGGATGCTGATAAACTGTCAAATGAATAAAGGTAAGTCTGCTGTATTTATACCTCTTGTCGTTGATTAACTGAATGCTCTCCACTTGTGCTAATAGTTTTAATTATTTGAACCTACTCCTCCTTGTTAATAAAACATCATATAAATTTAACAAATTATTATGCAGCAAGTTGCATATATACAACAATAAAAATTGTAATGAAAACATGGAATATGTAGTTAGTGTAATGTAGAGTGTCAGTGTAGAGTGAAAAGTAAATTCAGTCTATAGTTGAAAGGTAAAACGATTAAATTTTTTACTTTTTATGTTTTAAAAAATTGCAGTATCAACATGCAAAGCTTGCAAAATCTAAACAAATTTAAATTTCAAAATTCATCCATGAATAAATATTAACATGAGGACTGGGTTTTCTGCAGTAAAAATGCAGTTTCACCATTGCCTGTTGCATCTATCCCCAGTCATGCTGTCAAACAAACAGAGGTAAGTCTGCTGTATTTATAGGTCTTATAGTTGGTTGAGTTGATTAGCTGAATGCTCTCCTTATTTTGGTTTGGTATCGTCTATCTTGCTTTGCTTAATCAAATATGAGATTGTTTCGCTATCGACTACTGCTAAGTCTGAGATGGTGGGGTGGACTTTTGGGTTGAATTTGGAAGTAATAGCGAGTTCTGAGCATCTAAGAAAACAAAAAAAGCAAGAATAAACATAGCGTTGAGTGTGCGGGCAGTATTGGGGGCTGGTAACCTGTGTGAAATGTATGAATACATTTTGTGAGAATGTCTAGAGTTATGGGTTGTCTGGAGTCGGGCTAGGATCGTTGAATCCCTTTGATCAGGAGGGAGGTTTGTGAAATATTTATCTCTGGGGAGGTAGTGACATACATTATTTTGTGGAAAAAAAAATTGGATGCCGCCTTGGTAGCCTTTGATGGACCCGACTTGGTGGCCCTTAACGCTGTTAAGGTAGGAGATAAATGAGGTGATAGAAAGGAAAGAGAAATCAGGGAAACAGCATTTTGTATGTGAAGTGGAATGCTTTAAAATATCTCCAAGCTGTCACTTAGGATTGGAGGGTTCTGCGAGAAACTGCTTGGAGGATGGTGTCGAGCGATGCGTTGAGGAGGGGTTTTACTAGATGGTCACTGAATAATGAGTTACTGGAGTTGGGAATTGGTCCATCTCTGGAGCCAGCATCCTGAATTTCTGAAACAGAAAATGAGGCAGAGAGTCAGCGATTTGATTTTCTGACCCAGGGATGTGTTTAGCAATTATGATAAATTGATTACATGCTGAGTTCCAGATTAGATGTCTTAGGAGTTACATCAGAGAGGGTAAATGGGAACGGCCTTTATTAATGCACTGAACAGTTGCTTCATTGCACTAAAATACTGTTAGCAACCCATTCTTTCCCCTACAGGAAGGCTGCTACTATGAGAGGTTAAAGCATGAATAGTGCGGTGGACTGTGGTGTGTCCTGGAGTTGGGGGGACCATGGATACGTGAACCAGCATCCTTAGTAAAATTCCCCGAAGCCGACTGAAGGGGCTGAATGTGTTTGGGATCATTATACAAGGATTATCCTATCTATTTTTTTCCTTGGGCAGGGAAGCCTGGGATTTCACTGAATCTAAATTATTGCAGAGGAACTCGATGGATGTGATGGGACCCATGGTTTTTTCCTGGGCGATGGGGATTCCGAGCTTGGAGATAACTTTTGGACTATGAGAATATTCGTGGCTGGTAAAGAGTCGGGAGGCGAAATGATTAGAAAATCATCCAGCAGGTGAATGAGGTGAGGAATTGCATAGTTGTTTGACAAAAATCTAACAAACAGCTTCTGATAACATGTCAAAATCTTGGGTCTGCTTTCGCATCCGAAAGTTAGGCGCACGGTGAAATAGTATTTCCCGTGCCAGCATACCCTGAATAAGTGCCATGAATCCGGATGGATGGGCATCACTTTGAAAGCAGAAGTGATGTCTATATTGGCTAGCCAAGCGCCTTGACCCACGATTTTTTTCATGTCGATTGCCTGATCTATGTCGTGGTATTTGAGAGAAAATTTGTAGAGTGGGATCAAGCTGTTTATGCTTAGGAACACGTAATTATGCGGAGCTGACAGATTGATTATAAGGCTTTTTTTACCTGAAGATTTTCTCTTAGCCACTCCAATGAGGCTAATACGAAAGACTTTGAAGGGGGAATCTTCAAAAGGGCCGATCACGAAGTTGGTTGAGTTGATTAGCTGAATGCTCTCCACTTGTCCTAATTAAGTTAATTATCTGAACCTGCTCCTCCCGAAATTTGTTACAGTTTTTCTCAATCGATTTGACACATTTCTCCAAACTCAGGTCACTGTTCCCCAAAACAGTTAACACAGTAATCTGAACACTTCTGTAACTATCCTAAACAGGTTGTAAATTTTCCTTCGTTTCATGCAAATTTTAAATCACATTTATCATTTTCTCAAAACACTGTGCACAAAATTTCCAAATGTTTTCACAGTAGTTCATATATCCAACCAAAACTTTAATATATCAGATGAAAACAATTGCAGCTCTTTTTATTGGTTTTACAAAAATCACAATCATTTGTGCACCATTTTTTCCAAACACAACAAACTCTGTTATTTGTTAAAATCTCATTTGTACTTGGAATGTTCTCAATTAGCCCCAAATAAATATCTGCTGAGTTAGTAATACACACAACACAGGAAATGCAGATTTCCTAATTGTTTACAAAGCTATCTCAATTACAAAAACTATAAAAGGGGAAAGAAAAACAACAACAACAAAAAGAAGAAGAATGGGAAAAAGAAAAGATGTAAGAGTGAGAAGTTTTGGAGATGGGAGAGGAACAGTGGAAGAGGTAGAAAGAGATGAGGGAAAAGAAATAGATGGTTTAGGAAGAGGAGAAGGAGTAAGAAGAGTTGAGGAAGTAGGAGAAACAAGAAGAGCTGAGGATGTAGGAAGACGAGAAAAGGCCGGCGTATAGGGAGAAGATATGGTAGAGTGGAAGGCAATGGTATTAGTGGAAAGAGCAAGAGAAGAAAATATAAAAAAGACATGGACAGAGGGAAAGAGAAGAGCAAAGTGTAAGAGGAAGGAGGAAATGTAGAAGAATAGGGTACAGACAAGTTTCAAATGAAATCAGAGCCAACCTAATTGCCCATGTCACAAATTATGGTTTTTCCTTGCGAGAAGCTGGACAGATAGTTCAGCCCAATATAAGCACTGTGCCACAGTTAATGTCCCTGGACAACAAGTGCTCCAATCCACTGATGGTGTGGCACACAACGCTGTCTTGGGGCCGCAAAACACAGAAAGGCTTCTAAATTGTTTAAACTCCCTCAATGAAATCAACTTTCCACAGGGTGATCAGGAGCAAACTGAGAGAAATTGTGTAGTTGTGTGGGACAATGTCCATTTTCACCATTCAGCACTGGTACAAGAGTGGTTTGAGCATCACCCATATTTCAGGATGGTGTTCCTTCCAGCATATTCTTCTCTTGGAGATGGAAAGCATATGATCACAACTCTTACAACCAAGTAAGTCTTCTTCAAGTGATGGAAGAGGCTTGTGGAGAAGTTGAGGCTCAAGGATGGATCCAACGTAATAGAGATAAGATAAGATAAGAGAGACATTCAAAATGAACAGAGCAGTGAGACGCCAAGAATTGAGAGGAAACTATGAACGAAGAATCACTGGACTATACACTGGACTATACTGTACTATACAACCAAAACACAAGAGCAGAAAACTGACCCTGTTTTGTGTACCTGATATGTTGTCATGCATCTCATCTGAATGTGTGTGTTGTAGGAGATGGTATTTCCAGTGGGTTAGAGAGGTTAAGAGACATCCACAGGGAGGGGGAGGGCCACAGCCAAGGTCAAAGGGTAGTGGAAGCTGACAATTACTTTCTCTCTGCCAATCAGGCAACATTATATTCGCCTATAGGGTATACAGCAGAAGTTACAGTTGAATACATAAAGAATCTTGATTTCCCCTCCCCCTTAGTTTGGATTCTTTAAACTCATATTTTTTTTCTCAGCTGCATGTGATTTCCATGCAAGATCTTGTGAGGAAAATGTGTGTGTGAGGAAGAGGGGGGCCGGGGGTGTTCGAGGGAGGAAGTCCAGCTTGGCAGGGCAGGGCGTAAGCGAGAGAAAAACAGAACAGCAGCGCAACCTACATAGGCTTGAGTGAGGACAAAAAATAGCCTGGGAAGAAGTAGATGTGAGAAAGACTCTACAGCAGGGAACGCAACCACACACACTGCCTGGGCTTTTAGAATAGTTGCAGGGGGAATCATGGCCTCTCTGCTGTTGGGATCTATCTGTGTTCTCTACATCTTGTCAGCACTTAAGCATGCAGCTTCCTCGCAACAGTTTAACACAGTCTACAGGGTAAGTCCTCTCTTTATGGCTGAGAAAAAAAATAAGTATTTGAATTGACGTCACATGCCAAAGGTTTCAAAATAAACAGAACTAAAATTATTCACTTTAGTTTCTTTATTACGTATTATACTTGTTTGCAGATGCTGCGCATATACTTTTATCCAGAGCACTTTCCATAATAGAGTTGCATTCTTTTTAGCTCTGTGTTTGCTCAGAATTATCAGATACTAAAGACAGCAATCAATAGAGATTTCAGTATGCTCTAATATTTCTAATTAAATTCACCGTTCAAATTATTTGAGCTAGGTTATGCTAGTTCTTCTATGTCAGTGAGTGCCTCATTTGTGGTTTTATCTCTCCTGAAGAATTATAGAGAAAATATCCGATAAAGTTGCTGCTGAAAAGCACTAGGCTATATAAATATATTTGACTTAAATGAAACATAAATCAGAGCTTCAAGAGCAACTTTGGGGCAATAGCTTTTTTCTATGGGCTGTTCTTACTGGAAATATTGAGAATCGTCAATAGTTGTTTATCTGGATGAAATGTTTTACTTGGCTGTTTGGGTGTGGACATGTGTTAAATCTAATGCTCCATTAAACATCAGGTTCAGTGTTAAATATGCTATGAAAACAAACAGTATAAAATGGTCTATATGGAGAGAGGGGTTTATGCGTCTTATGCTTTGTAAATTTGCCCCCACCCCCACCTACCCAACCAGCAGCTGTTGAGAGTCTATAAGGTCTAATAGTCACTCCCCACCGGAAATGCAACAGAGAGCGAATGGAGGCCATCTGTTGGGGGGAGACATACTGCTCTAATGGGTACCCAGAGTGGGAACTTCCTAACTTATGCATTCCCTGTGGAATAGAACAAATTCAAGTTGTGTTCCAAAGCCTAATAAGCTAGACAATTTTAAGGCATTATAGACATGTTTTTGATACAAAGGCTGTTTCTCAAAGCAGGCAGCAAAAATTATGTTGCCTTCTAAGTAACCTTGATCAGCCAAATTCTAAGATAGCAGATGTTTATTATATTTCATAATTCATTACCCGATGTTTAATTACAATTTAATTACAGCGATCAACTTTATCCAATATTGGTGGGCTGTGTATGTTATGCTTAGGCTATGCTTAGGCTGTTAGCTCAGCAACATGCTAACATTGCAAAAAATGGTGGAAACTGTTATAAATAGGCTTTTACATGCCAAAATGCCAATGTAGTAACTGGTTGGCATTGTTTTGTTACCAACATAAACACTTTGTGAAGCTAGACAACGCACTATAGATGTGATACTATGCAAACTATGGGGACTTACACACTGTCATTTTAGTTTGAGCAAAACAGAGCAATGTTTGCATGAAAAATTGGTAATCTGACAACTGTCATGTAGACCTTGAAGTGTAGCAGTGATTAGATTTACTAACTCAAAATGTAACAAACACTCAGAAAACGATCTCCAAAAACATGAATGGAACAACCAACATAGTAAGACGAGAACAGACAAATACTAAATCAAAACCAAGGCTATAAATACACAGAGGGATGATTAACGTAACTCAGAACAGGTGTGACTAAAATAAGTAACCAAGGAAACTAACTCAAAGCACACAGACAGACAGACAGACAGGCAGGTAAAACCAAAACTAGAACACAAAGCAAACATGATTTGTGTGATTGTGAATGTAACTTAGACGTGGGTCTGCATATGTTACGGAAGTAAATAACGTGCATGCATTTTAGCCGATGAGTATGGAAGCTTGTTTCCACCACCGAATAAAAAAAAAATATATAAAAATGTAATTGCAACTTTTTCTCAAGTCAGAAATGTACGATTAAACTCGCTGTTCTGAGATAAAAAAAAATCTGTATTATGAGAGAAAAAACCCATTTTGCTTCCATTCTATTCAGTGCTATTCATGCATAGTCTGGAAAGCCTTGAACATAGACAAGCAGAATGAAATGTTCCATTGCTGTTATATTCTATATCAGAAGTGTTAGAACAATGCTTGGCCAATCAAATTTGATGACTAAAACAATTACACTCCTATAATATAAATTGACCAAAAAGAATTAGAATAAGTATGCAAACAGTGCTGAAATTCAGTTGTACTCTGTTTTTATGATCTGGTATGTGTTTCTTGGTGTTTGGTTTCACTGAAGTAATGTAAACAGTGTGAGAGAGCAGGGGAGAGAGAGAGATGAGTTACAGGCAAGGAGAGCCTCTGAAATGCGACTTTTGTTTATTTACATTTACCCATTAATTTACATTTTAAGTAATGCAACTCAAGTTTACATTTTATGAATTCATGCATTCCCTGGGATTCAAACTCATGACCATGGAATTGTTTCTGCCATGCCATTTGAGCTACAGGAATGCTTAAGCATGTGCGTGTTAAATGCCCACTTAAGCCGAAAGTATACTTCCCTTGTTCATGTTACACTCCATGATGTAATTTTATGTTATCACTCGATATTTTTGTGTGTGGACATCTGCGGACTGTGGTCATGGCGAAAATTACATCATGAAGTGGACTATGGACAAAGGAAGTCTACTTTTGGCTTAACTGATTGACCCCCGGTTTCACAGACAAGGCTTAAAGGGGTGGTTCGTTGTGATTTCACTTTTTTAACTTTAGTTAGTGTGTAATGTTGCTGTTTGAGCATAAACAACATCTGCAAAGTTAGGACGCTCAAAGTTCAATGCAAAGGGAGATATTTTCTTCTAAAGAATTCTCTGTTTAAGGACTACAACAAACGGCTGGTAGGGACAACAACGAGCTTCTTCCCAGGTTGGTGACATCACTATCCCTAAAATTTACATAAACCCTGCCCCTGAGAACACACAACAAAGGGGTGAGGCCATAGTATATAGTATATAACACAAATGCAATAGCATGTCATAAAAGCAAGTTGACAACATGACAAATAACCATAATTAAACTAAACTATACCTGTTCTATCTTCATGCAGCATATATTCTCTGGCTCTGTCATCTTACAACAGTTCCCACACGAGCGATTTATTATCACGACAGAATATCTAATCAATAACTTTAAGATAGTTAGCTCCACATCAGCTACATAAATTCATCAACTAACCGTTCAGAAATGTCCTGTTAGATTCTACATGTTGTCACTTCTTCTTGAGTCTCTCCATCATTGTCCAACTTCGGTTTGAACATAAAAGGCTGAAACAGTTTCTGACATTTTCAGTGAGTCTGAGGTAATCTGAGGTGAAACTCCGCCCTCTTCTTGAGAGAATCAGCTTATTTGCATTTAAGGGGACACACAAAAACAGAGTTTTTGCTCACCCTCAAAAAGTAACAAATTTGGGGACATCAGAGAGTTATTTTACATCTTGTAAAAGTGGCATTATATGACCCCTTTAAAATAGTCCTTGACTAAAATGCATGGTTGAGCTGTTTTAACTGAAAGAAACTTGTACTGACATATCTTAAAATATGTCAGTGCCATTGTTTTGTCTCAAGATGCACACCAGTGATGTTTTTTTTTTTTTTTCTAGTGTATGTTTATAAAAGCTTCTTAAAAAGCCTAATTGAACTAAGGCCTACTCCTGGCTAAGCCATATCTGTGAAACCAGGCCTGAGTCATTTTACATGTGCGAGTGATTTGAGAGCTCAAAATATCTTTCAAACATGACTTTAGATCAAAGCCAACTCTGGTTTACATTTATTTCATGTTTAAGTAAATAGAAAGTACTTTATACAATACAGATTGCTTCAGAACAGCTTTACCGTAATAAACAGGAACAAATAGAATCAATTATGCAAAAACTCTTCAATTAGAAAATAATAAATTCAGTTATAATTACAACTTTTAACTATAAAGCAGCTCTGCAGAAGATAATGTCATTATTCAGCTCCAATCAATTAAATTATTCTGTTCTCATTTGATAGTTTCAAGTGCAATTTACAGAATATTAATTGTCTTTTAAGCACCCACTGAGTAAGCCAAAGTGTGACAGTGGCAAAGAACAAAAACTCCAGAAAGTGGACACACACACACACACACACACAAAAACATTGTTCATTGAGTCATTGAGGTCTGTGTAGAAAACATCAATTCAACATTTAAAATTTTCTGTCTCTATATGTGTAATTATAAAAGTATGAAAAAGGTGAGAGTCAGTCAATCTATTGTTCAAAAGATCAGTTAAACAATTAAATTGGAAAAGAGATTGCTAAAGTCCATTATGCAGACCAGACAGTTCAGAAGTGAAACAGTCAGAGGCTGTGATGTATGAAGGTCAGCTTTGTTCTGCCTTGCAGTAGGAGCTGATTGAATTAAACAGTTCTCACTACACTACAGTACCAACATTATCAGGCCACTCAGTAGCATTATAGGATGCTTGTTTTTTACAATTGCTAGGACACATTTCTCAATACCTAGGTCACTTTTTCAAAACTCTTCACACAGTTCTCCTTACCAGCTTACAGCAGTAAAATTCACATTTAAAATGCACTAAAACCAAAACACTTCATACATGTCTCAGATCAACTCATTAAATAACACAAGCAAAGGATGTCACACAACAAACACACTTTGTCATTGTCACTCATACTATAGACATGTAGCACATTGCTGTTTTATTCAGTTTTATTTATAATATGTTAGGTTCTAAACTTCAGTTTTGAAAAAAGTATGTAAACATGCAAATTGGCCTGTATATTGAGTTTTGGCGATGGTCATGTCCAAATGAGAAAAGAATTCATGTAATTTAAAAGATGTAGTCATTATTGAAGACATTTTGTGCAAAAAAAAAAAAAATCTACAGTTTAGCTCACATAGACTGCTGTTGTGCTCACTGTGTGAAGAGTTTTGAAAAAGTGACTACTGAGAAAGTGGTCCTAGCGATTGTAAAAAAGCAAAAACTGTAATAGTATATAATATAATGTTCAGGTCAGTAAAATAAAAAATATTGTATTGTATCTTATAGTACAATACATTTTCCACAATATAACAACAACATAAACATCATGAATTACGACTCTCAAATCTCATATACACAAACACACACTAAAAGAAGAGGTTTGGTTTATTCCACTGTTCCTCCTAAGCAGAAATTATGATGAAAACAGGAAGCCTCAGCTTCCCACGGTCCTTTGCCCCGAGAGTTCCATGTGTGGAACCGACGTACATGATTAAATCATGTAAATACAAAACACTTTTTTTCAGTGATATGGTCTTTATAAGAAATAATCCTTTTACTTTGTATAAATGTTTTTGTCTTTGGAGTATAAATATTTTTGATATTAAACAAAATTTAAGGTTGAACCAAACCATATATAATTTGAGAAAAACAAATACATTTGACTAACAGATTAGAGTTAGTCCAAAGCATGGATTTTTTTTCCCACATCAGTTTTTTTTTTTCACATTTCTTTAAAATTAACTGCAATAATACAGTAACAGACATATTTGTTTATATTTTATTTACGAACTTACGAATCTTAGCATGACAAAAGCACTCTCACATGACCTTTCCTACTTATTCCGAATGCTTCATAGGGGGTTATTCCGAATGCAACTCAGTCATAGGGGCTCGAATTGTCACATACTGCTCAGAGATGCAAAGGTTGAGGATCCAAATGCAGTAGTTTATTAGAGTAATCCAGAATCATGATCCATAAACGGGCAATAGGTCAAGCACACAGGTAAACCGATACTAAACATAAAACACGGTCAACTTTTTTGGTTAATGCTTGAGGAGCTGGCATATGTACAACAGATATCTGTTACAGAGACAAAGGAGGAGGATATTAAGAAGAACAAAGTTTAAAACAAAAACAAGCTTGAAATTACTTACATTTAAACACATCTTCGCTTGTATGTACATCTGTCGACGCCGCCATTTTATTTTTTTTTCAAATAAATGACGGTTGTTAACAGCGATTCAAAGAATTGTGGGCTATCTGCAGCAGCAAAGGATACACCTCATGCATCCTCCGAATTCCTGTGACTGTAAATTTGTGCTGATTCACCGATCATAATGGAAAAATGAATCCCAAATTAATATTGCACTAATGTAAAACACCTGTGTCTGGGAGAACCCAGAAATGCCGTCACCAAGCATTGGTTTTATAACAGTTACTTCATCCATTCTGTGTCTTAAATTTGGAATCAGTTAATAAACAGATAAGACATGATTCTAGGGTTAGGAGTTAATATTTTTTTGTAATGTGGCTCTAAGAATTATAGCCAAACCACCCCCCAAAAAAAGCATAAATAATTCAAATAAAAGGAATGCTCATGCTTCAAATCTCTAAGCACCAAATGTTTTATCCCATATTTTGTAATGTATGTGTCACAGTCTGGTTGCAGCAGAAATGAAACTGGAACTTAGTGCAGCAGACTTTGTTGATAACCACATCAAACTAACACAAATGCTCAGGTTTCTCAAGAATAAATCCGAACAACCAGAAAATAGCAAAAACGACAGACAACTAGACAGGACAAAACACAGGGCTTAAAGAAGAGAGAAACTAACTAGACACACCTGAACCAAGGACTCTAATTAAATCAGTAGCCATAAAAACAAACAGGTAGAGAATGAAGGAGAACTGTGTATGTGTTTATGTGAACAAAAAGCAAAAACCAGACTTATTGAATTTTCACAGACTTACTGAATGAGCCAGCAATGGCTCAGTGACATCCAGTCTGTAAAATCTGACAAATGTGTGAGGCGATGCCCAACTTGCTGCTGCACAAATTTCCTGAACTAAAACGCCTTTAAATAGTGCCCATGAGGTGGCCATACCTCTGGTAGAATAAGCCCTCAGCCCTGACAGAGACCCATGCTATCATAACCTACTATAATAGCTTCCACTACCCAGTGGGACAGGACGTGACATGAAATGAGAATCAGCCCATGAAAAAAATAACTAATTACTGTTCCTTAGTGCATTCGTTCTGTCTACATAGTGACACGACGCATGGACAAGGCACAGGCAATGAGGCCTCTCATCCTCTCATGAGGAAAAAGGGTGCGAATGGAAAGCCAGTAAATCCACCTGTTTACAGGCGAGAGCTGACTCGCTTACTTTGGGCACAAACGCTGGATTAGTTTTAAGAGTTATTCTCAAGTAATCCATAGCGAACTGCATTAAGAGTTATGAACCAATAAAGCGTGAAGTTCACTAACCCGTTTCATGGTCGAAAGAGCCAATAAAAAAAGCAGCCTTTAGCAAAAGGAGCTTTAAATCAATTCAACTCTCTATACCAGGCCTGGGCAAACTCGGTCCTGGAGGGCCACTGTCCTGCAGTGTTTAGCTACAACCCTGATAAATCTCACCTGACTGTAATCCTGAAGACATTGATTAGCTGGTTCAGGTGTGTTTGATTAGGGTTGGAGATAAACTCTGCAGGGACAGCGGCCCTCCAGGACCGAGTTTGCCAAGACCTGCTCTATAGGCTCAAAAGGGGACTGAGATAGACCATTAAGGACCACAGACAGATCCCATGGCAGAATCAGTGGCTTTGAAACTCTGTGCAAACGCCGTGCACCTCTCATAAATCTGCATACAAGCAGGTGTTGATCTGTAGTATTTCTGTCAATCCCCATATGACATGCAGAAATTGCGGCAAGGTAAACCTTAACAGATGAAAGTGCTCTGCCCTTATCCAAAAGTTCCTGCAGAAAACATCACATATCCATGACAAAACAGAGAAAAGGGACAATGTGTCTTTTAGCGCACCATCGCTCAATCACCCTCACAGGCAAACCCGTAACACTCAAGTTTAACCTCTCATGGGCCAGGCCCAAAAAGCCATTTTGTCTGGGGCTGGTTGAAAAATCTCCCCACTGTTGAAAAGTGGTGGTTTTACAGGAAACTGCAGATGATAACCCCATTATGGACATCAGCCCTGCAGATAGACATCCCCACTTTCTCCATGTTAAGTCTAGTTAAGTCCAGCCTAGAGAAACCTTTAACAGGCCCTCTATGAGAGAAAGGCTTGTCCCAAAAACGGCGCATCTCTGCCATGCATGCTGAGACGGCTGGAATCAGCTGCTTGTCAGGGGAAGTACACTGGAAGAGAGATTAGGAGGGAAAATTGCATCCTCTTCATCTTCCTCCAAATCTTCTTCTAAAAGACGAGCAATTGTCTCATCATCTTCCTCCTCCTCTTTATCCCCCACCAAGGGGTCTGATTCAAAGAGAGGGGGAAGTTCGCCATAACAGAGATGCGAACACATAGATATTAATCATTAATCAAACTCCAATGTGGTTGAAAAGGAAAAATGAGCTGTAATGGCTTGAGATATGAAAAATGAGAACTCGTCTTGAAGCGTTAGTTCCAACCCGAAAAGACAGCAGAAAAGGAAAAAATAGCCGCGTTCGGAGACGTACCTAAAAACACCGGTTCGTAAAGTAAACTGTTTAGCAACCACTCCTTGCAAGGGTCTGCTAAGGATAGCTTTCCAAAAGGTTCTTCACGGGGAAGAGAACGAGAATAAAGTAGGGACCACCGGCAGCGGTATATATTTAGAGAGGCGGGACTCCCACATCACTATCATGATTGGTCTGCCAACTGACAAAATTGGTGTAATTGGTGCTTCCAGGATCGGTCACATAGTTTCTCATAGTGAAATACTGAGTGAATGTTTGAAAGAGAACTGTATCGCATGCGTGCTACTGTGGTAAATTTACTCATTGCACAGACCCTTTTTTTTTGTACCACGTGTGACCCACTGTACAGCCCTGACATGGTAAAAAAAAGTTTACAAGACAATTTTAAAATGACCGTCATATAACAAAATAGAAAAAAAGATTAAATATGTTAGCTTTAATAAAAATAAATACCCCAAACATGAAGTGACTGTAGTCAAAGGAACATCCTCATATCATGACTATTGATGTTTGGCCATGACCTAATTGCAGGTATGTGCTCGAGGATTCTTCCTGAGTGAACAGGAAACCTGTCTCCCCTGTAACTGTAAAGGCCATGCTGAAAGCTGCGAGGATATCACTGGGATATGCATTGTAAGTATTAATTTTAAAACTCTTTAAATTATAAATATTTTTAATTAAATAATTCATGTGAGTGCTTTAACAAAAACACAAGCTACACGAAACTGAAATTCATCTATGTGGTAACTTATGGTGTGCACATATGGTATTGATAAAGATTAACATTTCTGTAACACTGGCAGTGTAACCAGCCTTTGTGTTTAGACCTTTTATTGCTAAAATGCACCTCACTTATTTTCTGCATCCTGTGTTTCAGGAATGTCAAGATCACACTGTTGGAGATTTCTGCAAGGACTGTGAAGATGGATTTTTACCCATGTTTCTTCCTGATGGCACCTTCATATGTAGACCATGTGCCTGCCCTCTGTCATTGGAGTCTAACAAGTGAGTCCAGACTTGAGCTCAGACATTTACACCTAAATCATGCAGACAAAAACCATAACAGCAATGTGGACAAAAGAAAAAAAAAAGGAAAAAATTGTTCTTGCTCTTATTTTTAAGATAACTTGAGTCCCTATTATCCAGTTAAAAGCATCTTGGCATATGAGTTCCCCATATGAGTTCCCCATATTACTATTAACACTCTGTAGCAATCGAATTCAGTGGAGGAATTTCAGGTCAGCCAGTATACTGGAGCTAGGTGCTCCATATGTAGTGATTCCTTGACAGTAATAAATTTTGAAGTATTTTCCATGATGCGGCTTCCATGAAGGTAAAACCATGTCTTCAACTAGGCAGGGCTCTGTCTGAAAAAAACAGCATATGCTGGTTAGTTATGTTTTGAAGCATGGCAGCTGGTTTGAGCTGGTTTATGTTGGTCCTTAGTTGGTCATGAGCTGGTTTAATCTGGTCCTTAGCTGGTCACAAGCTGGTTTAAGGTGGTCAAGTGCTGTTCTTAAGAAACTAGCTCTAGCTCAGGACCAGCTTAAACCAGCTCAGGACCAGCTAAGGATCATCATCAACCAGCTCAAACCAGCTGCCATGCTTCAAAACATACCTAATCAGGATATGCTGTTTTTTTTAAACGGGTCTGCTACCAGTCGCTGAATTTGTAGTAGTTCCTAACTTCTTAGGTAGGACCTACTGCAAGGACTTTTTTCACATGTGGTACTTCCAGGGGGTATGTCCTGTGATGTATTGTCCACATATTAACCTCCCCTGGTGGTAGAATTTTTGTTAAGCATGCCAGAGGTTCTGAGTTCTAATCCCTAATTCCTATTTTTTTTTCCTAATTAAAACCAAAGGTGTTCATCAGTCATTTTATATCAAGAGCAGGGTTTGTTTACGTTTTGTTTTGTGATTTCACCAGAACGGATAGTCTCCGCAACAGTGTTAAGCAATAGCCTAGATTGAAGCACTCGTCCGTGTGAAGACAGTGTGCACGAGTGCCAAGAGAACGTCTCGGGTTACGACTGTAACCCTGGTTCCTTGAGAACAGGGAACTCACACTGCGTCCTAGAACGCATATGGGGAACGCCCTCGCGTGACAGGTGTCTGAAGTGATAGTCAAATCACGCCAATCCTATTGGCCGGCGACAGCCTATGACATCATTCTAGTGCGACCAGACAGTATATAAGGGGCGCCTAGAGAACATGTCATCCGCTATTCGTCTGAAGTGACTGTCGCAGGCAGCCCAGATGCATGGCAACGAGATGCAGTGTCTTGTTCCCTGTTCTCAGCGAACCAAGGTTACAGGGTTACAAAAAGGGAACTCACACTCATACCCATGCCGCCATGCTGAGGGAGTGCATGCCAACAATGGCTGAGAAGAAAGTTGCAACACTCAACCCTCTCTGGTCACGCACTAGGCTGTCAGTGACATTACTCCCTACGGCCACTGCCCAAGCTAAAAAGCCTCAAAGAGGCCTTCCACATAGAGAAGGCCTACTAAGGCCGCTCAAAGGCTTGGAACCAACAGCTTCAACAGAAGGGGTCCCTTTAAGGGAGTATGGCCAGAGGACCGAGAGGGACACCGGCCAGTCACTTACTAGGAAGACAAAGTCAACCCCAAGGGCTACCAGGGAGGCCGAACTAGCCCCACCAAGGGCTAAGCAGGCCAATGACCTGTCTGTCAAAACAGAATCTCTAAAAACTTCCTCAGAGAGGAAAGCCCTGTGAGAGGGACTGCAGAGTGGCAGGACCAAACTCACCGAACCAGAGATGGGCATCCCTGGGAGTATCCCTCAGCAAATTGCTTTAGGACCTAAAATAGGGGAGAAACCTACTCGACCTAGGATCTACAAAGTGAAACTGAGCACTCTGGAGGTACTCTACCTAAGCCAGGGGAGGAACAGAGGCTGGAATATAGTAGGAGAAACTCCGAACCTATATACCAAATACCAACCTATATACAGTAGGGAGTATCGACAGCCTAATACCGATCCTTCAGGGAGGTCTCACAAGAGCCCTTCTACCTTCCAACCGGGCCATGGGAGCAAGTCCAACAACCTTAAAATGAGGGGAGAACTTAAGCTCGACCGGGATGAGTGAAACCAAGCTTGAACAACAAAATCTATGAAAACAGCACCAAAACGGTGAAGGATTCCCAGAAAGCCTGGAGAATCGAACAGCATCAGAGATGGAGGTAGACAGAAAATAAAACCTACCGCCATCAAATAAACATATCCATGGAGGCTCCGAGGAGCCAACATGAAGATAGAAAATGCTAGCACTCAGTGGAGTAGCGGTTTAAACCTAATGACTCTCGGATGAGAGAAGGGTTGCAACGAAAATCTAAGGTGGTCGAGAGAAGGCCAATGCAAAAGGAAATACAGCCTGGAGCTCTAGGGAGTGGAAGCCTAAATAGTAACAAAAAGAGAGCCAACACACTCAAAAATGTCAAGGCGGCCATAAAAGGCAGACGCTATGACAAAAACAAAAGCTTAACAGGGCGGAAGCCACAAAACCACTACCCAAAATGGGCGGCCAACAAGCTGAACCAAGGTCATGAAGAACTGGAGCTCAAGGGAGCGGAGGTTCAGATCAAACTGCATCACTACAACCTAAGGAAGGGACCCCAACCGGAAGCCAACAATGGCCTACACCAGAAACATGAAGCCCAAACTTAACTGAAGCCCAACGAGGATGCTTCAGGACTCAAGGGCAGTAAATGATAAAATGGCTTGCCATATTACTGCAAAAATCTTGAAAAGTAACCCGCTAAAAGCTTCGAAATAAAACTCTCAGCAGAGAGGAAGCAAATAGCAAGGGTGAGGGATCAGCCTTCCATAAGAGGTCCAGGGCCCAGAAAGACCCCAGGAAAAAAAAACAAAATTACAAAATAAAGCCAGGTCCCCCTGGCTGCCTGGGTGCAGATTCATACCGGCGCGGTATACAGAATCTAAAAGCCAGTGAGCGCGCCCTCACCTCCTTGAACATTCCAACCACCGCCTCGACGGAAGTCCCAAAAGCTCAAGAGGCGAGACCAGTGCATCGAGGAGAAAACCCTTCTCTTGCTCCCCAATGTCAGCCAGGTTCAACCACAGGTGTCCCTCCATTACCACCATTGCTACCATCGATCGACCGATTGCGGCAGCAGTTTGTTTGGTGGCGCGGAGAGCCAGATCTGTGGTGTGGCACAGCTCGGCCACCGCATCAGGGGAAAGACCCTGGCCCAAATCTTTCAACAGATCAGCCTGGTATGCTTGAAGCACTGCCATAGTGTGCAGTGCAGCACCAGCCTGACCTACAGCCACATATGCCCTGCCATTCAACCATGAAGTTGTCTTAAGAGGTCTAGTAGGCAGGGCCGGAGCCTTCAAAGTTGACGCTCCACCACCAATGAGATCTTGTCGATAGGGGGCATCGTCACATATCCGTACTCGCGTATCCCCTCGACATTGGCATAATTTCCATGCCCATGTCGATGAATACGGACCGAATAAGGGTTTTGCCATGCCTTCTCAATCTCAGAATGGAGATCGGGAAGGAATGGAAGGCTCACGGGAACTGGAGGAGTATGGCCAGTAAGAAAACATTCGTCAAGTCTCCCACGAACCGCTTCTTCCCTCCATAACATCCAACAACTCAACATACGTGGGGCAGGATGGTAGCGCGGGCTCAGATGAAATACTCTCACTGCCCTCAACAACCATTGTCTGCTCTTCAGTATGGCTAGAAGCCAAAAGAGAATCTGCTGAACCGGAGGATGCCAGAGAAATGGCATCCTCATCGAGCAGATCACTCTCATGAGCCGCCGAATCGCGAGAAAAAGAGACGCCTTTCTCAAACTTTTCAGCGAGCTTCACCTGCGAGTCCCACGACTGGAGTCTCCTCTCAGCCTCAGCACAAGAAGCAAAACCGCCAGGCGCCAGGGACTGGCAGCATAGGAATGTTTCATGAATCACAAGTGAACCCTGTCGTTAGATGATTTCTGTGCTCAGATCTGCGCTCGTTGCTACGTTAGATTCCCTGCAAACATGCCCCTGCGGGGCCCATGCTGGCTTTCTGTGGGGTGCAGTGGACTAGCAGCTTTGGCTCAATGCGTGCTCTCTGTGAGCAGTCCACACTAGCGAACTGCCCACATTAAGCCCATGATGGGCCAGCCCGTTCGGGCCCAGAGCAACTTTTGTACCTTTGGGCCCATGCAGGTTTTGTGTAGGCAGCCCACTTTCATTTCCCATGCTCTGTTTGGCTGTATTTTTATACAGTATTTTCTGATTTCTTAAATTACATACAAATGTATGTAAAATTACAAAATAATCTGTAATTGATACAATAACAAAACAGTTAGATGATAAAACAGACAAATGACTGGCAGTAAAGTAAAATCTCCTTATTTAAATAAGCTGAAAACACTGTCACATGACCAGCAGCAACAGAACATTAAATGCTAACAGATCGGTCTAGATCTCAGCATCTTTACTTATTACAATCCAGTTTGACTATTTCTTTCATACAAAACTTTTGGATGTTGATGTTTTATTGAAAATAGTCAATTTTGAAGTCACCGTTATAGAGGTGAGCGTCTGCTTTATTTGGGCTCTTGACCCATGACTTCTTTATTTTAATGTTTCTCTGGCTGCTGTAAATGTGTTTCTGAAGCACATTTGTTCTAGCAAAAATTACAAGAGAAATTCTGGTTAGATGAACTTGATTACTTATTGATGATTCACTCTTCAGTAGATTAATAGTATAGGCCCAGTGAGGGATTCCTGGGAGCTAAGTGAGGAGATTTGCCAATGAGCAAATTCTCTTTTTTTTTTTTTGATTGTTTGTTTCTTCTCAGCTTTGCAGCTCACTGTGATAAAAGGGGTAATTTTCTGAGATGTGTGTGCCAGGAGGGATATGCTGGACACTACTGCGAGAGGTTGGTTCTTTACCCCACAAATGGCATGATATATACAGTTTTTAAGTTGGATTTTTGTATTTTACTACCTAATTACATTTTCCTTCTCTCACCACCAAGATGTGCTCCTGGTTATTATGGCAATCCATGGAGGTGGGCAATTCCTGCAAAAAGTGTGATTGCAATGGCAACTCAGACCCGAATCTTATCTTCAATGAATGCAATAATATGACGGGCCAGTGCCTGAACTGCTGGGCTAACACCACTGGTGACAACTGTGAAAGATGTGCTCCAGGTTTCTATGGTGATGCCATCAGTGCTAAGGACTGTCAGGGTAGGTGCCAGCAATGGTAAAACATATTGCTGACCATGTGAAAAGTTCTCTGGTAATATGTAGACAAGAGACCAAATACATACCTCAATTTTTAAAATTGTAAACTTTATGGCAAAATATATTTGATTATTCCCATTACTCGACATTTGGTGGCTTAAGAGTCAAAATTACTCAGCAGTTAGATTGTATTATATTTAGTTTCTATGTACACATTTATAACTGCTGAACGTTAATAAAGTAAACTTAGAACCTATAATATTAGCATTCAAGTCCAGCTGGTTAGCATTAACAACTATGTGAAGCTTTGCCAGGCTGTGACTTAAACAAAAGTTTTTTAAAAAAAAAACAAAAAAACGAGCTCTTTGGTATGTTCCACCCTAACTGCATGTTTCAATATGAGAAAACATTGAAAACTGCTCTTATCAAGCTTATCCTCTTATCTTCAAGGATACTTTAAAGAGTAGGTCCAAATTATTTTCCAGCCATTTGTTAAGGGAATGGCTCAGCAGTTTGTCTACTTCTTTACCAAACAAAAGTTTTCACATTTTCTTATGTACTAATGGAACTGCACCGCATCCAGCCAAAGCTCCTGCAACATCTTTCAGATGCTAGCAATACATTTTTGTTTGAGCATTTCTCATGAATAACAAACTACACTATAAAAAATTATCTTAATTTCAAAGGTAAAAGACTGTCAAAATGCTTTAGTAAAACCTGTTAATTGGTTAATGGTAAATTCCCTTACTCTATACAGTGAAAAACTGTAGATCTAATGGGATATTTAATGTAATTTTACAGTAAAATACTGTTAAATGTACAGTTATTGGTGGTTTAAAAGAATGTCATATTATAATTTACAATAAAAAACTGTAAACTGACAGTTGTACTGTAAAAACTGTAAACTTTCCAGAATTCCTTACTTTTACTTTTCCAAAATAACTGTTTCACCTTAACTTTTCTAAAATCAGAGGAGAAATGATAGGTGAATAACACTGACATTTAAGCACCTAACTCTGGGTGTAAGCCTAAACTTGACATAAACTGTAAACTTGTCCATCAAATCTGATTGGCTGATTGGAATTTTGTTCTAGGATCAACAAAGATGTTGGAAATCACATTCACCTGTGAGGGTTAGGGTTTTATATTATATATTATGTTGTTAAATTTATGTTTGTTGTCATGTGTTAAGATTGTGTGAATGACACCTTGCACCTATATTGTCATTTAGCTCAGCTTAAGGAAAAGCTACAGTATACTTCTGATGAACTTTGATTTATCATGTGGCTTTCTCTTTACCACAAGTTTTTAGGTGGTTTTCAGTTTATTATAAAGGTAAAAAAAAAAAAAAAAAAAAAGATTTTATTAAATTGGTATGTTAATAGTATTTCAGTAAATTAAAAACTTAAATGTTGCTACCGTATTTTTTACGGTAAAGTTCTGGTAACCACAGCTGCCTTTTTTTAACCCTAAATTTCACTGCCTTTTTTTTAGTGTATCTGTTTTGTCATCTTAGTTCAAGCTGTTAATTAATGCTTTTAAGCAAGCATATAATGCTTTTGGCAACCAGATGCATTGCAAGCTGAATTGCTGAAAGACCCTGTCAAACCAGTACTGTCCTATGTAAATGGGGATGTCTGGTCATCATACAGTATATGGAGTATTGTGGAGATTGTAGTTTCAGCAGTTCTTAATCCATAGTGGTAAGACATTAAAGATGTGTGTAATTTATTCCTTTCTAGCTGAATTAAACAGGATAAAAAAATAATTATTTCTAACAGGTTTCTCCAACCTCTCCAGCCATCGGACATAGATAGTCGCGTTCAAACTAACGTCAATGGTTTATTCAATATTGTCAGTTAGATTGTTCTTAATAATGTTTCCTATATTACATGAATGTTTCACCTGCATTACAGTTTTCCTTGTTTAGAGGGTTGTTATGATGTCTCTTTCTCTCTCTTTCTCTGTGTTTCAGCGTGTCAGTGTGATAAGTGTGGTACTGCATCATGTGATGACAGGACAGGTGTGTGTCACTGTAAGCCCGGGGTCACAGGTCACCTATGTGACAGGTGTGAGGTAAGGACATTCACAACACATTCAAGGAAATTTAAGTTGTCACCATATATACTGTATATCCATATAATAATTTAACTCAGAAACAAACAAACAAACAAAAAAAGTTTAAAGATTAATTCAAGGTCTACAGTTGTTATGTGTGATTAATCGATTCTGTAGTTTGAAAGTGAAACAAATATGCTTGCTTTATTCTATTTGAGACTTTTTGAATGATATATGATACATATTAAATCAGTATGTTTTTCATAATAGATATGATTTTGGAATATATACACTGTAAAGTCTATGCTTTAAAATGACACCTCTGTGTCAAATGTCTGCTTTTTGCTTAATTAGCTAACATTGCCAGTTGAAAGGGTTAAAGCGCAAAAGTGAAATTACTGGTTATCGGTATCTGCCCTAAAAAGTGGTTGATTATTTTTGTATTGGCTCAGAAACTCCATATTCAATCTCTATTTTTTAAAATGGAAATATACTGAAATACTCACACATGCACACTGAGCATGTGAATCTTGAGAATCTTCTAATTTTTTATGTGTAGGAGGGTTATTCTGGATTTAGCAGCTGTATGGGTTGCCGTCGGTGTGAATGTGCTTCTGCTGCCCTGCGTGCCACCTGCCACCCTCTTACACACAGCTGCCAGTGCCACTCAGGGGCTGGAGGCCGGTACTGCGAGCGCTGCCTGCCAGGATTCTGGAATTACAGCCCATCCGGCTGCAAGAGTGAGTCTGTTTCACTGCATATGCCTTTATTCATGACTGAATAAGGTTCAGCCAATTTCAGTACCTATTCTCTTTTGCAAAAATTGCAACCCTTGCAAAAATTCTTCCATTTAGGGCAATGCATGCTGAGAGAAGCGTATCAAATAATCTGTTCCATTACTAGCATGCATCACATTATCAATACAATATGAACAAGATTGTTGATTGTTGATATTCTATTCTATTCTATTCTATTCTATTCCATATATAAGATCGTTGTTATTCTATATAAATTACATATATATGGCTGACACTAGGGTACATACTTATTTTAAAAGCCATATTTCATGGTTTAAAGGGAACCCCTGGTGTTAAGATTTATATGGCTTAATATAACGTAAACGATGTCTCTTAAATATGTAGTAGAAAACCCATGAAAGATTTACGTTATTTAAAAAATCCATGACATATTTCATCGACTGAAAATTACAACCAAAAGCTGCACAATGTGACATTGTATATTATATTCCAAGTTGTGTCGCGTTAGAAATAGCAATAGTGCAACCATTTGACATCACCGACATAGAACGCAAACAAAATGGCGCCGCCCATTGTCCAAATATGTCATGGATTTTTTAAATAATGTAAATCTTTCATGGGTTTTCTATTACATATTTCAATAAGAGACATCATTTACATTATATTAAGCCATACAAGTCTTAACACCAGGGGTTCCCTTTAAAATGACTCATCAAACCAAACTCTGACTTTAAAAGAACCATACCAAAACCCCTATAATGAAAACAGCCAACAGCCAACAATCAGTAATAAAATCTTCACAGTTTTAATTAATTTAAATAGTACTGTCATGGCTGTTTTCCTCTTGACTGCAAAACCTCTCCCATCTGGCCTGTGAATCTGGTGGGAGAATGCAAAATGTCAGTATTCATGGCCCTTGTCCTGAGCAGAACACTTGAACAGCTGTTCTCACAACCCGTCAGTCATGATTTCGTTATGGGATCTGCACACCCACACAGCCACTTGGCCACCTGCACACAAGAACGGGGATTTACATTATTTCCTATGACATCATCACCTCCATCTTAACATACCAGCCCCAGTTGTGGCCATGGAAGTTTTGACTTTGTGTCGGTGTCGGTGTCGGTGTCGGTGTTGAAACAGTGTGTCAAAGTGTGAGAGAGAAATTTTCTTTGCTGAAGTGTATTTGTGATAAATACAGTCTCTGAATGGCTTTTCATTAATAATTGTCTTTTGGGAAAATGTTCCAGTTTAACCCCAGCTGCTTAGAGTGTATTAGTGACCACTGGTGTGTCTACAAAAATGTATATACCCCCGGTTTCACAGACAAGGCATAAGCCTAGTCCCAGACTAAAATGCATGTTTGAGCTGTTTTAACCAAAAACAACTTGCACTGACATATCTTAAAATATGTCAGTGCCATTGTTTTGTCTCAAGATGCACACCAGTAATGTTTTTTAAGGCACATTTATAAAAGCTACTTAAACGCACTAATTGAACTAAGGTCTAATCTTGACTTAATCTAAGCCCTCTTTGTGAAACCAAGCCAAAATGTTTTAGTTTGTGTCTCTTTCTTTAAATTAAGAGTGTAAATCAATTTGTAACATTTGTAACCCAGTTGTGTAGTATACTTTAGGATGTGTAGTGCTACTGTAACCTGTAACCTTAACTTTAAAGGTGCGGTAAGTAGATTTTGAAAAACGCTGTTAGACACTGTTGATATTTGAAATCGACCCAAACAAACTCACCCCTCTCTTCATCTTCTGCCTCCAAAACTCACTCTCCAATCCTAACCACCTTGCTCCAAGTCGGTCTCAAACCCCGGCCCGGTCGCTGTTGGCATGTGAGGCGAGTGCACTAACAATGAAGCTAAACATCGCATTCTCTAGCGGTCGTCAGTATGCAGTGGTTACCTGCACACCTCTCACTATCTGGCCAATGTTACACACGCAATTTATCAAAGCTGACGCGCATCAAAAAATAAAGCGTCATAATAAATGAATTAATGTACAGTACACAAGAGATTAAATACAAACAAGAGTTTGTTGTTAGTGCCAACAGCACAGCAGCTCCAGACAATCAAAACCCAGCATTACTCACATGTGAGGCAGAATGAAAGCAGCCTCCGCATCTGTTTTCAGGCCTTCCCGCTTAGCTCTCTACAGCTTTTCTAATATTAACGCTGGTCCTAAAGATCTTGCCCAGTCATAACCCTTCATTCCAGTGATATTCTTTTGAGCTTTTTTGTATTGTCTCATCATCTCTCTTTCTGCAGTTTTTTTTTTCTTTCAAATCTCCCTCTTGCTCGTTCTGTCCTTGACCATTATAGCTATGCCACCTAATGCTGATTGCTTACACGTTTGTTGTTGCTGTCGGCCCGACCAGAATCATTGAAAAACATATTTAACGGCTCTGGGCCCGACTAACTTCCAAACAGTGTTTTTCAAATTCTACTTACCGCACCTTTAACCTTGAGTAAAGGAACATTTCACACTTGTAATTTAGAATGGGGGTTAGCACCACTTTTTACCCGGGGTTAAGAAACCTTACTTCATAATATGGAAGATCTGTCGCTATCCGTTTCATCACAGCTTTAACTGTTTTAAGTAAGAAAAGGCCTTTTTTTTGTGATCAGGGTTATGTAGTTTCTTAGGATGCGTGCGCTTTTGTGTTTTAATGTATAATAGACTAAATGTGTACTGTGTGTGTTTGTCTTCCTCAGAATGTAATTGTCCAGAGGAGAATTGTGACATGCACACAGGAGAGTGTCTTCCCGAGGCCTCGCAAATCAGCGAGTGTAATATCAGTGAGTTCAATAACATAAGAGACATAAGAGAAAACAAATACTGTATATATATATATATATATATATATATATACAGTATTTGAAAAACATGATTATTTTCTAGAGTACCAAAACATCATAGACTTAGGAATGGCCTCTTTTGACTTGGTCAGTGACTCTTTTGACTTGGGCCCCAAAACTTTCACAAATTCAGATTTTCTTTAAAGCAAGTAAAAATCTAGATAAAATTAAACACTGACAATGGCTCAGAAAGTCTTATAAATATAAAAAATATGATAACCCAATATGAATTATAACCCTTACCACCTCCCAGACTGTGATGCATGTATTTGGAATCTGATCGGAGATATTCGTCAGTCCAACAAAACTCTGGACCAAGTGAGGAATAGCGTGCTGAACATTTCTACAGGAGCTGCTGCCAATGACAGATTAAAGTACTACAACTACACTGCACACAGACTACAGGTAACAACACTCAAACTGCACATTGCTTAGAGAAACGTATGCCCAGAGGAAGTGGTGTTTAAACGAGTGTATGTTGCTGTCACTGTGTTATAACAGGCTCAGTTTTTAGGTTGGAGAAATAAGTATGCAGTGATGAGAGCAGATACGGGGCACCTGGAGGGAGAAACACAAAAACTGCTTACTGACATGGAACTGCTCGCAGGAGAGGTGTCACTCATTCCAGTCCTTACTGATTTCATGTATTTAAATATTGCTTAAAGGTGAAGAGTGTCATATGAGCAACACTATAAACTAAAAGTCCACATACAAGATAAAGGCACAAGGACAGGCACTACATACAGGTTAGCCATGCAGTGGTGATACTCTGGAGATGGATATTGGTAAAATCCTTTCCACAAACCGAAAATCCAGGTTTGGCTAACCTAAACCAAAACTAAATTTTTTGGTACAGGTCTCTAGTTGGGATGTTTGAATAAACAGAGCAATTATGGTTTTGATAGTACCACAGGTTTGATAGTATCACAAAGTCACAAACTAACTTTACACTTACTTAGTCTCTGCATATAAAGCTGGCATAGGAGACAGTATTTCAACTTCCAGAAAATTAGTGTTTGTCCACCATTGGACTGAATGGTTCTGAGAATGATGAGTAATTTTACAGGTGGCATGTCCATCATAACACGAATCCTAAAAATTTTTGGCTATCAGTATTTAGGACTGTGCTGATAAAAGAATGGCTTTAGTGACATGGCAAATCAGGATTGATCACGTGTCAATCTAATCCTGATTTTGCAGCATCCCAATAGAAAATCAATCCATAATCATGCCAATCAGTACAGAACAGCATGATTTTTATCAATGTACCAGTACGGCCCAGTTGGGAAAAGTTGCTTAATGACACCCTTCACCTTTACCTGCATCTTTATATTCAATCTGTCATCTTGTGACCAAATTTCTTATGAATATAATATTTCTAACAATAACATTGTCTTACTCCACATTTTTACATTCTTTTTGTTCTGTGTTCACATCATGCTGTAATTACTGTAATTGCAAGATGACAAGCTGAGCTGTTCAAGTAGGAAATTATTTGTTTCTATGGCAATGCCATTTAAAACACAAGGAAAGACAACAAAAAAAATCTGAATAGATTTCTTTATTTGCTTAAATTCTGTTTACATCATTTTTGTTCATTCTATCCATCTCCCCCTCTTTCCTTCATTGTTTTCATTAGGGTAAACAGGTGCTTTCTCATGTTCTTCCTCGTGAAACTGAGGTGGTGTTTGTTTTATTTTGTCAGGAGGAAGAAGTGCAGTCATTTGGAGAGCGGGTGGATCAAGAGACACTTGACAGCTCCATGTTAGGAAATACACTTATTGCTAACCTCTCATCACTCAATGTTCTCATAGAAGGTAACATGAGACACTGTGCAATCTATATTTTTATGTGTGTTGTGCTGGCCAATATCAAGCAGTTCTATAATACCTGGATAAAGCTGTTTGTTAACCTTCTCAAGAGTCTCAGTGGTACTTGCTTGACTGGAACAGATTCCTCCCTGAAAGTTGCCAACTTTCCTGTATGAGATAAGACTTTACATGTCCAAACATGACCAAAATTAATGATGTGAAATGTTTGAATAATGTACTTTTACAGTATAGCTGTAACAACATACAGTATAGCTGTAAATAAACAATAGAAAGAAAAAAATGTAATTACATTCTTCCACTGAGATGCACAAGAGGGCAACGCTTGAAAAGGGTACAGACAGTTCTTTGTGAATTGCTTGCAAATAAAAATGGCTGAAATTGGAGAAAAAAAAAAAAAAAAAAAAGTCTAAATTGTGAATTGCTGGGAACCTGCAAGCCCGTACGATTAAATTATTTAATTAAAGGGAAAGTTCACCCAAAAATGAAAATTCTGTCATCATCAGTTGTTCCAAACCTATATGAATTTATTTCTTCTGCTGAACACAAAATAAGATATTTTTAAAAATATGGGTAATCAAACAGTTGAAGGGCCCCACTGACTTCCATAGTATGGAGAATTTTATTTTTATTTATTTTTTGTATGGAAGTCAATGGGGTCCCATCAACTGTTTGGTTACAGACATTCTTCAAAATATCTTGCAAAATTCATACAGTTTTGGAACAACTGGAGGATGAGTAAATGATGACAAAATTTTCATTTTTGTTGAACTGTCCCTTTAAATGAACTTGGCTAAAACACAACAGACTGTCTTGTTAAGCTGTGCTTTATTTAAATCATTATGTGTTGACTTTCTAGCAGCTCTGATTAAATTACTTAGAGTTGTGTGATATGAACAAAATCTTTTTCTATGATAAAAGTAATTTTCAACCACATTAAGGAAAGCCATCACATTATAGTAATTCTGCCTGAAATCAGAGATGCTACTAATTAAAATTAAAGCCATATTTCTTAACATTGTTGCTTAAATGACTTCTGCTCCTTTAACAGATATGAAATTTAAGCCTCTTATATCTTATTCTGAGCTCAGTTGTGTTCTAAGTCTACTCTCTTATCTTGCCTTGATTAGAGACAATGAACATAATGCATTTGTATGTGTGTGTTTCAGATATGATCAGGGATTGGGAATTATACGGTGTCCATCAGGAGTTAGATCCTCAAGTAAAGTTGCAAAAAATAGCAGAAGCCGAACGGATCTTAGGCTGGATGAGAAATCTGGACCTCTCACCCAAAGAACCGCTTGCTACTGATGAGTCCTCCGAGGCCCATGAATGTGAGATTGTTTGTTTGTGTTTGTTTCAAACTGAATTCTGTTTGTGTGTGTGCTCTGATTTAACCTTTACCTTCATATGTTTAATTGTAGTGCTCCGGCGTGTGCGCCATTTTGAGAAAACTCTGATGACTACGCAGGGGCGCCTGTTGCCTATGCGGGAAGTGCTGGGTCGATTCACTTTCAGACTCTTTCAAGCTCAGGATCTCCTCAACAAAGCTGAAGATACACTGCGGCAGACACTAGACAAATACAAGACCAACCAGCTCAAACTACAGAGGAGAGAGGTACCTACTTACACATTTCCTGTTTGTTATGAGAATATAAATCATTAAGCTTAAAGTAGACATCAGTTTTGTCGCAAATGCTTGAGTACAGCACTATTTCTCTCCACGATTTAGGACCAATAATACGTCATTGTTCAAGTGCTTGCACAAGTGCTCGTCAACAATGGCATCAGTTGTTGTTGCAATCTCCAGTGTTTATTGTTTTGTCTCTTCAAATGTGGTGAGCATACAGAGTACACATGGTTGGTAAGATGAGGGAAAAGAATGTGTCAAGGAAGGGTTCTGCCACAGCTGTTCAAGCAGGGAGCGAAAACCAGGGTCATGGTAGGGTGAGGAAAGTGCAGTCATTTGGTGTGGGTGAGCCGGGCAATTGACCTTACAACAGCAATTATTTGATCATGCCCACAGCTTTTTAAGAGTCTATGACATCACGAATTGGCTCACTCATTGATGTACCTGTTGTTTTTGGAGTAAATTACTTCAGATGTAGCTTATCATAAAAAAACAGAAAGCACAAGTCTAGGCATGATGTTGAAACACTAAATATAAAACGGTATAAATAAAATTTTAAGAGGAAATCAACCCAAGTTTCAATAAGACAACGTCATAAAAGGAGGGCCTCCCCAGCCATGGCAAAGAGCAGACGACGCAGCCTAAGGAGGAGCATCTGATGGGCAAGTGTACGCAGCTCACACTACAGGACTGTAAGACTTCCTGAATTGCTGTGGTGCTCACACTACACAACAAGTTTCCTTGTCATAGCAGAGCACACACAACACAATGGTCACTGTGATTTTGCCAAATAAGACATGTTCCTGGATCAACATATTTTGTTGATCCTGGAACAACAGTCTGAAAATTTAGTCTTAACCCTATTCCTACCCCTAAACCTAATCCTTCCCATAACTTATTCTTAAAATCAGAGGGGAAAGATATAATAAATGTATCTTATAACATTGTGAATAACATTGATGTAGAAGGACCTAATCCTGGTTCCAAGCCTAAACTTGACATAAACATTAAACTCGTCCCTCAAATCTGACTGGTTGATTGGAATGTTGTTCCAGGATCAACAAAGATGTTGATCCAGGAACATGTCGTACTTGGGGAAATTACATTCACCCAACAGAACACAACACAACGCTGATTAGATGCACAAACTACAAGAGATTTGGCCAAGAGACAGTCACGACCAACAGTGAAAAAAACTTTTTCTCACATAAGATTATGCTTGAAATTGATTACAAGATTTTTCTGTTTATAACATCTGCACTGTGATTGGCTGATTAGTTCCACCTTATCGTTGCATTGCACACACTACAAGATCACATGGCGCTAATATCAATTTTGAAAATTCAAACCTGTTTGATATTTTCTCGAGGCAGGCTTAGATCACGTCATTTACCTGCTCATACTTAACAAGCAACAGCAACAGAACATCCAGCCGTGTGAAGACAACACCTGACAATGAACACAGAATACACTATGGCTTATATACTCGGGGGTAATATAAAACTAGCAAGATACACCTGAAAACACAAATGTTTTGCTTTTGGACGATCATTCAAAATTTTTTGCAGTTTATTGCAGAGTCTGATCCAATGCTTGCATTTTTTTTTTTTTTTTTTTTTTGAGAAAACAGTTTGTGGAACAAACAAATGAAATTCTATTCACTAGTCTCTCTAGATATCTAATATTGGAATTATATGTACTATAACAAAAACTTTTTCCCATGATGTTGAGAAGCCTTATCATCGCAGCGATTTGATTGGCTACTTGGGCCGTCAGTCATTTTTCAGAGGTAAATTAATTGTGCCATTGATGTCAGCAGGATTGGTCTGGTCAAGTCAAGTCACCTTTATTTATATAGCGCTTTTTACAATGCAGATTGTGTCAAAGCAGCTTTACATTGATAACTGGTATATAATTTTGGCTGCACAGCAGCTCTTAAAGAAGATATGTCTCAATATGTGTATCATATCTCAAATATGTGTTTCCATATACACACTAGCATGAGTCTGGAGTGCTTAAGCAGCTGCTGAGAGGCGTTTCAAATATGTCCAGACTAAGCAATACCAAACATGTTGTCTAATGAGTATAATGTCCTGAATTTCTGAACAATGCTAAACTATTGTACAGTAAAAGCAAATTTCATAACAAATAAGTAAAACTTAAGTGAATTGTCTGAAATTGTAAAAGATTGTTGTTTATATTGTGATTTGATGTCAGAAATATTTCATTCACTTTAACTCAGGCACAGCAGCAGCGTCTAAAAGACATCTATGACAGTGTCAGTCAAACTATTGTTACGGCTGGTGTAATTGTCTCTGAGGCAAACCTGACTGTCCTTGAGGTGGAAGATATGATCATGGTAAATCTTCTTTTATCAACTTAATTTCTGCATATTCTGTAGTCAACTGTAGTCTTGCAAATGAGATATTATCCAAGAGGCCATATCATTTCATCTTTACACTTATATTTTATACTTATAAAGTCTATTGACCATTTTCCATTAAATGGCACAAAATGACTCACAATAAAAATATTGTTCACTAGTATTATTTAGCTTGATTTGTTTTTTTTTTCTTGTTCGCTTTTTTGCACTTGATTACCTCCTTGATAATTATCATAAACTATTTCAAAATATTGTCTATGCTTTTATAAAATGTACAAATGCTTTAAGATGGATTTCTGTGTTTTAAGATTTGTGCACAAGGTTAAAAGCTCAAACCAAACCAAAAAATGACATACCCAAATTGAAATATAGAAGTTTAAGAACATAAAATGAACATAACAGTTCATTGCCAATGGCCCTTTTAAACCTCAATGAACTTGTATATTTTTTATGTTATTGAATCTCTTTGTATAGAATGTGAGAGAACAGCATGCAGAAATCGATGGAGCTCATGTGTCACTGGAGAGAAAAACAGAGAAAATGTCTCAGTCAGACAGAGAACTAGTTCTGAGAGCCGAGGATCATGCTAAAGATATGCAAAGACATGCTGAAGAACTTCAGTAGTAAGTTTCAGAAATTACCAATGTTATTTCTCTGTAATATTTGAAATAAACTCTCATCCATGACTGTCACGAAATGGCGAAAGCTAATAGGAGCATCACTTTCCAGCACTCACATGACAATTGCTGCTCTTATCTCTGCTTTAGTAATCTGAAAGGAAGCGATGCAAATGGACACGTGCAGAAAGCCCTGAACGCCTTAAATGTGTATGACAATATAGTCAAAAACATAGATGACGCTAACATCACTGGCCTGACCACTCTCAACATCTCCAGCAGTACTCATGACGTAAGTCAAGTCACCTTTATTTTTGATAGCGCTATATACAACAGAAATAGTTTCAAAGCAGCTTCACAATAATAAACAATAAGGTAAGAAAAGTAATGATGCTAAATGCAAAAAATTCATGCCATTTTTTTATTTAGTACTTTCCTGAGTAACTTATGAAATAAGTCCTAATGAACTTATGAAATAAGTTTGAATCAGCTATATGCAGCTCTACTGAAGACAATAGGATGCATATCTATACTTTGATTCCTATTTCTAATTCACAACAGAATATAGAAAACCAAAATGCTCACAAAAAGTTGGTAAAGTGATGATGTACAGATAGTAAAACCATGGTATTATATATACAGTGCTGCTTGAAAGTTTGTGAACCACTTGCAGAATCTGTGAAAATGTGAATAATTTTAACAAAATAAGAGAATCATACAAAATGCATGTCGTTTTTTATTTAGTACTGTCCTGAATAAGATATTTTACATTAACAATGTTTACATAAAGTCCGCAAGACAAAAATAGCTGAATTTATAAATATGACCCAATTCAAAAGTTTATGAACCCTTGAGTCTTAATACTGTGTGTGGTTACCTGGATGATCTATGACTGTTTTTATGTTTTGTGATGGTTGTTCATGAGTCGCTTGTTTGTTCTGAGCAGTTAAACTGCCCAATATTCTTCAGAAAAATCCTCCAGGTCTCAAAACATTCTTCAGTTTTCCAGCTTTTGCGTATTTGAACCCTTTTCAGCAGTGACTGATGAAAAAAAAAAGATATTTAAACAAAATAAGAAAAATTTGGACATCTTTATCCTGTTCAAAAGTTTTCACCCCGACTCTTAATGACAATAATTAATAACACGATAGTGTTTCCTTCTGGAGCATCAGTGAATGTTTGAACCTGTTTTAATAGTTGTGTATGAGTCCCTCAGTTGTCCTCAGTGTGAAAAGATGGATCTCAAAATCACACAGTCACTGTTGGAAAGGGTTCAAAAATGCAAAAGATGTGGAAATCTGAAGAATTTTCGGGACCTGGAGGATTTTTCTGAAGAATATTGGGCAGTTTAACTGCTCAGAACAAACAAGGGACTCATGAACAACCATCACAAAACAAAAAAAATGGTCGTAGATCATCCAGGTAATGACACACAGTATTAAGAATCAAGGGTTCACAAACTTTTGAGTGGGTCGTTTTTATAAATTCAGCTATTTTTTTTTTTTTTTTTTGTCTTGTAGACCATATGTAAACATTTTTTATGTAAAATATCTTACTCAGGACAGTACTAAATAAAAACAACAACATGCATATTGTATGATCCCTCTTATTTTGTTAAAATTATTCACATTTTCACAGATTCTGCAAGGGGTTCACAAACTTTCAAGCAGCACCGTATATATATATATATATATATATATATAATACCACAGTACTGAATGATTAATGATTACCATATTAATATATCATGATATTTGCATGGTACTCCAAGGTACTTTAAAGCATTATCAAATGTCTACAAAATATCATAGTGTTGTTTTATGTATGTTTATCATTTAAATGTTTGGAATACATAATATATTATCATGGAATTATAATACTTGGTGGAAAAAGGAATCAATTTCTTTCAAAAACATCAAAAATGTTGTATTGATTCTACACCTTCGAATGTTAATGCATCTCTGTGTATGATGGTTTATATGGTTGTTTCACATGTCCCCTGATGTTTCTCTCAGGCTGTTGACGAATTAACCTCTCAACTGAACCTCATGCGCTCTCAGAGTGACAATGTGTACACAGAGGCCTCAGCCCTGTACTTTCAGCAGGCAGGTAAAGCAGATTGAGTGCTTTTTCACACTTTTCTGACTTTGTGGAAAAAAACTAAATCCATTTTATTTTGTTTTTGCAGACATTGAATCCACAGTCCTCGACAATAAGAAATACATAGAAGAGACTAATGAGATGATGGATAGCTCCACTAAAAAATTAGCTAAGATCATCAGTGACATCAGTGCAATTCATAAAGGCAAGGATAAATTGTACAATGACTTTTTTTTAAAGGTTGTACTGCCATCTTTGCCTGTCCCTGTTCTACATTTGTTGTTTGGAGCTCTGCCAAGTTTGATTTTGAATTCTTTAATTCATAATTTTCTGTTTATTATATCTTCTTTATACTTGATATTGCTTCTCTTCTTAGAAATAAATAAGTCAGAGTCAAAAGGTTGGCACCTTGGTATAACAGCAACTCTCACAATGATATGGAATGATGGAATGATATGTTTCCAGTTTTGGCATGCCCTAAAAGCTGCAAGATCATCATAGTAGGCTTATTGAAATAACCAGAATGATCACAGGTGTCTGTTCTGCACAGTTACGGTTATTAATAGTTATCAGTAAAACCTGATATCCACAAATGTTATCAGAGTTACAGTCATCTACATTTATACTTGTTTCTGGACATGTCTATAAAACTTTCAAACCTGGAATTATAAACAGCTTATTAAAAGACAAATTTTGACCAACAATGATAGTTTGGACCAACTTAATTTTGTTACAGCCAAATTAATTAGATTTTCTCAAATTATATTCATGATTTAATATTTATATGATTAAAATTTGATTTAATATTAATCAAATGTATACCTTTTCCCAAAGACAAAAAAATACATTTAAAGTACAAAGTAAACAAAGTAAAAAGAATATTTATTGAAAAAAGTGTGTTGACTTGTTCCACATAAATCAAAGAAGTAGCACAAACATAATCTTTTCACTTAAAATTAATTTATTACACTTTTTATATATATATATTTTTTGTCACATGAGCCTTGACTCATTTGTGTTGCCAAATCTTTCTAGAAAAACAGCAAACAAGAATGAGAAACTGAAATGATTTATATTGAAAACAAGACCAAAATATTGCGACCCACACCTGCCCACTTAAATTATACCATAATCGCTTTATGATCCCAAATCAAACAACAAGCCCAAAAATGCTTATGATAAGTGGACATGGCAACAATTCAAGAGCGCGCTCTGCGAAGCAGCCTTACAAACAGAAACAAAACATGACGTCTCTGTAAACGGTGGTTTAGATAAAATTGTAGAACATAAGTCTTTGGTCACTACAATATTATTTTTGTCAAAAATAGCGGATTCCAAACAAAATGCCAGAACTTTGCTATAGTTACCACAGTGTCAATCATCTCAATTTTGGGAGTGAGTCGTGTTCCATACACACATAGAACAATTTAGGAGATTCACTTCTGTACTTCTGTCTGTGAAAATAAATCTGCATTGTTAATCCTTTTGATCTCTTATTAAAAAATTCACAAAATTCTAACCTTTCATTAAAGTAAAAGAATTGAAAATGGACAGGGAAATCTCATAAGTGTTTTTCTCTCATACACGTTGGCCACAATTAATAGCAACATTTTATTCAATACTTTTGCAACCTCCTTTTGCTAAGATAACAGCTCTGAGTCTTCTCCTATAATGCCAGATGAGTGTGGAGACCATTCCTCTATACAGAATCTCTTTATTAAAAATAATCTTAATTATTGCCCTGATAGTGGAAATGGGAATTTTCAATGCTTTTTTTTTTTCTTTGCAGCCACTTTCTATTTTGTGAAGCTCAACAATCTTTTGCTGCACATCAGAATTATATTCTTTGGTTTTACTTATTGTGATGGAAGATTAAGGGAATTTGGCCTTTGTGTTTCCTCATATTTATACTCCTGTGAAACTTGAAGTCATGGCTGGACAATTTCATGCTCCTAGTCACTCTGGTTTGCTAAAAACTGTAAATATTAATCAGAATATACTTCATGATATTTTACTCATAAGAATTTCTAGGGGTGCCATTAATTGTGGCCAACATGTTCTGGAGAAAAATATTTATTTCATAATGTAATTTTCCCCCCACATTCAGTTGTTTTTCTTGAATGAAAAGTTAGATTTTTGCAATTTTTTTGAATGAAATATCAAAAGGATAAACAATGCAGATTTATTTTCACAGCCATCTTTGATCATATTTGTGTGTTTGAGTCTCTGCTGACTCTGGCTCTCTCTCTATACTTTTGCTACTTGACCTTACCCCCGCCTTTGATACGGTTTCCCATGATCTACTTATATCTCGCCTTTCAGATGTGGGTATTTCTGGTGCTGCACTTTCTGGGTTTTCTTCTTATCTCTCTGACAGTTCTACATTTTGGTGCTGGACTTTCGATCCCCTACTGCCCATTTAAATCAAGGTGTCCCCCAAGGATCTGTTCTCGGTCCACTACTATTCATTATTTACATATTACCATCAAATCTTGTTATAACATGGATTTAATTACCATTTATATGCTGATGACATTCAAATATACTCTGTTCTATCTGTAGACCAGCTCTACTCACTCAAATCACCAGAATTTCTGCTTGTGTACTTAAAATAAAAGAATGGCTAACCTCTAATTTTTTTAAAATTAAACATGGACAAAACTGAGATCATTATTGTTGTAACCCCGTCACTCACTAGCAGTATTCCTAATGACTTTTCCTAATGACTTTTTACGATTTTTTCGAAGCCGCATTGCCCAGCTCCATCATTTCATTAGTATCAAAGATGCCAAAACCATTATCCACGCTTTTGTCTCATCCCGCCTTGATTACTGCAACGCCCTTTTCATTGATTTACCAGTCAATTCCATTTCCCGTTTACAATGTATTCAAAATTCTGCTGCAAGAATACTTACCCACACTAAGAATTCTGCCCACATCATCCCAATTTTGTTCAAACTTCATTGGCTTCCGATTGTAGATCGTATTAAAAACAAAATTCTCCTACTCACTTTCAGAACCTGGCTCCCCGGTATCTCTGTGAATTGCTCCTCCCTTACACTCACCCTCGCACATTATGCTCCTCCGATTCCAGCCTTCTCAGTATCCCTCGGTATCGCCTCGCTTCAATGGGGGGTAGATCATTTAGCGTTGCTGCACCAAAATTATGGAATTATCTCCCTCAGTAACTCCGCTGTGTCAATAATATCTCTGAATTTAAATCACTACTCAAAACCCATCTGTTCTCTGAAAGCTGTAAGTAATTTCCTAAATCAGTGTTGTTTTTTGTATGTTTTCTTTTGCATTTTGTGTCCTGTTTTTCATTGTTTTTATTCTAATTTTCCACTTTGCTATTGATTGTGATTTCTGTTTATTGCTTTAGTGTTATTCTTTCCAAGTGCAACTGTAATGTAAAGCATTGAGCACTGGAAAGGCGCTATAAGAATAAATCTTATTATTAGTAGTAGTATTATCATTATATTTACCAAGCATGCCAATAATTCTGACCATGACTTTATATGTAGGTAAAACTAAAAACATTTGTTAGTCATTGTTTAATTTAGTTTACTTATTATAAATAAAGACAACTTCAAAAGACTTAATAATTAAAATAATTAATCAAGAGATGATGTATATTTTAAAAAGACATCACAATAAATATTAAAGTCTTATTAATTAATTAACAAATAATATCAATATCAATAATTTCTGCGGTTAGTAAAGCTCGCCAGTATCTGTTCTACACATCAACACTCTGGTGTCAAGCAAAAATACTATTTAACCAAAATGTTTTCTTTTATTTTTTTCTATGAGTAGAGTTATTTGCTTTTAACCAAACAAAACAACTAGGTTTAAACTGGAAACCATGATTCTCAATTAGACCATAAAGTTCACAATGAGTTCTAGTCAAGTTTTAGGCCCTATAGTACAGAGACTGCTCTTGTCAGAGTTCCATATGCCATATGACCAGGGTTGTATTTCTATACTAGTATTGCATTTACAGTAGATGTGTATGTGCATGTTTGAATGTTTCTGTTATAATACATGTTTGCGAATGAGTTTCTTTTTTGTGTGTTTCAATATCAGATCGGACTCCGAGACGTCTGCAGTTCACTCAGGAAGTGGCTGAGGGCACTCTGAACCGCTCTGCTGAAGTGTTACAGATAGTGACACCCATCTTAAAGAGAGTGGAGGAGTGGGATGGCAACATGAAAAATGAGGCATATTCTGCCAAAGCATTTGACCGCACTGTTCTGTCTGCCGGCGAGGCTGGTATGGTAGCCCTGCCCACTTCTATCAACAGAGAAAAGTAGCATTTAAATGTTCTATCTATAGAAACTATACATGCATCTACAGTGTATCAGGACTTGGATTACTCATTTTTAATATATTTGACTAGTCATCTAGAAAAGTTATAGATTGATGTTTGCTTTATGCAAATGACATGCAGCCTTGTTGGTTAAGTCCAATGTTGCATTATTTAATAACAGTGTGTAAGCATAGACTGTGTGAGAATTTTATAAAATGAAAGCGTGTCCATTGCTAGATTCATGCTGAATGCATTGTCATACAATGATGCAAAAACACCCAATAATAGCTAGTCTCTTCTTCTACAGCAAGCAACAGTTAGTTATCTTTTAATTCAGTGGTAGTTTCATAGCAACACTTGTTGATTCTTTAAAGTTTCTCTGCCATGTTATGTTACACCAACTGAATGTGTCCGCCAAATAACCCCATAACATAAAAACATATTTTCTCATAAAAGCAAAAACCGAATGCAAAAAGTAAAAAAAAAATAATAATTATAAATATTGATTAAAATAAAGTAACTTAAAACTAATTTAAACTAAAAAATAACGTACAATTTGGGTTTGCCATGTACAGTATAGCTATGCTTATTTCAGTATAAATTTATTCCTCTAATGCACGTGTCAAACTCCGCTCCTGGAGGGCCACAGTCCTGCAGTATAGCTCCAACCAGCTCTTGAACACCTGCCTAGAAGTTCCCAGTAATCCTGAAGACCTTGGCTGTGTCCAAAACTTAGGCAGCTGACTTTTTGCCTCGCTGCTCTATCAGGCATTAATTTTGCAGGCAGTGTTTGAGCATGAAGGTACCTGCTGAAACTTCTGAGGCAGCGTGAGGTTTAGTGATCTACAGCAAAATAAAGCGAGTTTTGGTGATAAGCAAATATTTAATTACTAAAACCAGTTTCTCGTTAGAAATTACACCAAATGTGGAAAACGTTGGTCAAAAACATGCATTTACACACAAACGTATTTATCCACCTTATTTTTAAAGTTGGCATGAAATGGAAATTGTGACTGTCTTCTCTATTGTGACCTATATCCGAGTGAAACAACTTCTTGTATTAGAAAAATGTAAAATTTAGGGAGGGACTTGATTTTGTCCATCAGTAATTAATTAGATTGTTGAATCGTTGTCATTTGCTAATAGCTGCCATCTCATGTGAGGGACAGGGTGCTGGAGGAGAGGGATGTCATTGCAAGGGGGAGGGGAAGTTAATGTTGATTTAAAATAATAATTATAAAAACAAATAGAAATAAGAAATAAATACATTGGTTTGTATTGCAAATAGTTTTACCATTTACTTCACTCTGTTATTCTTCTAGTTATTTATATAAAGTGGCTAATGAATTGGAATTCTTGCACATTCACAGGAAGTAGCTTACTGCTTTGAAAAATAAGGTGGATAGAGCATTCCAAATTAGTCACTTGTGTTTCTGTCACCAGAAGGGTTAAGCCTGTCTACATAGCAGTGGACAACACAGCAGTTCTTTGGAAGAGAGATATTGTGCATGTTGGCTTTTTTTTTTTTTTTTTTTGTGAATTTGTGCAGGATCATGAAGATTGTTGCTAATGTATTCTTACTCTCTCTCTTTCTCTCTCTGTGTGTGTTTGTATGTGTTTAGTTGAGGACTTGTCAGAGATTGTGCCAGAGCTACTCAATAAGCTGCGTGTGGTTGAAGAGAAAAAACCTGTGAATAATGTCTCCACAAACATCATGAAAATCAGAGAACTCATCGCACAGGCCCGTAGTGTCGCAAAGAAGGTACACCAGGCAATAAAAATCATTTTGACTGACCCACTTGTAGAGCACAATACATTTAGTCACATTCAGAATCTCCATTAAGATGATAAGCCTTTCAACATAGACCTACCAAAAGTTGATATTGGATTCTCTGTAAAGAACTACACAAAATTCTTTGTGAAGAATAACCATAGAAACAGGAACTGAGGCAAGAAGGATTATTATGTTCAAAGAGTTATGGCGCCATCACAAAGGCCACATTCATGGCTAAATTTGGTTATTTGACCTTTCGGTGCTTTATATATGAGCCATTTTATTAATGAAAAAAAAAAGCTTATACTAAGTGGAAAAAGCAACAGTGCAATTTTACAAGCATAAACAAAACACAGCCCCTCTGTCAACAGTGGTTTAAATGTATCTTGGGTTGCTAATATTACTTTATACAAAGCTGGATACAAAACTGCTAATCCTGGAATTCATATTTATTGCTTATGGTCGTAAAAAGGCTAAGAGTTGCTTTGGCTGCAACATGACTATCCCCGGGTTTCACAGACAAGGCTTAAGCTAGTCCTTGACTAAAATGCACATTTGAGCCATTTTAACTGAAAGCAAATTGCACTGACATATCTTAAAATAAGTCAGTGCCATTGTTTTGTCTCAAGATGCACACCAGTAATGTTTTTTTTTTTTTTTTTTCTGGTGTACTTTTATAAAGCTACTTAAATATCCTAATTGAACTAATCCTGGCTTAGGGTATCCGCGGGTCCTTAAAAAGTCTTAAATATATTTTTCCTAATAAAAGGCCTTAAAAAGTCTTAAAATGTCTTAAATTCAGATTCTATAGGTCTTAAATATTTTTCGTTGCATTACCGCAAAAATTTCTATAGTCTGACAGACCCAGTGACTGACTGATCATTGGACAGAAGATTTTTTTTTTCCTCGCGGTAGTTGTTGCGTTGCGTCCTCAGAGAGAAGTGTGGTAGCAGGTAGCCGTAATAGGTAAGCGCAAATTTAATGATAAATGGCTCGAGAAAGATGAATTCTCCTGGTGGTTAAGGCCGGTGCCGGTAAATGTCTACGAGGCAAATTGCACCGTTTGTAGAAAATGTTTTAAACTGGGTAGGCTACAATGGGCATCAAAGCGGTACGCACACGCCGAGCATCTAAATGCATCTTTTGCGGTAATGCGACGGAATATATCCGGAATTCCGTTTTTGTAGGTTTAAAATCATGACGCATGTGAATCATGCAGATCAGTAAGATGTTTTATATGTTTTATGTATGTTATGTTTTATGTTTTCTAATACGTCATCGACGGAATGGTCCAGCGCCGCGCGGCGCCATCTGCAGGACAAAGGTCAACAAAGATGTAGGAATATCTGATCAGAGCTGTACACGGATACACATTTTTAAATAAATCTGCTGTGGCAAAGCTACTGCAAGTGATTTTCGGTGCTGGAAATCCATATATCCTTTGCTGAAACAAACTACCGCGTCGTCATGGAGAGCGCAGCTCATGATTGCTTAGTAACAGCAGAAGCGCTTTGTAAAGGAGAAAGCGGCGCCGACGCGTTTTCCATGCGTTTTTAATATAATTTAATTTAATATAATTTAATATAAATTTCGCAACGGCTGTGATGTAATTATATAAATAATAGCCTGACGAGCTGCATGCTTGCTGTAACAGTGCTGTGTTTTCATTTTCGATTCACTGTAAAGGCTACTTTGTTTGTGACGTTTAAATTTGCATTTGGGAACGCAATATTCGTCATTAGAATCGTTTTAAAATTTTTTGTGGAAATCCAATTGTTACAGAATATTTCTATTTAATAAATGCTTTAATAAATAATATATTTGATAAATACATGTAAAATAATTTCAAATAAATGCTGTTCATTTAACTTTCTATTTTTCAAAGAAAACTAACATAAAAAGTATCACCATTTCCACAAAAATCTGTAGCAGCACAACTGTTTTCAACATTGATAATAATTAGAAATGTTTCTTGAGCATCAAATCAAATTGTAATGATTGTAAGGATCATGTGACACTGAAGACTGGAGTAATGATGCTGAAAATGATAATTTTTTATAAAATTATACATTTTATAAAATATTTTTTATAAAATATAGAAAAACTTTTTTATTTGTAAGAATATTTCACAATGTTGCTGTTTTTACTGTATTTTTTATCAAATAAATAAATGCAGCCCTGGTGAGCAGAAGGGAGTTATTTTAAAATAATTAATAATTGTTTCCAAACTTTTCGCAGGTACTTTAATAATAACAATTCTATTAATACATTTAATATATTATATTATATTAATTATTATCATGATTATTAAATGCTGCTTTTTATTTTTACAGAACAATAGTATGTATTATTACAATATATGACATATCTTTTAATGTGATAAAATATATATTTAAAAAAAAAAAAAGTGCCGGGGCGTGGCTTGGGTGCGGGGTCAGACTTTCCTGCTTTTTTTTATTTCTAGCTGATCACATGCCTGATATATTATGTATGTATGTATGTGTGTGTGTTTCCATCGCAGGTTTGGTCTTAAATTTTATGTAAGGTGGTATTAAAAAGGTCTTAAAAAGTCTTAAATTTAATTTGTTCATATCTGCAGATACCCTGCTAAGCCCTGTCTGTGAAACCGGGCCTATGACTATGAAAATTTAAGGAGTGACTCATGGTCCATACACAAACGGAGCAATCATTTAGGGGATTCACTCTCATATTTAAATGTGGTTGTCACTCCTGAAACTGCTTTGTGTATGTGGCATTAAAAGTGATGATACATGGGGCAACTTTTTGAGCAATGGTGCTGGGCAATGTTGCCATCATGGGCAACCTGGTGAGACACAGGGCAACTAATTAGGGCAACGGACAGTTGGCAGCAACCAATCAGAGAGGAGCAAATCTATTGCCAACCCAATAAATACTTTATTTTTGAACACTTGTTAGGCACTTTATTTCAACTTTTCAAGTATTTTCTTCATTTTTATTAAACAGGCATTTGCCTTTCCGATCTGATTTGTGATGGGAAAAGCGAGAAGAGCGAGTTTGGCAAAAGGCGGATTTGAACCTTGGTTGATCGTGTCAAAAGCTACTTTCACATGCCATACTCTCTACAGCCTACACTACTTCAGACGTTACATGGATCATGTCTTTTTAGCATTTAACTAAAATATTCAATGGCTAAATTACAGCCTAGGTACATTAAATTGGATATCTGTTGGTAAATTCCCTGTTTTGTGTTGACACATGACAACTTACAAGCTTAAAAAGATATAAGTTCACGCTCCCTTTCTTCGCTCCACTGCCGCTGAGAGGCCACTATCTTGTTTAATTTTTTTCTGAAATCTCCAAGTTGGTCATGTGATCGGCTGCTAGCATTCTGATTGGAGTATCTAAAGTATCCAGATAGAAATTTGTTGCTCATTCTCAATGGGAAAGTGCCCAAGCAACATTGCCCAGCACAATTGCTCAAAAAGTTGCCACGTGTATCATCACTTTAAGACAGTCTACGCTATTGGACTGCTCTGGGGTGCATTTCCTGAACAATTAACTATTTTTAGTACAATATTTGTTTGTAGTACAATATTTTTTAACACAATCTCATGGCATTTCATAATGTTTCTGCATGCCTCACCCATGTGGATGCAATGATGGAGAACAAGCTATTGGGGGTTTGAGAACCAGAACCAACCATGTAGAAATAATAAAGATTTTTGTGCCACCCCAAACTAGTTGCTGGCCCCTGCCTGGCCATCCCTATGAAAATATTCTGGCTCTGCCACTGACCTTCATGCTTACTTTTTCATAAAAATTGTATGTTTTCGTATGATTCGCATCGTGCAAATTCATACAAATTTTCCACCTCGTAAAATTGTTGAGATTGGGTTGGTATTTTTTCAGTCCCTTGTAAGTGCATGTGCTTGCATCTTTGCCTCATCTCAGAAATGATTGATTTGGTTCAAGGCTTAACACGTATTGAATTATTTCTGAAAGAAAAAAGTATGAGCACTCACTGTTTCAGTCTATATATTTAAAAGGAGTCTACAAGCTTAGACACCCAGAGGGACAGTAATTGGCACGATGGTGATAAGAGCGAGAAAAATTAAGAAATTTATTTTGAAATGTTAAAGTTCCTTATATCTGTTTATCAAAAGATCCATTACAATTACTAATCCTTCCTCATGTTAAGCGTGTTGTTAGTGTATTTGGTTATGAGCAGTATGGAAAACCAAATGCTTTAAAAAAAAATTTTTATTGAATGTGTGTTTGTAGTGTACTTTTATGTATATATATATATATATATATATACCTTTAAAAAGTGTGCTTTGTAATAATGTACTTTACTTTAAAGTACATTTTAAATCATTATGTTCTAATAATCTTTTGTCATGCTTTAAATAAGTTTTGATGTTAGTTTTAACTGTATTCATTACAAATGTGCATTTACAAATATTTTAAGTGCATGACATACAAGTTTAATTGGAAATTACATTTTATTATTATTATACTGCAACAGATTATATGCTGGGCTATTCTCAGGCTGCAAATCAGCAGCCTGCAAATTACATCTTCATTGTTTACTGGTTTAACTGTTTACTGTATTATTTGGACTAGTATTGTTGAATTTGTTGTTCCCTTTGACTAAAGATACTGTTGTATCAAATCAAGCTTAAAGAAATACCATGTTTTTGCTAGTTCAATATTCTGCCTTCAAGTGTAAAAGTGGACTTTTTTTGTATAATTGCAGGTTCAAGTGTCCATGAAGTTTAACGGCCAGTCTGCCGTAGAGGTTCATCCCCACTCCAACCTAGACGAGCTAAAGGCGGTCACGTCCATCAGTTTCTACATCAGAGTGGACCCAGACAAAGACCCAATTGAAGATCGCTTCCTATTGTACCTCGGAGACAAGCAAGTGAGCACTAGCAAGAAAAGTGGGCCCGAAAGTGGGGAGGGGATATATCATTTATTCAAACACTGGTTCATTCAGGAATTAAACACAATAACTGTGTTGTTATTGGAAACATGCAACTGTTGATCCTATTACTATTGACAGAGTAAAACAAATAGAAAATATAACTTGCAATTCTGTGTCTAAAATGTAAGTTCTTTCTTTATTATAGTAATTTCTTGTTTATTTTTGTTGTTGTATAAAAGAAATATGATTTAATGCAAGTGCCTGAATTCTAATAGTGATGTGATACTGTACCCAGTAAAGATTGTTGTAGTCTGCTGCTGTATTTTCCTAAACCTAGCACTCAGAAACTGATTGCAAAATGGGAAATTTCCACTTAATTTAACATTTTATTTCCCTTAAGTGATTCAGATGCTAAAACGTCAGACACACCATGTACAAATCAACACTTGCAGCCAGTGGCGCCAGTGGCGCCACTAGCATTTCAACGAATTTTGTAACATCATTTCTAAATAATGCCAGTAGTCACGTATGCCAATAATTATTCATATGACTTTTCCCTTGCCATTGGTTGTGTTTGTGTCTTGTTGAGAATGTAACAACGTTTCACGACAGTCTCTTATTTAACTATGCTGTCCGTCTGTCCATGGTAGCAGTGGGCGCTGTGCTGGCTGTACTAGATTTAGCATTTATAGTTCAGGTGTTCACAAAGAATGAAATGCAGTGAGCTGAAAGCTTTTTTACTTTTAAAAATATAAGGCACAGTGAGACACACCAAAGACGACAGTCTGCTATATAAAAACAATTTTAAAACAGCAATGGAATGCAAAAGCAAAATGCAATGACACCATATCGCCTGCTGTTGAACAGTACCTGTTCTGACCAGTAGGTGCCTAGTTTACAGTGGGTCATAGTTTTAAGGTGGCTAATTTAAACCTTGCAGCAGGCACACATGACTTTTAGTGAACTCCTTCCTTAATCGGGCTGTTTTCACACTTCTTTCGGTTGTTGGCTCAAGCCAAGGTACTTTTCCATCTCCCTCCCCCTTTGCAATGTTTGGTTCCAAACCACAAGACATCATCTGAATCATAAATGTAATGACTCAATAAAAAGGGCTATAAAATACTTAAAACACTTTTTTTATGCAATAGAATGTCTTGTTAAATGTCGATTCTACTTTTGTGTGTGTGCAGGGACGTAAGGACTACATGGGACTGGCCATAAAGAACGATAATCTGGTTTATGTGTATAATCTGGGAGGAGAGGACGTAGAGATTCCACTCAGTTCAAAGCCGGTCAGCTCCTGGCCTCCTGTCTTCAATCTTGTTAAAGTGGAGAGGTAGAACAACTACTTTCATCATCTGATCTTGCATAATGGTTTTCTTCATGAAACCTAAGGGGAAAAAAACCTAGGAAACCTTTGTTCACAAAGGGCTACGTTGACACAGCAGTCAAATATGTGTGTCAGTCTAAATAAAGTTACAGAACAAATGTTCAGGACTTGCACTCATATTCTGAGAGTGAGATGTGTTAGCCAGTGCTCTATTAATGTTCTGTGGACACAGAGCACAGTTTTTCATTTGGGATTCCAGTAACAAAAATAAGAGCTCTGAAGCTTTTATATCCAGTTGCTTTTTTCTACCGGAGCTACATCTTGCTGCACGCCGATTACACTAAAATTAAAAATAAATAAATAAATAATTAAAAAAAACACACATTTTAAAGCCACTGTTGGTTATTCAAGATTTCACTAATGAACTCGTTGGAACTGTTTATTAAATAATGAAAAACTGAAAGAATGGCTTGGTTCAAACCTTACATTTTGAATATTAATCCAAAATATTTATTTTTTCAAAGACAAAATAATTCATACAAACTAAGAAGATTATTTATTATAGAGACTGCAGTTTTGCTGTATATACGATGTCAATAATCTGTGGATTTACCCTTCTTTCTGGTAGGTTGGGTCGCCATGGTAAAGTGTTCCTGACGGTTCCGAGTCAAGAAAACTTAGCAGAGCAGAAGTTTATCCAGAAAGGAGAGGCGGATGGGACAGACTCCCTGTTTGACCTTGACCCTAAAGACAATATTTTAATTGTGGGAGGAGTGCCTCCTGATGTGAAGGTGCAAAAATCTCTTTTCTATTAGGATAAAGTCTCAGTTAGGTCATGGAAATGGGGGAAAATTATTTAAGAAAAGTTTTTTTTTTCTTCTTTTTTTTTCATTTTTGCACTGTAACATTCTTATGCAGAAATATGCTTCATGTTCTTCCAGATTCCTCCAGCTCTGAGCTTGGCTCCTTTTGTTGGTTGCATTGAGTTAGAGACTTTGAATAGTGATGTCATCAGTCTGTACAACTTTAAGCAACTTCACAAAATGGATGTTGCAGCATCGATGCCTTGTCCCAGGTAAACATTCCTTACATCCCATCATGCTTTAAACCTTAAACATTATGGCAAAGACTGCCTAAAGCAGGGGGCGAACAGTTTCATACTGCGTTTCAAGTGTTTTTAGTTTATTCAGCTCGATAAATATTTACATTCACTTTATGCATTTGGTTTGCCATTTAATAATATCCCACCACCCCATCCCACAGGACTTTATTTATTATTCATCATTCATTAGGTAAATGTAGTTGTCTCTTTATTTTTCCAGTCAGTATGTTAGGTATGATGAGATGTGTCACTTAACTCTGAAAAGGTCTGTCCATGCATCTCTAGCTCTATAACTGTGCTTTATAACTTGATTACTGAATAGTTATTGTTGTGTTGCTTTGTGCATTTCTTTCCTTTAAATGTCAGATATTTCTCTCCAAAGCTGTCCTCAGTGCTTGAATGAGGTTAGAGTTGTACTGTATATGGACTGTTTATATATTGCAATCTCTGTGTTTTCCAGGCATAAGTTGGCTTTCTCTCAGAGTCGTGTGACAAGTTATTTGTTTGATGGCAGCGGCTACGCTTTAGTCAACAACATTGAGAGAAGAGGCAAAATTGGCATTGTTACTCGGTTTGATATCGAAGTTCGTACTGTTGCCAACAACGGCATTCTATTCCTCATGGTTAATGAGGTAAATATGGTTTCATTATAAATGTTGTTATTAAATTATTTTGCACTGATTCTTGGATTCTGGAACAAAACTAGAAAACTGAAAAAGTATATGTGTGAAGAAATTGTTTTGGATTAATTTGATGAGCATTTTCATTGGTATTCAGAGTAAAGACCCGTTCACACCAAGGATAACGATAATGATAATGATAATGATATAGTTTTAAAAATCATTCTAAATATAAAGAATAGCAGAGTTCGCACCACAACTATAACGATAATTTGGATGCTATTATGGTTATTGTTATAGTTATCTGGATAACACTTTACAATAAGGTGTCATTTGTTAACATTAGTAACATTATGAGCATTACATTTGTTACAGTATTTTTACATTTTTGTCAATGTTAATTAATAAAAATATAGTCGTTCATTGTTTTGTTTATGTTAGTTTACAGTGCATTAACTAATGTTAACAAACACAACTTTTGATTTTAATGATGTGTATTAGTAAATGTTGAAATGAACATTAACTAAGATTAATAAATGCTGTAGAAGTATTGTTCATTCTTAGTTCATGTTAACTAAAGTAGTGAACTAATATTAACAAATGAAACCTTACTGTAAAGTGTTACCGTTATCTTTATAATTATTCATTAATTGTTCAATAATCGCTCTGGTGTGAATGGGCCCACAGAAAATACACAAATAATGAACATTTGAAATACAAATGTGAACATTTATACAAATAATAATAGTTGTACTAATGCAGAGTTTCATATTAAGAATTTAAATTTTATTTGAAAACAAATTTAACTCTTAATATAAAACAAAAAGGTTTATTAATGGGGGAATGGAGAAGGAAGTTCATGTTAATGAATGTAAATTGTTAGCTCATGTTAATGAATATATTGTTTACTAATGTTAACAAATGGAACCTAATTGTAAAGTGTTACCTAAATTACTAGTTCAGTCAGGACATTTTAGATGGCTGATAGCTCATTTACAGTATGTGCAGTATCTAATAGCAATTACATAGTTTATTAGAGCCACAGTGTAGATTGATGTGAAAAAATTAATTAAAGCATTTTAGCATAAGATTGCAACATAACAAAATGCAAAAAAAGGGGTCAGAATACTTTATACTTTCACATATATGAACATAGAGAGGGAGACCTGGATAAGGTGCTATGACCTGCTATTTCACATAGCTTAAAAATGCTTCATACTTTTCTCATGTGCAGCTGTATGGTATGGTCCCTCTCTACATGCGTGATCATATGATAAATTTGTGCATAATTTTCTAGAACTATAAGGCATTTCAGCTTACTCACTGACACCTTATTACCACTCTACAGCTATGCAAAATGAATACTTTTTTTCTGTGCATATATATTGCTGCATTTATGATGGGTTTCCACAGACAAATTTTTTCGTGCTGGAGCTGAAAGATGGGTTTCTCCGTCTGATGTATGATTTTGGTTTTACTAATGGTCCTGTCATCATGGAGAGTAACTTGACCAAACTCCATATCAACGATGCTCGATATCATGAGGTAATTGCTTTCTTGAGGACATTCATCAATTCATACAGTACTTTTAAACACAGTGCATAACTTTTAACACCCTATTGTAAATTTTGTCTCAGGTGTCTGTGATCTATCATCACTCTAAGAAGATCATTCTGCTAGTGGACAGAAGCCATGTCAAGTCCATGGAAAATGAAAAGAAACCCTTACCATTCTCTGATATCTATATTGGAGGAGCTCCTTCTAGAATTCTGCTCTCGAGGTGAGAACCTTTGTTACCTAATAATGCACAAATCAGGTAGAGAGGGTGATTCAATGGCTTAGCATTACTCATTTCAAACATTGAACCCAGCTATATGAATGTTCCACAGGCCAGAAATATCATCTCTGGTGGGATTGAAGGGTTGTGTAAAGGGCTTCCAGTTCCAGAAAAAGGATTTCAATCTCTTGGAGGAGCAAGGAACCATTGGTATCAGCAGTGGCTGTCCTGAGGAATCATTTGTATGTAACATACCCTTCTAAATTAATAGCATTGCCAAATTGGCCCAGGAACGATGAAAAAAAAAAGTTGTCTGTGTCCAAAATGTGTGACACAGAATGAAATCCAATATAAAGTTTTTAATCAAACAAGCTGGAGTAGACATGCATGCACTACAGTACACATAAACTAAAGACAACACCGTAGGGCTTAAATACATACTGAAATGATTAACAGAACAAGAACCAGGTGCCAACTTGATTAGAAACCATGAAAACAAACTAGAAACAGGAACAGTAAACACCAGAAAACCATGAGAAAATAACTAAAGAGAACATAACTGTCACTTTAATTTTTTTTTAAAACAAATTCTATAGGAGACTGCTCACCAGGCTCACACGTACTATATTCACTTATTCAGTATTTACCATTATGAATACCATTATGTTTTTGTACTGTTTAGCTATGGTATAAATAAAAAAAAAGAAAGAAAATAAATTAAGATGGTTTGAAAGAACTTGCTCAAATCTTGTTGTCTTACACCTGCAGATGTCTCGTAAGGCCTATTTCACGGGTGATGGCTATCTAGGCTCTACAGCTAAAATCTCACCATTCCAGTCTTTTGAGGGAGGACTAAACTTCAGAACTCTACAGTCTAATGGACTCCTATTCTACCACAAAGATGGGGTATATATTTTTTTATTATCTAATTAGTTACCATGATTTACCCAGTCAAGTCTTGTTCTGTCGTTAACCTTTAACAGGCAAGGAAGCTAATCTTAAAGCAAGAAACAAAGGAAAAAGGAGTTCCAAGGCTTGGTTGCAATGTTTTTACTCCATATCAACCTGCATACTCCCCACTTTTGTAGAAACTGTTCTTGCTATGTGAAGGAGGGGATTGGGTGAATGTGTGTTTGATACAGATGTTATAGATCAAGCCAGTCTTTCTCTCTGTTCTAGTTGGATGAGTTTTCTCTCTCATTGGAGAATGGTGCAGTGCTTCTCCAGTCCAAAGGAACCAGAGTCAGATCACATAAGAAGAATTATAATGATGGACAGCCTCATTTCTTAGTTGCCTCAGTGACCAATCAGAAGTAAGTTGGTGACTTTTTAAAAAAGTTGGTTAATTTTTACAATAATATTAGAAATTAAAATATATAAAAAAAATTTTACCATGTAATATTCATTTATTTTAGTAAATTTTAATCCATTTTACTTACATGCTGTATACTTTTAGTTGAAAAAAAAGACAGTTTGCGATAATGCACAGAATGACAAAAATATGGCATACCTTACAGTGTCTTTAGAAAGTTTTCAAACCCCATAATTTTTTCAAATTTTGTTATGCTGCAACCTTATGCTAAAATACTTAAAATTATTTTTTCCACATTACTTTACACTCCATGCCCCACAATGATGATAAATATAATAAATATTTATTGCATTATTAACATCTGTCAAACATAAGGTTCCAAAAAAACATAATCAACATAAAATGTGATTATGATAATCAATCATAAAGACTTTATCAACATAAAATGTGTTCCTAATGTGAAAACCTGAGCTTCTGCAATAATAGCATATATTTAATATTTTGAAATTACAAAGAATACAAAGAAAAAGTAATACAAGACCCTTTGTATTGGGTAATAAGTTCTCTACATTTTTCATTTTTCTTCTTCAAAAATTGTTAATGCATCTTTAATATCTTTCATTTGTTATTTCTCATCATATTTTTGTAAATGGTAGTTTTAATTAAAATCATTTATTTTCATGATGCATCTTTTGTCTCATCTTAATAACTAGTGATGAAAAACATTCTGCATTTTGTTGATCTCAAAAAGTTCTAAAGCTAATAAGGTGTCCTTCTATGTATAGACTTGTTACATCAACTGTTTATCCATGATCTCTTGGTAGGTATGAACTTATAATTGATGACAAAGACAAGCAGGAGAAGAAGAAGCCATCTTCCACGCCTCAGTCAGATAACGTTCCAAAGACCTTCTACTATGGAGGCTCTCCTATGAGTTCCATACAGAATTTCACTGGGTGCATCAGTTACGCATATATTAGCAGGTAACATATACAGCCTTTTTCAAACAAAACTAAAATAAAGATGTTTTTCTCACACAACCACTACAGAATACATTTTTAATTGTTTTAAATTTACTGTGTAAATTGTTGTTGTTTTTGGTTAGCTCAGGGATGTGAGAAATCTGATCTGGTGGTTCCCAACCCTACTCCCCGAAGGGGGGTTTCAGAGAAACTCTGATAGCACGCTGCAGAACTAGCCTAGAGTGAACACTGAACCAGACTATTTAAATGTTGAGCAGTCTCACTGGCTGCAGAATCAGCTTGTACCATATCAGCTTGTGCCATGTACTAAATGATGTGATTGCAGGTAAAGGATTTATCAGTCTGCGCTGATAGTTTCATGGCTGAACTAGATGCATAACATATTGAAAGTCTTGTATTTCCAATGTGTAATATCTTCAAATATAGACATTCCAACCTCTGCAATAAATACAGAAATCCCAATCTCACCCAAATCAGTACACAAATCCTTGACAGAATTTTCATTTTTGGGTGAATTATCCCTTTAAGCTGGACAAGACTATTTTCTTCTAGAGCTGCTGTGCAGCTGAAACAAACTTTGTTGCATAATTTTTCTGTTATCACTGTAAAGGTGCTTTGAAACAATCTGTATTGTAAAATGCACTATATAAAAAAGGTGACTTGACTTGATAAGACAAGGAATCTTAGAAGGCAGCATAATGCAAGACCTTCATTCATCTTCAGAACACAAAGTAAGATATTTTTGATGAAATCTGAGAGGTACATGTCTCGTCCATAGACAGTAATATAATCAACACTTTCAAGGTCCAGAAAAGTACTGAAGACTTTGTTAAAACTGTTGACGTGACTACAGTGGTGCAACCTTAATTTTATGAAACGACGAGAATACTTTTTTTTTTGCGCAAAAAAAACCAAAAACAAAACAAAAAAAAAACTTTATTCAGCAATATCTTCTCTTCTGTGTCATTCTCATACATTGTGTACATCCAGCGCTTCCAGGTTCAATGTCAGAACGCCAACTCGTTATTGACCGGCTCCTGCGTCAGCTTCACATGCATGTGTCGTGCTGCTCACGTGTGCATCTTTGGCCAATACTGAGCCGGCATTCGGATGTAAACATGGAAGCCTTCACTGTGCTTACTGCATCGCCTGCATAAGGATAATGACAGGGAAGAGATTGTTGAATAAAGTCGTTATTATATATAGTATATAGTTATATATAGTTTTGTTTTTGCACACAAAAAGTATTCTCGTCGCTTCATAAAATTAAGGTTGAACAACTGTAGTCACATTGACTGTTTTAACAATGTGTTTAGTACTTTTCTGGACCTTGAAAGTGTTGATTATATTGCTGTCTATGGACGTGTCATATACCTCTCGGATTTCATCTAAAATATCTTAATTTGTCTTCTGAAGATGAACGAAGGTCTTACAAGTGTGGAACGACATGAGGATGAGTAATTAATGACAGAATTTTCATTTTGTGTGTATGTGATGTGTGTGTGATGCAGGCAGGATAGAGATATAGAGCCAGAAGACTTCCAACGTTACAGTGAGAATGTGCAGGTGTCGCTACAGGACTGCCCAGTGGAAAGACCCCCTGCTGCTCTGCTCAAAGACAGCAGAGAGTCCTCTAGACAAAGTCGAAGACACTCCCGCAAGGTGCAACATACCAGCTCACACAGATGCATGAATACCCTGTGTAATTACACTGTTATGCACCTAAACATATTGTTGTCTCACAGGTGGGCAGGGATGAGTCCAGCCTGACACATGGCTTGACGAGCAATCCTTTGGATGTTCCAGAGACAGAGGCTGCTTCGTATTACCTGTCCTCCCGCCCACGAGTGACCCGCCATGCCTACCACTATGGTGGTTCAGCCCACAGCCAACATGAGTACACAGGCGTTGCCAGTGTTATCAGAAATGAGTAAGTATTTATGGTACAAAGTAAAGCAAGTTTACTATGAAGAAAAGCCATACAGAGCTGGTTATGTGATGCAAATATCAAAATGTATTAGTTTACAAATCTTGCACTATGGTAAAAGTGTTTCAAGGTCATAATATGGTATTGTGTGTGGAAATGCATGAAAAGGAGTCTTTATTATATCGATAATCTGTCCCTGTAATAAATTGTGTGAAAAGGAATTAAAGTTTTTGGTGTTTTACTGCCACTAGTGTTCATTTCAGCCAGAAACTGCAGTAAATTTTATGTATAGGTACATTTTTGGATTTTTGCAAAAATGTTGGTAGAGGCATTTCTTGTGCATTTCTTTCCTTTAAATGTCAGATATTTCTCTCTAAAGCTGTCCTCAGTGCTTGAATGAGGTTAGAGTTGTACTGTATATGGACTGTTTATATATTGCAATCTCTGTGTTTTCCAGGCATAAGTTGGCTTTCTCTCAGAGTCACGAGACAAGTTATTTGTTTGATGGCAGCGGCTACGCTTTAGTCAACAACATTGAGAGAAGAGGCAGAATTGGCATTGTTACTCGGTTTGATATCGAAGTTCGTACTGTTGCCAACAACGGCATTCTATTCCTCATGGTTAATGAGGTAAATATGATTTCATTTTAAATGTTGTTATTAAATTATTTTGCACTGATTCTTGGATTCTGGAACAAAACTAGAAAACTGAAAAAGTATATGTGTGAAGAAATTGTTTTGGATTAATTTGATGAGCATTTTCATTGGTATTCAGAGTAAAGACCTGTTCAGACCAAGGATAATGATAATGATATAGTTTTAAAAATCGTTCTAAATATAAAGAATAGCAGAGTTCGCACCACAACTATAATGAAAATGTGGATGCTATTATGGTTATTGTTATAGTTATCTTGATAACACTTTACAATAAGGTGTTATTTGTTAACATTAGTTAGTAACATTATAAGCATTACATTTGTTACAGTATTTTTACATTTTTGTCAATGTTAATTAATAAAAATATAGTCGTTCAATGTTTTGTTTATGTTAGTTTACAGTGCATTAACTAATGTTAACAAATACAACTTTTGATTTTAATGATGTGTATTAGTAAATGTTGAAATGAACATTAACTAAGATTAATAAATGCTGTAGAAGTATTGTTCATTCTTAGTTCATGTTAACTAAAGTAGTGAACTAATGTTAACAAATGAAACCTTACTGTAAAGTGTTACCGTTATCTTTATAATTATTCATTAATTGTTCAATAATCGCTCTGGTGTGAATGGGCCCACAGAAAATACACAAATAATGAACATTTGAAATACAAATGTGAACATTTATACAAATAATAATAGTTGTACTAATCATAGTTCAGTCAGGACATTTTAGATGGCTGATAGCTCATTTACAGTATGTGCAGTATCTAATAGCAATTACATAGTTTATTAGAGCCACAGTGTAGATTGATGTGAAAAAAAAAAAATTATTAAAGCATTTTAGCATAAGATTGCAACATAACAAAATGCAAAAAAAGGGATCAGAATACTTTATACTTTCACATATATGAACATAGAGAGGGAGACCTGGATAAGGTGCTATGACATGTTATTTCACATAGCTTAAAAATGCTTCATACTTTTCTCATGTGCAGCTGTATGGTATGGTCCCTCTCTACATGCGTGATCATATGATAAATTTGTGCATAATTTTCTAGAACTATAAGAACATTTCAACTTACTCACTGACACCTTATTACCACTCTACAGCTATGCAAAACGAATACTTTTTTTCTGTGCATATATATTGCTGCATTTATGATGGGTTTCCACAGACAAATTTTTTCGTGCTGGAGCTGAAAAATGGGTTTCTCCGTCTGATGTATGATTTTGGTTTTACTAATGGTCCTGTCATCATGGAGAGTAACTTGACCAAACTCCATATCAACGATGCTCGATATCATGAGGTAATTGCTTTCTTGAGGGAATTCATCAATTCATACAGTACTTTTAAACACAGTGCATAACTTTTAACACCCTATTGTAAATTTTGTCTCAGGTGTCTGTGATCTATCATCACTCTAAGAAGATCATTCTGCTAGTGGACAGAAGCCATGTCAAGTCCATGGAAAATGAAAAGAAACCCTTACCATTCTCTGATATCTATATTGGAGGAGCTCCTTCTATAATTCTGCTCTCGAGGTGAGAACCTTTGTTACCTAATAATGCACAAATCAGGTAGAGAGGGTGATCCAATGGCTTAGCATTACTCATTTTAAACATTGAACCCAGCCATATGAATGTTCCACAGGCCAGAAATATCATCTCTGGTGGGATTGAAGGGTTGTTTAAAGGGCTTCCAGTTCCAGAAAAAGGATTTCAATCTCTTGGAGGAGCAAGGAACCATTGGTATCAGCAGTGGCTGTCCTGAGGAATCATTTGTATGTAACATACCCTTCTAAATTAATAGCATTGCCAAATTGGCCCAGGAATGATGAAAAAAAAAGTTGTCTGTGTCCAAAATGTGTGACACAGAATGAAATCCAATATAAAGATTTCAATCAAACAAGCTGGAGTAAACTACATACATGCACTACAGTACACATAAACTAAAGACGACACCGTAGGGCTTAAATACATACTGAGATGATTAACAGAACAAGAACCAGGTGCGCAACTTGATTAGAAACCATGAAAACAAACTAGAAACAGGAACAGTAAACACCAGAAAACCATGAGAAAATAGCTAAAGAGAACATAACTGTCACTTTAAATTTTTTTTAAAACAAATTCTATAGGAGACTGCTCACCAGGCTCACACGTACTATATTCACTTACTCCGTATTTACCATTATGAATACCATTACGTCTTTGTACTGTTTAGCTATGGTATAAATAAAAAAAAGAAAAAAAGAAAATAAATTAAGATGTTTTGAAAGAACTTGCTCAAATCTTGTTGTCTTACACCTGCAGATGTCTCGTAAGGCCTATTTCACGGGTGATGGCTATCTAGGCTCTACAGCTAAAATCTCACCATTCCAGTCTTTTGAGGGAGGACTAAACTTCAGAACTCTACAGTCTAATGGACTCCTATTCTACCACAAAGATGGGGTATATATTTTTTTATTATCTAATTAGTTACCGTGATTTACCCAGTCAAGTCTTGTTCTGTCTCTAACCTTTAACAGGCAAGGAAGCTAATCTTAAAGCAAGAAACAAAGGAAAAAGGAGATCCAAGGCTTGGTTGCAATGTTTTTACTCCATATCAACCTGCATACTCCCCACTAGTGTAGAAACTGTTCTTGCTATGTGAAGGAGGGGATTGGGTGAATGTGTGTTTGATACAGATGTTATAGATCAAGCCAGTCTTTCTCTCTGTTCTAGTTGGATGAGTTTTCTCTCTCATTGGAGAATGGTGCAGTGCTTCTCCAGTCCAAAGGAACCAGAGTCAGATCACATAAGGAGAATTATAATGATGGACAGCCTCATTTCTTAGTTGCCTCAGTGACCAATCAGAAGTAAGTTGGTGACTTTTTAAAAAAGTTTTAAAAAGTTTTTTTTACAATAATATTAGAAATTAAAATATATAAAAAATATTTTACCATGTAATATTCATTTATTTTAGTAAATTTTAATCCATTTTACTTACATGCTGTATACTTTTAGTTGAAAAAAGACAGTTTGCGATAATGCGCAGAATGACAAAAATATGCCTAGTGAAAGTTAGAAAGTTAACAGTGCCTTTAGAAAGTTTTCAAACCCCATAATTTTTTTCAAATTTTGTTATGCTACAACCTTATGCTAAAATACTTTAAATTATTTTTTCCACATTACTTTACACTCCATACCCCACAATGATGATAAATATAATAAATATTTATTGCATTATGTTAACAGTGCCTTTAGAAAGTTTTCAAACCCCATAATTTTTTTCAAATGTTGTTATGCTACAACCTTATGCTAAAATACTTTAAATTATTTTTTCCACATTACTTTACACTCCATACCCCACAATGATGATAAATATAATAAATATTTATTGCATTATTAACATCTGTCAAACATAAGGTTCCAAAAAAGACATAATCAACATAAAATGTGATTATGGAAATCAATCATAAAGACATTATCAACATAAAATGTGTTCCTAATGTGAAAACCTGAGCTTCTGCAATAATAGCATATATTTAATATTTTGAAATTACAAAGAAGACAAAGAAAAAGTAATACAAGACCCTTTGTATTAGGTAATAAGATCTCTACATTTTTCATTTTTCTTCTTTAAAAATTGTTAATGCATCTTTAATATCTTGTATTTGTTATTTCTCATCATATTTTTGTAAATGGTAGTTTTAATTGAAATCATTTATTTTCATGATGCATCTTTTGTCTCATCTTAATTACTAGCGATGAAAAACATTCTGCATTTTGTTGATCTCAAAAAGTTCTAAAGCTAATAAGGTGTCCTTCTATGTATAGACTATTTATCCATGATCTCTTGGTAGGTATGAACTTATAATTGATGACAAAGACAAACAGGAGAAGAAGAAGCCATCTTCCACGCCTCAGTCAGATAACGTTCCAAAGACCTTCTACTATGGAGGCTCTCCTATGAGTTCCATACAGAATTTCACTGGGTGCATCAGTTACGCATATATTAGCAGGTAACATATACAGCCTTTTTCAAACAAAACTAAAATAAAGATGTTTTTCTCACACCACCACTACAGAATACATTTTTAATTGTTTTAAATTTACTGTGTAAATTGTTGTTGTTTTTGGTTAGCTCAGGGATGTGAGAAATCTGATCTGGTGGTTCCCAACCCTATTCCCCCAAGGGGGGTTTCAGATGAACTCTGATAGCACGCTGCAGAACTAGCCTAGAGTGAACACTGAACCAGACTATTTAAATGTTGAGCAGTCTCACTGTCACAGACACGCCAGGCTCCACAGTCACCCAAACACAGTGCACTCCCTCACCAGAATACTAATCATCCACACCTGTCACTCATCAGCACCATCACCAGCAGCACTACAAAAGACACAGCAGCACTCACAGTCACTGTCCGGTCTCGTTAATGCATACTCACCTGTTATGCTTACCTCAAGGACTCCTTTGAAGAATACTCACCTGTCTCCAGTGTTCTCCTTGTCTCCCGTTAGTGTCTCTGTTCCTGGTCTGCTCCTCGTCTGCCTGCCATCCACGATCCCTGGAAATCACAAGACAAGTATCAGCTCGACGATCACATCTGCCACGAACTGCATCAGTCATTACTCACCTGCACTCTGCTCACGCTTTCTGGTTGTTCAATAAACTCTGTTTATATTACATCAGTGTTTCCGTCCCCTTCTGTTTGTAACAGAAGACCAGACCCAACCATCTGAACAACCAGAATGAGCGCTCCAGATCCATTCCAAGATCTTGTGGATGCACTTCGTCGCACACTCTCCAGCACTCCCACGACAACACCGTCAGCACACACTTCCGCATTCCCCGCCGCTTCTCCTCCACCACCAGCGGTTGCCAGTCCCATGGCCAAACCGGCACCCTTCTCTGTTTCGGCGGAGGATTCCAACGGATTGCTGCTGCAGTGTTCGCTGGTCCTGGAGATGCAACCACACCTGTATCCCACAGACAGCTCTAAAGTGGCGTTTATAATCTCTTAACTCTACGGAAAAGCTCTTCGCTTGGCTGAACCACTCTGGTCACAGAAAAATCCCATTGTTCAGTCTCTGTCAAGCTTCATTGCTCATTTCAAAGAAGTTTTTGGAATACCTGCCTGGGATTCATCAGTTGGTGAGAGATTATATCAATTAAAACAACCCTAGCTGCATCAAGTGGTTGGAACGAACAAGCCTTGATCACCACTTACCGCCAAGGTCTGGACCCCGCGTGCGGTTGCATCTCACTGCATACAAGGACTCCATCGGGCTCGAATGGTTTATCCAACTCTCCATCAGATTCGCCACTCATATGCAGTCGTGTATCGAAGAGCACCAGGGCCAGTCGTTCTTCCTATCCATCCTCCGCTGTCCAGAATCCGTCAGCTCCCCAGAACCAGCCAACAAATCAATGCAAGTTTAAAATTCTCGTCTTTCATCAGCTGAGCGGCAGAGACGGCTGACCCAGAACCTCTGCTTATACTGCGGTCAAGCTGGGCATTACATTGCTGAATGCCCTACTCGCCCCGCACGACCCATGGTGAGTGTTATCATGCCTACGTTAAATAAGATGAAACCACTTACCATTGTAGTAAACCTTACTGCTGCCGACTTCTGTCTTCCAGTTAATGCTCTCCTCGACTCTGGGTCAGCCGGGAATTTCATCTCCCTCTGCCGCCAGCTTCAGCTCAAAACAACAGCCACGCCGAAAACCTACCAAATCCACTCGGTGACTAGAAGACCTCTAAGACAAGTGCGCTACAGTGTCGGCCCTATTCAACTTCAAATCGGCATCCTTCACGTGGAGGAAATCCATCTGCTGGTTCTGGAGGATTCAACTGCTGAAATGATTTTTAGGGCGCCCTTGGTTGGAGCAGCACAACCCCATCGTCTCCTGGAGGACAGGAGAGATCCTGAAGTGGGGTAACCAATGTTTTAATGACTGTTTTCCTGAGTTTCCTGTTCCAAGTTCTCCACGTTCTGTAGAAGTCCAAGTCTGCACTACATCTGTTGAAAGTCCACTTGAAAATCGCTCAACAGACATCCCTAAATGTTACTCCCACTTCAGCGATGTCTTCTGTCCCAAGAGGGCCTCCATGCTGCCTTCACACCGGCCATGGGACTGCGCCATAGATCTGAATCCTGGTGAGCCAGTGCCCAGAGGGAAAACCTATTCCCTCTCCATCCTGGAGGAGAAGGCCATGGAGGACTATATCAACGAAGCTCTGTCTCAAGGCTACATTCGTCTGTCTACTTCCCCTGCTGCTTGTCAGCTTCTTTTTTGTGGCGAAGAAGGACGGAGGCTTGCATAGATTATAGAGCTTTGAATAACATCACTGTCAAATTCAGATACCCACTTCCTCTTGTCCCATCAGCGCTGGAACATCTCCGAGGTGCCACTGTGTTCACCAAGTTGGACCTCCGCAGCGCGTACAACCTCATCCGAATACGTGAGGGGGGCGAATGGACGACAGCTTTTGTGACCCCTCCCGGCCACTACGAGAATCTTGTTATGCCCTATGGACTCATCAACGCTCCCTCCGTATTCCCCTCCGTTCCTGCACAAGTCAGTTCTGGTCTATATTGACGACATCTTGATCTATTCCCGGAGCCTGGCCGACCATCGCTGCCACGTTGCAGAGGTCCTGCAATGCCTGAGGGCTTTCAACCCGTTCCTCAAGGCCGAGAAATGCATTTTCCACCAGCCCTCAGTGCAGTTCCTTGGTTACAACATCGATCACAGTGGCATCCGGATGGACGAGAGTAAGGTCTCCACGATCACGGACTGGCCCATCCCCACATCCGTAAAAGAACTGCAAAGATTCCTGGGTTTTGTTAATTTCTATAGAAGATTCATCCAAGGCTACAGTATCATCACCACCCCTCTCAAGAACCTGTTGCGCAGTAAGCCCAAGTCTCTGCCCTGGACTCCAGCCGCCACTCAAGCTTTCGACACCCTGAAGGAAGTTTTCACCTCCACTCCCCTCCTGGTCCATCCCGACCCCAATACACCATTCATTGTCGAGGTTGATGCTTCCACCACAGGAGTGGGAGCGGTCCTCTCCCAGCAGCAGGGGAACCCCAGTAGACTTCATCCATGTGCCTTCTTCTCCAGCAAACTCAACCCGGCGGAGGTCAATTATGACATCGGGAACAGGGAGCTTCTTGCCATCAAGCTCGCCCTGGAGGAGTGGAGGCATTGGCTCGAAGGAGCCCAACATCCGTTTTTGGTTAAATCCACTTCAAGCGAGATTGGCTCTTTTCTTCACCAGGTTTAATTTCACGATCTCCTATCGACCAGGATCAAAGAACGTAAAAGCTGATGCCCTTTCCCGCATTCATGGACCTGACGAGAGTACCGAAGACCCAGAGCCCATACTCCCTGAGAAACTCTTTGTGAATCCTATCTTCTGGTCTGAATAGACACTGCCCGAGTCCAATGCCTCCATCAACACCCCGCCGGGTTGCCCCCAAGTTTGGAATACATCACCCGGACACAGCTCATTCCCCTCATCTATGCATCACACACGTCACTGGGCACTGGCCCCCCAGGGGTCAATGAAACCCTCTCGTTGTTAAAACAGCACTTCTGGTGGCCGAACATGGCAGCTGACTTCAGGAGGTACGTACAAGGGTGCAGGGAATGTGCCATCTCAAAGAGCCCACGGCATCTTCTCTCCGGGAAATTACAACCTCTGCTCGTTCCAAATCGCCTCTGGTCACACTTAGGAGTGGATTTCATCACGGACCTTCCAGTCTCCGACGGATACACCTGTGTCATGGTGGTGGTGGATTGATTCTCAAAGTCCTGTCGTCTGATTCCCCTGTGAGGACTTCCCACAGCAATGGAAACTGCTGAAATAATGTTTAACAGATACTATGGACTTCCTGAAGATATTGTATCTGACCGTGGACCACAGTTCACCTCACGAGTCTGGAAGTCATTCTTCAAGCTCTTAGGTGTGATTGTAAGCTTTTCCTCCGGCTACCATCCCCAAACGAACGGGCAGACGGAGAGGAAGATACAGGAGATCGGTCGTTTCCTACTTACCTTCTGTCACGGTCACCAGGACTCCTGGAACCATCTGGGTTTCTGGGTTGGGCCGAGTACGCCCAGAACTCTCCGCCAACCTACCACTGGACTTACTCCCTTCCAGTGCGTACTCGGCTATCAACCCCCACTGTTCCCCTGGACCGGGGAACCATCAATTCCGTCACTCTCCCCACAGAGCCTGGCGAGACCAAGGAACCCCCCCTTCCTCTTATCGTGGATGACGGAGCAGCATACCTGGTTCGAGACATCTTGGACTCCCGGAGCCGTGGTGGTCACCTGGAGTACCTGGTGGACTGGGAGGGGTACGGTCCCGAAGAACAGTCATGGGTTCCCAGGAATGATATACTCGACCCAAGTCTACTAGAAGAGTTCCATGCCAGCCATCCCAATAGACCAACTAATGTCACAGACAATCCAAGCTTCACAGTCACCCAATCACAGCGCACTCACTCACCAGAATACTAATCATCCACACCTGTCACTCATCAGCACCATCAACAGCAGCACTACAAAAGACACAGCAGCACTCACAGTCACTGTCCGGTCTCGTTAATGCATACTCACCTGTCATGCTTACCTCAAGGACTCCTTTGAAGAATACTCACCTGTCTCCAGCGTTCTCCTCATCTCCCAGTGTTCTCCTCGTCTCCCGTGAGTGTCTCTGTGTCTGGTCTGCTCCTCGTCTGCCTGCCATTCACGATCCCTGGAAATCACAAGACAAGTATCAGCTCGACGATCACATCTGCCACGAACTGCATCAGTCATTACTCACCTGCACTCTGCTCACGCTTTCTGGTTGTTCAATAAACTCTGTTTATATTACATCAGTGTCTCCGTCCCCTTCTGTTTGTAACACTCACTGGCTGCAGAATCAGCTTGTACCATATCAGCTTGTGCCATGTAAAATGCACTATATAAAAAAAGGTGACTTGACTTGGATAAGACAAGGAATCTTAGAAGGCAGCATAATGCAAGACCTTCGTTCATCTTCAGAACACAAAGTAAGATATTTTTGATGAAATCTGAGAGGTATATGTCTCGTCCATAGACAGTAATATAATCAACACTTTCAAGGTCCAGAAAAGTACTAAAGACTTTGTTAAAACCATTGACGTGACTACAGTGGTGCAACCTTAATTTTTGAAATGACGAGAATACTTTTTTTTTTGCGCAAAAAAAAACAAAAACAACTTTATTCAACAATATCTTCTCTTCTGTGTCATTCTCATACATTGTGTACATCCAGCGCTTCCAGGTTCAATGTCAGAACGCCAACTCGTTATTGACCGGCTCCTGCGTCAGCTTCACATGCATGTGTCGTGCTGCTCACGTGTGCATCTTTGGCCAATACTGAGCCGGCATTTGGATGTAAACATGGAAGCCTTCACTGTGCTTACTGCATCGCCTGCGTAAGGATAATGACAGGGAAGAGATTGTTGAATAAAGTCGTTATTATATATAGTATATAGTTATAGTTATATATAGTTTTGTTTTTGCACACAAAAAGTATTCTCGTCGCTTCATAAAATTAAGGCTGAACAACTGTAGTCACATTGACTGTTTTAACAATGTGTTTAGTACTTTTCTGGACCTTGAAAGTGTTGATTATATTGCTGTCTATGGATGTGTCATATACCTCTCGGATTTCATCTAAAATATCTTAATTTGTCTTCTGAAGAAGAACGAAGGTCTTACAAGTGTGGAACGACATGAGGATGAGTAATTAATGACAGAATTTTCATTTTGTGTGTGCGTGATGTGTATGTGATGCAGGCAGGATAGAGATATAGAGCCAGAAGACTTCCAACGTTACAGTGAGAATGTGCAGGTGTCGCTACAGGACTGCCCAGAGGAAAGACCCCCTGCTGCTCTGCTCAAAGACAGCAGAGAGTCCTCTAGACAAAGTCCAGGACACTCCCACGAGGTGCAACATACCAGCTCACACAGATGCATGAATACCCTGTGTAATTACACAATTATGCACCTAAACATATTGTTGTCTCACAGGTGGGCAGGGATGAGTCCAGCCTGACACATGGCTTGACGAGCAATCCTTTGGATGTTCCAGAGACAGAGGCTGCTTCGTGTTACCTGTCCTCCCGCCCACGAGTGACCCGCCATGCCTACCACTATGGTGGTTCAGCCCACAGCCGACATGAGTACACAGGCATTGCCAGTGTTATCAGAAATGAGTAAGTATTTATGGTACAAAGTAAAGCAAGTTTACTATGAAGAAAAGCCATACGGAGCTGGTTATGTGATGCAAATATCAAAATGTATTAGTTTACAAATTTTGCACTATGGTAAAAGTGTTTCAAGGCCATAACATGGTATTGTGTGTGGAAATGCATAAAAAAAGAGTCTTTATTATATCGATAATCTGTCCCTGTAATCATAAATTGTGTGAAAAGGAATTAAAGTTTTTGGTGTTTTACTGCCACTAGTGTTCATTTCAGCCAGAAACTGCAGTAAATTTTATGTATAGGTACATTTTTGGATTTTTGCAAAAATGTTGGTAGAGGCATTTTATGGTTTAATATCCATAATATTTCTCCACTACAGTCAGCTTTGAGACTTTCAGAGCGAAGTGCATGACAGTGCACCTGACCTGGTGGTGTTTGGAAGAGTATACTTGAAAAATACTAATACTCCTTCTATCGTATTGAATATTTAGAGTAGTATAAATAATTATAGTATTCATAAAGCTATTCAAAAATTTCAAAAGTATTCAAAAGCACTGTTTGCCTGATGTACATTGTCTTTTAATCATAGCAGCAGTTATTTATCAAGTGATAGAGCCGTAAATTGGTGCACGTGGAGATACTTTAACAGTGCTCTCTGTTCTTCTGTCTCTTTTAGATCTCACTTTTCTCTATCTCTGAAAACTCATTCAGCGTTCGGTCTCATCTTCTACTTGGCTGACAAGTCTGAGGAAAACTTCATGGCTCTGTTCCTCACTCATGGAAGGCTGGTATTCGCATTCAGTTCAGGCCAAAACCATGTCAGAATCCAATCCAAAGAGAAGTACAGTGATGGACAGTGGCATGATGTAAGAATGACTAATGTTCACTAATAAATTTCGAGGTTACATGTTCCATTTCTGTGACATTAGCTACACTAAATGAAATTGTACAGATAATGATCACCTTAGAATGCTGAGATGTTCAGTTCAGTTATTTGATTTGTCTTAAAAGTAAAATAAGTTAAAGTTATTTAATAGTTTGCCTATTACAAAGGTGTCTCTTTCACCTTTTATGTGACACTTTCTCTTTCTCTGTAGATTACCTTTATCAGAGGTGGAAATATGGGCAGAGTGATAATTGATAGCCTTACGGTATTAGAGGACAGAGCCCCGGGCAGAAACATCTCATTGCTTGTCCAAGATCCTCTCTATGTCGGCGGGGTGCCGCCTGATCAGGCTAAGAAAAACATTCAGGTATTGTGACTTCTCATTAACTCCCACATGCCCTCAGGTCCAGCAAATGTACACAGTACAAAGATGACCTAGTGAACTCTGCAGTAGTGCACTAAAGATCCTGATGCCTCACACTTTAACATTCTGTCACTATAAAAGGAAATATCCAGTGTTGTTACAGTTTAAAATAGTATTCACATTAGTTTGGTGCAATTTTGTATGAAAGCTCTCATGTTAACGGTCATATAGGTTCTCTTCTCTGCTGAGATATTTTATTGTCTGTGGGGCAGGCGCCTGTCTGGAATGCAGGCAGCTGCACCAGAATAAATTACTAGTTTCAAGCACATATTCTAGCACAATTTTGTCTGTTCATAGTAATAGAGGGTTGTATGCGTACTCTTTTGAACCATTTTAGTAGGACTTAAGTACTTATTTATATGTAATTTCATAATTACTTCTATTGTCTTAGAGTTAAATATGATTAAAGTGCACTGCTGAATGTACTGATGTACTATTTTAATGGCTGAATGTACTGAATGTACTATTTTAATGTCATTTCTATTGAAATTGATGTGATAACTTTAAATGTACTATCGAATAACACACTACACTTAGGACTTTAAGTGCACTTAAGTTCATTCAATACCATCAATACAAGGTGCGATATGTAAGATTTCTGTCCGCTAAAGGTCGCTAGAGGCCTATTCAAAACAAAGGCGTAGCTTGATGACGGCAAGTTTGAGCGCGGAATCTTGGGACATGTGGTCTTCACATCACAGCCCTTGCAAAAGAATAGGGATAGGACTCGGGAAGAAATCATGTTCATGGATGCGATTATTGTAGTATGTAGCAGAGCAGGACCGAGTCTCACGAGCAGTGGAACTTTTATTATGCCACAGTCGCTGGCGTCGCTTCCGCTTTTCCAGTCATGAGTATGAGGTAACGCAGCTCTGTTTATCATATTAGATACATTTGAGAGTGTTGAAAATGATGTTATAACGTTACTCTGTGCGTTCGCTCGGCGGCTGCTGCGAGACACATGTTTGAGACACACTGCAGTAAGCTAGATCGATTTTAGAATATCATATTAAATGCTGGATGGCATGTGTTGATAAATGGCATGCAATTCATTTTAAAACGTATTGTATGATGGAGAAAATTCTGTATTACTGTTACTAAAAATAAATCTGCATCTGATTATGCTATGTTAGCTACTTGACAAAATAGTCATGGCATGGTAAAGCATGGTATTCGCAAAAAAAAAAAAAAAAAAATCAAGAAAATTAGATTTAAACAATAAGACCAAATGTGTTGAGCTATATAACAACAATTACTTTTCTGTCTATAAATGTAACCAAATGGTTGTTCCCTTGCCTATTAAAACATGTAATATATTAAAGCGTCTTTGGTGTTTCCATGGTTTTTACAAAATAAAACCGGAAACCAAGGGTAACGCGGGTATGACACAATTGACAGGCGAGTACTCACACGTCCCGGAGCCTTGGTTAAAATTGCAATTTTTTCACGATTTACAAATAGTTGGAAACATTTGTGATATTGTAAGTACTCAAGTGAAGAAAATATACAGCACTGGCCTAGTGGTTTTTGGATATTTTACTGCAAAAATCTTACATATTGCACCTTTAAACGCACTTCTTTTTCACAAGGAAAATCTTGAGCAAAAGTATGTTTTTAGTTAAATGAAGTTCTATATTGCCATTATAAACTGTAGGAGCAGGTTCAAAGGGTTTATCTATTGAATAGGGTTGGGTATTGACTTTTAGCATTTCAGATTTTGCTTATCGATTCCGATTCTTATTGATTCCTATTTTTGATTCCAATAATGTGAAAAAAAAATTTAGATATGAAATATATTTATTCCTTGCCATTATGCAAAACATTCTGTTGCAGCTGAATACCATGAACAAAAATCAGTAGCCTATAAAAATGACTTACACAAGGAACTTTTGACTATGGTTTTAGCAAAAATACCACAGCAAAAACAGCTTGACTAACTAATATAAATTTCAAACGTTATTAAGGACAAGTAAACAGTCAGTAATAATAAAAAAAACAACTAATAAACAATTTAGCAATAGCACAATAAATACAACTGAAACAATTTGAAATTGAAATAAAATGTAATCAAATGTAAAATAACACTGTATAGTTTTCTTTTTATAAATAAAATTAATCCTTATTAAAGTTACAAAAGTTATTCAGTCAAGATCAGTGAGTGATTTTCTCTTTGTTTTTTGTTCTTTGATTAACAGTAATAACAGACTGTTGTAGGTTTATTAGGCAGCTGTCACTTTAAGAGCGAATGCACGGACCCAATATGAAGCACATGCGCTTTCTATCTCAACAGTTTATGTTCACTTAAGACATTAATAACTGTGTTTACAAGGATATTTTGACTTAATTTTGTGTGTATTTGTCTGTTCAAGCACAAGAAGACGCAAAGTATCCGATTCCAGAATTGGAATCAATTTTCAATTCCCAACCCTACTATTGACAAATGTGGGTCTTGAACCCAAAACCCTGATAGAGCTGGTTTCTGCACCTGTCAGATTAGTTTTATTACCACTTCTTATTTTAGTCACATGATTGCTTAAAACACCCAGGAACACAATTGTTAAGATGAACTAACAATAGTCAATATTTGCAACAATTATCAATATTGATTGATGTTCATTTTTACATATACATTTGTAGAATTAGAAGTTATATACATTAACATTAGTTTAAGCATTATTATAAGAAAAACTTGTGACACAAGTACATGCAGCAATTTAGGTTCAACATCCTAAACTCAAACCTTTTATGCAGTAACAATGTACGACCCCTAATGCAAATGAAGTTGCTTCTGGATGTGATTACCCCAAATGGTGCAGAAACAATGAATGTGTTGACTTTGTTCTTCTTAATCATGATAAATCAAGCTATTTGGGTTGATGCAGTGTAATCTAATGTAATCAGATAAAGTATAACTTATTTTTTAGGGCATGACACTGTCATTTCTTACACAATAGTATTTATAAATTAACATCACCCATTAGTTCACTCAAAAAGGAAAATTCTGTCATTGATTAATCACCCTCATGTTGTTCCAAACATTCATTCTTTTTCGGAAAACAAATGAAGATCTTTTTAATGAAGTCTGAGAGTTTTCTCTCTGTCCATTGACAGCTATGCAACTTTCAAGCCCCAGAAAGGTAGTAAAGTCAAGACATCTTAAAAGTAATCCATGTGACTCAAGTTTTATGAAGAGACGTGAGTGCTTTGTTTGCGCAAAACAGCATAATTTACCACTTTATTTATCAAAATATTAATCTCCAACGCACCACGACGCATGTGTTTTGTTGACACGAGAGCAGACATTGCTGCCTGAATAAAATAAAATTAAGTAAAATTAAGTTTGAACCACTGGAGTCACATAGATTACTTTTATAATGTCTTTGGGACTTGAAAGTGGAACTTGCTTAGGCTGTCAATGGAGGGACAGAAAGCTCCAAGATTTCATTAAAAAGATTGTATTCCGAACATGAACAAATGTCTTAGGGGTTTGGAATGACATGAGGGTGAGTAATTAATGACAGGATTTTAATTAATAAATGCGTTTGTTCAGCATTGTTCAGTTCATCTATTAGTTTAATGGTGGAGCTACAGTTTGAAGAGAAACTTGCTGAGAAAATGAGATCTTAGAATGGTAGTTGAAAAGAAATACTTTTGGGAGGTTGACACATTCTGTGGTGTAACATGCTATACTAAATCTTAAACACCATTTTGCTAATTCTTCCATAATTATTATGCATCTTTTTACATGGCTCTCTGCAATACCTGATTTGAATTGGTCAGTTGCATTCTGCAGTCAAGTATTTTATGTTTAATGACTGCCAAAATCAATATTTTGACTGCTGCCAAAACTCTCCTACACTGTTGTCACTTTGTGTTTCTTATCGCACATAACACATTCTTAACTTCTCACATCATAAAAAACTCAAATCAATATTTCATGTTCTTTTGTTTATCTATTTGGTAAATAGTAGTATTATATTGGGTCCTGATCAGCCTGTTTGGGCTTTTTTTTTTGTGGTAATGATGTTACAACTGAAAAGTATAAGGTTCTCAAGTTCTCATTCTTCTATTACTTCTTTAGGAGACGTCTTTGTCTAGCTTTTCTGGCTGCATGCGGAGTCTCCAGCTGAATGGCCTCTGGCTCACCTCTGTCTCCAGCAGTTTTGGGGTCACACCCTGCTACGAGGGCCCCTCAGAACCAGGGACATACTTCACTGAGGAGGGAGGATATGTGCTGCTGGGTAACATACTATGTTAACATACTATCTTTATTAGTCTCCCTCAAATTCTCTTAATTAAATGCTTTAGTGTTGAGAAAGAGGAGACTGTTCTCACCATATAGCTCAATGACTCCGCTGAGTCTGTCCACATTCATTCATGTACGTTCTTTATTTATTTGATTGATTTATAATTGATTTTTTGTTGTTTTTTTGTGATCTTTTGTTTGATCTAAATACCTGCTTCATGCTTAGAATTAGTTTTGTAGACACATATACATACACATATACAAATAAAATGAAGAAGCAGACATAAGGTGTCCAGCATAGACATACAATATGAACTCCTTCAATAGTGTTTTAAAAGCATCTCAGGATGCACCTAATGAAGTTGAATGGATCATACAGTACCAAGAATGTGCAGAGCTGTCAAGGTTGCTGTTTAAGCTCAAGTATAAGAATACAGATATGGTCATAAGTTTACATAGACCTTGCAGAATCTATAAAATTGTAATTTTAAAAAGGATCATAAAAACTGCATGTGAACTAAATAAGAAAAATGTACACATCTTCATAATTTATAAAAGTTTTCACCCCCATGCTCTTAATACATTGTGTTGCTTACTTGAGCATCAGCTTTTGTAATAGTTGTGTAGGCGTCCTTCAATTCTCCTCATTGTGAAAATATGGATCATACATCATACAGTCACTGCTGGAAAGAAAAAGAAACTGAAAAGAAAAAAAAAAAATAATAATAAAGAATGTGGAGGACCTGAAGAAATTTTTTGAAGAACAGTGAGCGGTTTTACTTCTCAGGACAAACAAGGGACCCAGGAACAACTATCACAAAGTGAAACACTATTTCACAGCTTTGATGATATTACTATTAATGTAAAATATGTAAAATAAAACTGATAAAGAAAAGGTAGGTGTGTGCAAACATTTGCCTTTTGTTGAAAAGATCAGCTTAACCAGCTATAGCAGCCTTAACTGGTCAACAAGCTTCATCAGAATGACTAAAGCATGTTTTGCTGGTGAGCAACACACACTAATCAGTAAAACCAGTTTTAACCAGCTTGGAAATTCATGCTAGTCTTCCACAAGAATAATAAGAACAAGCAGCCCAACACATAAGTGAGAGCCACAGACAGACAGAGGCTCCTGTGGGAGAAGTGGAATGTGATCTGCCCCTTATTGCCACACTGCAGCGATCTGATTGGTTAATGCAGAGGTTGGGGAAGATTTAAGCAGACCTCAAGGTCTTGGGAAACACAGTTGCAGCTGTTGAATGTGTATAGAGAAATTTCACACTCTGGTGTGATGTTCAGGGGGTTACACATGCACATAACTCTGCTAGGCTCAAGAGGACACAATTCCAGCATACAGCGCTAAACAGCTGAATACAAGAATCCGATGTCTCCTTGCCTGAATGTATTAGCAATCTTGTGGATAGAATCTAATCCAAGGATAACATGCTGAAATAAAGTATGTTCTTTTCCTGCCATGCAGATGACTTTAATTTTGGCTCAAGATTTAAGCTTGTGATGGAGGTGCGCCCTCGTGTGGCGTCAGGAGTGCTACTGCATGTCTTCACTGGAGAGAAGGAATATCTCACCCTGTACATCAATCAAAGCCAGGTCTGAAGAGCCAATCAGAGATTCATTACAAACATCCCATGCTGTATGATCAAATTTTTGTCTGTGAAAATATCATTAACTTATCACTAAGCCAAGCCTTGAAATGGTACTTTTACTGACTAATTGTATTAGGAGTACTAGTCACCTTTATTTATATAGTGCTTTTAACAATGCAGATTGTGTCAAAGCAGCTTTACATTGATAACTGGTATATAATTTTGGCTGCAAAGCAGCTCTTAAAGAAAATGGTGTCATCATCCATCTTAAATAAATTCAGTATTGATTCATTCCGATGTAAGAATCAATAGTTATTAATTTAGTCAACACTGGAGTAAACAGTGACATCATCATTAAGCTCAGTTCAGTTCGCATACAATGGTGTCAATGCAGGCAGATCAAAACGCATATCAGGCAAGTGAAAATAGAAGCTTAAACGTGCTGCGTAACAAATGAGGTTCATTCTCGTGTGTTACTCAGCACGTTTGAGCTTCCGGAAGAGTTTTGCATTATTCAGGTTAGACTGAGCTTCTGCTTATGTTCACTGATCAATGTTTACATGTGAGTAAAAGCCTAAATTAAATCAGTTCATCATGACAAGCGATCGATTCTCTTCAGAAAATTTGGACTAAACCAGCTTAGTTCATATGGATTAGTTTTCCAATCTCTTTATGAACTTTTTGAAACATCAAAGTGGTAGTACTTACTATAGTTTTAGATTAAAGGGTTAGTTCATCCCAAAATGAAAATTCTGTCATTAATTACTCACCTTCATGTCGTTCCACGCCCGTAAGATTGTCGTTCTTCTTTGGAAGACAAATCTAAATCTTTTTGATGACAGAATGCTGTCACATTTCCTTCCATTGACTGCAATTTGTAACTACCACTTTGATGCTTTTAAAAGTTCATAAAGAGAATGGAAAACTAATCCATATGAATTGAGCGGTTTAGTCCAAATTTTCTTAAGAGAATTGATCGCTTGTCATGATGAACTGATTTAATTTAGACTTTTACTCACATGTAAACACTGATCAGTGAACATAAGCAGAAGCTCAATCTAACCTGAATAACGCACAAGAGCAAAACTCTTCCGGAAGCTCAAACGTGCTGAGTAACACACGAGAATGAACCTCATTTGTTACGCAGCACGTTTAAGCTTCTATTTTCACTTGCCTGATACGCGTTTTGAATTCTAATTCAGTCTCCACAATCTTTACTCATGTTACTGCACAACTGAACAATTTCTTTAAAAAAAAAAAAAAAACAGCATAAAAATGATTTTCATTACAGCTTGCATAATTACTGTTCACAGTAATCTCAGATTGATTTCTATGGTAAATGTTATAATAATGTTTGAGCGAGGAACAGTAAAAAGGCAGAGATTAGAGAATGGTTATATGCAATACAGTTGCAATGCAAAACATTCATATTGTAGTCCTGTGCATGTGTATCCATTCTTACATATTTTCATAAGAAATATATTTAATAAGAAGTGTGAAGTCATGTGATTTATTTGATGGGATTTTGTAGGTGGTGGTGGTGGTGAATAATGGTATCCATGAGTTCTCCACCTATGTGTCTCCTAGACAAGAAATCTGTGATGGAAACTGGCACAAGATCACAGGTACAGACTTAAAATCCATAAACTTTATACGATTATAATGTCTCATTTTAATCTCTTGTATTTTGTGCTTTTTTTTTTAAATCATCAGAATTTCTAATTTAATAATTTTATAAATATTGCATTTTGAAGTGCATTGTACTTTTTTTTTTTTTTCTCCAGCTATGACTTAATTTCTACAGAGAAATAACCACTCATTAAATATTCACTGTTGTGTATAAAGCTCACTTTGGTGCCTTGGAATCCTGTCAGGTCACTGAGGCAGTAAGTGCAGTGCCATCATTAAGCGTTGTTATGCTTTCCAGTGATCAGAAATGGTACCATGGTGCAGCTGGATGTGGACTCAGAGGTGAATCACGTCGTGGGGTCTGTCAGTGAACCAGTACAGAACACCAGTGCTCCAGTGTTTATTGGAGGAGCCCCAGGTCAGTCACCACTAATGTTTAGAGACAATGAACATTAGTTGAAAATGTATGAATTTCATTGAGATTAGAGAACAAAATATCAGTACATATTCTAAATCATTTTGGATTACAAGGTGATTTTTAGTGGATGTATTTAAGCAGTTCCACTTAAGTTCAAACATATATTTAAAATAAAATAGCTACTTCATTTTTTATTTCTTTATTTCTTTTTATTTTTTTGATAATACATTTAAAGTGTTGCTAAAGTGTCCTAGAGCATCTTGGGGCCACGTTTTGTAAACCAGTTTACAACAGCTTCAAATGTGGCAGTCCCATTTTATATTAGGTGTCCTTACTACTATGTTCTTTCGTTTATTATCATTAACTAAAACTAAAACCACAAAAAAAAAAAAAAATTACTTGAAATAAAACAAACATTAACTGAAATAAAATACAAAAAACTTTATTTCATTTCAGCTAGTTGCCAAGGCAAATTTTAAAATTTTCATTTGGTTTAAGTTCTACTAAAATAAAACAAAATTACTAAAACTTTAAATAAAGTTAAAATGAAAATAGAAAATATAAAAATAAAATTGAATTAAAAATATTAAGAAAAACTATAATATTATATCAATGATACTAAAATAGATGGGAAACAGATAGGTTTAAAGGTTAAGGTGTAAGGGAAGGCCCAACAGTGTAATTATAGATGTAACTACAGATGTTATTATATACAAGTCATTTTTTTTTAATAAAAGTACAATGCGAAACCATGCATATATCAGATGATTAATGTTATAGTACTTAAAGACGCTTAATAAAAAGTGGGTTCAATTTGGCTCATCCAATCAGATTTTAAAGCTGGAACTGTCAAATAGAAACTACTTCTTTAACTCCTGAACAAGGCTGTTTCTGTCAAATGCTACTGTATGAGTGTTCATTCCCACTGTAATGTCATAATTGTTGATCCTAAAACTTTTTGACCTTTTTCTCTTCTCTAGACTCCATGCTGTCTCACAGTCTCCTCATCAGGAGTGGCTACACAGGCTGCATGAGGAATGTGTCTGTGAATGAGTCTCCTGTGAGCTTCAGTAAGGCGGCGCTGGTCAGCGGTGCAGTCGGTGTGGGCACCTGTCCTGCCGCTTGAGCGAGGGCCACTCTGGGTCTCCTCCACAACAGACATGAACCAGTGTCATTGTCTCTAACATGCCTCTTCAGCATCATTTATAGCTATTCTATCACTATGAAATATTTCATTAATGACCAATGAGCTGTAAAAGAGAGCACTGTAACCATTATGTTAACTTGATACCAACGGTTCTTAAATTGAGGTATATGTAATATCTATAAAAACCATGTACCTTAAACAAATTTGCACAAAATATTAACAAAGCCATATAAGATATATATATATATATATATATATATATATATATATATATATATATATATATATATATAGTCATAATACTGTCTTGACATACAGATAAATAAAGTCCTTCACTCACTGCTTTATCTGAATATTTTTCTTTAATAAAGCTGGTGTTTTCTGATATTTCAAGAATTTGTGCCCATATAATCTTAGCTTAAGTGGTAAAGATTATTTGGCTTGCTGTCCGCATAAAGGTTTTTGATAATATTTGTATTGACCTTTTAATCTTGTTTTAACATTAAAGGGTTAGTTCACCCAAAAATGAAAATTCGGTCATTTATTACTCACCCTCATGTCGTTCCACACCCGTAAGACCTTCGTTAAATTTTTGGAATGCAAATTGAGATATTTTTGTTGAAATCCGATGGCTCCATGAGGCCTGCATAGGGAGCAATGACATTTCCTCTCTCAAGATCCATAAAGGTACTAAAAACATATTTAAATCAGTTCATGTGAGTACAGTGGTTCAATATTAATATTATAAAGCGACGAGAATATTTTTGGTGCGCCAAAAAAAACAAAATAACAACTTATATAGTGATGACTGATTTCAAAACACTGCTTCAGAAAGCTTCGGAGCATAATGAATCAGTGTGTCGAATCAGCGGTTCGGAGCGCCAAAGTCACGTGATTTCAGCAGTTTGGCGGTTTGACACGCGATCCGAATCATGATTCGATACGCTGATTCATTATGCTCCGAAGCTTCCTGAAACAGTGTTTTCAAATCGGCCATCACTAAATAAGTCGTTATTTTGTTTTTTTTGGCGCACCAAAAATATTCTCGTTGCATTATAATATTAATATTGAACCACTGTACTCACATGAACTGATTTAAATATGTTTTTAGTACATTAATAGATCTTGAGAGAGGAAATGTCATTGCTGGCTATGGAGGCCTCACTGAGTCATCGGATTTCAACAAAAATATCTTAATTTGTGTTCCGAAGATTAACAAAGGTCTTACGGGTGTGGAACGGCATGAGGGTGAGTAATAAATTACATTATTTTCATTTTTGGGTGAACTAACCCTTTAAGATTCAACCCAATCAGAAATAATGGTTTTACATCTCTGAACTATAAACCTTGCTTTCATATTGTATAAGACAGTCAGTTGATTAACTAGGCCTATTCATTTCCCCTTCCACTTCTATAAAAGTGATCTATAAAAGTTTAAAAGTGTATTGTTAAGTGTGTTGTTATTAATATATTAAAAAGGAGAAGTTTAAAATATTATGTGACAAATGATGAAATCTGCACAGGCTCCAAAGGACAAATAATAACATCTAAACACAAAAACACCTTTATGAGAACAAAATTATCAAAGGGATATTAACAAAATATTATACTAAATTATTTTATCAACTAAATACAACAAAATCCCAGCTTTTTAATTGTTATTTAAATCATTATAGGAAAGTACAGACAGGGGGAGGCATGAAACATCCACATTTGTGGATAAAATGCTTAGAGGAAAATGGTAAGAGGAAAAACTACAAACAGAACAGAACTTCCTGGTGCGCTGTGATACGTCATCAACCGACGACTCTTTTGACTTCAACGCGCGAAACGCCCACTGTTTCTATAGCAAACAACAACGGCTAAAGAACAAGAAATAACTTTTACAGATGGACGTAGCTTAGACAGCGATGGTGTAACAAATTTCAATTTAGTTTGATGAAATTGTATTAACCTAAAAAGATGACACAGTCCATAGTAGTCCAAGGTAAGAGAGTTCATCTTTAATGGTCATACTGCAGTTAACAGCGTTATTACATACGCTACGTGCCAACTGCTAGATTTGTTAAAACAAACCACTGTTTTGGTACAAAACCGAGTTTTTGCGGGTGGGTGGTGTTTTAGAAAATATTAATTTGTCAAGGCAAGACCACTGATATGGACTATATGGGGAGGCTGCGGGGGAATTGGTGTGCCACTTTCAAAATTAACCATTTCAAGCATGAATTATGACAACTTAAGGATTTTTTCTTATTGCTCTTAGAGCATGAAAAACAATATTTCTTATTTGATTAGATTTATTAGTCAAGAAAGTAGTGAAATACACTCATTTGTCAAGGTCGTTGACAGGTCAGCGGCATTGTATAACAGTTACTCAGCTTCAGTAAGTTTCCACAAAATTTACAATCACAATTCAGTTCATTTCAATTTATTTTGAGATTTCTGTAACTTATGATTATCCAATCATACACGGAACAGATCATACATCAAAAAAAAAAAAAAAAAAAATGCATGCGTACTCAAAATGACATTGCACTAAACATGATGCAAGTAATTTTAAATTTTGTTTATCCAGAAAATTAACACATCTAGTAAGCATCCTAGCTGTCCTAGCCTTAACCTTACCTGAAGTTTTCATAGCCATACTTGCACCACTCATTGCCAAGGACACATACGAGATAATTAACAGTAGTTCTGTTTGATGCTACACATTTCACTACCTTGATAGACATGTTAGGAACCTTGTTCAGTTTACTTAGACCCAAATAATATGGATTCTGTTTTACCTAAATGCCATAAGAGTTTATTTTTAGAGCCAGTCTCTTACCTACATAGTTCCTCCTCACCTAATATTGTATTTTGCCAACATCCTTTAAACTTTTTTTTTCTTTTTCACATATTTTTCAAATAGATTTTCAGATGTGTGGACAGTATGCATTTTTGGTTTTAACTGAAGAGATACTGTATTAAACATAATACAGTAATAACAGCAATACTTTGTCTATTTGACAAACCAATGAATAAAATATGAAATCATGTGAAAACTATGAAATATATACAAAAAAAATACAGATTCAATTATTGCAAACGCAATTAAGTTTGTTCCCGTTTGACCTGCAGACAAAGAACTTAATACAAGTTGAATGTCACGTGTCATTGTTATCAGAATGTGAGGACTTGATCCCATCAAAGATCTCTACAACTGGTGAAGGTACAACTCTGTGGAAACCCAACTCAGACTATGTAGATCAAGTGTTTCCCAACATTTGTTCAGTCACGGCACCCTTTGAAAATGTGCAAAAATTTGTGACACGCTACACTAGTGTTGTCATGATACTGGAATTTCTAGCTTTGATACGATACCTTTAAAAAAAAAAAGTATTGATATTCAACACCATGGGGAAGAACCACCATATACTATCATATAGATATTTTTAATATTATCTCATTTTTTTGTCCATCCATGAAAGTCTAGGCAATCAATAATTTCTTCTGAAAAGATCACTTTATATGATGACAGATTTTACAGACATTACAACTATCTCACCTAAATGTTTGCTCACTCAATATATTTGTGTTTTTACAATGGGGTGATTTTATTGCAGTTGCACTAAATACAATAGAATAAAGCTTTATGTGTGCACACTTTAGATGTGAGCACAAAACTTACGCTCAATCCCATGCCGAAATTCAGGCCAACCTTTCTTGTGATTTGCAGTTTTATTATTAATTTGTGTGTATTATTTGTTGTTATTGGAGACATCAGAGATTGATTGTATATATTAAATGCTTTTTATTTATTTACTTATTTATTTTTTACACGTTTTAGCAATTTAAAAATGTTTGAAGTATTTTTTTACATGGCACCCTGGTTGGGAAACACTGATGTAGATAATGCTCACACTCCCTCCAGTCTATGTTTATTTACCCTTATTAGCCGATAATTCTGGTTATGTTTGAAATGGACACATTTCTACCGTAAGCTCTCCTCTCTGAAAAAAAAACTCAAATCTACATTGATCTATTGATGTTTTCAGACTGTGGAAAACCTAGCGATCAGGGGCCGTATGTATAAAGCAGCTCAGAGTAAAATTTTAGTCTTAAGTGTGTCAAAATTCTAAGAATGATGTAATTTTACTCTTATTCCTAGACTTAAGAATAAGTAAGATTCATAAAGGTTCCTAAGTGTCAAGACTAGGTCTTAGCTCCTAAATTATTTAGGAGAACTGGAGATGTCTCCTAACCTAATTAGGAGTAAAAAGATGGCAGCAAAGAAGAAGAGACACACACTTTCCAATGAAGATATGATGTATTGGAGTTAAATGATGACATGGAGTTGATAAAATGATATAAACTTGATTGACAATTCTTTTGTAACTGACCTAATGAGAAATGTAATAACTTTAAATTAATGTAATAAATTTAATAATTATTACTTAAACAATAATTAATACGTTTAATGCATTTTAATACATTTAATAACTTATGAATAAACTTTTTATAACTTTAAATGTGACAACTTCTCCCACTCTACAAATCAATGCTCCGACTGTAGAAATGAAATAGTAATTACCTTTTTTTGGTAACTGTACAAATGCAGCAGTGCACCGGTGATGACTTGAGTCCATCAGTCCACAGTAAGCAGGCTCTTAAATGGTACTATTGCTAAACTTGCCACACCGAACATAGTGGCCAAAAGTGATGTACACTTTTTTTTTTTTTTTTTTTTTTTTTTTTTTTAATTATCCTACAATAAAATTTATGAGGGAATAATAAAACACTAAACTAAGCAAAGGTATTTATCTGACAATTTTTTTGGCAAAAAAAAAAAAAGGAAACCTACAGCTACGGATTTCAGAAAAACAAAAAAGCTAAGAGAAAAAGCACACATTGACTACAACATAATCAGTTTTTAATATTTCATTGGTCCTCTTGTTTTTTGCATATGTTCATAATTTCTTTGTATGACAGCCTGGCCAAAAATAATTTGAAATTTCATTTCATTATCACACATGAAACAATTGACTCCAAGCACAGCTACGTGATATGATTACATATTTTAACAAATATTTGAATTAAGGTTGAAGATGTCAATTTTCATATGGCTGGACATCACATTTGGCCTCTACTCTATGGCAGTTCATTGACTTTCCAACTGACCATCAAACCATGCGGCAAAAGCAAGCCACTTTTATGTTGATAGTGGGCTTCCCTGGAGTTGTTGGAGCTGTTGATGATGGATCTCATGTTCGCATCATTGCTGTAATTGTAAATGAGGAGACATATATCAATAGATATATAATAACATTAAATTATTGGTGCTGTGCTGCTGTGACTTCACCCAGGCTCGCTATTGGCTGATTCAGAGGTTGAGGGCGGCCATTTTGAGTGCACATCATTGTAGTCCATAGTTCACAACACTTAAGTCAGCACTTAAGAATCAGTCTTAGACTTTACTAAAAGTTGCTTTTAGCTTCTTTATAAAAGTCTCCTACTCTTAAAAAAGTCCTACTTTTTACTAAGAATTTTTTGACACTGAAGTCTATTTTTAAGAGCATTTCTGAGAAGTTTTATACATACGGGCCCTGGTGTTTTCAATATCATCTGAAATGAGCAGTGTTGGGGGTAACATTACAAGTAACATGCATAACGTAATCAGATTACTTTTTTGATGTAACAAGTAAAGCATTACAAGTAACATGCGTTAGGTAATCAGTAGGGCTGCCCCCTAATAATTAACTAATCGTTAGTCAACTAGAAGAGGCTTAATCGTCCAAAATTGTATTAGTCGTTTAGTTGCAGGATGAAAAAAAAAAAAACTTGTGGTGAAGTCACCAGTCATTTTTGGTCATACAGATAAATGCTGCATATACTGTCATATAGATGATTTTAATATATATTTTTTTGTCTAATTCATTGAAAGTCTAAGCAATCAAAACTTTCTTCTGAAGAGATCAATTACCCTTACAATTATCTCACAAATGTTTGCTAACTCAGTGTATTTGTTTTTACAATGGGGTAACTTACAAATTGTTGTTGTTTGGAACAACAATACAAATGAAATATATATATATATATATATATATATATATATATATATATATATATATATATTAAATGCTCATTATGGTTTAGTATTCTTGTCCGTATATATTTAAGTAATTAAATTAATATAAACCTGCGATTAGTCAAATAATTTTTTTTTTTTTTACCTTTTAGGATAGAAGGAATAGATTGATATCCCGGAGCAACTTGGCATTTCTGACTGGCTGACTCTTACTTGTGCATATGCAAGAAAATGCATTTTTAGTAGCTGTCCAGTGTAGTGACTGCTATGCGTGAAAGGGTTAAATTAAGAAATTAGTTATCATTATATTATTAAACAAATAAAAATGTAAATAAATCACTGTTAAATTGACAAATAAGTACAATTTAAACATGTTTCTTGGATTCATGTTTAGAAGTATGCAAGGATCCCCTTTCATCCAAAACTAAAAGAATTTGTCTCATCTTGCCTCCTCATGTTTGGTGTTTTATGTGTTTTTTTTTCTTTGTTTTTTTTTCCCCCAGTTGGTCAGTGTGGGAATCAGGTGGGCTGCCGCTTCTGGGACCTTGCACTCAGAGAACATGCACATGTCAATCAAGTGAGAAATCATTTTTGACACTATACAGCTGCTTTTCAAAATACTTGATTCTTCTAATTATTCTTGCATGAAACTACAGTATATGTGTTGCATACAGGGCCATTTTTAGGTATGGTGAACGGTTGCATAGGGCCCCTCTAGCTGGAGAGGGCACCAGTGAGTGCCTCAGTGCCCTCTGTGCCAGTTTAACATTTTAACATAAGGACACTGCATTTTAGTCACCATGTGCTAAACAGTTTTGAGCAGCTGAATATTAGCAGAAGAATTATATATATATATATATATATATATATATATATATATATATATATATTAAAAAGATGATGATCAGAAATCTGAATATTTAGTGTATTTTAAAATTATATATTTAAAAAAAATGACTGCAGCATACAGCGTAATAATGCAAGTGTTGGGTTGGTTTAAAAAATAAAATAAAAAAAGTCTAGAAAACATGAAAGTGTTCACATGTGGAAATAATTTGTAAAGCTCTGTAATATACTAACATCTATCTCATATGAAATATTTGAAATGATCATATCATTATCTTAGTCAAATGCATCAATCGGCACGTTAGCTATATTATATCCCGTAAATTGAACTTAACCCTAAAAATTTTTTAAAACATACTTGGAATGTCATTAAAGAGTTCTTTTGATGAAATCTGAGAGATGTTCGTTCCTCCATTGAGTGCTTTTGCAACAACCACTTTGACTCTTCAAAAAGTTCATAAAGATATCGGAAAACGAATCCATATGAACCGAGCGGTTTAGTCCAAATTTTCTGAAGAGACTCGATCGCCTTTTATGATGAACAGATTTAATTTAGGTTTTACTCAGCGAACATAAGCAGAAGCTCAGCATAACCTGAATGACGCACAAGAACAAACCACTTCCAGAAGCTTAAAAAGCAAACAAGTCTCTTCAGAAAATTTAGATTAAACAGCTTAAATGTATTTTACATTTGATTATTACATTTCTGAACTAATTCTAACTACATGTTAAATAATCCTGTTGTAGCTGAAAAAAAAAAAAAAATTTTTTTGTTATATTGTATTTGTCCTTTTGTTTGTAATTTGCTTCTTTTTTCTTAATTTTTAATAACAGAAATGAGATAAAATAACTATGTTGTGATATACCGGTGTATCGTTATTTTGAAATTGTAAAAAATTTCTCATTCAGTGAAATAAGAATCTGGTCATAGAGATGCACCAATAATAAATTTATTTGCCGATACCAATTTTAATTAAAAAAATCCTTAATTTTCTTGAGGGAAAAAAACATTCTCTCCCAACTAATGCTGTAAACTGTACAGAGAACCCTCTCATTTGGTACATGACCATGATATTAGAGATTAAAATTAACAACAGAGTCCGTGTTGATTCCATGCCGCTGACTGGACAGAGTCACTTGACTACATACACGGTAGTACATTTTAAGGGTAAAGTATTAATAGGCTTAAAAAAACAAAATAACCGACATGGGAAAATTACATCGGTTAGAGGTTCTGAATTTCGGTTTGGATTACTTTTTGATTAATCATCCAGCCCTAATCCTGAGCCACTTCCAAATGTGGTTTTAAATCATCAGATATATATCCGATATGTGGACATCTAATGTACATCTAAACAAGTACAATTCTGCTCTTAAAGGGCTAGTTCACCCAAAAATGAAAATTCTGTCATTTATTACTCACCCTCATGCCGTTCCACACCCGTAAGACCTTTCTTAATCTTCGGAATGCAAATTGAGATACTTTTGTTGAAATCCGATGGCTCCGTGAGGCCTGCATAGGGAGCAATGACATTTCCTCTCCATAAAGGTACTAAAAACATATTTAAATCAGTTCATGTGAGTACAGTGGTTCAATATTAATATTATAAAGCGAAGAGAATATTTTTGGTGCGCCAAAAAAACCAAAATAACGACATATAGTGATGGCCGATTTCAAAACACTGCTTGAGGAAGCTTCGGAGCATAATGAATCAGAGTGTCAAATCAGCAGATCGGAGCGCCAAAGTCACGTGATTTCAGCAGTTTGGCGGTTTGACACGCGATCCGAATCATGATTCGATACGCTGATTCATTATGCTCCGAAGCTTCCTGAAGCAGTGTTTTGAAATCGGCCATCACTAAATAAGTCGTTATTTTGTTTTTTTGGCGCACCAAAAATATTATCGTCGCTTTATAATATTAATATTGAACTACTGTACTCACATGAACTGATTTAAATATGTTTTTAGTACATTAATGGATCTTGAGAGAGGAAATGTCATTGCTGGCTATGGAGGCCACACTGAGTCATCGGTATTCAACAAAAATATCTTAATTTGTGTTCCGAAGATTAACAAAGGTCTTATGGGTGTGGAACGGCATGAGGATGAGTAATAAATGACATTATTTTCATTTTTGGGTGAACTAACCCTTTAAGTTTACATACCCCTTGCACAATATACTCTTTTCAGAGATATTTCTGATCTGAAAACATTAACTGAGTCTTGCTTTTGTCTCTGCAGACAGGAGTTTATGATGAGGCACTGAGCAGCTTCTTTAGAAATGTTGACCAAAGGTAGCCTCTCTCTCTTGGACTCTGTTCACTTCACTCTGTTTGTCCACATCTTCCTCTCTTTGCTGATCCATTTGAGTTATTGTGGGATCTCATGTATGTACTTACGGCGTGTTGTGTTGTATTTGAAGGAGAGAGGGTGGAGCAGACTCTACAGGGGGCAGGATCACATCTCTAAAGGCCAGGGTGAGCACCATGTTAGGTGATGTATTGGGATTGGAGCATGGTAACAGGACTGTAGTATTTGACTGCTACTTTGTATGCATGAGAGTGAGACAGCAGGTGAATGTGTGTAATGCGTGTATTGTGTCTGACCTCAGTGTGTTTCCCTACCGTCCACCACAGTGACCCTCAGTATGCGTGTGTATATATGTTAAAACACTGTGGTATCAAATGTTCATACATGTTCTAATTTGTTACACTGTTAATTTAAGTTTAAGTTATGTTATAATATTTGATAATATTTTCTTCTATTATACAGATGTTTTTATTTCACAAATTGTTTTATGTATATATACTTTGGCAATATTGTATTACAGTCATGCCAATAAAGCAATTTTGAATTTGAATTTAAGTTTGAGATGTGTGCGGTTTGGCTTAGAGTGCCTACATGTTACGGAAAGACATTAAAAGAGCAGCAGCCAAAGATGTCCGTCTTACTTGTGTACATGGATCAACAATTAAAAAAAAAAAGAGCAAAATTACCTCTCAAGTACTCATTTGATTAATATATTATTCAGTACTCAAATTGACAAAATGACCATTCCTTAAAAACAGCAGAAGTCAATGGTAAGTCCCCAACATAATAGAAAAACAAATTTGTGTGTGTCTTTGTCTGCAGGCTGTATTAGTGGACATGGAGGAGGGAGTCTTAGGAGAGATTCTGCAAGGACCGTTGCGTTCTCTCTTCAACAGCACACAACTCATAAGTGATGTCTCTGGTTCAGGGAACAACTGGTGAGAGTCTGTCTCGGCAGGGACTCTGTCACACAGATTACATGCGTGCTTGTGGAATGGCTGGACAGTATGATGTTACATGCTCTGCAAATATATAAATTAAGAACACGGTTACCTGTCAAAACCTGCTTGGAATTATTTTCTGCCGTTCAATGACCTCCCCCCATTAGAAATCCTTTCCTACCATCCCAAGGCCTCTGCAATTCAGACATATGCTACATGTACTATGGCATACACGCTTTTGCTTTTGATTCTGTATGGCACTACCTCCTCTCCAACCCCATGGCTAAAGCCCAAAGTAATACTTTGTTTTTTGCACTTATGCGAGAGTATGCGTAAAGTGTGTGTGATGGCAGGACTAGCCCAAGCCATTGTTTCAAAGTCAAAATGGAAATGGAATACACATATGTAATCTTATGTGTATTCCATTATGCTTTCCATTAGCTTATGCTTTCCTGTAGCTCAGTGGTTAGAGCATGGCACTAGCAATGCCAAGGTCGTGGGTTCGATCCCAGGGATTGCACATACTCAGATGTATAGTATAATGCAATGTAAGTCGCTTTGGATAAAAGCGTCTGCCAAATGCGTAAATGTAAATGTAATCTTGGTTTCCTGAGTAGGGAACGAGACACTGTATCAGTAGCTGATGCTATGAGAACACCCTCCAGGTGAATCACACCAATTCATTGGCTGATGGTGCAAGTGCTGCCCTGTTGCAATCCTATCAGACATAAGATAGCAACCTGAATCGTAACAAAGCACTGTTCGCCAGAGGAGAACTGGCCCCCCGACTAAGCCTGGTTTCTCCCAAGGTTTTTTTCTCCATTTTAACACAGAAGTCTATTTGCCACCTGTTTGCCATCTGATGTCACCTGTTGGAGTTTGGGTTCCTTGCCACTGTCGCCTTTGGCTTGCTTAGTTGGGGACACTTGACATTTGATATTCAACAGTGCTTTGAACTGCCGACATTGACACTATTCTTTAAGAGCTGCTGTGCAGCTAAAATTATATACCAGTTATCAATGTTAAGCTGCTTTGACACAATCTGCATTGTAAAAAGCGCTATATAAATAAAGGTGACTTGACTTGACTTGACTCAGAGACAACACATCACCAGTGCTTAAAAAGGGACATGCTTCACATTTTTTTCTAAGACATATTTGTAGCTGTTATTTGTAGAGTATGGCAGAGCTGCCCAGTGTCTCTTTTCCTACTCATGGAACCAGGGTTACATATGTAACCGGAACGTTCCCTTTCATAGGTTCATTTGACACCACGTCAGTAGCTTATGCTGTGGGAACACTATACCACAGAGTAGGGTTGCAAAATTCCTGAAATTTTCTAAGTTGAAAACTTTCCATGGGATTTAACAGGGAATAAATTGGAAATAATGTGAATAAAGTGGAAATTTGCCAAAATGCACCACCAAGAATTCTGCATGAAGCCAGTATGCACAGCAGCATACATGCTGAACCCAAAGTATGAAAAAAGCATACTCTCTGTTGAAGAGATGAAAAGAGATTATTACTGTTATTAAATTATTAAACTGTCTCAACACCTGGATCTTGATGAAGGCAAAGTTCTCAGCAGTCTGGCGAAGTACCCTACCAAGCAAAGCCTTTGGGAAGGGGATGGGATATAGCAGTTGTGCCAGCACATAGCTGCTAGGTGTGGGAATCTTTTGGAATCTCATAATTCGATTAAAAATTGATTCTCAATTTTTTAATCAAATTTTGATTCAATATATGCATAGATTTTATTTTAGATTTGATTCTAAGCTTGTTTTTGAATTGTATTTAATTTGTCCTTAAAGCTCCCCTCCTTATATATAAGAAAACCTGTGCCCCCAATTAATGTCATACCTGACAATTAATTGATATTAAATATAACTCAACTATAACTGTAATTAAACTTTAAAGTTTTGTCGAATTATCTTTTTAATCTCGTTATTTTTTTAGCCTTTCATATTGCTCTTAAATATTCCACTTTTTGGGTATCTTTGATTTGCTCTTTGCTCTAGGTGTTGGAGTGCAGACTAGAAATAACATTACTAAGGCATAAGCATTATGAGACCACTCATAACCCATCATAACACATATAGTAGTATTCGTTACACAGATAATGCCAACCCTGTATGTTCATGTTACAGGCTAACAGATTTATGACAGATGTTTATGCCTCCAACTAGATAAAAATAATTTGTCAAGAACACAAGAATGCCTTGTCAAGAAAAATTCCCCACTTCTCCTATGAGATATGACTTTGTGGCCATTTTACATCACAAGTAGACAACGTTATATACAGGTATAAACAAGGTCCAAAATGTTTTGATCTTGTCCACTGGGATGTCGAAAACACATGTGACCACATTGCATTTGTAGATTTGTAGCCAAAAAGCCCAAATGGTCAAATGTGACTACTTACTAAAACAGGGTTTGAACTTGGACAACTTTTTTCACTACATCTTCTTTTGTTTTGACGTGATGCATGCAGTCACAAAATTGAGACCCTTTGAAATCTGATCACACACATGTAACTGCAACTTGTAAAGAGTGATATGTCTTTGACCACTTGTCACAGATCACCTGAGATGAATCTTAAAACCAGGTGTAAACTGGGCCTATGTTACTATTCCTCAGTGCTCAAGGTCGATTGCTTGTCATCTTCTTAAACAGGTATTAAGAAACTGTGATTTTGATTGAAATGACACCAGCCAGTCATAACCGGAGGCTAAAGTTGAGTCAAACTGAGTCAGACATTGTCATGTTGCCTCACGTTTGTAGTGTTAAAACAGTTCAGTTCACCAAAATCAGCTGCCAACCGAGAAAGCATTTTAAGGCATCATATAGGTGTGTAATTGGTGCAAAAGCTGTTCCAGAATGTACAAGACATGTTTTTCTACCAGATGAAAGAAAAAAAAATTATCCCTAAATACTTGGATACCGTTTAAAAGTTTGGGGTCAGTAAGATTTTTTTTAAAGAAATCAATACTTATATTTAGCAAGTAAGCATTAAACTGATCAAAAGTGACAATGAAATCTATTTTAAATAAATGCTGTTCTTTTGAACTTTCTATTTAGCAATGTGACTTGAGCATCAAATCAGCATATTAGAATGATTTCTGACCAAGATTGGACTGTTTTTTTTGTTTTTTTTTTGTTTTTTGGACTGTTGATCAGTGATTGACCATATATGATTGGTCTATGATCCTTAGGGCAGTCGGGCACCACACATATGGCTTGACCTACAGAGAGCAGATTGTGGATCAGGTCCGTAAGGCTGCAGAACACTGTGATTGCCTTCAGTGCTTCTTCCTCATTCATTCCATGGGTGGAGGTGAGCTTCTGATGTCTGTCATGTTACCTGTGTTCAGATTTGGTGGTGACCCAAGCGTACATTTGTGTGTTTAGGGACTGGTTCAGGGTTAGGCACTTTTGTGTTGAAGCTTCTAGAAGAGGAGTTCCCAGAGGTATGTCGGATAGTGACCTCCGTTTACCCGACAGCAGAAGATGATGTCATCACCTCTCCCTACAACAGCGTCCTAGCCATGAAAGAACTCACAGAACATGCAGACTGTGTCTTGCCGGTCGATAACCAGGTATGACTTCTTAAAAATTTAAAGGGTTTTTAGAACTGAAAATTCTGTCATCTGGTCACATGTCTCAACCAATTGAAACACATTAAATTTTAATATGTCGATGTGCAAATGAGACTGGATGGAAAGATTTTCAGTGAATAATGACTTGTCTGTTCCTCAGACAAAGCTATCGTATCATGCCATCAGGACACTTATCATATCATAAAAGTCACATGGACTAGCATTATTGTGCTTTATTGTCCTGTTTGGGACAAAAAATCACTGCCCCTAATCACAGCAGTTTTGCTGTGTGAAAACAAGAGCTGCACTGATGTTCTTTTTCCTTTTGTGTAAAAACACATACAGGTACTCGTACAGTTTTGGAATGACATGATGGTGAACAAATCATAACAATTTTAATTATTTTTCTCTACTGTTATTCTAGTCCCTGGTGGATATTGTTGGTAAGATACAGCATATGTCCAACACTGGCAAACTAGGCTGTACCATCAAGAAGGACTGTACTATCATCTCTGGACAAGGAGGGGTGGTGAAGGTCGAAAAACCTTTTGATGCCATGAACAACATTGTGGCCAATCTACTTCTTAATATTACCAGGTACTAAATCATGTGCTAAAAAAAAAGATTGGGCTTTATGCAGTAGTGAAAGTGAAGTTAAACCTACATTAGGCATTAAAAGAGAAGAACATAATAAGAATAATGCTTTTGACATAAAAATAACCTTATAAATAGGAATCACAGGAATGATATTATGTGTATATATAAGGGCTGTCAATAGATTAAAATTTTTAACCGTAATTAATCACACACTTACCTTGAAATTAAGCATACACCATTTATCTTGTTTAACACATTCATTTGGTCATCATTTGCTATATCCAGCAAAGAAAACCATCAGATTGAAGGGTGATTTTCAAAAAACTGTATTTTCTGCAAGCTTTTTTCAAGGTAAATTATGGTGTCTTTCCAAAAAGGCACACTTGGAGACTCCAAAAGGACACCAAATAACCAAATCATATAAGGAATTCTTAAATTTGTGCACACCAAAGCACCCATGAAAAAAAAATATTACAGAATTTTTTTTTTTTTCAGAATTCATGGTGTATAGTATATGTACAGTACAACATCACAGAGCTTGTTTCAATTTTAATAAGTCAAGTTGCGACCACATGGAGATGCCAAAAAAACGTATGTGTTTACTGTACGACTCCTGTACATCACCACAATTGTCTTTACCTTGATTGCAATCCTCATCCATCAAAATTTTACTAGCGAGACGCTGGTTTGCTTTACCCAGCCGAGAAATGTAGTTTGTGTATCATCTGGCCATACAACGGTGGGATGTTTTGATATTCCATTCAGTATGTATTTCACAGCGAGATGTGTAAGGGCTCGAAACACCTGAATAAAGTCTCTATTCTTTCTGCAATCTCTGATGTAATCAGCCTGGTTTTCTTTACATGCTTACCTTGGACTTTTCGTGTTATTTTGGACTGATTGTTTGAAACTTTCCCAGCTTAAAATGATCTGATAACAAATGGGTTAAAGGGTTAGAATATAAATTTCCACCTACCAGGATTACAGGTGCTTGCATGATTGTAGATGCTCAGTGTGATAAACTCCCGTTAATGAAGCAATTTCACGTGCTTCAGTAATTTATTTGCGTTAAATAATTTTATACGTGTTTCGAACAAAATGCATACATTAACGTGTTATATGAGGTCAGTCTTAAATTGGGAGAAATATTGGGAGTAATATTAGGAGAAATATTTGTTACCTCGTCTGCCCTTTACCTACATTTACAGCCACAGTGTCTCTTATTGAAAAGTTAACATTGTTATAAACATTTTTCATAGTCAGTCATATTTATTACTAATATCGTGCTATATTAGTAATAATATCGTGCTATAGTATCGTGCTATAGTGGGTTCTTGCCAAACCATAAATCATGCTTCTTAAGTTGTTGCTTCTTGTATTCTTGTATGTTTTTGCATCTTTGAATACAAAGCTGATTGGCCTAAAGTAATCTAACCAGCACTGATTATGGATAGTAAGGTCATCACATAAAAACTAGTGGTCGACCCATATTGTTTTTTTTTTTTGTTTTTTTTTGATGGCCGATGCTGATGCCGATATCTTAGATAGCAGGGTGGTCAATATTTTTCACAAATAAAGGAATCGAATAAATGAATGAATAAAAAGGAAGTAGGCTATACACTGTAACCAACAGGGGAATCATAATCTGGCAAGTTTGTGCGCATTGGATTTATTTATTTATTTATTTTTTAAGTAAAGAACAAGGTAACACTAATTTTACATACAGCACACAATGAAAATGACATTAATATGACATAGTGGGCAACTAAACATAGCACAGCATAGTTTGAAATCAAGGGTTTAAAGTTTGTCGATTATGCGTCTCCAGTGGTGCTGAACTCTTCTGTCCAAATTCAATTTACACGGACCGACCGTCACGCACAGAGAAACACATTCATGCAGGCTAAAAATGCACATTTCAGAATATCTGACAGGTGGATTTGACTAAGTCTGCAAGGTTTGTGAAATTAAATGCTTATTAGATATTCAAAGATTTGTTTAAATTATATAAATGCATATTTGCTGAATGCTGACAGTAAATGAGAATTAAGTGTTTGCCTTTCTGTTACTAATAATATAAAAGCAATGCTGTAATACTTTTTCATATACAGTTACATTCTTTAACAGTTATATCTAATTACGTATTAGACAAAACTGATAAACAGAGCTTAACAAATAACTAATGAAGTTGGAAAATGGGAGCGCTGTGTGCTCAGGCGCTGCAGTTCTCAGATCTGGTGTTCTCAGCCCCTTCAAAATAAAAGTCTGGCGCACCAACACATTGGCCAAACTGAAAAAGTTATCAGACGATGCAGATATTTAATGCCAATTGGTGATATTTCAGTCGACCACTAATAAAAACGGGCAGTTAAATCCTTTTTTTTTTTTTTTTTTATGAACCAGAAAATATAAAAGTAATTATAAAAAAAGAGTTCATAGAAAGTAATGTAACTGGTAATCTGTTATCTTAGATTCTTTTTTATATTTTGTTAAGAGATTGGATCACTCATTCGATTTCTTCTCTTGCAGTTCAGCACGTTTTGAGGGCTCTCTCAACATGGATCTGAATGAGATAGCCATGAACCTGGTACCGTTCCCGCGGTTACACTACCTTGTGTCCAGTCTAACTCCTCTTTACACACTTGCAGATGTAAACATACCACCACGCAGGTTTGTCATTGTACATTTGCAGTAATTTTTACACCTGCCTCAAATGCTCAATATATAAAAACATGATTTATAAAATATATAAATATATGGGAGGAGTGGTTTGTGCTTTCCTTCTTTTGTGTCCTTATTTTGCTGATTACTTGCATGTAACTCAGAAGACTGTACATACACAAAAAATATATATATATATATAATTCTGTAGATGATTAAAAAATATTGTCATCATCTGTAATTCATCTGAATTTGCTCACTTAATTTATTTCACTCTTTGCTTATTTCCCAACTATCATGTGCTATTTCGGGATGCACTATTTAGGGACTAGGGATTGCCATACAGCAGGGCTTTTCAATTCGATTCTGGAGGGCCAGTGTAGAGTTTAATCAAACACACCTGTCTGTAATTTTGAAGTAATTTTGAAGACCTTAAAGGGATAGTTATTTTGCAGGAAAGTGGAGTGCAGGAACCAAACAGTTAATGGACCCCATTGACTTCCATAGTATGAAAAAAAAACTTTAGGATGAGTACATGATGGCAGAATTTTCAATTTTGGGTGAACTATCCCTTTAATTAGCTTGTTCTGGTGTGTTTTATTAGCTGCTGTCAGACTAGATTTTGAGAATATGAAATCTCTTCAGGCACTGCAACAGTCGTGATATGTCTTTTTAGAAACAAATTCAGCATGAAACGTAAAAATACTCCACTTTCCTGCAACGCTGCAAACCTGAAACTTTCAAGTTTGCTTTCTTGTAATTCAACAAAGAGGTCACGCTGTGACATATTGTTCTATACTGTAGGTCACAAATTCATAGGTCAGAGTTCACAAAACTTGAACTTTGGAATGTAGTGAAATTCACATAAACCCATTTAGAGCTGAACTCTGCAGTGACCCTCCAGGACTGAAGTTGAAAAACCCTCCCACAGAAGCCTTATTAGTGTCTTATGTCATCACCAAGTGGATGCTGTGTTGTGTTCTGTAGGCTGGATCAGATGTTCTCAGATGCATTCAGTAAGGAGCATCAGCTGATCAGAGCTGACCCCAAACACAACCTGTATCTGGCCTGTGCTCTTATGCTGCGTGGAAACGTTCAGCTGTCAGATCTGCGCCGGAATATTGAGCGGTTTGTCTGTCCCATAATTTGATTTGTTTAGCCTTTTGTCTATCTTAATTTGTTTTTTCACTCCAAAATCTAGTAACATACCTGCAAACTAGTCGCTTTTCAGTGAAATGCGCCGTTTTGATTCAAAATATGTCATTTATGTGAATTGTGTAGATCCAAGTTATTTGTTTGTTTTCTTATGGGGGGAGTGGGGGAGGGGGTTGGGGTGAAATTGCAAGTACAGTAAACTACAAAGAATCAAAGATGGGCTACTTTCCCATAGTCTGAGACTTCAGAGCTTCTGAAGAGACATGATAGCTTTATATAGTGAACAGATTTAACTTAGGCTTTTATTCACATATAAACATTGTTCAGTGCACATCAAATATGGTAAACGGAAGCTCAAACGTGCTTGCTTGAAATGCGAACAAATGAGGTACATGCATTAAGCAAGAATGGTTGAGCTGTATGGTAAACAGAATATGGTAAACACAAGCTCAAATGTGCTTGTTTGACACACAAGAACAAATGAGGTACATGCATTAAGCAAGAAAGGTTGAGCTGCCGTTTACCATATTCTGTTTACCATACAGCTCAACCATTCTTGCTTAATGCATGTACCTGATTTGTAGCATTTCAAGCAAGCATGTTTGAGCTTCCGTTTACCATATGTGATGTGCACTGAACAAAGTTGATGTGCACTGAACAAATGACAGAATTTTCAGTTTTGGGTAATCTATCCCTTTAATATCAGATGTAAATGGTAATACCACTTGTGATCGGATCAATGAAAATGCATCTTAATACCAGAGGTAAACGAGATAATAGAGGAGGGCTGGGCATCTCTGGCCCTTGTGATGTTCTTTCCTGCAGAGTTTAGCTCTAACCCTGATCAAACTCGGCTATAGCTTTCTAGTGATCCCGAAGACCTTTATTAGCTTGTTCAAGTGTGTTTGATGAGGGTTGGAGCTAAACTCTGCAGGAAAATGGATCTTGAGGGCTAGAGTTTCCCAGCCCTGTAATAGAGTCTTACCTTAGCATGTCAAAACAATACTCCTAATAAGCAGAAAAATACAAGGTGCACAAATTTGGGTGAAATAGTCATTAAAACGATATAGATAATTTTTTGTACTTAAAGCTGCAGTATGTAACTTTTTTGTTTAAAAAAAAAAAAAAAAAAAACAGTTATTGAACAAAAGAAATTAGAAGTGAAACTGTCTCCTTACCTTAAACTGATTTGTACTGGTAAGTTTATGAAAATCATTTATAATTTGAGACATCTGGTCCGATTTAATGGGAAATCTTAGTTTGACGCCATTCGTCTTTGCGTGGTTATGTCAGTCTGTAAACAGAAAGAAGAAGACTTGGCTACTATACTTTATGGCATGTGCTAAGCAAAGCAGCTACATGCTTAGAATTCAAGCTTTATGATCTAGATGGCTGCTTTTAATTGTGCTTTTAAATCTCATCGTTGACATCTGGAAAATCCTGAACAGTAAAGGCATTTCAGTGGCTCAATAGCTAGCTAGCTAATTTGCAATGTGTGATCTGATATGACTGAGCAATCGTTAGATCTAAACATCAGCAAAGTAATTTATTTTAAAACATTTATGTTTTCATTTCATTCACAAAACCGGCAGATATGTTACTTGTTCAGATGACATATTTTTAGATATACGCCTAGTACAGGGTTGTTTTGTCAAATTCAGTTTAGCTCCAACCCTAATTAAACACGTCTGAATCGGCTAATAGAGGTCTTTAGGATTACTAAGATCTTCCAGGCAGGAATTTTGGAGCTGGTTGGAGCTACTCCCTGCAGGACAGTGGCCCTCTAGGAGCAAAGTTTGACACATGCGGCCTAGTAGGACGTACTTCTTATTGTCATGTCGATGTACAATGTAAAATCCATTCTGATTTGGTGATCACAGATTCATCCATGCAAAGGAGCAGTGCTGAAGCACAATCCACATCCACAAAAAAAAAAAAATAATAATAATTAAGTAATTAAAAAATAATAATAATAATAAAAAAATAAAAAAAATAAGTAACTAACAGAGAGGGCAATAAACATGGCAAAAGTTCTGTACTGCAACTTTAATGAAATATGACTATTTATATTTCTTTAGTTTCATCCACTTTTTTATCCTTGAAAGTTGCTATCCTACATTTTGGTGAACTTGCAGAATTTTTTTTTGCTTTTTTTTGTTTTTGTCTACTATTTGAAAGGCATTAGACAATTCTTTTGATGCTTGAAAATGCTGTCTAAGTAGGAACAGAGCTATGGTATATCTCTCTTAATGAAGTGATCTGTATGTAATCCATGATCATTTACTGGACTCTCTCTATTTTAAAGTATAGAATAATCTGTGGTGTTCTTTTTTCTTGTTTTTTAGGCTAAAGCCCACCCTGCCATTTGTCCCATGGAATCAGGAGGGATGGAAGACTAGCCTTTGTTCAGTCCCTCCTGTGTGTCACTCACATTCTCTGTTGGCCTTAGCCAACAACACATGTGTGAAATCTACCTTTTTTGAACTAAGGGAACGTTTTGTGAAACTCTACCGTAGGAAGGTGTGTCCCAAAGCACCACTGTACAGCATCTTACACGTTACATATTCATAATTGCCTTCTGTTTTTTTTTTTTAATGCACAGACACTAGTTCTCTCAATAATGTAAATGGCTTCATATCATGCGTTAAGATGTCAAATTAAAACTAAAGTGTGTTATGTTAGCACCATAGTTTCAGCAAACATTGCTAAAATAATCCCGTTTTAAAATAGCTTTACCAAACAGTTAGCTCAACTGTAATTGAAGAAATTATTTGACCTGGTCCATACTTGCACCGTTAAATGAGTCAGTAGTGTTGTCACTGGCTGGGGCTGAATTCACAAAAATCTTCTTAAAGGGGCTATATGTAAGAATTCTCATGTATTAATCAGTTTTTTTTATTGCCAATGTGTGAACAAATTGTAACGGAACTTCCTAGGTTGTCTATGAAAGCCTGTGGACTGATTTTTATGTGAAGGATTTAGGATGTTTTTGACGGCAAAATCAAAAGGATTACAGAGATCCTCTCTTCTATTCAATGACACATGAAACGAATGCTTATACAATGTTCAGGATAAAATCAAACTATAATTTCACATAGCCAGATCTATAGTCTATAGTCTCAAATATACTTTATAATCAAACTATCATAACAGTGTAATTTTAATGACCTCATCTGTCAACATAATGCCAGTGAATAAGATTCCTCAATTTTGATTTTATGTTGAATTTAAATGATTTTGAAAATAATATAAAATAATCTTTACTCTTAAAGGGATAGTTCACCCAAAAATGAAAATTATCCCATGATTTACTCACCCTCAAGCCATCCTAGGTTTATATGACTATCTTCTTTCAGACGAACACAATCAGAGATATATTTAAAAATATCCTTAGTCCTCCAAGGTTTATAATGGTTGTGAATGGCTGCCCAAATATTGAAGACCTACAAAATGCACCCATCTATAAAAAAATAAATCCATATGACTCCAGGGGGTTAATAAAGGCGTTCTGAAGCGAATCAATGCGTTTGTGTAAGACAAATATCCTTATTTAAAACTTTATAAAGTAAAATAACAAGCTTACGGCACGACAGCCATATGCATTCGTACGTCCAAAAAGCATTAACTTCCGTGATGTAGTACACAATGACTTGACGTACTATGCGTTATAGCGTAGAATGTCATGGCATTGTGTACTACATTGTGGAAATGAACGCTTTTTGGACGTACATCGAATTCGCATTGCTGACGTGCCGGAACCTTGGAGGACTAAGGATATTTTTAAATATATCCCTGATTGTGTTTGTCTGAAAGAAGATAGTCATATTCACCTTGGATGGCTTGAGGGTGAGTAAATCATGGAATCATTTTCATTTTTGGGTGAACTATCCCTTTAAGTTAGAAAATAAGTAGAAAATAGAAGTCAAGATGATAGCGCCACAAGACTTTTCAGGGAAATCAGGGGGTATTACAGGATAGTATTTCAAATTAAAAAAAAAACACATTTCACTATTGAAAATAGTTGTTTTTTCTTACAAACGTGTGATCATTTAAAACTGTCATTTAAAATAAAAGCCACATGGTTTGATATTTTGCTTCACATTCCTATATTTTTAAGTGTGACTTAAATGTCCATATGTACACTATGTAATAATGGTGTTTTTTGTTCTCCCCAAAGGCTCATTTGCATCATTATCTAGCAGTGGATGGCATGGAGTTGGCTGGATTTAATGAGGCATTGTCATCTATCTCAGATCTTATTGAAGACTACACACACCTGGAATGCCCTCTCATGCCCAACGCCCCCAGACTTACCATCGCCACCTGACCTGTGTTTATACTAGCAAAGTCCTTTCAAGGCAAGTCATTTCACTCGGCGGCCATCTTTGAAACACCTCTCGGGCAGCTATTTCAGTCATGCAAGTGCAGCTTCTATCTCGTTGAATGGGGAAACATCAAATTATCCAAAGCTGTTCACAAAGCTTATCATTAAACTTCATATTTGAAATCTCCAATGAAGTCTTACAACAACTGTCTCAAAAATGTTGTTACGTATGCTCAAAAATGAATTTAAAAAAGCTTCTGACAGCAACTGCAGTGACACGAAGACTTTACCAATCGGCGATTGACTCTTTTATTTAGAAGGCGGGACTTATTCCACCATATTGCACTTGGCACTTTCTCCCATTAATAGTAATATGAGTATATCGTCTTTGTGTATAAGTCTTTGTAACTAGACAAAGTGATCAAATATTTATACATGTATAATTAATAGTACTTTCAAATTTTTGACCAATACTTTCTTGATGCAAAATGGTGATTGGTGTGAATTTGGAGTGTGGTCCTGGAAGGCCCACTTTCTTGCAGAATTGAGTTCCATCCCAAGTCTAACAAATCTACTTGTAATCATCAATTAATCCTGAAGACTTTGGTTAGGTTTTTTTTAGAGGTGTTCGATTAGGGGTGGACCTAACCTCTGCAGGACGGTAGCCCTCCAGGGCAGGAATTGCCCATCCATGTATTAGAAGCACTTCACCTGTAAAATGTCATTACAGATGTTTGTTTGTTTGTTTTTGTTTTTGTAAGAAAATAAAATAAAAAATAAAATAGTCATAATATCAAACAGTGCCTGGATAATGTAGTTTTAATAGAAGGAAAAGCACAGATTCATTTGTCATTACACTTTAGTAAAAAACAGAAATGCCACTTTATCTGATACCAGATTAACATACTCAGTCAAAGTCTTGTCATTGGCACAGTCAGCCCAAAGCTTAAACTCTCGTCATCTCATTTAATATGACTCTTTCTATATTGACCTGTTGGCAGATGATTTGTTTGCAGGTTAGCATAAGTGGTATTTTTGCTTTACACTTATTTTCACATCGCTATGATCGTTCATTCAGAAGGTTTTAATTTATGCCTTTAAAATTAATTGGTGCAGGGCATCCGTTGGTCTCTAAAGTATTATTGTCGAGCTCTAATGACCTGTGATAGAGTTCATTGATCATGTTATCCTGTTTGAAGTTATAGTTGCGTCCCAAATTACGCACTATATAGTCTGCACTTATATAAACTATGTACTTATGCACTACGTACTCATCCATGTAGTGTATGAATTTTATAAGGTTTTGTCATTCAATGTCGGATTCTGATAGCCTCTCTCCCTCCACTACATAATTAAAGCTGCGACAATTGAGTGCATGAAGTGTCCAACATCTGGGTATTTAAAGTGTACTTTTTCTGTCTAATTTTTTGTGAACACGCTACTCGCACTATTTATAATAAAAATGTCATTGAATACTGCATAAGTAAGTGAATTGGGACAAACCCTATGTCTTCTTTAAAATGTTCTTATGCCTTATTGTTTTTTAATTAAATTCAATTTTAAATTCTTGCACAAAGTCAAAAGGTCTTAAATGTAATGTCCTTAAACATACAGATACCCTATTGCTATACCAAATACTTAGGAGCTGTTTACAGAAATTCATAGTTTTCAGTCCCATGAGTAGCACAGAGACATGGAGAGCAAAACATCCATAAAACTGCAGCACAGGCTACAAATGTTTCAAGCCACAAATATTTAGATCACCTCTCAAATATATGTGAAGAGACTGCAGTTTGTGATCCATATATAGCACCCGCCACAGTATTTCAGTCACTCAAAACAGCAGGACATTCTAAAATGCTTAACATGGCTTAATGTACTATTTAAAAGATAAAATTCAGTATACACCTTATTGATGATGCATGCTATATACAGAGACACGCATGAGCCCAGAATATGAGCACAGTCTGAATGCATTAAGCAATCTTAATCTTTTATCTTTAATGGTTTTCTATGGAAAAACACTTAACATGCCGTTTAGAGTGTTGCGTTCATATTGCGTTCTAGGTTTATCTGCCTGCTCATATGTAGTATGCATCATCAATAAGGTGTATGTTGAATTTGGTCTTTTAACAGGACCTTGGTACAAAACTGGTAAAAATAACAAAATGCAGTGACTGTCTGGAAGTCCATCATTTCAATGAGAGATGATGAATTGTTGCATAGTTCAGGAGAGTTCAGCTTTATGCAAATGCACAGCATTGCAGCAGCTACCAATGGGAGTATGTACCGTGCGGGTTCATTTGACTCTTGACTTCAGTTTGTCCCTGAATATATTATTTATATTAATATTAGTTTTCCCCATATACTGCACCACATTAATGCTCTATTTTAAATTACTTTTATTTTGTCCTCTGTTCAAACCTTCTAAAGCTAAAACAAACAAATATTTTTCCTTCATGAATATTTATGCAGTTAGTATAGTACAGTTAGTAGTATAGACCTTGCTTTTGGCATGATTCCTGTTTTCATTTTGACCTCTAGTTGGTTGAGCTTCACTCCAGGATAATGCGAGTAGATGTTTTTTGTTTTGTTTTTTTCAACGAGGTTGAAATTATGCTGACTTATGACTTTTTCAGATGCATATATCAGTGCTTTACCTCTGAGCTGAGCAGTAGGGCTGTCTTGGAAAGTCAGTATGTTATCCCACAAGTTCACTTTATAATGCAGTGTTATCTCTACAGGTTCTCCACACCCAATTTGGTATACATGTGTCAGAGGTACAGCAAGACATGTATTATCATGTTTGACATTGCTTCTTCTTTACTTGTTTGACCCCTTCTTCTTTACTTGTTGTATTTCAAACAACTAAGTTAAGGGGCAGTCACACTACACATTTTCATTCCATTGACTTCCATTCATACACATGTGAATGCGTCAGACCGCAAACGCATACTTATGCGAAAAGTTTCGCATTTCGCTGCATTCCAAAGTTTAGTGAACTCTAAGCGGCAAATTCGCTTCACATGAAGATGTGTGACCAGTCGAAGATCGATACATCATGGCGTGACCTCTTCTTAGAATTAAAAGAATGATATTGTTGCAGTAATTTCAAATAGATTGTATATTTTTCACAGTATATTACTATTTGTTATATGTTGAATTCATGTTCATAAAAAAGATGCTGCAGATTGACGTCATATCATGACCATTGCTGTGTCCGAAGAATCATAGCATGCTCAAAATCTAGTGTGACCGCGGCTTAAAACACTGATTTTAATTTGTTTAGACAGTTGTGCGTTTAGGCCTGAAACATACTCTACTCAAATATGTGAACGCAGACACATCTATGCAGGTCAGTTTCTCCTGTGCATACGAAGGCATTTCATAACACAAGTACACACTGCATTTTTTGCATTGACTCTAGGGACGCTATCACCTTATTTATTACTATTTACTGTGAACGTGTGAGACTTCTGAATTATTAGCTGCTATAGGTAAATAACTAGAAGAATAACAAAGTGCAGTAAACGTTAGAAATATTTGTGCTTCAAAGTATAATGTGTTTTATAATTCTGAGTCTGACAATACATTAAAATAATATGGTAAGAAATACCAGTTTACAGTAGCAAGCAGCATAAAGAGTTGTTTTGTACAGCTAAAAATAACTGGAAGTGGCGCGGGAAGCCAGACATATTCAATTTACAAATAGCCGTGCCCGCTCTTACATTAAAAATAAGGTGGATAGTGGGCATTAATGAAAACACATTTCATCTTTCCTCTTCGAGGTCAACTACTGTAAAACAACAGTGTGAATTAGGTCTTTTTTTAACCATGCCATTACATATTATAAAAGCGTGTAGCTATCTAAACCAACACATTCAGTTCAATGGCAGACAGTTGAAAGTAACTCTGAGGTATTAAGGTTTATTACCACCACAAAAGAGCATGAACACATTTACAACAGAAGTGTGTTGACATTTACTTGTGTCTTTGTTTACATAATTGCATAGAGTATTTCTGGCCATAACTGTACATATGCTGTAGTTTACTTTAAGTAAAACTAATAAGCATTTTGTACTTCCTTTTTGTCTGTTTTAAATTAAGTGCAGCTCTGAGAACATGTCGCCGGCATCGTTACATTTCCTCTGACACACACAAGAAGTGATCCACTGCATCTTCCAGCGTACGTTAGATCCTCCTTTGCAGTGGAACTCTACGTTCACCATTTTGGACTTATTAGGAACACAGCAGCGCTTGTCCGTGCAGATGCCGCAGTATGTCGGGCGATGCTTCTTAACGCTGGTACAGCCAGACAGTGAGAGTTTCTCTGCTTTACTGGCCTGGAATTTCGGTCTGCAGGTTTTCCCTTTTGGCATCTATTCATGAAAGAGGATAACAAAAAAAGTCCTTTAATTTCTTGGGTATGATTTGGGGTTCAAAAATAGAACTTTGTAAAAGTTCTGCTTCATTACTTGTAATATACTTGCATATCTTTAACCCTTGTGCATTGTTCAAATTCACTACCCTTTCGTTATGTTCGTGGGTGAAAACATCCACTAAAATAAACTGCTGTAAAAATGTATCAGATAAATATTTTTTTTCAAGTTTGTTTGCATAAATCTGTTAATCAACCTCAGTCCTGATCAAAACTACTAAATGTTAAAAAAAAAATCCCGGATTTTTACTCTTTAATTATAAAGTTCATAAATGATGTCACTGACTTTGGGGAAAAAAACACACAAAATGACTTATTTTCAATATAAAATGTAATTGTGGACTGGATTTTTTTTTTTACCTTTTATCACAGTCTTGGACATGTGAAAGATTAGTAATAACATTGGCTTTGATGCATTGGTAGTTTTTGTGCAGCATCAGATTTTAATTTTTTTCTCCTAAGCTTTTTTTTTGCACAGGCCTATCTAAAGGGTTAATGGTGCCAACTGGTGATCAACAGTAAAAATTACAAATTTTACCTCTTGCCAACAGGGAAAACCACAAACAATCAAGAATGCATGATTATATGGTGTCATGGCTTTGCAATCAAAAAATGTTTTTATAATGGAAGTCAATGGGGCAAAAACAGCCACAAACAGTAAATGAGGAAGAAAAAATTAAAATCTGATGCTGCACAAAAACTAACAATGAATCAAAGCCAATGTTATTACTAAACTTTCACATGTCCAAGACTGTGATAAAAGGTTAAAAAAAAATCCAGTCCACAATTACATTTTATATTGAAAATAAGTCATTTTGTGTGTTTTTTTCCCAAAGTCAGTGACATCATTTATGAACTTGGCAATTAAAGAGTAAAAATCCTGATTTTTTTTTTTAAACATTTAGTAGTTTTGATCAGGACTGAGGTTGATTAATAGATTTATGCAAAAAAATTTGAAAAAAATATTTTTACTTTTTTACAGCAGTTTAATGTAGTGGATGTTTTCACCCACGAACATAACGAAAGGGTAGTGAATTTGCCCACAGTGTATTGTTGAGTTTTTGAAAATTTTCAAAGCATTTTCCCAAAATATGTGTCAAAATAGTTTTGTCACCAAATATCATTCCATTTGCTGAAACACAGAGAAAGTTATGGCCAAATTAAGACTCAAAATCACCCCATAGTGGATGAAAACATCCCCAACAACACATAAGGGTTAAGTACAAGAATTAGTTGATTTCAGCATCGTTTTATGCATTGTCTGCCAATGAAGGTACAAGAAGCATGACTTGCTAGTGTGACGTTTTCAGTCCACTTGATGGAATTGTAACTTGCCTGTTCAGAGCCTGCTTTTTCCACTGAATATTTTACAACCATTGTTTCTTGTACATTCCTTTTTTGTGCCTCGCTAATTAAAAGTTTCGGTTTTCTGTGGTGTATTTATATTGTTTTTGCAAATTCTGCTGTTATATAGCATAGATGACTTGTAATAGTCAAGGAGTGAGTGATTGATTGATTGATTGATTGAGATTGACCTTATTGCCTGATTTCTCAGAAAGTACATCATCCAAATGTACATTTTCTTTTTATAAAGAAAAAAAAAAAAAACATTTATAAACATACATATTTATGACAGATATTAAAATATAATTGATCATTCTGTTGTGGTGGGGCCATAAGTATAAATTGTAATTTTGTTCCAGCTTTACTAAAAAAAAGTATTACTCTGTAAATATTGATTAATTACCATTTTTATTTAATCATTTGTGAGTATCTTTCTTCCTTAAGTATTTTTTATAACAATTTCAGCTGAGGTTGAAGTTTGACTTGTAACCCTATCGTCAGTCTCTGGATGTCAAAACATAATTGAGCTTTGCGAATTTTGCAACCCTGTTGCCACCATTTGGAAAATGTCTAAATACATCAGTTTTTTGTACAGCTTGGTAATATGACAGTAAACAATACAACGTGTGTTATAGGTGGTAAAATTTTTCCTGCTAGTTTAATTTTACAGTAGATTATTTTATGCACTGTATATAATAGTTCTCCAATAAATAAACTGTGATTTGTGCTTCTTTTTTTCTTTTTCTTTTTTTTGACCACTGACATACTCACAAGTACACATAAAGGGAACAAAGAAAAAGAAAAAAAGGGGAAAAAGCAGCGAAACATATAGATGTATAGATACAGTAATGTGTACAGGTACAGTAATAAGTTTAAACAATTTTAAACAGGTAATTCTAGGTTATTATTATTGATTACATATTACTGGTTAAGGTGTTGAGGGAAAGCCCAAACCCCATACCAGTGGTTAAGCCTCTGTGCTCTTTCTCCACAAAAGGTGATGGGACACCATGACAGGCACCTCCAAACCAAGCTCACCTGGTCTGGTTGTGACTTGACAGATAACCAAAAATCCTTGGTTGGTCCCCCAGAGGTGGCCAAGGAAGGGGCAAGGCAAACCAAAAAAAAAAAAAAACAACTGGTATTGCCCATGCCGAAAAGACGTGCCACTCGCACCTGCCGGCAGTACTAGAATAGCCACCAGACACAGACTGCATATAGAGTGTCTAAATTATAAGTGTTTATATGTAATGTTTTGGAATTGAATTTTATAAGTAAGGGGGGAGGGATGAAGGGCAAAATTTTGTGTAATAATATAAATATCAATACTGCTACTACTTCTCCTACCGCCATTAACAATAAAAAGCCATAACAATAACAATTATAGCATATAGTACATTATAATATATATAAATTACATCAATCTATAAATAATTGTAGAACAGTATATTAAATAATATTTATCTATTATAGAAGTAGTTTGTTGTTATGTATACCAAATACAAAATCCTAAAAACAAACACTGAAACACTGGAAAGACAACAAAGAAGGAAGAGAGGACGACAAATTTAAGGGTAGTAGAATTTAAGTTATGATAAGAAAAATAATCGGCACAAGTTGACAGGATATAAGCTTACAAACGTTATATAAAGGGACACAAAATGTTCCTTATGAGTTTCTTTTGAACACATGGTTTATGACAAAGAGGAATCAGTTCTCCTATTTAGATATTGAAAAAAAGGGGACCAGGGTTGTTTGAAAGAATCAATATTATGTGCAAATGCAGTTAATTGCTCCAGGTTTGAGTGTACTAATAGTAATTTGAGCCAGTGATTTATTGAGAGTTCGGTTCTGTCTTTCCAGTTAAGTAGAATGTGTTTCTTTGCTATGGACATTGAGATTAATAAGAATGTTTTGAGATTTGTGGGAAGTAGTGTTTTGTGCTTCTGTTGCTTACAGAAAATCCAACAGTGCCCTGTTTGTGGAAAGTGACTATTAACACCAGGTTATGGTGGTATTCTTTTCAGTTGAGTCTTTTGTGTCAGGCCCACACACTCCTGTTCTTGACTGTTTGTTTCAATGAAAACTCACCACAAAAACCTCAAGAATGTAATTTTCTCTTAAGCTTCTTAGGAATACTGTAATATAGTACTAAGTGTCATCTTACATCAGTACTGTCACCTGAAGGTCTTTTGTTCTTTGATTAACAGCAATGACACAGACAGAAGCAGGTTTATTAGCCTTCCTATAATTCCCATAAATCAAAAGCAGTCTCTTTAAACAAGCTGATTCAGATTCCCCTATGATGATATCATCATAGGGAGAAGCCCCGCCCACAGCCGGTGATGATCTGCCCTATTAGAAGAACATAGTCTGCCATTTCTGTATCCTTGCTGTAGCAGATGGAGTTGTACTATGTCTGCACCAAAGAGGCATTACATTTTGGGATGTACCAATGCTTCATAGACTCCCACCATCAGTCACTGAAGACATTGTGGTTAAATTTCATTTTCATGTTCATTTTATTTCAAATCATTGATCAACTCTTGTATACAGGTCCTGAATCAAATATTGTCAATAACATCAAACCTCACTGGTGCTTGTGTCATGACTTCATGACATCAAATGACACACAAGAAACAGTGAGTTTCAATAGTGAGAACAATATGTAATTCGGACTGTGTATACACAAGTTAAACAATTGCTACTTTTACGACATGTTGTAATTACTGTTATTTCGAGATGGCAACATGTGACCTAGGTGAATGTGATTTCACTAAGTAAAAATATGTTCCTGGATCAACATATTTGATATTCAACCTTACAACCAGGGTTAGGTGCTTTTACATCAGTTATTCACCTATTATTTCCTTTTGATTTTGGGTAGGGTTGGGTTTAGGGATAGGGATAGGGTTAAGACTTAATTTTACAGACATGAATGTTGTCAAAACAAAATATGGTGATCCAGGAACATGTCTTACTTGACAAAATTACGGTGACTTGCCAGCAGTTGACTGTTGTCGGACTGGGATTTAGATGTTTCTTTGCCATGAGGTACAAGTAGGAGCTCGCAGAAAAATCCCAGCGCACAAGTTGTAATTACAAGCTCTACGCTTTTTACAAGCTGAAATCTAATTATGGCAATTACGACATTGCATGAAAGCAGCTAATGATTACATTTTAGAGTGAATAACTTCAGCAAACAATGCATGCAGCATGAGGGTGGTTTTTTTTTTAGAGTTTAAAGTTTTTTATTTGAGGGTGAAATAACCCTTTAAAACCAAATGAAAAAAAGCAACTTGGCTTAATATTTTGGTATATAATGCAAAGACATTTCGAAGTATTGCTCAAGTGTCTAATCCATGTTGATCCATTTTATTTTCTAGTTTAACATTGTCCAGCATGTGATATTTCAGCAGGATAGATCTCTTACCTTCAGTCCCTTTAGAGCATTTTTATCACATGGTCGAAGCAGACAGAGTCGTCGCTCTTTTCTCATCTCACACTTGCTGTTGTCATTGTTGACTCGTACAGAGATGCCGATCCCGCAGGTGCGCGAACAGGGTGACCAGGGTGTGGTCTGGACCAAACAGTTCTTCTTCCAGGCTAAGGGAGGATCCCTGTAAGCTTTCAGTGTTACAGTCACAAAGCGCTATGTCATCCCACAGCACACATTTAAACATCTGACCTCACCCCAGGCTTCACATTCCAACAGGAACAATCAATGAGTACTGTATAGTTAGAACAACCCGGAAGGCTAATTTAACATAGGTTTTCTCAGGAATTTCTTGGAGGATTTTAGAATAGCTGTTTTCTAGTTATAAATAAGGTCAATACAAATAAATTGTCACACTACATATTGCTTTTTAAAGATATTTGGCTAATTGGAATTGGTTCATTTTATTTTTAATATGGAAACTGCACCAACACTACCACACTTACTATGTAAACGACAAGTCTATGTAAATGTGAGTTTATGTGCTTGACACATGACATTTACTTACAAGTGAACAACAATTAGTCCTCATGTAGCAACTTACAGTACATTTAGAGCACACAAGAGCTTTAAAATTCAGGATTTAAGTCTCTTAAAGAAACGTTAACCACAAACTTATTTTAGTCATATCAAAAACTGTTAATCTAAAAATCCCAAAGAAATTCCAGAGCAAAACCATGATATTCAATTCTCTTCAAGGGCAGTAACATGAACAAATTGAATTAGTTATAGGCTCCTATACTTAGAAATATCGACAAATGAGAATTTTAACATTCCAGTGCTCTTCTGTAATTATGAAAATTGAGGAAGAACACCATTCTGGTTCAAGACTAGATGGACACAGGAATCACCAAGCTAATTAAGCAAGCTCTGAGGTAGGTGCTTGCACATTATGGAATTTGGTTGCCTGGCCTGTCTGAAAGGGTGTGGATCTCTCATGGCACATAAATTGCCTAGAGATGTTGGCAGTGATCTTTGGAGCTCTTCTTTGGAACTGCCACGTTATTGTAAGAATTTCCTCTAGATGCATTGACTGCACCTTCAGAGTGTGAGTCAGCAGGGCAGAGGTGGTTCTGTTCATCTCAAGAAGGACAGGTCAGTGTTCTCTGTCGTCTCCAGCGCCTCTTTAACTGGGGCGCGAGTTTGGTTCTTGGATCTAGTAACTTCTAGAGGAACCTCCTTGGGAGTTTCCGGACAGGTTCCGGCACAATATGGTATCCTCGACCAAGTATGTGAAAACATTGTGCTCTTTAATGGATCCTGGTTTTTCATCTGCAGTGAAAGAGATCATTTTAAATGTGAAGGTTTCCTCTACTAGAAGGTTATACTGTATGCTCTCAAGTGTAGACTATTTGCATCCTGGTGTACACGTAGGAAACTCAGTTTGAACCCAGTTCACTGTCCGGTCGGTTCAGTGCTGGAGTTCTTACTAGAGTGTTTTTGTTTTGTTTGTTTTTTTGCAGGCACGGCCCCATCCATGCTTAAGTTTTGTGTGGCGGCGATTTCTGCCAAGCACATACTAATTGCTGGTATTTTGGTATGGCATTCAATTGTCTCCCATTTTATGTGCAGGACAAGACTTTTTCATCCTGTTTTCTTTCTTTGGGACCTATCTGTGGTCTTAGAAGGGCTCACTGGGCCTTCATTCAAACATCTGGAGCCAGCCCCTGAAAGGTTTCTGACTCTTAAGTTGGTTCAAAGGAGCAATAATTTCCAAAATAAACAGGGGATCTGGTGTCCTCACTGTGCAGTCTTCAGTCAGGTTCGGTCCATGTAGGGGCTGGGTCTGGCGGGCGCACAAGCTCCCCTCTCTAGTCTAGCTTTTTCAGTGGCTCTGCTTCCCTGGGGCTGCCATCAAGGCAGGCTATTTGCACTTGTGTAAATCATGTAAATAGACACTATTTACCAGTATTTTTCTGTGGTAACGGACAGTCTTCCACAAATGCTATCCAATATTAATTGTATCAAACCTGGAACATTCCTTTTAAATCAACATGAAATCAAAATGGAACCTACATTATTTACTTGATCTTGTTGCTGTCATAACCTTTCCTCAAAATGTAACAACCTTCTTCACCCCTTGTAGTTACTTTTTTTTCTGTTGATGTAACAAACTGTGGGTGGTGAAAAATAATATTAACCAATAAAATTTTCTCACAATATTCTGTCAGAAGTATGTCAAATTGCATGACGTGTTGTGAATGCTGTTCTTGTTTTCTTCAATATCTCCACACACAGGGTCACATTTACCTGACATGGTCCTGTAGGTGGTGTCCTGTTGGTGTTTAGGGCTTTGGTTGCTCTTGAGGCCTGCTGGCAAGTTGCCCTGGAGCACAGCAGGACTCAACATTCCTGCTGGCTTTTGGATGAAGGCAGGGGTACAGCCGATGGCTCCAGAGATGCAAGTGCATTTGTAGAGAGGGTTGGGCTGGAAGGCCTGTCCGTTATCATAGTGAGCACCATTCATGTCACAACCAACCCCCATCATGTCTGCAAACATATACAGGATTGACTATGGAGTACAAAAAGTAAACTTAGTTCTACTAAACTTAATTCTTCTAAACTTAATTCCTTGTTTTAGTTTGTTTCACCTTATTTTAGTTAGATTGCGGCCAGGATGTAAGTAAATTAAAACGAGGGAATAAATTAAGACAAAGTCACCACAATTTACGAATCAGCGGAATGTGGCAACTAAGTCAAGGGAATGAATTCTTAATTGGTAGCCACAATATATATTTTTCCCGCATATCATGTGCGGGGCTCTGTGTTACACAACTTTATTCTCTGAAAAGAGTTTAGCTTCTTAAGTAAATTTATCTTATTTTAAAGATGCTGTGATGTTGTAACAACCTCACAGGATTTTCCAAAAAAACGTTCACTCACAAGCACAGATGCCAACCTCATAACGCGGCTGGTCTTTGGAAAAGTCACAGTACATGCTTTTGTGAGGGTCACAGACATCCCTTTCATTGCACGATTCACCAATCTGCCGTGCACAAGTTTTGCAGCAGCCACAGCCATCCAAAATGGAACTGACACCGGGGGCACACGGTGTCCGAACGCCACATTTACACGGCCAGCTACAGAACTGCCTCTTCTCTGCCAGGCCCGTCCCTTCTCGCTGCTTCTGCCTGCTATCAGCAACCTGCAATACATACAAAAAGAAAATAAAACCCTGGAAATAGAAACAAAATGTTTTTCATTTTGGTTTGATATGAAGAGAAACTAATTTTACATTACTGTTCTGTTGATCCGCAACCTGTATCCAAGTGTGCCATTGTCAGCTGCATCATTAAACACATGATGCATCCTTGATTTCATAAAAGATATGATGAAATCCCTTTAGTATTATAAAGATACTCTCATGGTTCTGTCACCTCTGTAGGCTAATTTGTAGTTATTTGTGAAAGAATCCTGACAGTACTGTCCTTGTTTCCTGGTTGTATTATACTCTCTTTTGTTTTGGTTTCCTTGCCATGCACCTAGTCTTTTGTGTTTAGATTATAGTTTCTTGGTCCTGCAATTTGTCTAGTCCGGATTATTTTTCTTGCCTGTTCTGCCTTAGTTATAGGCCTGTTTAATTTACTTGTGTGGTCTCTCTTGTGCCAGTTTGTTGTGGAGCATTCCTTTAGCTCATAGCATGGTGCTAACAATGGTCATTGTTGATTCCCAGGGAATGTATGCCTGTACTGTACCTTGAATTCAGTTTAAGCTGCTTTTGATAAAAGTGTTTATCAAATGCATATATGTACATAAATGTGTTGATACAAGGCCACAGTGACCATGACTAGATAGGATACGAGTATAAAAACAAGTGGAGTGAATTAGACATGGTGTTTCAGTGGCGAAGCCAGAAATTTCCAAATGGGTGGATCTTGGCGCAATAGGGTGGACCTCTATTCTGTTCTTCTATTCAATTATATTATTATTATTATTATTATTATTATTTATAATTATATCAGTGTGGGTTTTTGAATGAACAATATAAATGAGGGTGACAGCATCAAACTTAAAGATAACCTAGAATACTCCTTAAGTTATATACCGGTAACTCAGTCGAAGACAGACCATAGGCCTACAGAGAGTGGTTTATTTAGGATGAAACTAGAATGAAAAACAAAAGAAATGTTCAGGAAGAACTGAATTACTGAAATGAATCAAACTTTCCAAATGTATGAGAGAAGGAAGACAGAATACATCTGACTTGCCAGCGCTGAATATGAGACAGAGCTGCACTCGCTCTGCAGTAAAGTAATGTGACATTAAAAACAACGTAAAAAAAAAAAAAAAAAGCAATCTTTGTGCTACACCATTAATCGGTGGAAACAGTAGCTTGTTACTAGAAAAGTTATTTTGAAAGCATCTGAGTTTCTCTCAAAGCTGGTTAGAGTGTCACTGTCAGTGCTTTCTTTGTGTTGAATGCCACATGCTGAATCTTGCAGAAACTCTTTACCCACAGATCTCAAGAATATGTTGTTGTTGTTATTGTGAAAGATATAATCACTCTAAAAAGTAAGACAAAACCGCACAATGTGGATTTATTACCCAAACTGATCAGCAGCAGTCACATGCTGCATAATAGCAGTCATGCTACTAGTCCTACTACTTTCAGTGTAGGTAATTCATTTGATGAAGGAGCTCTACTGATAAAGTATGTTTTATTTAATATGTAACGTGAACACAATCTGGCTGGGCATACTACACATTGTCATGTGATCTCTGACGTCAGGCGTGCTACTGTTTCCTGTGCTTCTGTCCACTCTCGTGGCATCATTGGATTGTAAAGTATCCATTGTACTGTTTTCATTTGAAAGGAACATACTCCTAATTAGTTAAAAGTATAATCTAGAGTAAATGTGTACATGGAGATATACACAACCTCACTAGACACAATCATAAAAGCAAATGGCTTCTCCTACCACTGCTATGCAAATTATATGCAGCTCTGTCTGTCGTTTCAACTTGATTACGTTTCTCTGCTTGCTTTTCAGACATCTTGGCTTGGATGAAGAAGTGTCATATATAGCTCAAACTTGCAAAGACAAAGATTCTTGTAATCCCTGCAAACCCATCAGCTGACCACAACATCCTTCTACAACTGGGGTCTACAACACCAACAACCAGGACAGCAAGGTTACTGAGGGGTTTTCTGTTTGATGACTACCTGAGATTTTCAATCTACATTTCAACAATAGCCCGGTGTCAGTATCGTCACTTGGTAGGGCCGTCCCGAGTTTTTTGAGCCCCACCAATACTGACATGATATTAAAACCATATAACTGCTACAGACATGACAACTGCTCTGAATGGCTCTGGAATGCTTAAATCCTCATTTGTTGATATTCTAAGTATGCTATACAGCAACTAATTTGATTTGGTATTGATAGTTGTTTATATTAGGTGATAAAGAAGAGGCTTGTGATTTTGTTGTCATAGGGTTACATTTCTTTTTAAATGCATCAAAGTGCTTCTAACATTTCAATATTCATTCATCTGTATAATGAATATAATTCTGTAATGTAGTTCTGTAATTCTCTGGCTCTTTCAGTGAGTTTAGCAGCAAATCCACATGCAAAGCCTGGCAGAGCAAAAATCCAACAAGTGGCCCCTTTACACAGATCTACTGACTGCACTACTGTTATAGCTGCCTATGGAAGGAAAACATCAACGAACCAGGTGTATTTACAGTGTTGACACTCTGCAGGCAGCAAGTAAATATCCTATATATGCACCCCTGTCTTTCATTTTCTTGCTTTAAATACCACATAAGCATATCAGTTAACAATCTTTCTTTACAAAGTCTGCTAGAGAAACTTTTGCCTCCATTTGAAAAAGAAAAAAAAATAGCCAATCACCTTTGAGTATTTCACTTTCAGCGGTTAGAGCATAGAGAAAAAATACATTGCAGAGGAGGCTAGCCTCCCTCGACCAATCATTGCAGAGTCGTAAATTACATATTATTACTTTGAACTGCTCCCACTGATAATCTATCAACTACATTAATTATGGAGAGTAGAGATTACAGCAAAAAATAAATGGTAACACTTTCTATGAAGACCATGCTTATAATGAATTATAGCTCCATTTATACTTATTTATAAGCAAGTATTACTATTTTATAAACATTTTTATAAAGACTTATTAAGACCTATACCGCATTATAAGAACAGTTATAGATACATTTATATTATTTATACAATTAATTATAAGTCATGCATTTGCTTTTTCAATGCTCATGCTCATAATCCATTATACACTGATTTATAAGTATTAATCAGTAAGTCGTATGGTTCCATGAATGTATTTATACAGATGCAACCTGCATTGCTATAATGTTATTATATTATAGTTACACTTACTTTTTAGTAATTCAGTTCCATTTCTGTCAAATAAGTGAATACATTGTTATTAATAGCTGTGTTTTGTTCTTATCAATACTTAGTGTGAGTAATAATAGTTACTACTCTCTATAAATGCATCATTGTTGGCTTTAAGTAAAGTGAAAACATAGGATGCAATTTTCCTAAAGAAAATGTTAAGAAATCATGAAGATGTGCTCATTATACATTTTAAGTTGCTTATTGTAAATGTAACTAATGAGCAATAATTTCCTGTTAAAAAAAAAATAAAATCATTAATACAAACAGTTGTACAAAACACTGCAACAATATTTTTTAAAGTATAATTCCAACTGCTATAAGCAATACCATGCATATGGCTGAGGACATGTAGATTTTAACAAATCAAAATTAAAATTCATGGCCTCTAATGCAAACATTAGCCATTAAAGACATAATTAATAACTAATTGGTACAGCAAACAAGAGTCTATGGAACTATTTTATATATGATCATTTATAAATCAGTGTATAATGGATTATGAACATGCACATTGAAAAAGCAAATGCATGGCTTATAAGTAATTAAAAAAATAATATAAATGTATCTATAACTGTTCTTATAATGCAGTATAGGTCTTAATGAGTCTCTATAAATATATTTATAGAATAGTAATACTTACTTATCAATGGGCCTATAAATCATTATAAGCATGGTCTTCATAGAAAGTGTTACCAAATAAATAAATAAAATAAAATAAAATAAAATGCTGTTTCATAAGAGAACTCAATGAAAATTGCACGACAGGTATGATTCTCTTTACAGCACTTCTCATTCATTTCTATGGTATCCACAAACAATGACTGTTGCACAACTCAATACAAGTTTTGCTCAAGGTTTTTTGCTCAAGGCCACTTTTTCCAATGGAGCCACAGACCCTCAGATCTCCCAATAATATGGACTTTAAGCAACAGCTGCTGGAACGACAACGGTGACCGGAAGTAAACTGTCAACTGCCATAGCAAAAGAATGCAATTTTTTTTTTTTTACAATTTCAGTTACAAAGAGGATGGCGTAACAAATCATTTTCAAAGTAAAAAATGTCAAGAGATTTAAACAAAGATATGAAAACCGAAATCCAAAAGAGCCCTTAAAATTCCCTTAAAAAGTTTCTAAGTTTAGTTCTTTAAGTTTTAGTGTAGTTAGTGGGAGATATGTGTTATCATATGGGCTATATATCAGTAGAGAAAGGCAATCATGTTTCTGTACTGTAGGGTTCACTGCGGGCCCATCTCTTCCACAAAAGTGCTTCTAGGGTCATCAGAGGTCAAAACAAAAATCTGAAGTCTTTCTGTCAAGTTTACAGGATGAGCTCATTCTGTTCGAGCAGAATAACAATAGGAACTTAAGTGCCAAAGCAAACTCATAAATATCTCATAAACCATCTCTTGGGAAGTTTCACTTTGAGCAGATGCTGTAGTAAATGCCATTTCTCAGGCCACACAGAATCTCATGGAAAGAGATTGGTTTTAATTAGAAGCATTCTATCACTCAGAACCTGACCTGTCATAAGCACTTTGACAACTTCTTAATCTTTTAAAACTATTAGGACTACACCAGCATAGTCAATAAAGACACAAACACCAGCACACACATGAACTAAAAAGTCTTTTGATTTTATCGGGTCATTAAGTGCAAATGTTAATACAATTACAAAGGCATGGCATCCACGTACAGCCCAGTCATTACACAATCTCAAAGCCAATTTATAAGTTACATTAGCAGTATCTTAGTGTATATTTTAGGCCAGCTATTAAGGGTCATGGACAGACAGTGATGCTACTGGTTAGTCAAATTTTGATTGTGAAGAGAGATGGAATTGGTGGCTCTTACCTGACTCAGACAAAGCAGCAGAGCACAGCACAGTAGTGATAGCATCATATACAGCTTGCAAAGGAGCTCTGTGCACCCAGAATGAAAGAAAGAAGGAAAGAAGGAAGGCTGAGAGAGAGAGAGAGAGAGCTGACCTGTCTGAGAGAGGTACACAAAGCTCCTCTCTGTCTGTTAACCAAACACACCTTTCCCCTACAGAACTCACACAGAACTCTATCTGAAATATTCCACCCTCCCTCTGCTCTCTCTCTCTCTTGCCTTCTGCTGTTCCTTTCTCTTCTGCACCTTGTAGCATCTATTTTTGCAAAAAAAAAAAAAAAAATTATTCTATTATATAGTATCTATTATTAGATATACTTAAAACAAGATCATTATCAAGATCATGCAATACCAATAGCATGCAGTTTGAAATCTGCCTCCTTTGCTTATGATGGCTTATAGTCTGTCTTGTGACCAGTGTGACACAAGAAACTTACATCATGACAACACTGTTTGACTATGGCACCACTAGATCAAAAACAAGAGATGTATTCGACTTCACCTGGCACTGAGCAAACTGATCATTGTCAGACTTGAAGCAAGGAATGTCATAAGAAACTTTGTCGGACTTGAGACAGAGCCAGCGCAATGGAACTGTGGCTTATGACATTGATGTACAATAAAAGTTAGTAGAGATTCCATGTGCCTTCTCCTCAAAGAAGCTGTCCTCGGCGGAGCAAAACTACGACATCGGTAATTGTGAGCTCTTGGCCATTAAGCTTGCCTTGGAAGAGTGGAAACATTGGCTGGAGGGAGCAAATCACCAGTTTGAAGTCATCACTGACCACAGAAACCTAGAATACCTGCGTGAAGTTAAACAACTCAACCCCCGTCAAGCCAGATGGGCTTTATTCTTCACCAGATTTGACTTTTTAGTCACATTCCAACCTGGGAAGTAAGAACTGCAAAGCCGATGTTTTTCCCGTCTTCACCATCCTAAACTGGTTCCTCTACCCATACCTCAACGTCCCTGGTCTCATCTGGGCATCGATTTCATGACTGATCTTCCTCCTTCCTATTCCAACACCTGCATCTTTGTCATCGTCGATCTATTCTCCAAGTCATGCAAGCTCATCCCTCTGAAAGGATTCCCAACATTTTTTGACACTTCAGTCTCCCTGAAGACATTGTGTCTGATAGAGGTCCTCAGTTTATCTCACAAGTCTGGCAAGCTTCTGGCAAGTCTCTTCAAGTTCCTTGGCGTCTACATCAGTTTAGCATCTGGCTACCATCTCCGCACAAATGGCCAGACTGAGCGCAAGATCCAGGAAATTGGGAGGTACCTGCAGTCATATTGTCACCAGAACCAGGACAGCTGGAGTCGGTTCCTTCCCTGGGTGTAGTACGCCTAGAACTCCCTCCGCCAGTCTACCTCCAGGCTTACTCCTTTCCATTGCGTGCTAGGATACCAATCACCACTGTTTCTATGGTCCGGCAAGCCATCGGAGGTTTCAGCTGTCAACCACTGGTTCCAGCAGAGCCAGAGGGTGTGGGACTCAGCTCATGTACACCTCCAACAGGCAGTGCGAAGACACAAGGATCAAGCAGATGTTTGACGGCTAGCTACTCCTCAGTACCAACCTGGACATAAGGTATGGTTATCTATCTGGGATATCCGTCTTCGCCTGCCCTGCTGTAAGCTGAGTCTCTGCTACATAGGTCTCTTCACCGTGCAGAGGCAGCTCAACGATGTCACTTACAGTTTGGACCTTCCACCGCAGTATAGAATTTCACCATCTTTTCACGTCTCACTATTAAAACCTTACACTGACTCTCTGTCTCCCTCCGCAGAATCTGGTGATGATGGCATATTTCCTCCTCCTGAAGTCGCTGACGAGAATATCATCTACCGGGTCCAGTCTATCCTTGACTCGCGACGACGGGGCAACCGTCTGGATTACCTGATTGACTGAGTGGAGTACGTCGTGAAGAACACTCTTGGGTCGCAAGAGACGACATCCTTGACCCCACTCTACTCGCCCAGTTCCACCATGAACACCCTAATCAGCCTGGTCCCAGAGGTCGAGGTCGTCCTCGTTGTCGCCATCTTTGGCCCTCAGGAGCCACCCGTGGAGGGGTACTGTCACAGAGTCAGCAACACCATCTACTCAGTCATCAGCACCAGATCCGCCCACTTGTTTCAGTCCCCGGAATTCTAATCACCTGCACCTGTTCACCATCATCAGATCACCCTTTATAAGCCACCACTTCCGCCACCTCAGTGTCTGGTCTTGTCACTTGACCTCCGACTCAATATACTCAGTGCTTACCTGGTCATCCTGTTCCTGATCATCAGTCTTGTCTTCTTCGTCATCCTGTTCCCTGTTCGTCGGCCTGCTCCATCACCACGCCACCTGCATCAGAAAGACTGTATTACGATCCAGCTAAGTTCAAGCCAAACATTCCAGCTACAATGACTTAGATTACTTAGATACTTGTTTACTTAGATATTTAAAAGGGGACATTCCACAGTCTTTTATTACTTTTACATACAACTCCTTATAAACACTTAATCAACACCCTTAATTTTAACAGAAAACTATACATTTTTGACAGGGTTCTGTCATGGGTTTATTCTTTGTTTGGTGTCAGAACTCTGACACTCCTTTGTGTGAGCGTGCGGTTTCGAGTTCACTTCAGTCTAGTTTGGTTTCGGTTCATTGTCAGGGTTTGGACATTTCATGCTCCATGGTAACCCACTAGTAATAACTCAAGTTTTGCCAAATCCTTCAGAGGGAATTACAAATTATTTGGATCAGTACTCTAAAGTGAAAAACTTGATAACTCTTTAGTAGTGACTGAAATCATTGTAAATCAAGTCAAGTTACACTTTATTTATATAGCACTTTTTACAATGCAGATTGTTTCAAAGCAGGTTTACAGTGATAACACGAAAATTGTGCAACAACTTTTGTTTCAGCTGTACAGCAGCTCTAGAATGAAATAGTGTTATTGTTTAGCTTGAGTCAGTTCAGTGTTGAATTAGTTCTGTTGTAAAAATCATCAGTTATTAATTTAGTGATTTTCTTCTATATATGTTCATCTATATAATACTATTGAATAGTAGGTGTCCCCAGCTAAGCAAGCCAGAGGTGACCGTGGCAAGGAACCCAAACTCCATCAGGTGAGAGAATGGAGAAAAAAACCTTGGGAGAAACCAGGCTCAGTTGTGGGACCAGTTCTCCTCTGGCCAAGAAACGAATGCTGCAAGATTATGATTCAGATGGCGGGATTGGTGCCAATCTCGAAGCATTCAAAATATTTAATCCAGTTCCATCTGGTTGAAGATCAGATTAATCACGCCTGAATGGAGGTTTTGCTGAGAATCTGTGCTTTCGTGTCGATGTAAGCTATAAGAATTTGAGTTTTTTTTTGTAAGGTTTTGGATAGTAATGACTCAAGTGTTACTACATCCTTCTAAAGGAATTAATAATTATTTGGATCAGTATTCTAAAGTGAAAACATGATAACTTTCTAGAAATTACTAAAATTATTGGAAGCTTTTGAAGTTTTTGTACGTTTTGTAAGGTTTTGGATAGTAATTCCTTCCGATGGATTTGGTAACATTTGAGTCATTACTAGTGGGTTACTATGATCTTCACTTTAGAATGCTGATCCAAATAATTACTTAAATCTACTTAAAAATTCATTACTATCCAACACCTTACAAAAAAACTCCACGATCTTCACTTTAGAATTAATTATACATTATGCATTATTCACATTAATTATGAACCTGTGTATAGTACTTAGTAGTCCTATGGGAGGTATAAAAAATATCTGAGCACTATAACTTACTAATTCAATATTCAAAGTTTCTTGTTAGTTAATAGTAGTTATTAGAATGTTAATAGTGTGTTACTCATTTTTCCTGTGTAGTTACTCATTAATAACAAAACAGTATTCTAAAGTGTTACCCAGATTGATATCTAAAAGGTTTAAATTTTTCTTATGACTTAAATTTAGATATTTAAATCAAATAAAACGGCAACAATAAAAAGAACCATCGCCGTCAGTCCGTACTGCTGTTAAAGGGTAGTTCACCCAAAAATGAAAATTGAGTTAAAAATCATCATTTGTGTTCTACTAAATAAACAAAGTCACCTACATCTTGGATGTCCCTGGGGGTAAGCAGATAAACATCAAATTTTCATTTTTGGGTGAACTATCGCTTTAACACTGGTTCTCCGACCAGACCAGCGGATGCAGTGACAACTGTTTTCCTGTTTGTTCATGTAATGTTCAGCATGAAGCCTATTGGCCAGGCATTCTTGTGTTCACGACGGGCTCGTGCTCATCAGCTGCATGCTTTCATGTTGTCTTGTTCTGTGTAGCATGCGGCTCATATTTTCACAGGCTTTGTGTTTTTATGTTGTCATTTAGTGTGGATATCCAGTTGGTGAGTTCTTATTGGCTGCGTGTACTGTCATGTTTTGTGTGAGCACATGGCTTTGTTTTGTTTGTTTCATGTGTCATGTGCTCCGTTGTCTATTGTCTTAACCCCGCCCTTCTTGTTTGTTTTGTATTCCTACTTGTGCTTCCAGTTGCTGGTTGGTCTGGTCTAGTCTAGCCTGTGGATCTTTTGCCCACTTTCCCTGTTGTGTTTTGTTTTGCCCTACCATAGGTCTTTTGTTTCCAAGCCCTGGTGGCTGATGCCTGGGTTTGTTTTTGCACAGTTTTTTTGTATCGCCTTTTATTTGTCAGTAAAGATCTTTTTGAACTTCCCTGGCTGTTCTGCCAGCAAATCCTGACATTTTAGAATTAATAAAATACTTTATTCATTATATGTTTAAGTAGGTACACACTAGGGGTGTCACAATATACCGGTATTGACCGTGATATTCAAAACATGAAACATGAAACATGATTGCCACTGTGATATCAAGTGCAGTTCTATTGCATTTTATTGCATAAGGAACCAATAGACAAAAGAAAAAAAAAAAAAAAAGTCATTTAATCTTTTTAATGTCACTTCCAGTCACTTTTAACATTCTGTACAAGTTTCAGGAAAGATTATTATATCTGATGACAGATCTGTTTAAAATGATTTGAACAGATTTCCAGTGCTCTCGAAACTTGATGTCATTTTCTGCTGGCTGCACTTGGCTGGGGATGTTTGGAGGTTTGAAATTGATCACTATATTTGATGTTTCCACAGATGCCAATCATATTGTTAATCAACTGACAGTTGATTAAAATTTTACTTCCTACTCAAAACTACAATATAGCATATCTCAAAATTCTGTGAATTTTATTATCATAATAGTGAGCATTGGAGCTGTCTGACACAGGCTTTGAATATACTCTCTGATCTCCAGATAACCCAAGAAATCTCTCTGCCTTAAAGTTGTCTACCAGAATAAACACTATCTATATTTTTCAGCAGTTGTTCTATTTTAGCGAATCCTAATTGGGCCGAAGGAATCAATGTTTTTTTTCTTTTTTGTATGCTATTAAAATACAGTAGATCCTAATATCTTATAAACAGGTTAAGTGTGACAGAGGACTCTGTCACGGACTGCAATGGCACATAACACAATTACATTCTACAAAAAAGAGGAGGAGGAGTTCCAGGCCATGGAAGACCAGCCAAAGACAAGTTCACCCTGAACCACTAATGTGAACTTTGCACTCGAGTCAGATCTTTTGGGGCTCGTGAGCTTAACACCAGAGAGATGATTTTCTCCAAGAGCTCAGGGCTCCAAGCAGCAAGCTCCAAGGAGAGAGCTGGCCACTCTTTGTGCAACAGAAAGTCCAAGATTGGACCTCCCTAAACCAGTCCCATGTTGCCAGACCCAGGACTACTACGCCTGATAATCCCACAACATTGGACCACTGTCCGACACCAACACCAGTGCCTGCTCAAAGAGTGTTCTGCAAAATGGATACCAACCAATGGACATTGAGAACTTTCTCCTGTGCTTTGAGCAAATGACCAGAACTGGGTAGTTCAATATCACTAATCAAACAATGTCATGTTACAGACAATACAGTAGATTACAGTCAAACCACAAATGTTCTATGTTTACATGGGAATCACTGATTATATCCTATTGCAGAGGCTGCAATATTGACCCAAGAAAAGGTATAAAGTATCTGCTGAATGTTGGGGTGGTGGAGAGTCTGCCAGTGGACATGATTTTGAAGAGGAATTTGTCCACTGCTACCTGATTTGTTGCAGATATCTGGTGTTGCTACTGAACTGTCATGTCTTGTGCTTACTCGAGCCCAGGCTAATGCCAGGTTACAACCTCTGCCAGACTTAGATGATAATCTGTGCAAATGTGGAACCAAGGGGCCAAGAAAATCATGCATACAGCGGCTCTGGGTATTCATTAACTATAGTAATAGTCACCTAAACCTCTGTTTGCCAAACTTAAAGAGTTGGAGGAAAACTAATTTGTGGGGAAAAAAACTTTTATGAGAAAGGCACACTGTGTGTTAATGAGGGAGACAAAAACAGTTGGTTCTGCCTAAATGTTGTTATCCTACAGTACTACAGGTACATCTAGCAAATTGTTCCATAGTCAGGTCACTTGGCTCACCAAAACACATACCTCAGAGTTAGTTTCTGCTTTTTTGGCCCTCCATGTTCTTTCTGTCCCACCTTTCTCTCGTTTGCAGGTCAAATACTTGGTGAAATACCATGAAGAAGCCAAAAGAAAACTTCACAGAAGCTCAACAAGCCTGGAAAAGGTGGTATGATCAACATGTGTGCCAAAAAGAGCAGTTGCTTGCCATGTGGCAGGGGCCTTACAACATCCTGCGTAAAATGGTCTTGTCACTTACAAAGTATCCCATCTGGAGTATCCCACTTCAGGACACCCCTGTAGTTATTTCAATTTACAACCATACCATTTGGTCTTCATGGAGCTCCTGCAACTTTCCATTTGTTTATGGATTGTGTAGTTCAGGGCTACGAAGACTGTTCTGTCACATATTTGGATGATGTGGTTGTTTACAACAAGACCAAGATTAACCTTAACCCTCTGGGGTCTGAGGTGTTTTCTGGGCCCTCGGGATATTTTGACATGCCCTGTCATTTGTGCTTATTTCGGTTACTTATTGATGAATGATGGACACATAATCAGTTATAAATGACGTTAATACTTTACTGGAGAACTGTATGTAGTTTCAGACAATCTACTATCGTACTATCTACTATCGTGTTCCGTTGTCTGTGATCACTTTTTGGGGACTACCATGTACTGAAAAGTGTCTCTTTAATTTTGTAATCACAGCGGTTGATGTCAGATTGCGAAGAAGATCTATTTCAAACCAACCTGAATATGAGTCCACCAGAACAAGATAATGTTGGCCATTCCATTCAAATAGATCAGTTGCAACAATTGACCAGGGAAATTCTGGAGTATCATGTAGCTTCAGTGGTTCCTTTTGTTGGTGGTGTTTCATACCATTGCATATAGAGCATGAAGCACATTCCTTTTCAATGTCCTTGTTCATTGAAGGCCAAAACACTTCACCTCGTGCTCTGCGTTTTGTTGATTCTACTCCAGGATGCCCTCTGTGAAGAATAGTGATGTATTCTTTCTGCAGTGACTTGGGGATCACAGTTTTTGGGCCTTTCTTTACAATCCCAGCCTTTGTTGTCAGCTCATCTCGGTATGGGTAGTACGGGCGGAGTTCTTGGAAGCTTTACCTGTCGGTCTGGCCAGCCCTGGTGTATTCTCCTGCAAAGTTGTCGCAAGGTTGGATCTGTGTCTGTGTGTTCTTCCAACTGAACTAGTCTTGATGACGAGATGTGTTCCACAGACATTACCTCAAAATCAGCTTTTTCACTGCCTTGTGCTTCCATGTTCTTCATGAGGGCACGTGAAAGAGTGTCGGCCAGATATATGGCCAGATATATTTGTTTTCCTTTTTTGTAGGTTATCACGAAGTCATACATCTGGAGCCTCAACATCATACATTGTAATCACGTTGGTGCCATGTGCAGTGGCTGATGGTCTGTTTCAATGTGGATTTTCTTCCCGTCAATGTAGTCGTGAAACTTGACGCATGCAAATACCACTGCAAGAGGCTCTTTCTCAATTTGAGCATATTGTCTCTCGGTTTGTGTCAGGGTGCGTGAGGAATTAGCTAGGCGAGCATTTTGCTGAAGGCATGCCACACCAAGTCCAAACTGTGAAGCGTCACACGTCAGTGTAACAGGTTTTTTGACGTCATAATATCTCAGTGTTGGTGGGGTTGTGATGACCTCTTTAAGCTTGTTGAATGCATCTTGATGTTTTTAAGCCAGCACCATTCAACGTCTTTGTGAATCAACTCTCGTAAGGGTGCTGAGAGGTCGCTGAAACCTGGAATGAATTTTCCAAAATAGTTAACCATCCCTAGAAAGCGTTGTAGGGCTGTGACATTTTCTGGGCCTTCCATCTCTGTAATGGCTTTAATCTTTGAAGGGTCTGGTTTCAGTCCTTCACTTGTGAACACATGTCCTACATAGCATACTTCTGACAGCTGAAATTTACATTTGAGAGGGTTAAGTCTAAGGTTGACCTTTTGTGCACGATCCAACATTTTTAAGATTTTCGTCATGTTCTTTCACATCCTTTCCTCCCACAAGGATGTCGTCCACTATAATAGCACATAGATAACCTGTGAATATTTGTTCCATGGCCCTTTGGAACACCTCACTCGCTGTGCTGATTCCTAATGGCATGCATAGAAATCAGTATCTCCCAGATGGGGAGTTGAATGTTGTCAACATTGATGATTTTTCATCAATAGAAATTTGCCAGAAGGAACTTTTCGCATCCAATACAGAAAAGACAGAAGAATTCGGCATTTGTGATGCGACTACTTCTACAGTATGCATGGGGTGGTGTGGCCTTATTAAGGTCTCTTGGGTTGATGCATATTCTTATCTCCTCTGAATTCTTCTTGTGGGTTGCCACCTTTGATGATACCCATTCAGTGGGCTCCGAGACTGGGGTAAGAACACCCATATGGACCATTCTTTGTAATTCTGCTTCAACCCTACTCTGCATGGCTGCTGGGATTTTGCGTGTGGGTTTTACAACTGGGTGCACTGTTGGGTCCAGTTTCATTGTATATGTTACTGGAAGCTTTCCAATCTCGTTCTTGAAAAGGTCTGGATATTCAGAATGAATTTGGCTTGCAAAGCTTGAAACTTCATCTGTTGTCACATGATGAATTTCTTTATTGAACGAGACCAGTTTCATTTGTAAACAGTCTGGTAGACCTATCAATGGTTGTACATTTCTTTTTACCACGTAGAATGAGAGGTTATATGCTCTCTCTGATGAGTGGCAGGTGAAAGTAGCAAAGCCTGCTGTGGGTATCTCCTCACCTCCATAGGCTATGAGCCTGGTGCTCTTCGATGAGCTTAATTCCTCTCCATTTTTTATTTTCGTGAACAAAGCTTCAGAAATGACATTACATTTTGCCCCCGTGTCTACTTTAAGATCAACTGAGTGTCCATTGATGTACACTGTGCAAACTAACTCAGTCTTTTGTGGAGTTTTCTTTTCCACTGTTTGTACATCAGCTTTTCTCTGTCTATTTGGCATATGCTTTGGTGTAGTTTTACAGCACTTTTTGAAATGATTCAATTTTTTACATTTGTGGCATTGCTGACCATAAGCTAAGCCTTTTTCCTTTTTTGCTTCATGCTTGCCTCCACAACTACTACAGTTTACTATGATCTGAAAGCCTGTGCGATCAGAGTTGGATCTTTGTTTGAGTCCTTGTGTCATTTTAGTCTTTGTCTTGTGGTACACACTGTCCACATTAGTGTTGCTTTTAGGCACTGCAAGTGTCTTTGTGTGTAGATCAGTCAGCTCGTGGATTTGACACAATTCTATTGCTTTGGCTAGTGGTAACTCACTGTCTCTCAGTAGAATTTTTCTCATGCCATCATTGGTCATGCCACACACGAGTCTGTCTCTTATGAATTCATCTGTTAGAACACCAAATCTGCACGTCTTTGCTTTGTTCCTTAAATCACTCACATGTGCTTCTATGGTTTCACTGGGTTTTTAGTTTCAAATATTAAACTTGTGGCGTTCCATAGTTACATTTGTTTGTGGGTTACATAACTCACAGAATTTCCGTTTTAAATATTCCGGGTTCTCTCTGGATTCAGCCTCAGCGATCATCCGTCTTTGCTCTCCTTCTCCCATATACACGGCTGGTGCTCAATGGCTACTGAGCCAGCCAAATTAAGGAGAATAAATGCCTGCATTCTGGCATCTTTGTCTGAATGAGCAGCTGCTATAAATATATCGTATTCTTGCTCGAATACTCGCCAGTTCTCACTAATGTTGCCATCAAACACTAATGGTTCAGGTCTTCGAAAGCCTTCCGCCATTACCCTGCAGGTAAGCGAAACTTTCTCGTTTCAAGTGTTTTCGATGAAACTTAACTTTCTTTAAAGGTGTCTCCTTTCCACAAACCATCTTCCGACACCATGATGAATGATGGACACATAATCAGTTATAAATGACGTTAATACTTTACTGGAGAACTGTATATAGTTTCAGACAATCTACTATCGTACACATTCAGGGCTGATACTGACATCATAACTAAGGATACCTGTTAGGTACAAATGCGATTAAGGTATAGCTAAGAACACATAATCAATGTTCTACACTTATAACAATTTCATGGTTGATGTCAGATTACACTGTATTCAGTACAAACTCTGCTACAATAATATGTGAGCAGCATGTATGTAAAAGTTTGTAGTTTTTAAAATGACATGTATGCATTTGTGCATTTAAGTCACTGAAATAAGGCAATAAAACCCATGCTGAATATTTGTTCACAGGACTTTTGAAAACTGGATCATGTAGCCTAGAATTTTTGCTTCAAAACAATGCAAAAATCATCCTGCCCACTCATTTACATTAAACAACTGATTTAAATTTTGAAGACGTTTTGTGTGACATGTTTTGTGTCTTTATGTGGGTTTCACACCTGGGAAGACAAAGACCCCTCCCCTGATGGCCTTATCAGCTGAATGGGACTAGAAGAAAGAATGTGAAGAGATTAAAAGAATGGATTTTTGATTGCTTACATTTTATTTGCAACACAACATATTCCAAATATACATAACAAAGGACAAAATGGCACATTATTTAGCACACTGATCTAAACACAGAGACTTGAACAGTCACACAGCCATTCCTTAAACAGTTCTTGTTCAACATACCTGTCTTTTCCAAAGTGTTTGTTTTCTTTTGCCATGAAACTGCCCTGCCATCATTAGTTAGTTATGGAGCTTATTTTACCATGTTCATGTAGAGTATTAGTCAAGTGTAGCTTGCTGATGTTGGTACAGCACTCTCAGAGAAAAACAGCTTGAAGAGACGTGTGAAAATTTGAGTCAGAAGGACTCATCAGTGGAATCTGGTCCCTGTCAAAAACAAAACAACTGTGAACATGCTGACTCTTATGTGTTTTGGTCAAACTGTGAATTTGACCCAGCTGTGGTGTTTGAGTCCAGTGAAAGAAGAGAAGGCACCAGGAAAAAGGAAGAAAAAATTCAACTGTGGTATGTGTTATATTTGGTAAGGATCACACACAAGCAGTTGCGTCAACTTATCGTATCTTTTTACTTAGTCTCTCTGTTATCAGACCCCAGTAAACGAACACATACATAATCAGGCATAACAGAATGCTTTCTGCACAATCAAACTCTATGCGTCACTGAACACTAACTCCATGCATTATCAAAACAACACTTGTCAGAGAACACAACATTCCCCCCCCTCCTATAGGTTTTCAAACATGAAATGTTGACACAAAGTCCTGTAAGTGCCCTGGGCGTGAATGAGTGCGAACAGGCCATGAAGAAACATGGGAATGGGGCAGGGCAGCCTGTGGTGGGCAGGCACAAATCTCAGCCAGCAGGTTGATAGGCATGTCTGGAGCCTGTGCGGGAGCTATCTGAGGTGTCAGCTGAAGAGCTGGGGTGTCCTGCCAAGCTGGGAGTGTGTCTGGAGACGTCACACCTGTTGTATGTGCTGGAGGTGGCACTTTGCGGAGGCGGCTTGCATGCCACTGTGTGCCGTCACTGAGCAAGAAGGTGACTGGGCCCAGCTGGTGAGTAACTTGGAGAGGGGAAGACCAATATGAAGCAAGTTTGTGGTCTCTGTGGGGCCTGCAAACCCTGACCCAATCTGCAGCCTGTATGTCAGGGACCTTAGCGTGTGCTGAGTGATCGAATTTCTATTTCATCCACCTCTGCTGGTGCGCAACAGAGGCCTTGACCCACGGTAGTGGTCCCTGAGGCAGTGTGGGGCTGAGCCTGTCGAGGGGAAGGTGGAGCTCACGGCCAAGCATGAGGAAAGCCGGAGAGACCCCCGTCGTAGAGTGTTGGGTGGCCCTGTAGTGCAGCAATGTGTGACGAATGGCCTGTGAGAAGGTCCATCCCTGGAACAAGTGCACCCTGAGACTGTTTTTCAGTGACTGGTGGAAGCGTTCAACACCACCGTTAGCTTGGGGGTGATAGTATGCCATGCGAATGTGGCGAATACCCTTGTTTTTGAGGTATGTGGTGAACTCAGCCGAGATCAACTGCGGGCCATTTTCAGTAGTGATAGCATTTGGAAGACCCCAGCGGGAAAACAGAGAGTCCAGAAAGTCAACTCTAGCCTGAGAGGTCACAGAACCGGTGGCGATGAGCTCAGGCCATTTCGAGTGTAGGTCATAGACAACCACTAGGAAGCACTGGTGATGAGGAACTCCCTGTATCTCACCACATATGTTCAGCTGCAGGTGGTCCCAGGGCTGCGATGGCCAAGCAAGAGGTTGTAAGGGTAGGGGGGCCTGGTGACCAGTCTTACCGCTTAAGAGACAGGCGGCACAGTCTTCACCAGGGCCTCGATGTCTTTATCTATCCCTGGCCACCAAACTCGGTCTCTGCAGCGCTGCTTCAATTTCACAATACCCAGGTGGCCCTCGTGAGCCATTGCCAAGACACGTGCACGTAGGGTGCTGGGGATGACTGTGCAGAGGCCACGTGCCACACAGGTGTCGTTCCAGCATGACATCTCCTGCTTTATTCTTGAAAATGTTGCCAGCCCTTCCGGAACCTCCCGAGGCCAGCCATTCAGAATATAGACACGGATCTGAGAAAGGACTGGGTCCTGTTCCGACACCTCCCTCAGTTCCCTCATGATACGACGGCCTGGAGGGGTGTGTGTAACATCTGGACAATGTCCCGTTCCGTCCCGTGTTGGTGTGTGTATGTGTGGCAGGGTGGGGTAGAGCGAAGCGGGAAAGTAAATCTGCCACAACATTGTCTCTGCCAGGGGTGAACTTCAGGTCAAAGTTATATTGGCGAAGACAATGCAGGCTAGTGCTTCACGTCCCCCCACCGAGTACCACTGCTCCGTCTGATTGAGGGCCCGTGAATCAAAGGCAACAGGCTTTTCCATGCCCTGCTGAGTCTGTGACAACACTGCTCCTATGGCTGTAGCCGACGCATCGCAGGTCACCAAGGTGGGGCTGGAGATATCAAAGTGAGCCAACACTGGAGCTGTGGTGAGCTGCACCTTGAGTGCATGCACGGCATCAGAACATGCCTGTGACCACACCCATGGTTCGTCCTTACATAGAACACGCCGTAGTGGAGCAGTGGTAGAAGAATAATGTGGGAGGAATTTCAGATAGTAGGCTGTCATGCCCAAGAAGGAGGTCACCTGTGCAGCTGAGCTGGGTTTGGAAATTGCCAGTATGGCGTCTACATTTGACTGAAGTGGTGTGACGCCATCCGCTGACAGCCGGAAACCCACGTACTCGATGGTCGGTGCAGAGAAAACAGATTTTTCAGCATTGACGGTTAGTTTGTGTTCAGCCAGGGCTGCAAAGACTCTGCTGAGGCGTTCATCGTGGCTCTCGGTGGTGGGCCCATGGATAACCACATCATCCAGGTAAATGGCCACCCCCAGTATACCAGCCAACACCGACACCATGATTTTTTGGAAAATAAGCTAAGTCCAAACGGCATACGTGTGTAGCGAAACACATCTGCATGGGTCACGAAGGCTGTGAGGTTTCTGCTGCTGGGGTGGAGAGGCACTTGTAGGTAGCCCTGTCTGAGATCCAGTTCAGATAACACGGTTGAGCCATGGAACTGAGCAATAAGCTCCTCCAAGGTAGGCAATGGGAACCTGTCCGGGATCACTGCCTTATTCACTGCTCGCAGGTCGACACACACCCGTAAGGCCCCTGATTTCTTCTGAGCTACCACCAGGTTCAAGACCCAAGGTGATGCATCCACTGGTTCGATAATGCCAGAGTCCAGCAGCTGCTTAAGTTCAGCTGAGACACCATCACGGAAAGCCAGGGGAATGCGGCTGAGTGGTTGGATGACTGGCTTAAAGGCGGGGTCCAGGAGAGGTTGGTGGGCAAAAGCAGTAAGGCAACCCAAGCCTTCAAACAGGGATGGCCATTTTTGCTGCCAAGGCATGGAGACTGTTAGGATTGCAGCTCCCTTCATGTCCACTAGGGAGAATCCCAGAGCTGAGAACAAATCCAGACCCATCATGTTGGCCCCGCGACAGGCAACATGGAAGGTGAAGCTGGGTACCATCTTGTTGCCATACCCAACAGTCACTTGCAGGGAACCCACTAAGTCAGTCTTTGAGTCGCCATAACCACAGAGTGAAGCAGAGGGTGCAGAGAGTGGCAGCGCTTTGAAAAAAATGCTGTATGTGTGCACGTTCAGAAGAGACACACTGGCACCAGTGTCCAAAAGCAGAGGGATACACACATCGTTTAGGCGCACTGAGCATGCTTTAAATGAGACTGGTCCAGAGTAGACATTGTGAATGATAGTGGGTGCTTGGACTGGCAAAATGATTGCGTTTACCACAGTTGTGGCACGTTTGTCCACGGGCTGGGCAGTTCTGTGCTCTAGACGAATGAGATGAAGATCCACAGTAATCACAGGGACGTGATGCTTGTGTTTGTGGGCGTGGCCGAGACCACTGCTGGCGCCTCAGTAGTATAACTGCAGAGGAGTCTGCTGCTGCCGATGTGTCGTTCTGGGGTGCATTTCCCGAAAGCATCGTTAGCCAACTATGGTCGTAAATCCCATTGAACTCTATTGGTAACGACGGAACTTGCGACCATAGTTTGCTTTGGGAAACGCATCCCTGGCTGGGCTGTAAAATCGATAGGGGCATGTGGAAGGGGGCTGGGCAGTCCGTGAATGTTTGCTGTTTAGTCAGAGCCTACGCACATGCAGCTGCGCTCTCTATTTGTAGTGCAATTGTGATTGCTCGGGACAGTGATAAATCATCTGGTTCTAATAGCAGAGTTTCACGCACTTTAGTGTTGTTTGTATGTTCAATTAACTGGTCGCGAATCATTTCTTCCTGCAAGGCACCGAACTTGCATGTGCTGGCCAATCCCTGCAAGTTTGCTATGTATTGTTGCACAGACTCACCAGGCAGCTGGCGTCTTTGGCGGAACAGAAAACGGCGCAAAAGCGCATTCTGTGGGGCCGCAAAGTGTGCGGTCAGTAGTTCTACGGCTGTGTCATAAATGCTTGTGGTGCCCGACTCGAGCATTCCCAGCACACGCTGACCCTCGGCTCCCACACGTCAGTCAGCCCCACTGCCAAGATGAAAGTCTCGAAGGACTGTAACCAGTGAGTCCAGGGAATCGGAGGCTCGCCAGGTAGAGCAAGGAAAGGAGCAGGAAGTGGTAGTACGATACCAGCCATCCTCGTCATCAAATGTTATATTTGGTAAGGATCACACCGGCACAAGCAGTTGCGTCAACTTATCGTATCTTTTTACTTAGTCTCTCTGTTATCAGACCCCAGTAAACAAACACATAGTCAGGCATAACAGAATGCTTTCCACACAATCAACTCTGTGCGTCACTGAACACTAACTCCATGCAATATCAAAACAACACTTGTGAGAGAACAGTATGTAGTATGTGTTTTGGTGAGCCAAGTGATCTGACCATGGAACAGTTTGCTAGATGTATCTGTAGTACTGTAGGATAACAACATTTAGGCACAACCGTTTTTTGTCTCCCACATTACCATACAGTGTTCCTTATTCATAACAGTTTTTTTCCCACAAAGTAGTGCATTGGTGCATTTTGCTTTTCAAATGCACAGTATAAGTGACCCAAACTCATAGTAGTTGCAGAAAGCATCTGGATAAAGTCGTTCCTCACTATGAAACATTATTGTTTAGCACATTATAAACATCTAGGTTTGAGCATCCACAAACATGGTATTTCACAGTAAACACTCAGTAAACAATGGACTAAACATTCTAATGATCACATTATGTATGTATTTTATTTTATAAAATAAAAGAATAAAACATCCTCATGTTGTAGGCTAAGTGTATATTTATTTAGCATTGAAAGGTTGCCCACCTGTCTATATATTATATTTCAACATGTTTCCGTCAATCTTACAAATTTTAGTCTTGCAATAGTCCAACTAGTACAATGTGAAGTTTATGCAACAATAACATGCTAACTAATATAAGAGAATAAATTCCTTACCTCCGCTGGATCAATCACTTCTTCTGAGGTAAATTCAAGGTTTATTCCTTACAGCGTGTCTTCCAAACTTGATGAAAAACAGAGGAATGATGAAGCTTGATGCTTTGTTTATTGAGATGATGGGGGCGTTTACAGGTTAGCGTGGCTCACATGGACGATTAGCATGTGAAAGACTGTGCAGCACGTGGGTGTGGTCACATTAAAGATAATGATCAGAGACATGAGAAACTGTACCTCTTGGTGGTTTCATACAGATTACATAAACAGAGAATATTTGTTTTTGATATGAATTACGTAATTTACAAGTAGACACATAAAGCTTTCTAAAGACATATCAGGTAAGTAGCTTTGAGGAGTCTGTAAGGTGAGCATGAAGGTAAGGACCAACAACTAACGAGACCGGACAGTGACTGTGTGAGTGCGTGGGTCTTTTGTGCTGCTGGTGATGAGAGTGTTGATTGGAGTCATGTGCAGGTGTTTAGTATTCGGGTGAGGGAGTGCGTTGTGATGGTGGAGCCTGGCGTGTCTGTGACAGTTTGATTTCTTTATTTTGCAAAAAGCACATTTTGTTTTTGTGTGTGCACAAATAAAAGTATACACTAAACAGTTTCGGATGATGTATAACGCTTATCTGTATGACTAAGATCGACTGAGTATTTTGTGTCTCTTTTGCGGTGATGAGAAAATAGCAAAGACCAGGGGCTTAAGCCTACAAAACTGTGAGTGGGTCCAGGAAATACCTGGTGTACCTGCTGGGGAATCGGAAATTCCTCACACAGGTGGACAAGTTAGAAGCTGTCAAGAACAGTCTGTCACCTCTTACCAAGAAGCAAGTGGGGTAATTTCTGGTTCTAGTAGGTTGGTACAGGTAAGTTATGCATCAGTTTGCCACTGACAAATCTTACCATCAATGCAACAAAATATCCAATGGATTGGATGGATGCATATGAGATCCAATTTACCAACCAAAAGACTTATTTGTTCCTTTCCAGTCTTGCAAAGTCCAGATTTTAGTCAATGGTTTCTCATCCAAGTTGACACCTAAGCTGCGGCTCTGGGAGATGTGCTCCTGTAGCAGGGACTAAGGGCAGAAAGACCAGTTGTTTACAGAAGTCAAAAGCTTCTATTCTGAGAAAGGAACTACTCCACAAGAGAAAAAACCCTCCTAGCAATCAAACAACCTCCTTGGGAAGAATTCAATTTGATTATAGATCACAGAGCACATACTTGGCTGCAGTCCATGAAAGATTGTAACAGACAGATTACTCAATGATATCTGGTTGTACAACCATTTAAATTCCACAATTTCACAAGGCTGGGGGAACAGAACACTACCATAGCAATTCAGAGGAGGAAGGGGTAATGTGACAGAGGACTCATGGACAGCAGTATGTAACTCCTGCATACAATTTGTTATTTTACATTCTAAAAATTCCCCTGTTTGTATCATCATCTGGCCTTAGAGTGCATGCACATTTGTAACACAAAGAGCTGGTGCTTCTTTTTGTTTCATACATTCTCTCACAGACATTTTATGATTCAATGCATTCTCCCAATAACAGTTTTATACTAATGTATATAAACACACATTCCAATGCATCCTGTTTAAATGTTCTTTATTACTTAGGACAAGACTGGACATCTCTGGCCCTCAAGATAAAGTTTCCTACAGAGATTACCTCCAACCCTGATCAAATTCACTTGCCTGTTTTTTTAGTAAGTGGATCTTGAGGGCCAGAGTTACCCACCCCTGACTTAGGATAATGATTGTATTTCTTGTTGTAATGCAGACTACTTGTTGCCCTCTATATTCTGTGTATACAGAGCAACAGACCAAAATCAGAAGTGATGTCACGGCACACATTAATGCTGTTTCCCAGTGGTATATATATTTGTTCTTTCTTTTTTCCTCTTCATTTTTGAGTGTTGTATACCTTTTATACCTTTATACCCATACCGTAATTGCCCTGTCTTCCATTGCCCCTCATGTGTATGTACATCTTGCGTTGGATTGCTGGGATTTTCCTATTTTTAAAAATAAAACAGCTTGTACATGTTATTGTCACATCTGTTCTAGGTTTTGTTTATGTTCATGTTTTCATGTCTTTTATTTTGAAGTCCTCATAGTCATGTTTCCTCTCATGTCATGGGATTCCATTGCCCCTCATGTGATCTTGTCATGTGTGTCCTTTGCTTCATATGTTTTGTTCTTATTGGTTCATTGTTTGATTACTTTGAGGTGTATTTTGTTGATCATTAGTCTTTGTGTATTTATAGCTGTCCTGTTTCTATTGTTTCTTTTGTAGCTCTGATTGTGTAACCACTGTAGGTTTTGTCAGGTCAGGTCAGGTCTATATGCAAGTTCAAGTCTGTTTATGTTCAAATTCAAGTGTAAATCTGCAACAAATAAAAGTGCTCTAGTTCATGTCATGGTTTTGTTTGTTGTGTTAGGCATTTCCCAGTCTGTGGCTCTGCAGATGTCTGCCAGAGAGGAGCTCTATGCCAATGCCCAGGAGGAGGCAACACTAGTGGAGTGAGCCCTCACTCCAAGGGGGCACAGCACGCCTTGGTATTGGTACGCCAAACTATAGAAACAGTCTGTGACGAGGCAGAATCGTCCTTCAGGCCGATCGCTGCGAACCAATCTTGGGAGCAAACGCATGTGAGAATGAGGGACAACCGATGTATCGATGTACCTTGCAGAGGGACAGTGAGGAGGAGCGCTGGGGCCCAACCAGGGAAGTGTAGCATGTCGAAGTAGAGTGTGGTGTGACACTTACCTGGCTCTAAGGATCATGCGAGGGGGTGGCTAAAGACACAAGAGGAAGATGTGCGTCTTTGAGCCGTGACCTTTTGGCCTGTGGTGAATGGGGGGTGGGGATGGGCTCACGGCTGGGATTGGGGAAGGTAGCGTCATTCACTCCCAGATTGGGACAGTAAGACCCAGAGACAGCAGCTCTTTTATTAAAAATATGAGTACAGCTGGAACAGAAATTAATTTCTTTAAATGAAACAAAAGATTCTCCGCCCAGCCCTCCTCTGGGGGAAGGAGTGGTGCAATCACCATCTGCAGGTTCAGAGCAGCTACCTCCATCTCTGGGTCACCTGTGTCAGGTCCAATTTGATGGATGTTTGGAGGGCTTAGCAGTGGCCTGAGGGATGGGCTGCATTGCCTTGCTGTGGGGGGCTTATTGTAGAAGCCACAGATGCTCTCGGTGATGAGCAGACTGGGGGCCAGCCTGCGGTGGCCTGGTGGCAGTGGCATCATTCCAGGGTAAGATGTCCTTAATGGCCTCCATCTGCTTTTGGACTGCTGAGGGCAAAGTCCTCAACAGTGTCGCAGAAGAGACCACCTTGCAAGATGGGGGCACCAAGAAAGCGCACTTTGTCAGCATGCCACATCTCAGCAAGGTTCAGCCAGAGATGGTGTTCCTGGACCAACAGCTATAGACATCTGATCCTGAGTGGTGAAACACAGCTGAATGTGCCCTTTTCAACATTTTTTTTTTTTTTTTCTCAGCTTCAAAGCAAAAATCTAATAACTTATATATACGTATGTATATGGGAATGGCTTGGTATGCAAGTTCCACTTGCCAATTTCACTGGCCGTTTTTCTAGAAGTCAGAGTTGATTGGGTATCCCAAGTGAGACCCCATTTGTCAGTTGACATAACGTTGACATAGTGACTGACAGATAGAAAAGCAAAGTTTGGTTGGTTAGCATGTCCAGTTTGCCTTTTGGTGGCATATGCCATATCCACACAATTTTGAAGCCAAGAGGCATCATTTCCTTTTTTATTAATGATTTTTTGAAAGCAGCATATAAATCACAAATATTTCAAAATAGTAAATGTTTTGCCAGTTATCGCTAGTGTCCAGCCAAGTACTGTAACTGCCATTGAGATGAATGGGAGTGCTAACTAATATTTTTCTTCAGGTATTATATTAGCTCCTTGATGATTTGAGTAGATATACCACTTTAATATGCAAACACGTAATGTAAAGAACATGTTATGCAACCTGCCCTCTTTTATAAGATCACCAGGATGATGTAAAGCCTTGGATAACACTGTCAACCTTTAATTTATCAATATTACTCAACCATGCAAGATGCCAGTGTTTCTCAGGATATAACTGCTGGAGCATGTTTATTACAAAGCTTCTGTGTTGTGCTGTTTAACCTTTTTTTTTATTAAAAAAATAACTAAATCAGTTATAGATCAAGTACAAAAGAAATCAGTTTTCAAAACTGTCTCCCAAAGTACCTTATCTTACTTTCGCAATGAGAGTAAATATCAGCATGGCTTTTGAGAGGTGGCAACAATGATGTTTTTTTTTTCTGCTGAATAGTAAAGGCTTTTCAGAAGCTCAATAGGTAGCTAGCTAATTTGCAATGTGTGATCTGATCTGACTGAGCAATCCTTAGAACTAAACTTAAGTAACGTGATTTATTTTAAAACATTTATGTTTTCATTTGGTCAGAGCAAAAGCAGCAGATATGTTACTTGTTCAATTTTTTTTTATATATATATATGGTAGGACATACTTCTTATTGTACAATGACAGATCCGCTCTGATGTGGTGATCACATATTTATCTGCGCAGAGGAGCAGTGCTAAAGCAAATAAATAAATAAATAAATAAATAACTCTGCAAGTAATTAGCAATTTTATGTTTTAAAAAGAGATGGTGATATAGAGGCAATAGTTCTGTAATGCAGCTTTAACCTTTATTACTATTGGTGTTAAGAAAACCATTATTACTGAACATATGGTTCAAGATTTTAATTAAACTCTGGCTCTAAGAATTAAACTTCTATACCCAAGTCTTTATGAATGGTATCTCAAATGTGTGAATTGTTGAGGAGAGTTCTCTTACTTTTCTAAACAATCTGACTGACAATTGTAGCCTGGCGAAAGACAAAAAAGTTAGAGAAAAAATCCTATATATCTAAGGAGAAATTAGCCCTTTTGACTTGGGCGAGTGAGCAAATACCTAGAAACCATCTATCAATGTCCTTCACTGTAGTGTTCTGATATTCAGGTATGAGCCAATCACATGTCTGAATCTATGTATGCCTCAGTCCTATTGGTTATACCATCTGTCAATCCAGCTATGCAAATTAGGTCTAGACAATTCGACTGTGTGTCTGTTCCTGGGGAGTTAGCACTCACATTATGGGCCTGAGAAGTGAAAATTAAAGCTTCCTGTTAATGTGAATTATGCATGCATCCTGAGCCTCTATCTACACCACATTAAACACAACACTCGAAACCACTCTCTTACATTTAAAATTTTGCTGTTTATTTTGTTTATTTTAATGGGCAGGCTATACTTCTTCATGCTGCACTGAAATATTGAACTGGCAGCAGTGACACATAATGGTTTCTAAAGAAGGCCCTTCATCTGGGATCTCGTATTTCACATGCGTGACACAAGATGAAAGGCTCCAACAGGCAGCCATGGGCTAAATGAGAAATGTGTCCAAGCAAATGCCTTTTGAGTGACGCTCAAGAACATGTGACCAAAAAACGAATATTACACAAACACTTACACGCATACATAATGCTTTCTCACGTGCATGTGATGCTGTTACACAAGCAGCAGGTTTGTGTGCAGGACCTTGAGGGCCCAAAACTTTAAAGGCACAGCAGGGTATCTGCAGATATGAACAAGTTAAATTTAAGACTTTTTAAGACCTTTTTAATACCACCTTACATAAAATTTAAGACCAAACCTGCGATGGAAAAGTCAGGAAAGTCTGACCCCGCACCCAAGCCACGCCGCGGCACTTTTTTTTTTTTTAAATATATATTTTATCACATTAAAAGATATGTCATATATTGTAATCATACTATTGTTCTGTAAAAATAAAAAGCAGCATTTAATAATCATGATAATAATTAATATAATATAATATATTAAATGTATTAATAGAATTGTTATTATTAAAGTACCTGCGAAAAGTTTGGAAACAATTATTAATTATTTTAAAATAAGTCCCTTCTGCTCACCAGGGCTGCATATATTTGATAAAAAATACAGTAAAAACAGCAACATTGTGAAATATTCTTACAAATAAAAAAAGTTTTCTATATTTTATAAAAAATATTTTATAAAATGTAATTTATTCCTGTGATCATTTTCAGCATCATTACTCCAGTCTTCAGTGTCACATGATCCTTACAATCATTACAATTTGATTTGATGCTCAAGAAACATTTCTAATTATTATCAATGTTGAAAACAGTTGTGCTGCTTCAGATTTTTGTGGAAAATACTTATGTTAGTTTTCTTTGAAAAATAGAAAGTTCAATGAACAGCATTTATTTGAAATTATATTACATGTATTTATCAAATATATTATTTATTAAAACATTTATTAAATAGAAATATTCTGTAACAATTGAATTTCCACAAAAAATGTAAGCAGCAAAAACTGCATTTTAACATTGATAATATAAATAGTGAATGTTTCTTGAGCAGCAAATCAGCATTTCCGAAGAATCATGTGACACTGAAACTTCTCTTTGTAAACAACAACAGAATTAAAAACGATTCTAATGACGAATGTTGCGTTCCCAAATGCAAATTTAAACGTCACAAACAAAGTAGCATTTACAGTGAATCGAAAATGAAAACACAGCACTGTTACAGCAAGCATGCAGCTCGTCAGACTATTATTTATATAATTACATCACAGCCGTTGCGAAATTTATATTAAATTCTCACCGCCATTCATAAAAAAGTTACCGAACGAGTAACACGTTTTTAGCGCTGATTGTACTCGCATTTGGCGCGTTGAACCATTTGAACTCTTTTAGGGACCGTTCATATGTCACGTCTAAAAACGCATAGAAAACGCATCGGCGCTGCTTTCTCCTTTACAAAGCGCTTCCAAAGCGATTCTGCTGTTACTAAGCAATCATGAGCTGCGCTCTCCATGATGACGCGGTAGTTTGTTTCAGTAAAGGATATATGGATTTCCAGCACCGAAAATCACTTGCAGTAGCTTTGCCACAGCAGATTTATTTAAAAATGTGTATCCATGTACAGCTCTGATCAGATATTCCTACATCTTTGCAGACCATTCCGTCAATGACGTATTAGAAAACATAAAACATAACATACATAAAACATATAAAACATCTTACTGATCAGCATGATTCACATGCGTCATGATTTTAGATTCCGGATATATTCCGTCGCATTACCGCAAAAGATGCATTTAGATGCTCGCCGTGTGCGTACCGCTTTGATGCCCATTGTACCCAGTTTAAAACATTTTCTACAAACGGTGCAGTTTGCCTCGTAGACATTTAACGGCACCGGCCTTAACCACCAGGAGAATTTGTCTTTCTCGAGCCATTTATCATTAAATTTGCGCTTACCTATTATGGCTACCTGCTACCACAATTCTCTCTGAGGACGCAACGCAACAACTACCGTGAGGAAAAAAAAAATCTTCTGTCCAGTGATCAGTCAGTCAATGGGTCTGTCAGACTATAGAAATTTTTGCAGTAATGCAACAAAAAATATTTAAGACCTATAGAATCCGAATTTAAGACATTTTAAGACTTTTTAAGGCCTTTTTTTATCAAAAATATATTTAAGACTTTTTAAAGAACCGCGGATACCCTGAGCATAATACACACTTTGACTTACAGTATGAAGTGATACCACAGCCAGCTAGCTTCCTGTTGGCTTCCTCTATTAGGCTATAGAGACTTTAACCGGAGGAGAATAATATAATCCCTTTCATCACCTGATATTTTAACATAAACTCAAACCCACAAATAAATACAAAGCCAAGTTTCCCTCTCAACATTCATTCAGTTGCACCCACTGTTTTTAACTATTAAGTGTACTTACTGTACGTTAAAAGTCCCTGCATGTAATTACATATGTATTTACACTGTTTACTGTTGATTGATTGATTGATTGATTAGGTATAGTTTACTCAAAAATGAAAATTATTTTACTCATTATACTCATCCTCATGTTGTTCCAAACCTATGCTGTTATTTTTTTTCATGCGACATAAAAGGAGAAATTTTGAAGAATCTTCACACCACTCTTCCATATCTTCCGATTCCATATAATTCATTATTGAACATGTCCTTATTCCCTACATTACTCCTCTAATATAGTCCTCTTGAAGGAGTGAAGTGAGTAAATTTGGACGCTGAGTGCGGCAGAAGGACTGCCACTTTTGCATAGTTTGCGGTTTCTGTTGTTTCTGTTTAATAAAGTGTACTCCCAGTGCCCTATTTTAGAGTATAGGGAGCGATTTCAGACACAGCCCTATAGTTTCCAGTTTGTTCCCTTGATTAATCATTCAGTTCACCTGTCATTCAATTAATTAGCTCATTAGTTACCTCATTTTGTATGGTATAAATTCTCCCTGTTTTGTTAAGTTCTTTGTCCTGTGTCATCAGTGTTTTACATGGTTGTATTTTTATGTTTCCTGAGTTTTCCTTGCCTGTTGGATTTATTGGATTAAAGACTGTTTCGCTGATCTCCTTTGTCTTCGTGCACTTTGTACAGCCACCCATGATAATAGGTGCGTATTGTTTCTTTACAAAGAGACATCACCAACTACTGGCCTGCCATGCATGGGTTTTTAGTCATTTTAGTGGATCCATGAGAATGGTTTTGTCATCTGTACACAAAAATGCAAAGGGAAACATTTCCATTTTTAGTACATCATTGTTATGTATATGTACCCTAAAAAAAAAAAAAATCCTTTTCTACTTCACAGAAAGAAAAAAAACAGCACAAGGCATTGACGACATGAGGGTATTATTACTGCTTATTATTGCTTTAAGTCTCAACACAGAAAACCTGATCTGTTTGTGTCTGCGTGTTAGTATTAGTAATGTCAAAGTTTCTTTCTATGGCTGGCCCACATGATTCCCTCTTGAAATATGATCACGTGCATATTGCTTACATACTCATTACTGCTGTTTTGTAACTCTTGCATAAAGTTGAATCTTGCCACATGGGGGCAGCTTGAACCTCATTGTGTAATGAAACTCATTTCATGACAAGGGCTTCCATCTAATGAGAGTATTATATTATAACTGTATAGTGTCTGTAAACTCAATCAATATCAAGTCCATTGAGATGAGGTGTGGAACAAATTTCTTATTGGTTTTACTTGTGAACTGTTTGACACAGAGAGCTGATCTCTTCTGACTATGAATTCTGATGTTTTAAGCATTCTACTCATTTTTTTTACACTGTATTGTAAAATTAATTGCATGTATTGATGTATTGATATAATTTTTATAATTTTCCCCAAGTAATGTAGTATTAACCTAACCATTAGCTGTACCAAAGTACCAAGCAATGTAACAACTTGACAAAATCAAGATATAGAGTATTTATATAAAGTTTTATGGAGTATCCTTTAATTAACACAACCACACAACCAGTCCTTTCATCTATTACTGATAATGAAGATTATTCTACTAAGTTCTATCAAAGCAGCAGGAAAGTCTAAGGAATAACTGATGAAGTATATTGTACCAGTATTTTTAAGTACTGGTTACTCTAGTTGGTAAAGACACGAATTAAGCGAATTAAATCTGAATTAATTGAAAATTGTTTCTATTATGTGTCACCTTAATATTTATGTTCTTGTGCCATCTACACATCTACAGTGTTGTCATGATGTAATTTATCTGTTGCATTCCAATTTTGTTTTATAAGACAAAGCAACTTTAAAGACAAGAAAACTTTTTCAGTTTTTCTTTATTCTTTTCAGTGAACCTGGTGAACCAGTTCACTAAATTGAACTGAATTGTGTGTCCACAAGCCACTCAGTCGATGAACTGGTCTTGCATACGTGTCCGACTCGAAAGTAACACCCTTAACTTAGTGATGTCTGCTTATAATTGGTCACATAGAACATATCTTTTTGTCTGTGGATCAGTTTTTATCAGTCAATCAGCGTACAGGAAAGTCATTTAATGTAACACTGATGACAATAAACACACCTATTATTAAAACTAAACAGAAAAATGTGTCCACATATGGCTTTAATGTGTTTGAGTGTACAAACACAATGCCCGAATGTCATAACTATGCAATGAACTAAAAAGAAGTTTTTTTTTTTTTAATGGTTCGCAGAAAAGATTCAGAATTCACTGCTTGATTCATCCAGAATTTATGTAAATGTAACAAAATGTAACATTTTTTTACATTTAAAAAAAAAAAAACAATACATATTTTAGAGAGCTGCATTACATGTTTATGTTGTTATGACTCAAAAAGCAGGTCACTGAAACACTGACACTGAAATTCTTTATTCTTCTGTCTGTACATTCTTCTGTCTGTTAGGCATTCCGTCAAAAAGGTTTTATCTGTTAAGAAACAGTTTTAAGCTGTGTTACAACTACAAGTCTTAACAACCTCTTGATTTGTTTAGTAACAGAGGAGGCTTCAAACGTCAAATTTGAATTAGATAAGCTTTTCCAATTTGGCCTCTGGGGAAATTCCTGAACCATACAACCCTCCTTTATCTTTAAGCAGCTACTAGAATTTGCAGAGGTTCAAAGCAGAACAAATATAACCAAATAATAAATTATACTAAGCAAATAATAAATGGTTGAAAAGCTGATGACATTTGAGAACCTTTTTTAAGTTAAGTTTAAGTAGAAGATAACAGTCACTAAATGTGCTTCAAAAAAGCCAGAAACCAGCAGAACCTGTAATGTAATACCAAATTTTTAAAAACTCTTTTACTTTAACCATTTGTTCAAAGTACCATTGGTTAAAGTGGTACCAAATGGTTAAAGTACCATTTGGCTCTTTTTTTTTTTAATTTATTTTATTTTATTATTTCATCATCACAACGAACCATTGAAGAACCTTTCTTTTTAAATCAATTCAAACATTTAAACAAAATGTTTAAACAAACATTTAAACAAAATGGGTTTATGACAGACTACTAAAACACACACAAATAGCTGAATTGTGGCTAAAATGAGGGAACATTTACATGACAACGATGTACTAAAAAAAGAAAAGTTTTTCCTTTAAGTTTTTCGCATACAGATGACAACGTTTTCCAAATGTTCCACTTGCATGAATCGGCAGAAATGACTAAAAACACTGTATTCTGCAAGCTAAGCCAGTAGTTGGTGATGATTCATATTTGTTAAATGTTCAATGTAATTTGAATGATCTTAAAAGACTATTTGGATTATATTGGAATGGACCTTTCCACAAATCAAGAAATTTTAAATCTCCCACCACTTTTTAGTCTCCCGCAAGAATACTGCAGGCAGGCGAAGGAAGAGGGGAGGGATGGATCTAAAGCAGCCGTTTTAACTTTATTAATCAACAAAAACAAAGCAGGTAATCCAACATGGAAACAAAACTTGGGTGCACAAGAAAATGTAAAGGTGAGGTAGTTATGCATAGTCCTCAATTTCAACTGACAGATAACAAATAAATAGACTTTATAAACTTTTATCCCCAAACTATCAAAATCGTCATAGAAAAGGCTCCAATAGACATACAGAATTTGAATTTGAATATTCTGGAATCACAAAATTAATCATGCTGTAATATGTAATATATCAACCCTACATTGTACAATGTAATATATCAACACTCTCAGTTCCTGGTAATAAACATTTGAAAACAAGCAGTGATGTAGGATTTACAGCAAAAACACCAAAGGGAATATATTAGCCAGTATGGGTGGCTAAAAGTTTGAGAAGCTCTGTTTCAAAAGCATCAGACCAGTCAGTTTTACAATTAGTCGCCCATCTAGGACCATCCCCATGATCACTGAATTCCGAGCATTTTTACTCTAACCCCGAAGATAAATCTTTTTGTGACTTTGCGCACTTTTAGTTTGGTCATTTAGATAAGAATAAACTCGTTTGTTTAGCTGTCACAGACCTCATTCTGTATTCAGTGCTTACTTGACCAAGCAATTAGCTTGTATTTAACAATATTTTCATGGTTAAATTACAAAGATATTTAAGAATTAATTCTTTGATGTGTTTTTTATAAAGTTCCTCTTTATAAGTAGTGTAATAGCAATAGTTTGGAAATTCCTTTGGCATCAGCTCAAACTGTCTTCCTTTTGTTCCTCTTGCTCCCTATTAACCCCTTAGCATTCCTGTAAAACTTGCCTAAAATGCCTAAAAAGGCATACCCAAAGTAAATTGCATGCTGTTCTTGAACCATTTGGAGTATATGCATGTTTTGGTCTCTTTTGAAAGGTATGTGTACCCGCGGGCGGTTAACAGGTTAAAGCTTTTAACATTTCTTTTTAACAACCAAGATGATGGCAGAGCTGGATTAGGGCTCTAATCAATATATTAGGGATTTAACCTCTGTTAACACAGTCTGATTTCACAAATGTAACAGACCAGCGCAGAGAAAACATCTGACTTTGTAATACTGCTTAATAAGTGCTTTCCCCCAAAATAAGAATTCAGAAACAAGTTGAGGAATTTTGGTAAATCGTTCCCCATGATCACTTTACACTATAGCACTTTGTGTATTTACTCTCTGTGTAAAAATCTGTGTTTAGAGGAATGGCAATAAATTATAATTACTATAGCCTTTAAAAATGAATGCAGGCGCTGTAAGTCTTTGCACGCTGTATTCTCATTATAACCTCCTCTGTAAGACCAACCTACGACAGAAAAGGTCTGTTTAAGTACTCTGAACACAGAAGTATAAGGAAGCATTTCAACCCTGCTGAGAGGGGCTACAGTGTGGTTCCTGTTGACCAGCATTCCAGTTCTCCTATGTCATTCGAATGTAATTCACATTTTAAAGGGGCCATGGGAACACATATTCACTATTAACTACGACTTTTCCCTCAATAAAATCCTAATTTACTGCTTATTAATAATTAGTAAATTAGTAGTTAAGTTTAGGTATTGGGTAGGATTAATAATGTAAAATAAGGTCATGCAGAATAAGGCATTAATATGTGCTTAATAAGTACTAATAAACAGCCAGTATTCTAGTAATATATGATAATAAGCAACTAGTTAAAAGACCCTAAAATAAAGTGTTAACGAAAAATCTTTTGTGTTTGATATATTATAAAAACATACACTTCAGAAATCAAAACCTTTAAAAAGAACATTTAATTGAAACTAACATGTAAAAACAACTTGTTCTGGACTTCTGTAATGTTCTGAAGTCAGATTACATGAATACATGACTGCCAACATTTACATGTCTACAGTACGGTGTTCAGAAACTTCGCCTGCCCAGTCATGATGTAATAAGGTGACATTGGTTAAATTATATTATTCCTAACCACTAGACTAGATGCAATTGTATATATATACTATACTATATTGTATATATATGTACTTGTATGATCAACAAGATGCCTGATCATTTCAGTCTAACCACATTGTTAGAAATTACACACAATAAAACACATTTCACAAGTGATAGTCACATTGTTTTTTCTTTAACATCTCATCTTATATTTCACCTTTTTCTTCATTGATACTTGTGTCACCTTGCTAACCAAGTACACTAACAAAAAACTTTTGTAAGGGCCAAAATTGTGGGTTATGAGAGAAACAATGCCAAAACTAATAATATGTGTGTTAAAGTTGATTAATTGATAATTAATTGTGATAATTGATTTTTAAATTGTTATAGTTTTTAAAATAGGCCTAATATTGATTAATTTTCCTATCTTAAGATTTAAAGTTTGGGTCTGGGACAATACATGCAAAAAAAAAAAAAAAGAGACTTGAAATATAGTATAGGAAAAGTAAATTAAGGCTTGGAAAAAATTTTTAAATGACAATCTATCTTCATACAACAGCATGAATGGATTGAAATCAGTCCCTGGCAATTAAAAGTTCCCAGAATTAAAGAAACACCCTTTCATTGAGTCAGTGCAGATGGGTGTGTGGCTTATTCCACATCCACGCCTCTCTGAAGAATGCTGAAAAACAGAAGCCATACTCCCCCTTAATTCATTTCATCTCCCCCTCTATCGTCCTGCTAGCCCTTCATCCTTTGCATTTTTCTTAACATTATCTGTCAAGTTGACCAGTTCCATCCCCAAACTCCTGATTCCAACCAAAAAGAAGTGATGAAAAAAAGCCAAAGGCACAGACAGCGAGGAATAGTTGGATCATTACAGAAGAGCAGGCTGTCTTCTCAGTTTTATCAACTGGTAGTGTGTACATATCCACTTAAAGAGTACATTTTAGCACTGAAATACCTTACAAAAGAGGAAAAGTTTGTTGCTCAAAGTTGGTTGCTCTTTCACAGCCCAGGAGACTTAGAGATAGTTCACGCAAAATAAAAATTCTGTCATCATTTACTCACCCTTAACAACTATGGAAGTCAATAGGGCCCATCAACTGTTTGGTTACCCATATTCTTCAAAATATCTTCTTTTGTGTTCAGCAGAAGAAAGAAATTCATACAGGTTTGGAACAACTTGAGGGTGAGTTACTGATGACAAAATTGTCATTTTTGGGTGAACTATCCCTTTAATTCTTGTGTGTAAAGTATTGAAATGAAATTGCTTATGTTGACTGACAGAGATGACAAACTGATAATTAAACCTCATTTCCTTTCTCTTACACTTCCTCCCTTTTCTTTCACACAGACATAAAGTCTGTGAATGAAACAAAAAGAAAGAGGAAGAAACAAGTACAGGGGGGTGGGTTTGGCAAGGAGACGAACAAAACAGAGTATTTGAGTTTGTAATGCAGATAGAGAGAGAGGTTGAAAGTAATCCTCCCCTTGTGGAGTAGATAATCTCCACCCCTTCACTCAATGGTCCCACCCCCTCATGCTCACTGGCTCATTTCAGATATCTGGGTCACTCCCAGCCCTCCCTTCCTTATATTTTCTCAAACAACCCAAACAGCCAGAACTCTGCTGCAGCACTCTCCGCCTCTCTTTCTCCCTCCCTCTCTCTCTCTCTCTCTCTCTCGTTCTGTCTGATACAGGTGTGAGGAGAACTATACCGGCCATGCTACAGGTGTGAGGAGAACTACACCGGCCATTAGCAGGCGCCTGTCCCTCCCGGCCAAAACCAGACATCCATCACATAGCATTAATAATATCATAATACTGACCTGACATCATCTAGAGCATTACGCATATATACACTTACACACCAACTTCTGTTGTGTCCTAAGACTCGTGTGCCCAGTCAGCTTCACCTGAATAGATACAGTGTGAGTTTTCACAAAGTGACATTCAGGACAGGCAGGATGAATTTTGACGAGGTCCTGGACCGGATCGGAGGATTTGGACGCTTCCAGAAGACGCTTTATGTGTGGATCTGTCTGCCACAGATCTTCTTGGCCTTCCACATGTTGGTATCTGTCTTCACAGGGGCCGTGCCCCCTCACCTGTGCAGATCCGCCTGGCCAACAGGCAACAGTGGTGGCCCTGGGCTGGGCCTCAACTTCAGCATTGCTCCTGGGGAGTCCTGCACGTCCTTTCAGGATGGCCTTCTGTCCCAGCTTAATCATAGTCCACCAATTACTGAGCACTTGCCCACCTCAAACAGCTGCGCAGGATGGGAGTTCAGCAAGGAAGTATTTCTCAGCACTATTGTCACAGAGGTGAGTACTAATCTCAAAAGATTTCAGTTGTATAACAGGATGTGGCATTTTTTGTAACATGTAAAAAGCTTCTTGCATGGAACTTTCTTAGTCTCTCTCTCTCTCTGGTGCTATCGGAGCCAATCATGTATTGTGGTTTAGATGGTTTGGGTGCAGACTGCATTGAGAGGCATTTCTCAATTGTATTTCTGACCTCCTGTAGTGAAGGCATCTAAGTCTGATTCATTAAAGAGGTGTAGCTCACAGGACTGCAACATGGACCAATGGAACTGCGTTCCTTTTGCAACATGTGTCCGTCGATATGGGTTGCTCACAGCAGGACCTCTTGGCAGAACCTTCTTTGATTTACAAACACTGGATCTTGGCCCAACCTCACAACAGGGGCTGACTATCTGATACTGCTCTCTGCTTTGCAGCTGCTGGGCTAAGGTGGAGGAAAGGCCTGGGGAAGGGGCACAGTCCAGGTGTATCGTGACAAGAGAAAGTTTCTAAACCATAGTAATTCTAAGATCCTGCCAAAGACAATCTACTTTGTGGTGAAGGGAGATGAGAGTTAATTCCGAAATGTGATACTGAAATAATTATGCACACTGAAAAAAAATATGCAAAACTTTTTCATTTAGTGGTACAACATCTTGTCACTGCATGGGGCAGTACCCTCAAAGGGACATTTTTGTACTTTACTTAAATGTTGCCCTAAAAGTTTCATAGTAGTCCAGAGGGTACATATTGCTACTTTAAATGTACTAATATGCACCTTTTAGGGGTAGATAAGGTACAATGTTGTCCCTTTAAGGGTACTGCCCCAATGACAAGCTGCAAATTTTACACTTTTTTTCCTCAAAGTTGACTCCTCAAATGTAAAAAAAAAAAAAATCAACTAAAGTCAGTTTTCAGTAATAGCTGATTTATATGACAATAAGCTTGTCATTGGTTAGTCAAGATGTATATGTATGTATGAATACTGAATACTGAGTTACCGTATCAACTGGTGGACTGGGTTTTGAGCTAGAAGACCATCTTGGCCAAGCTGGTTAGGATTGATAGATGACCTTGGATCAACAACAACCAGGCACCATGTTCCACAAACCACCTTGTATGTTTATGAAGTATAACTGATTCATTTTCTTTTTTCCTTGTCACCTTATATTACAGTGGGATCTTGTGTGTGAAAATGCCACTTTGAACAACATTGGCTCTTCTATCTACATGTTTGGGCTGCTGGTTGGAGCTGTGCTGTTTGGTGCCCTTGCTGATAAGTAAGTAGAAGAACCTCAAGGTAACTTTAAATGTGTACAAAACTTTTGCATGCCTGGACAAGAGCTTAAATACCAGGAAGTTTTTGGATATTTGACATAAACAGGTCTCTGGAAAAATCTACACACACACTAGGGGTGTCACAATATACCGGTATTGACGATAATCGTGATATTCAAAGCATGAAATATCGATATTGTGTTAATTTAGGGTGTGACAATATACCGGTAACAGATAATACCATAACCACAATATTTAAAATGAATAGGATGCTTATGATATCATGACACGTAAATACTCCAGCGCCAGTACCTGGTTGACCTCTCAGGTGGCAGTATTGCACCTTAACGCTGACACCTGTCAAACAAGAAGAAGACGCAGCGCGCGCAGCTATTCCGAGAAGAACCGTGTCATCCGAGCGGGAGAGTGAGAGGCTCTGTCCACACCCAAAACAAGTAAAGTAAGCTCGACAGTATGGGAGTTTTTCGGCTTCCAAGAAAACAGCTCCTTAGACAGCCAAATCTGCAGGAATTGCCAGTCAGTGCGTAGGGTGGCAACACCACCAACCTTTTTACCCACCTCCGTGTCCATCACCCTGCGGATTACGCCATTTTACAGAGAGTAAATTGAGATTATTTTACTAGTCATGGAATGGGAAATGTTATATTAACCTGTTAACAGCGATTTTCTGTGTTCATATATTTAAATAAAGGGTGATTCTTTTAATAAGTCCCGTGTTTTCTTTACTCGTCTTACTCAGCGTGATGTAGCTATGCGTGCAGTTATATGCCCTCAAAATTCAAGATACACGGGCATTTTTGCCCCGACGAGTTTTTCGTCATTATATTATATGATAAGATGTAGTTGTATTACAATATCACACGAGCAAGAGTGCCGTTTTCCCCAAATCAGCACAAATGCAATGTTCATTTAACTTGTTGTTAAATTTCAAAATTATGAACAGCAGAACAGAGCCCCCGTGCAACACACAGACATGTTTTTGTTATAGTGACTGAATCCGCGTTTTGAACTAATCAGTTTAATGATTAAATGACCCATTCACTTGCTTGCTTCCTGAATGAATCAGTCATTTGAACAAATCTGTTGAATGAATGACTCACTCACTCACTCACTCATTAAGACAGTGACTTGCTGCCACCTACTGGCAGTTTAGTTTCATATTAAAGTACATTTTAATTAGAAAGTTAAAATTAGAAAAAAATCCATATTTAAATATTTAATTAAATTTATGTAGACAAATTGTAAATGCTGTGTAAATATATTAATGCCACTTCTCATTCTGTGTCACCTCTGTATTGCAAAGATGGATTTTGTTGATAATGATTTCATTTGATTGGTAACGGCCATAATGAACAGGCTACTAGGCTAGTATTAATTTTTATTTCTTCAGGTCTTAAAAAGCCTTAAATTTGAATTTGAATTGTGCAGCAACCCTGAAGGAGAAAAACTAAATAAACAAAGTAAAAATAATTTAGACTGATACATTTTTCCCCCAAGGATTCTATAGATATCGCGATATATCGATATCATGAATTCTTTTGGCCACAATAACCGTGGTGTGAAAAATCTAATATCGTGACAGCCCTAACACAAAAAAAAAAACACTCCCGTTCAACTCAACGCAGCAAATCAGCAAGATGACAAATTTGACTCTGTTTGTGAGAAACACAGTTCATGCTTGGTCACACTTCTGAGACTTCTGTCCTGTATGTGGACTTCTATTTAAGTTGTCTTGTTTTTATTTACTGATATTTATAGAGAGAAGTGGTGATTTGACTTGAAATGCCTTTTTGTGCTGTAGCTAAATCAGAAGGTTTCTGAGGTATTGGAAAAGCAGTGGTTTTAGAGAGCGGCTCTAATAAGCAGCACATGTTCACATTTCAGAGTTGAAGAGACAATAGCAGCACTGTGGTGTGAAAACATTAACTGCTGAATGAACTGAAGGGAGAATATAGAACATATGAACATATATTTAATGTAGTCTGGGTCAAATGATTTTAAGCCAAAATGTTTGTAAGTACTCCTCGTTACAGACTGTAGCACAATGACAAAAAGGATCAAATCCACTGCATAGTGTGTTTTCATCATGGACTTGATGTTTTAATGTGCAGTTGAAAAAGATTTCATTCGCTATGTGCTCTACAGTCTGTAGCAATATTTGTCTAAAGGAACAGAGTCAAGTGTGCAGTAATAGTTTTATTTCTTTGAACAATTTATATTATTTTGTGTTATTAGAGCCACATTTCATGAATTTCCAATGTAAAGTGGCACTATTACTTAAATACCTCAAAGCTGTGTAAATGCAGTCAAGAAAGTTTAGTGAAGATAACATTAAAATACTAATAATTTGTGAAACAAAATGCAAACATTATTGTACTATTTACACTTAATTCTATGAATAGTTGTAATGAATACGCATTGGTACGTGTGCACATTAAAAACATCCTCTACATCTGCAGACTGCAAGGACCCTCTCAAATATTAGGTTTGAGATTGATTGGATGCATTGCCTTTGAAATCAAAAGATGATATGTTTTTAAATGTTACTGTATACATTTTGTGGAAGACTATTTTATTCAAAGCAGCTTACATTGCATCCTGGGGGTATTCATTTGATCAGTCCAAGCATTACCTGGTAATCAAACTCATAACTTTTGTGTTACTAGCACCATTGTTTACTGTTTGAGCTACAGGAACACTTGAAACATTATACGCAATTTCAGAACAGACCAGTCCAGTCCACCCTTGTGAAAAAGAAGTACACTTTAGCATACTTTTAAAAAGAGTACTTATTATGGAAATAATAAAAGAATATTCTTAAGTGTGAACTGAATGTAATGTTTCTGGCTCCTTAATTGCATGTTATTTACAATTAAATCAAAACGCATTATAGATAAAATTTATATTAAATGCAATGAGTTGAACTTAAGAGTGTTTTTTGACCCACTTAAGTAGGACTTAAGTACATCTTTATACTTATTTCATAATTACTTTTATTGTCTTTGAAATATGGTAAACTAAATATATACTTGAATATCAATTCTACTGAACCTTACATGTCATGTATTTAAATATATTTGTAATTACACATAAGTAATGATGAAGTTGCAATTATAGTGCATTTAAAATATATTAACCTTAATTATATTATCAAATAACACACTAGTTTATTTCAAACATGACAAAAGATTATCAAAACATAATGATTTAGTCATTATGTAATGAAAGTGTACTCTAAGTACACTTAAGTGGCCTTTTATTACCTTAATATTATATTCTCTGCAAGTATTTCTTTTAAAAACAAACTTTTAAGATCTGTGTACAAGTGTACTGTACAATCAATACAATTAAGCACACTTGTTTTTCACAAACACATCAGAACCTCTTATGAATGACTACTGTATCTTGACCTTAATCACACAGTGTATCAATGAAATGAACTACAGTTCTGTGCTGTTTCAGGTATGGCCGCAGAATTATCATATTGACTGGTTTAGCAATACAGGCCATCTTTGGAATGGGGGTCGCTTTTGCCCCAAATTTCTACATTTATGTCCTGCTTCGCTTCGTGGTGGGCATGACTGTGTCTGCAGTGATCATGAATGCATTTGTGTTGGGTAAGTAAGAGATTCACTAAAGACTCCAAAACCGAGCCTGGTCTCATTAGAAAAACGTACCTTACCCCTTTTCCACCAAGGCAGTTTGAGTGCTGGTTCGGAGCCAGAGCCTAGTTTCAAATCAGTTCTTTGTCTTTCGACACCCAAAGCACCAGCTCCGTACCAGGAAAAGTGGTTCGTTATTAGCACCAAAACATTGCTGGGCTAGAAGTAAGAACCGCTTGCGTAAGGGGCTGGGGGCGGGGTTACCGTGACCAACAAGAAACTTGTGACCGCCATTTTTGAAATAGCAGCTAATCGAGCTAATAGCAGCTCGATTGTAATCTCCGTCTATATACAAATTACGGCGAGCCGTGTTTGGATGCCGATGTAGGTTCGCAAAGCCATGAGCATCAACAGTAGTGAAACGTCCGCGATTGTTGATGGATGGCTTGTTCAAGATGCATCGGAGAAGCGCGGACCGATTCGGCGGGTGACATCGGAGTGCCGCAGGTCCACTGGAGCGTTTGTAGAGCATACGACTCCTTGTACTTTTGGATAATCCATTTACTAACATTTTAAATATATAACAAAAAAAATTACATTGTCACATGTTCTGTCATATAACTGGTAAAACAATAAAATAACTGCACAATTTACTTGCCTTAAACAACTCAGTAGGTATTAATAGTATTATTATAATTATTGTTTTTGTTGTTACATTTAATTTATTGCAACACTTTAATATGTGAATTATATTATCAGAAAACTGAACTCATTTAGCGTCGTCAGGCTTTTGTTTGTGCTTAATGGATAAAACAACGGAGCTGCGCACTCGGGTTTATGGCTGCTATAAACTTTACCTGCCACAAGATGGCACTGTTTTTAACACTCTTGATGCTTTGAAACTTTTCACGAAACAATCAGAGAAAAGCTTCAAATATTTAAGAAGCTTCATTTCTCCATCCATACTCAATAGTTTTAGGCCTTTTGCAAATTTTCCAATCAAGTCTAGCTGTTTTAGAGAGCGTTTAAACATTTTGAGCTTGTTTTTAAACATTTACTATCTGTAATTTAATTTTTCATGTGTGGAAAAAGTGACGAAACTAAACTAGCCAATCAGATTTCTTTTCACCCATATCCCCCACGCCCACCCATACACATTTGACTTTACAGCACACAAACGCACACCTTTATTTATTCTCATTTTCTCTTGCTCTCTTAATATGGCATGAGTGTAACGTTACACAGAAAGATTTTAATAATCAATTTAAAAATTATGTAAGAAATAAAAACGGCATTAATTAGCACCCTTTCATGGTACGCACAGTGCGTACAGCCGTACGGCTGCAGGCGCCACTGCCTGTGGGAACGTTTTCTTGAGTCGCAAAATAATATGTACATCTCACTGCAGTTTCAATGTGAACTGTCCACTGAGTGGCGCTAAAAGCATGTTTTTTTGCTGGAACAGATAAAAGTGAATTTGTTACGTTTTTATGAGATTGGTTTTTATACGAATCACCGCAGTTCTGGCTTCAAATTTTGTCCGGTGAGTGACGCTAAAAGTGTAATGCTCCATTATTTTTTAAAATAACGTACCACCAACACTACACTTAAACCTACCCGATAGTGTTAGCATAAGCAAATGTGACATAAAAAGCTCCCGTAAACGTGCCGTTTTAGCTTGTTTTGAGCTCTCATTTTTGAGCTCTTTTACCGTGCCTCGTTTTCCCCCGGATTCGTTCCCAAGGCTTCCTCGTCCTAATTCCAACCACGTAACAGCTGAACTACTGAGCAAGGTTGATATGTTAGAAAAGCGAAACATATGGAGCTGGTTAGGCGATGCAAAGTCCAAAATATATTCGTTTACAGATTGTGCACTTTGGTAAAATGCGTTTTGAAGTCATAACATAATATTGTGCAAGGAGACGTGAAAACTGTGTATGAAAACAATTAAAAGCGCTTGTTGTTTTACTGCCTGTAGTGTTCATTTCTGTTGGAAACTGCAGTGATATGTACGTATTGGTACGTTACGTATTTTTGCGACTTGCGAAAACGATCCCACTACTCGTCTTTCCATGAGACCAGGTTGGCGCAAAGCCTTACAAAAATCTCAAAAGCTTACAATGACTTCCATATAACTAATAATTAATTCTGAAGGATTTGGTAATACTTTGGTAATACTCATGGATTATCATGATCTTCACTTTAGAATTAATTATACATTATGCATTGTTAACATGAATTATGAACATGTAGGCCTATAGTAGTTCTTAGTAGTACTCTGGGGGGTATGTAAAAAATAGTAGTTACTATTAGTGAACTACTGCATTCAATTGATCGCTATTATTATTCATTAATAAAAGTTTCTTGTTAGTTAATAGTAGTTACTACAAAGTTAATATTGCATTACTCATTTGTTCCGGTGTAGTTATTCATTAATGTCGGAACAGTATTCTAAAGTGTTATCCTATATATTCAAACTGTACTGTGGTCCAAGAGCAGACTCAATCAGAATATGAGATAATGTTTATTCTGGCCCAGTCAGTGTCTAACGATTTGAAAACTGGGGGGTACTGATTGTTGGTTAAATATAGATAAATAAGTGGTGGGGAAGCTCAACTACCATTAAATTAGTTCTGGGACTGGGACTTTCTGGTTTACTGTGAGTGGAGCTTATCGTCTAATGTCTGCATTTGTCTTTTAATTCTGCAGGTACTGAGTGGACGGGCCCCAAACAGCGCATGCTGGCAGGTCTCATTACAGATTATTTCTTTGGTTTTGGCTATATCCTCCTTGCAGGGGTGGCCTATCTCATCCGAGACTGGCGCAAACTGCAGTTGGCCATATCTGCCCCCGGCTTCCTCTTCCTGTTCTACATCTGGTGAGTTGCAGAGGAGCTGAAAACTCTTCCACACACTGTTAACATTTTTTTTTTGTGTGAAATTACAGCATATTTCAGGTTAATAATTGTATTACTTTCACAGTAATTTCACAGTAGGACCTCTCTTATATCTAAATACACTCTCAAAAATGTATTGTAAAATCTACTTTACTGCCAATTTCAGTTAATTTTTTACAATCGTAGTGTAAAAAAAGCTTGGTTTTACTGTGAGTTTACAGTATTGGAAAACAAAAATTATTGTAAACAAACAATATCATACTGTATTCCTACAGTGCATATGTACTATGAAGTTACCAAGCATGTAATGCAGCATGAATAGATTATGCTGTAGAGATTTATGATACTGGTTTAATCTGTGATGCTGAACTTATTTTTGGTTCACTTTTAGCAGTTTTTTTTTTTTTTTTTTTGTAATGTTCAGAGTTTATCTTTTATTATTATTATTATTTGTTGAGTGTCACCATTGTTGTGTTTTGTAGTATTGATGTATTGATGTCTGTGCACAGTCTTTTGTTGCAAGATGATGTCACACCTTTCAAAGATAAATCTCAGCAGTTGCTTCACAATTGTGAAAGATCAATCAACAAACAGTTAACTTGAAATAAAATATTGTCAAATCTTCTTGCTAAGAATCGTTTGACTTACTTAAAATCAGCAAATTTGCTTATTTTATATTTAGCTTGTCAATATCTTACAAATGTTTCCATTTGTTACATTTCTGGCTTGGCTAGATCAGAAATTTGAAGATGAATATACAAGGTCCAAGGATCCCAAGCAAATGGAACACTGATCACCATTATGGTTATTTCAAAACAATTACAGTAGTAAATAGAATAATTTCTTACAGTGGCATGGTTAAAGACAACTTTATAATGTGAATTCACAGTAAAACAAGAGCAGTAAATTACTGTGATTAACTATTATGACCCAGCATGCATTAATTTCACAGTAAATTTCTGACTACAGTAATTTATTGTAAAATAATACTCTTTAATCCTGTAAATTCCTGGCAACTTTTTACAGTGCAGGAAACACAAATAGGCCACAAGGACATTTATTCACTTCTGTAATTCTGCACAGGCAAAGGGAAGGAGAAAGCGGAAGAGGAAAATTTGGGGATGTTTAAAAAAAATAAAAAAAATAAAAATTAGACCAAAGCAAGGTTACCCAATATATATTCAAACTGTACTGTTGTCTAAAAGCACTTTGCATATGTTAAATTAAAGAAATATTTTTGATAGACCCTAATTGTATGTTTTTCAGTGTGTGGACAATTTGGGCTATTTGGTTGATAGAACGTTTTACACACCTGAGAACAGACTGGTTATTTTTCTTTTTGAGCGCATACAATATCTTTTTTGACAAGTTAACTTTAATGCAATTCATTCTGAACTAATGGCTATTTTGTCACAGAAACCGTTCTCATGTCTGCTTCACAAATTTTCGGCTGTGCTTGCACATTCAGATTTAGTGGCAAAAAGCCCATAGTTACAGTGATGGACTACACCAATGTTCCAGAGTGATGTCACATGGCATTTATGATTCAGGCGATAGGCTCAAAAAGGTATGGTTTTACATAAAAGGTTTCAGATTTCAAATTGCATATTTCTGAGGGAAATGCACCAGCCAAGCAACAGCAATTGAAATGAATGGAATGCATACAGAACGCTTTCTCCAGGTATTACAGACCTCCTTGATGTGAACTTGAGGGAAACTGAATTCCAAAAGGAACTGCAAAAACCTAGTTACCTCTGGGAAAATATCTTTTATCATTTCTTTTCCAGATTTTAGATATTTTGTATCTAATGTAATGACATGTGACATAAGTGTCCAAAACTGCCCAGGTAACTTTTTTTTTTTTTTTTTTTTTTTTTTATATACAGCCACTGGAGCCTGTGTTCTTGCATGAGCACATGTGTTCCTGTTATTAATGTATTTTTTTCTATGTGTATACTCAGGGTACTTCCTAAGTCTGCCCGTTGGTTAATGGCCAATAAGAACCATGAAGAAGCATTGGATCTGATTCGTAAGGCGGCACTTATTAATGGCAAACCTCTGGTGGACAGCGACATTGAACTCTGTCAGGTCTGGCATACTCTTAGCCTCACGTACTCAGAATTTTGACAATACTGACATGACTGTTTGACTATTGCTAACATGTAAAGTGAACAAACCAAAGTTTGTATTAAATCTTCTTTTCAAAGAAGAATTATAGCATCTGTTTTGACTTCACTCCTCCTGGGCTTCAGGCACTGTCATTATGTGCCCACTGGCACAGACAGTTGGCACAACACAACATGGGAATGGATTTAGCTGTGAAATAGCTGAAAAAAATCTTAAAGGATTAATAATTTGTCATCATTCATCATCCTTATGTCACTTCTAATCCCATGGATCAAAGTGAAAAATAATGTACTGATTGCTCTTTGCCATGAAATACAACAAATGGGAACCTCAAGCTTAAAAAACAACAACACAAATGCATCCTATATAGCCAGGATTTTCAAACCCTTCCAAGAGCCTTGGAGAACATGTTGCTCATTTTAGATCTCCCTTATTTAACAAAACTGAATAAATTTATGAGCAGATTAGTAGGGTCCTTCATGACCAGAAATGGGTGTGTCCAATAAGGGAAACATAAAAGAAGTGCAAAAATGGTGTAGTAACAGATCTTAGTAGCGACAGATGTTTTCTTCCAAACTGTGACAGACATCTGAGTGAAACAGATTATTGAAAAAGTTGTTGATTGGATAGAGGAAGATCTGAATGTGAGCTTGCAGTCAATGGTTAGAAAAGGGGAAGGGTCTAAGCAGACTGACTGGAGAAGTATGAAAGTTAGGGCAGAGATGAGAAATGCCTAACCCACCACCAACCTTAACCTTTGACACCACTTTGTTGGTTATTGAAGTGAACTTTTGCCTGTATGGCAATTAGATGTGGTCTGCCACTGTGAATTTGAGAATGTGAATATTGAATGCAATACCTGTGAGTTGTTCTAGGTGTGGCACTTCTCGTCCCGTGTGCAACTATCTGCCAAGGATTCTAAAAAATAGTACAATGTTTATGAGCTCATTGGATGAAAAGACTACAAATGAATAACAATTTTGGTCTGTTTCTCACACACATCATATGGCTTCAGAAGAATTACAATATAGTGGACTACGGACTGCTATTATTATACTTTCATATTGCATTTGTGTCCATTTGTATCTTGTGAAAGTTTCAGTCCACATTCATTGTAATTGAATGGAACAGTGATGAGTACATTTTTGTGTTCCAATGGGGGGGGGGGAAGGCATACAGGTTTGGAACATAATAGAAGAAATTTTGGATGAACTTACAGTACTAGCTGTTCATTGGTTTAAATGCTGTTTTAGTTTAAATGGTTGACTCTCTTAATCACTAGCTAGTAGTCTAGCTTGCCAACCACCCAAACCATTTTGGAACAGTTTATAGTTATCTTGGACCAACTAATATATTATAAAACACTGTTACCACAACACACTATAATTTCCAGTAGAGCTATGGAGTTGTATTTGCATTTTATCTGGGATGTAAGTGTAGTTTTTAGTAGTAGATTACAGTTCTCTTCAGATAGGAATATTCAAAATAGTATCAGTCTCCAACTTCTACTATGGAGGTATGTAGTTTAAGAATGCCTCAAGTTAAAATGGGTTTGTTTTGTTTTGCAGAGCCCTAAAAACTCAGAGAAACTGCAAGACCTGAGAAAGTACACTGTCATCGATCTGGTCCGAACGCCCAGAATGAGGAAGCAGTCCCTCATTCTCTTCTACTTGTGGTAAAAATGCACAGTTAATGGTAAAATCCTAACTTAAATTGGGTTGAGAATTAATTATTTAACAGTTGGACTTTATGAACTTTTAGGAAGCCTTGTTCCTATGTTCAAAGTTCAGGTCTAGAATTCTCAGTGTAAAAATGAAAGAAAAAGACTTAATGAAAAATGAAAGTAACAGTATGAATTTGCAGCTATTGAGAAAAGAGAAGTGATGCAAGAGTAAGAGATAAAAAGACAGCTAACAATAACATCTAGTCTTCCCTGGACCTTTAAATTACTTGAACTTTATAGGATGACTCCAAAACTCTCAGTCTGAAGAACACTCTCTGTTTTTTCTAATAGTGAAAAATGTCCAGTTGCACAACCACCTCTAAATAAATAAATAACAATAGAGCAAACCTCATATTAAAACACTACAGTGAACTGTTCACAAAAGCTGTTGAAGAAACTTGGGGGGGGGGGGGGGGGGGCTTTCCTGCTGTGGCTCTCATTTCCCTAAGTTTTGCATGTTTCTCTTTTATGTTTCATAATTATAATAATAGTAATTATAATAATAAAACCTTCTGCTGTAGTTATGAAGTTGGCTCATTCCATTATTCATTTTTAGAACTTCAGAGTTCTAAGGGTGCTTCATAACAGGAATTATCTAATTTCCTGCTTCACAAGATGGTGGCATTTGATTATGCTGATTTTGTTTGTTATAGGTTTGTGAACGTCCTGGTGTACTATGGACTGTCACTCAATATTTCAGACTTTGGTATGAATATCTACCTGACACAGATGATCTTTGGCTTGGTGGAGATGCCAGCACGTACCATTATTCTCTTCACCCTAAACCGCTCACGCAGGATATCCCAGTTAGCATTCTTGGCAGTAGGCGGCCTGGCCTGCCTTCTAACCATATTCATTCCAGATGGTAGGTGAAAAACTAAACCTTCACTTAACTACAGCTCTAAAATCACTTGGACTCTAAAGGTCCCCATTTTCATTGGTTGTTATAATTGATCTAATTTTGTGCCAGTTATTTTTGTTCTGCATCAGTTTTTACCAGACTAAGTTGCTGTTCTTCTGAAAACTTTAGTTGGTCACAGACATTATGGCTTTTACGTTAGTGTTTCCTGGTTTGAGATCTGCAGGTTTTAGGGGCCAATGCAGAGCCTTTTTTTTCCAGCCCCAAACCACCTTTTCTGTGGTAGAAACAGTTACAGATTGAGCACCAGTTCTGGCACACTGTTGGTGTAAAATGAAGGAGGAGCATGTTAATTGTTTCGCCAAGCCTGGACTTATGCAAACTGTTTATATAACTCACTAATTTGGAAAAAAAGTGATACCATAATTGAAATAAGGATTCAGAATGAAGATTAGTGTGGGTAACCTTCCCCTCCAGGCAATCAGGTGTTGTGAAACAAGACCAGAGACCATCTCTATCTTTCATAACAAGCATCATTCATCCATAATTTCTGTCCTCATAGATCTGTCCATTGTTCGTACTGTACTTGCGATGGTGGGCAAGTTTGGCATCACCGCATCACTGTCCATTGTGTACATTTACTCAGCAGAGGTCTTCCCAACTGTCATCAGGTGAGCAAGGGCAAGTGTTTCATAAAGTGTGATAACTTTCTACCCAAAGCTGCATGACTTTCTTTAAATATGAAAAATATGAAAAACTTGAATAGTAATATTAATGCAAGAATCGTAAGGTTTTATAATCTGAGCTGTTGCAAAAAACTAGTGTGTTACCCCATTGTATACTGCTCACACTCTGCTGAAAAAACAAAAAAACAAAAAACAGCCTAAGATTGTTAGTTGGTCTCCTAGTTTGGCAAAGCTACATAGGTTTGTTTTGATGGCATTATAAGAGTTTTGGGCACTTTTTTTTTTTTTTTTTTTTTACCTGGAAAGGCTGAAAGGTAAATAAGATAAACAACAGCTTGGCCAAGATTTTAGACCAACAAGACCGTCTTAGGCTGGTTATATCATAATATACTAAAAAGAAACGCACAGGAAATTTGACTAACACATATAATTTATTCCAACAGTGGTTAGCATATGTTGCTATGCTAACAATATGGGTTTTTTTTTTTATTAAAAAATGTGACACTTCTATTTTTTAAACAGTTTATGACTACAATTCAAGGTTTTGTTTCAGTGCAGATTAATTATTATTTTGATGTAAATGTGATAGTCCTCACCAACTTTGCAAGTACATATCAACTTATTCTACTAACCCTAACTTAACAGTCTACTAATACTGTAATGAAAGTTAATCGACATGTAGTTGCAAAGTTACTTATAGTTATTAGAATGTCTATAGTGGGCTTTCAAAATAAAGTGTAACCCAATTTTATAATTTATCGCCAAATATCAAAAGAAATACTAAATGTTATAACCAACACTGTTTTTATACAGACACACTGTCTGTATGAAACCACAAGCCAGCTCATGTAGTTACCTGAATAAGACTGCTGTGTGAAATAAGCCTAAGGCCACCACAACAAATGAATAACCCAACTTACAACTACATCAAATTTTATCCACATGCTACTCTCACATAAACACACAATATATACTATATAACAAATCTCAACTACTTGATTGTTTATATCATCATCATAGACTGTAAAAAAAATATGGACGTAGTGTCCGTGACGTCACCCATTGATTTCTGAAGAGCATGTTTGAAGCGAAAATGAGGCCGCTGCCATCTTAGCAGCGCATCACTCCCGGATAACTGAAAATGGGCAAAGAGGCGGGACGTGATAATATTGTGCCTGGTTACTGAAACCACGCCCGCCTAGCTTGACATGATCATGTTAGCAGGCAAAGGAGCTATCTATCTATCTTAGATACTATCTAAAATATTAATAAAGATAAGAAGTTATATCATTAGAAAGTTCTAAAGGTCAATATACGGTGTCTTTTTTACGATAGGCCTATAGATGCTCCAGCATCAGTAATTAATTTGTGTCGGGTGTGCAAATAACAATATGAAAAATCAAACGACTTCATACCTTTATATAGCAATCGCGAGTTGAATCTTGTGTTGCACTTGGGTAAAATGTCCATGAGTGTCCATTGGAAAAAAAACTGTACTTTTTGTCCACAAAAGCATAAAATCCATGAAACATTGATATATTATCCATTGTTTGCATCACATTTCTTCTGAATGATCTGCTCTCTATCATCGTTCTTCAAGAAATGATGCAAGATATAATTTTTCAAAGTAGTGCAGCAGTTTTAGTTATAATATCCAAGCAGTGCTGTCAGAGTTTAATATTCTCCCGCCATTGTCATTGTAGTAAATCTCACAAACAAAACTTTAAGCCAATGACACGATCCAACAACATGTTCTGTTTATTTTCCGCATGCCTGCACATCTACACAGACGCACAGCAAGCCATATTATTTTATAATTGTATAAAATAATCCTGAAAAAAAGCACAAACACGGCAGAGATGCCAAATTCAGCGGCTGGAATTAGCTAAGGTGACGGCTCACAGACAGCAGTGGCAATCCACCTGTCACTCAAGTGTCACTCACGCATTTAATTGTGCAGAACTTTAAGGCTTAATATAATTTAAACGGATGAGTTATAAAAAAATTCACCCCCCTCAGAGTTGTCATGTCAGTTAGCAGTCTAGACCAAAACCACAATTTGATCCAGGCTGTAAACATGGCTATTTTAACATGTGGGTCAGTGAGATTCTGCTCTCTTTTGCAGCCTGTCCCTAGCGGCCAGTCGATGAATTGCAGTTTAAGTCACTTCCGTATTGGTTTCATGAGAAACTGGGGGAGGTTGCCGCTTGATCATCATCAAATGTAAACTCTATACAAATAAATTGACTTGACTTAAGGCAAATCTGTAATGCTTTCACTCTGGGAAGAGTCTCTGTAAATTTCACCATGTTATTTAAAGCTTCTTAAATAAAGTACACAAACGCTTTTCCACTGCGTGGCAAGACTCGGCTCGGCTCGGTTTGGCACGGCTCGCTTTACTTTCGGTTTGCTTTTCCACTGCAGTTTAGTACCGCTTCAAAGTGGGTGGGATTATAAACTGATATAGTTACTGCCGTGGATCCGCTCCTCGGCTACTAACGAGTCTGCACCCTGTCTACTGACCACTACAGCCATTTCTTTTTTCAAGTTGCATGCGACTTCGTTTAAAGCAAGTTGTTTAAAAAAAAAACGCATGAACAAATGATATTGCGGTGGCTGTTACTGACTATTTAAATCTAGCGGGTTTGGTGTCTTGTGTTTCAAATCCAATGACGCTGATAGTGACAATTCTCTCTGACCAATCAGTGATCTGCAGTGTTTACACGTCACATTTAGTTTAGGTATGGCACGCTTGGAACCTCAACTGAGGTGGTACTATTTAAGCAAGCCGTACCGTTCTGTACCGAGCCATCACATGCAGTGGAAAAGCACAATTATAAATGCAGTGACAGTCCCCATGGATCAATGTGAAGTTTACTGCTTTACGAAAAAACACAGTGGCGATAGTGACTCTCAGTTCATTAATTGCCATACTGTGGTTTGGTTGGTAGTGCTTATTTTTTAACTACTGCACCACCACCCTCAAGTTTGTAACTGAACTCATGCTAAAAATGACTGTATAGTCAAATATTATGTGATGTGATTGGCAGTTAGTGTCACGTCTCTCAGCATTTTCACTTTCAGTTGTGTTAGTTCAGACCTGGACCCAGTTTTGCAAAGACTTCCCAATGTTCACTTGAGATGTGATACACAGAAACATGTCTTTCTTTTTCTCAGACAAAATGGCATAGGTATGAGTTCAATGTGTGCACGGGCAGGTGGAGTGATTGCACCTATCATCTACCTCATGAGAAACATCAGCCATCAAGCCCCCATGGTGGTATTCGGCCTGTGCTCGCTCATAGGTGCCGCCCTCACCATGTTTCTGCCTGAGACAGCCCATAATCCCCTGCCAGACACTATAGAGGATGTGGAGAGCCCCAGCTTCAGGTGAGACACCGCAGAGGAATGAGCTCTATGCCAAATATATAAATTTTTTCATTCATTAGTTCTATGCAAGTAATTACCAACATTCATTAGATCAAAATTCACTTTTATATGGTTTTTGAGCATATTTATTTGTCCTCAGTGTGTGTACACAACCACCCTGTTTTGGTAAAAATCCATCCATTTTACTATTTTTCCCATAAATCTGAAACAGTGTCTCAAAATGAGCCATTCAGGAATGTGCTCCAATGTGACATCATGGGCCCTGCCCATGACTGGTGACGGAATGTGGCCTATTAGCTTAGCTTCTCCCCTGAGTGAACTATACACAGTCCATCTTGTTTATCTCCTCGCCCGAGCATTTAACAGCAGCATTCAAGTAAGAAATGTATTCTTATTAAAGCTACTAAAGTTCATTCATTCAATGTCTTTGGATATTATAAATTTAACCTATACATTGTGCTCTCATTAAACACCAGTTCAGTCTCTCATGTATCCCACATGACAAAATTGTTTGTCACTTCCATTAACAAATCCTGTAGCCTCACGGGATAGGTTGGTATGTAGTTTTTGTTGATAATGCTGACTAATCGTTTCAGTCCTAATCCATTCTGCAGATTCTCCCCCCAAATCCACACAGAAGTGCTGAAAACAGCAGCAAGATTCCATCTGAGCCTTGTTTTCATTTATCCTTAGAGATTTCATAAATGTGAATTCCTGCAGTTTACAAAGTTTTATTAAGATTCAAACACCTTTTGGGAGACTGTTGATTAGTTTCTTGTTGTTTTGTATAAACATGTATAGTATAATGCAATACACAAATGTATAGTATAATGCAATGTAAGTCGCTTTGGATAAAAGCGTCTGCCAAATGCATAAATGTAAATAAATGTTTTGAGTAGTTTATTTTGACATACGGTGGTTAGTTGTTGACACTTATAGTATAGACACTTATAGGACTCTAAAATGTTGCCAGCACCCTCAGCAGGGACATTTTAAAATTGTTTTCTCTGCCTGGTTTTGGAGGGTTTTCCCCCCCTTTTCTTTTTTTTTTAAACAAGGAAGGCTGGATAGAACATAAACCACGGATCAAAACAACGAAGCTATTTAAGCGTCTCAAGAAAACCACAATATTTTATTAAGAACATATTTTATTTAGAGCAGATCACAGTTAAACCTGATACAAATGAAATGTGGTTGATCTTTGCCCTCATTTGCCTTACAGGACTACAGCTGAGAAGTCACAACATGCTTTGTATGAAGAGTGTCCCAAATAGAACCTCGACATCATCCTCTGAACAGTGGGCCCAAACTAATCCCTCTCCAAACAACCATTTCGGAAGGAAAGACTTTTCATGTGTTGTTTCCAACTCTTCTTTCCAGGAGTACTTGAATGTAGTCAGGCAAGTGCTAAATGCAGTGCTTGTATGAAGGCAAAGGAAATACATTACTGAGACTGGATTTTGGAAGCAGTTTTATCACAATATTACAATAATATATATTGATATGAGGGCATTTTTTGATGAAATGGATAAATCTGAAGGTCTGAATCTCCAGCTATGTTTCACTCTGCCTGCTGGGTTTGTGAATATAAAATTAACTGTAACATTTTTGGATATGTGCAGTTATAGGCAGCATCTCTTTTTTTCTTTTTTCTTTTTTTCTTTTTTTTAATGTCCGTAACTGATGTCTTCATACATTTATTGCCTCTTTAAAAAAAGCCCATTCCACTGTAAAAAAAAAGAAAAAATGCTGAGAAAACTTAGAAAAAATAAGGCAAGCTATCACATTCAACTTAGGTTAACTCAACTAATTCAACTTTTATTCCAGTTAAAGTCAACTTAAATACTTTGCCTTCAACTGGAGCGAATTAGTTGAGTATGATAGGTTGCCTTATTTTTTTCCAAATTAGGTCAACCCTTTTTTTTAACAGTGACAAGAATGCACTGAAATGCTCCTCACAAACTCATCAACACAAGCTTTTCTCTGTCACCCATCAGTAGTTTAGTAGTTTTCACTGGGTGGAAAAACCAATAATACCTGCTAGAATTTACATTTAAAATGTTTTAAGTGACAAGTGTCTAAACATTTCAGTGTACAATTGTTAAGTCAGAATTTAGCTGCTTAAGTTCAGTTGATGCTGCTGCTGATGGATACTGTAACTATACTATTCTTCAGCTTTCTTGTAATGCTATCAGCTAATCTGCATTGTGAAGACAAAGTATTCCAGTAGCATCAGTGTAATTAGTCACCACCTGGTATTCACGACTCAAAAAAATGAACCTGCTTAGAAGAAATACCAACCTCAACAGAGCCTGCTTTATACTATTACATACTCAATACTGTTTCCAAACTTCTTAAAGCATTTTGCACTTACCAAATCTCACAGTCAGCATTCATGCAGTATTCTTCTAAGGTATAATATATATTCCTAAGGGGTTAAGGTCCAGTCATGTTCCTTCGGGCTGATTTTCACCCTTCTACTGACTTCTTCTGCTACTACTTTCATTTTTCCAATATCTGTGCACTCATCATCTGACACTAAGAGGAATAGTTAGTATGTGCATCAAATCAATATAAAAAAGCATTGATTATCATTGGCCTGTTGTAAAATTAAGCATAGCATGATCCTGCAGTTATTTTTGTTAAAAGAAGGGAGAGAACAACATGAAATAAACTACTACATTTTTCTTTAAAAAGGAAAAAAAAAAAACATTGCCTTGCCATTTCTGAATGCTAAAGCAGTTTCTCATATTAAAGGTGTAGTATGTGATTTCTGCACCACTAAGAGCATTAAACAGTTGCAAAAATAATGAGGTAGTCCCAAACATTTAGTCCCAAGCCAGTGCTGTACCAATGGGCCACTCAAACAACAGACTGCAATACTGAAATAAAAGGCTTCACTATCAAAAACTCTATTTTTTTTTTAGCTAACTGTCACCACCTTCTGGAGATAAACGTTACTTAATTCTTGATTATTCTTACTGAACCTGTTTTTTTTTTTTTTTTTTTTTCCAGAATCAAATACAACTAAAATGATCCTACGGGGTCTTCTGTATTTCTACAATATAGTGTTTATGTATTTTATAGAGTATTTACTGAATAATTTCATTTTTATACAAATGAATTACAGGGTTTTGTACATTTTTTTATATATAACTGAAAATGGATTTAGATATGGCCAAACTATACATTACTAGTACATTTATTTTATTTTTGTCTCTGTTACCTGACATGTATTAAATAAGTTTTACAAAGTTAAACATTTGGATTTATGTTATTTTGTTAACAGAACATTGCACAGCAAATTCTGCTGATTTACACATGTCACCATGGTGAAGAAGCTGTAGAGGTTTCATGGAAATTGTGAGAATGATTGGTCTTGGAAGCAACATTATCTGTATTATTGTGTCCTGTAGCCACAGGTTGTTTTGTGAAGAGCTTCCATTTGCAAGCACACATACATTACTCATTTCTGGTTATGAAACACTATCCAAGGACTTCACACTACAACTGGCATTTTAATTAGTGTGTGATAGCAGCTGCAGCCTCCTGTCCGAGTGACATAAAACCAGTGTGTTCTCAGACTGAAAACCTTTATACAGTGCCTGCTATCCACATGAAGTTATGAAGACACAAAAAACGGTTCTCTCAAAGTTATGAACGAACATTCTTCCAGTAACATTAATCAAATGTTTGTTCAATGTTACCTGGTTTTCAATAGTCACAAAAACGTTATTTATACATAGTTTTAGAAGGTTTTTTAAATGTCCTTATAAATTTAGGAGAAAACGTTCTTAGAACATATTGGAACATCCTTTAAACATTAGAACTTAATTAAATTCAAATGAATAAGGTTGTGTGTGCTGTTTTAAAAGAACATCCCTGTTAATGTCATTGTGAAGAGGTCTGATTCACTGATCGCATCTGAACTCTAATCACTGGTCAGAAGTATGTTTTTGTGCTACTGACCATGTTATATTATAAATTATGAAGACACTCGCAGACATCATGAAACGCAACAAGGTAACATGCTTCTAGAGATGCACCGATACTAAATGTATCTGTCGATACGATAGCCGATTATTCAGAATGATATCGGCCGATACTGATACTGATACCGATAGTTTGGTTTTTCTTAAGGAAGAAAAAAATCTCCCAAATACTGTAGCAAACTATAGTTATCCCTCTCATTTGGTACACTACAATATTAGAGCTTACAATTAACAACAGAGGTATTATATTCAGCTGCTGTTTATTTTCAGATATAATAAGTACACTCAAATAAAAACTAAAATGTTTGTATAAAACTTAGTATCAAAAAAGGTAGTTTTCATAAGCACTTGTTGTCTTCATGGCAAATTACAAACATATAATTAACAGTAAATAAGCTCCTCTTTGGTGTTTTTTTATATATAGATAGCTAAGGAACTGTGAACACTGAAAAACATTCCTGAGGTAAATGTGACATGATGTGGCATATTGTTCACAAGCTGTTTTATTGACGGCTTTCCGCGGTTGAAACACAAATAAAGTGATTACATGAGACATGATACATTCTGGTAAGTTTTACTATATCTTTCAACATACCTTTGATGTTTATGCATGTTTTTCGAGATAAAACTTGTACTGAAGAGGAAGAAAAGCCTCGCGCTCCGCGCTGCCGTCTGAACTGAGACTTTATAGCGATCTGACACTTCACATTTAAGAGCGTCAAAACGCCATTTATTGTTTGAATTTTATGATAAAATGGACAGAATTTGAAAACTGAAACTTTTATTCTGGTCAGAAGTAACAAAGCACAAAGCTTTTGCTATTATTAGGTGGGAGGCGCTACAAATAATATTTGATGTAGATAACGCAGACCTGGAAACCCTGGCTTGAATTAGGGCGATTCACAGGGTCAAAAGGAGCCTGCTTTAACTTAATTATTTTAAACTGTTAATGCATTAAAATTCAACACGAGTGATTTTCTTCACACACAGTATGTACGAGTTGCAGTCTGAACACGTTTTTCCGCACACTTTTGATTTACAGGATATAATCGGCCCTGATCATCGGTAGTTTTTAAACAATCGGCCGATGGCCTATAGTGATAATAATAGCTTTTATCGATACCGATTGTTGGCCGATACATCGGTGCATCTCTACATGCTTCATGCCAGCATGCAAAACTCATTAATGGCTCCGAGCATGCATTGCGGCATGAATAAATTATGCAGCTAGATTCTTTTACTATTTATATTTTAATGTTTTTTTAATTATTATTATTGTCACCATTGCTGAGGTTTGTATGATTGATATACAAGTCTGTCTCAACTTTTACACAAGATGTTATAGCATTTGTAGAAGATCACTTCACAAGTGTTGAACGGTTGAACTTTTTTTATTCATTAATGCTTCAAATTTAAATCAGTCATGAAACTACAGAAAAAGCAGTTATTTAAGCCACTTTGATACAATCATTTGACTTTCATTAAATTAGATTGTTGATCTGCTTTTCATCTATCTCTTTCTTAAGCAACGAATGTTCTCTGACACTATTGCAATTGCTGAAAGAGAAATAAGTTAACAAGATTCAAGAATGCAATTTTTCCCAAATATCCACACAATTGCAAATGTGACATTGATTTTATACAACAGTTCAACAATTAAAAGGGTAATATTAAGTGATGTCCATTGTAAACAGTATTGTTTATAGTGTTTGTTCCATTTTGCAACGAAATAATAGTTCCAAGGAAAGCTGTGTTCGTGAACGAATCTGCTGCTTTGAACGAATCGGGCAGCTGTGTTCGTGAACGAATCAATGATTCAATGACCCATTCATAAATACAGCCACTTGCTTTGATGCTAAATGAATGAATGACTCGATGACTTACTCATTAAGACACCACCACCTACTGGTGATTTTAGTTTAATGTTTAAAAGCGTTACTGTTTTTACCATCATTGCATGTATCTCTATTGATTTTTTTTTATTTAAAACATTATTTATTTTATAAAGGTAAAAAAATGCACCTGAAAATCAATTTAAGAGGGCAAATATTGTTCCTTAATGGAAAAGGTGTGACTGCAGTGTAAGTGGAAGAGAGGGGTATGCAGAAGGATGTTAAATGGGAGACCGGGGGCAATTGTAACAAATTTTGGTCATGTCGTCATTACTCAAAAACCTTTTGAAATACAGTATTTGGATACATTTTTTATGTCAGTAACTTGTATCTGTGTTCTACTTGTTAACAGTCACCAAATGTTTTTACAAACAATGTTAGTCACAATATTGATTGAAACATTAGAAGTCAAATGTTGCATCTGCCCCCACATGCGGGGGCGATTGTAACAGCATATGGGCAATTGTAACAACACATGTAATACCTTCATATAAATACCAATGACCACAATAAACTCCAGAGAATATGGATATAGTTAAAACTATTTAATATTCACTACATCCATATTATCCAGAACAATTAGGCTAATTAACTCCCCTTGCTGTTTTCCTTGGTCTAAACCTAGGCTTGCTGTGAACAGAGAGTGTATAAGGCCTATTCAGTAAAATGGATCCCCAGATCGAGAGGCAAAAACACTTTTCTTAAATTATTGGAAAAAATAATCTATTTTGATGTCCTTACTAAGCTGGACACTATTTCAAGTTTCTAACACTACGTTACAATTGCTCCCGACTGTACCACCCCGTGACAAGCTACCCTGCTAGCTAGAAACAACGAAGCTAATGTTTGACAAAGATATCAAATGTTAGACAACAGAATGGTTATCAAAACAAGACAGGTTTAAATTCATAGACATTTATGGTTAAGACAGTATGAGGAAAATACTGTAGATGGAAAAAAAAAATTACTTTTATACCTCAAAAATGAGTCTTTGTAGAAAAGATTTAACAAGTATGATTTATTAGCTTGTCCTTTGGCATGCAGAGAGGGATCTCCACAGAGCACATGAAAAATGAGTTTCATGGATCTGTCTCATTTCTGACTGGTGTAATTTGAGATGTTACAATTGCAACTTACAACTTTGTGAGACTATAAGTTTGAATTAATCTCTCTTTGCATGTCACATTGACAGTACAGAATGGTTCTTTCGGCAATATCCTGAACGTAAGCATTCGTTTAATTTGTCATAGAACGGAGGCGAGATCATTTAATATGTGTAAAATATGCTGACTGGTCGACAGATGGAAGCATTGAGCCAAGCATCTCTGTTATATGGCTCTTGAACCTGATAGACTGCGTGTGCATCCATCCATCAAAAATCAACAAATCTAAATTTGTCTGTTACTTTAACGTACTCTAATCAAGCAAACAACAGCTGTTTTCAGGATTTAGATTAATTATTATACAAAAAAATAAATAAAAATAAATTAGAAATATGCTGTAGTGTAGCCTATTGTGAATAGACTAGACATGCACACAGCGGAGTGATTATATTCACAAAAATATAGCACAGCCTCCACTACTTTACTGATTTTTTTTATATTATAAGCGCGGCTACAGTTTTAAAAGCAAGTTTACACTTTAGTCAATGCATTAGCACAGATACCTATGCTTGGATTTTGTCGCAGAAGGGGGATTACGGGAGAGGGGGTGACTCATTTGGTGGAATTCCTCAATTTTTGATTTACCATTCTTTGTAAATTATTTAAACACTTTCCAACTAACACGAAAACCATCACCGAGGAGTAATAAAACCGACTCGTGTGTGTCGGTCGCCCAGCGTGTTCAGTCTTTCGCCTACCCTGTTTACAAACCCTCGGGTGGGGGCTGATTGACAGATTTCTCAGCCAATGAAATGCTCAAGCTCATGTTGAACGCGATCCAGAGCATTCTTTTGGCTGAAGGAGCTGTCAATCAAAACGCAGCGCCATTGAGTTTCATTATGCTGCCGCTGCGCCATCATCAGCCAGCCGCTCGGAGCAGTGAATAATATCCTGCTGAAAACGCTATTTACTCGCCGATCCCTGGTCGTCTGTTATTCTTTACACCATCACGGAAATCTTTGTGATTGGGTTGTGTACCATGGAAAACATAAAAACAGGACTTTAGGCTATCATCTGGGTAAGTGCATCATTTGTATTGGTTATTGTAGTTTATTAGAAATGGAAGCGTGCTCACCATCCATTGCATTTCAATACATGCCCTCATTCTCTATATATAAACGTATACATTACTAATAATAAGTCTATGTAATGGGATTTACACTAAGGATGCTGCAATTGTGATTTTTGTTGCATGCAGTGATTTGTAACACACAATGTTGCCTTTGCTCTTACTAATATTTTTTAGATGCGACCGATATTTAGTTTGCTCACGCTCCTGACCTCAGTTATTCTGCTGTGTCGGCATAAACCTGCAGTCCGCATCGTTCACTTCACATCAAACCCTCTCCTGCAGCTCAAAATTTGTTTATTAACGCCTTCTGGGTTGTTGTTGCTTAAACTGCGTTAACTAGGTCATCGTTACATCGTTGAGTAATGTTTTTTTTAATTAAATTTTCTCATGTGTGTGCTTTAAATATATAAATATATATATATATATATATATATATATATATATATATATATATATCACACTGTACAGAGTGTGATATTGATTCTGTACAGCTGTTAAATAATCAAGAAGTTATTATTGAGTGAATTTGAGTTGACACATACTTTGTCTTTGTGGTCTTTCACTCCTGAATGAATTTTCAAACTAATCGGATGATTAAGTGATTCTAGGATTTGTAACACACCTGTCTGGAATGCCCCAAACACAAGCAGTGATACAAATGGTGAAAAGTCAGAGTGTTGTCGGACTCAATATCAGTACTTTAAACTCGGTTTTGTGGCATTCAGTACATGTGTGTTATTGAGACTATGTACTGTATATGTAGGGCAGGACTTGAGTTTATGTTTGCTACAAATGACCTCAGCTAGAACATCATTATGGAGTAGCACAAAATACACAAAAATTAAAATATGCTTTTGAGGTTCCTAGAACAATTAATATGCAACATGCCTAGCTTAGTCAAAGTTTAGAGGTAATATTAAATAGTCATTATAATACAATAAAATACAGGCTGTGGTCTCTCAGTTGAGAGAAGAGCAAAACACTGAAATAACACTAAGCAATAAAACCAGAGATGAACAGTATTTTTAAATTTATTGTCATATCTGTGTTCTCTTATGTCAGATTCTTAAATTTAATCAACAATTTCAATCAGAATAAAAAGACACCATATGGCTATTACCCAATCAAATGAAATCAGTATCAACAAAATCCATCCTTGCATTAAATTAAATGCATCTCAGATGTGACATGAATGGCTTTACACAGCAATTATAATTGCATTAATTATGTTAAGAGATTAATGTTTTAAAAATAACATTTTTAATGTAGAAATATTAAATGATTGAAAAAATGAAATAATAGGCTACTTTTTAAATATGAAACTAAAACCGCCAGTAAGTGGTGGCAAATCAGTGTCTTAATGAGTGAGTTGAATCCTTCAATCAACCAATTAGTTCAAAATGCTAATTCATTTAACTTAGCAAACGACTACATTTATGAACGGGTAGCTTAATTGAATCATTTACTCATCTGATTCATTCAAATACACAGATTTTTTGAGGAACAAAACACTGTGTTGCTTGGAGACGCAGCGATTCTGCTGTTTGTTCTATTTTCTTTGATGGAGCAAAAACAGAATGTGTTGTGTCTATAAAAGTTAATAACTTGTTGTTTATTTTACTGTTGTATAAAATCTGTCAGATTTGCCATCATGCAGATGATCGTAAAAACAGCTTGTGTGATAACTCCTATCATATGCTTATGTTATTAATATAAAAAACAGGAACTCTTTAATGGGTATTTTTATAATTTTGATGACATTTCTGCCCCACTATAGTGTTGATGGCAATGAGAGGGGAGAGAGCACTCAGAACTCTTCAGATCGCATAATTTAGTGGAAAACTAATAGAAATGATCATTCTCTGTAAAGAAATGAGGCATGAACATATGAGAATTGATCAATATCTTTTTAAATGTGTGCTCGTTTGGGCTAAAAGCCTTAATAGAGCTGTTTAAACTGTAGCCATGTGATCACAAATAAATTAGAGCAAATGAGATTCAATACTTGTGTCCTCCTTCTATGTGAAATAATGATAACAGTTTATGCCATTTGATTATGGCCTCGCAGCTCACAGTCGGAGGCTGTTAGCCCTGGCTGGCCCGTTTATAGCCCTCGCTCGCATTGGCTTGACAGTGGAAATGTGGCTAATAATTTCTGACTGGCAATTGAATATAACTGAACAAATCTAACAAACGTAAACGGGTAAAGGCGGGGCCCATAGGCTGCAGCCCAGTAAAGCCCAGTGGAAAGTCCGACCATGTGTATATGCTATAAGCAAAATTATTGATGATTAATTTTGCATTAATGGGTGTATTCAAATTTGTGTCCAGTTAAATGCTCTCTAGACTGTCCCTCCCTAACATCCCCTGCTCGAATTCTCATTTAATTATATGGCCGTTACTCCGTATGCAATTTCAGTTCTTCCATTTTTGCTTATGGTCACTTTGGATAAACTTTTGAGCTAATCACCTGAGCTGTAAATGCCATTTGACTCACCTTGGAGCCACAAAATTATTTCCAGTTTCAATAGGAAATACGTCAACACTATATAGGGTGCTGAAAGCAGTGTTTTTCTTTAAACATCAATTCAACAGTGATATTGATGCTCAAGACTAACATGTCTACACTGTAAAATGTAATAAGTTGACTTTACTTAGAAAAAGTGAGGAAACCAATTGCCTTAAAATTTCCAAGTAAAGTAGTGTATTCATTTTTAGTTGTCATAACTTAATTCAGTTAAGTAAAGAGAACTTGTTGGTCAAGTTCTGTTAACTCAAAATCATTAGTTGGGTTAACTTATTACTAGTGTTCACATTACTAGGAAAATCTTAAGAAACCGATTGCCTTAAAACTTTCAAGTAAGCTGAACTAAAAAATATAAGTTAAGACAAAAAGCAACAACAGATCTAAGACAAAACATTATTTATTGCTCATCAATTTTCTTCAGACACTACAATGTACCAAACAATGCCATTCTGGCTCCCCTAAATTCTAAAATATTTTCATTAATGTGACAATATGCATTAGTTTTGTTTCAGAGAATTGTGTGCAGGGGAAGAAAAACTCCAGATTTGGCACATCAGCCCAAAAATTAGTCACATGGCACCTGGAAGGTTTTCAAGTTCATCCATGACAATGGCTCAGTCTAGAATAATGCTGTGCATGAAGACTCCAAATGTAGTTCTTGTGGAGGAAGAATCCTGGCTGTCCTCTGTTATCACGGTCAGAATCCCGAAGAAGGGTGTGTCACAATCACAGTCCTAATAAAAAGGGAACAGCAATATCACAATTCTGGTTACATTACAAATTAAAATCACAAATGTACACATAACAAAGTACCAAGTCTACGTACAACTAACAGAGATTAATTATGGTTGTTAAAGGGTTAGTTAACCCAAAAACGAAAATTCTCAATAATTACTCACCCTCATGTCGTTCCACACCTGTAAGACCTTCGTTTATCTTCGGAACACAAATTAAGATATTTTTGATGAAATCCGAGAGCTCTCTGACCCCTCCATAGACAGCAATTTAATTACCACTTTCAAGGTCCAGAAAGGTACTAAAGACATTGTTAAAATAGTCCATGTGACTGCAGTGATTCAACCTTAATGTTATGAAGCAACGAGAATACTTTAAGTGCGCAAAAACAAAACAAAAATAACGACTTTATACAACAATCTCTTCTCTTCCCTGTCAGTCTCCTACTCTGTTGACATAGTAAACACAGCTTCTGTGTTCTACGTCAGAATACCGGCTCAGTATTGGTCGGTTCCTGCATGAGCATTACACACGTGTCATGCTGCTCACGTGAACAGCATCAGCCAATACTGAGCCGGCATTCTGACGTAGAACCTCGAAGCACTGAACGTAAACAGCGTAGGAGAATGAAATGGAAGAAAAGAAATTGTTGAATAATTGTTTTGTTTTGTTTTTGTGCACAAAAAGTATTCTTGCTGCTTCATAACATTAAGGTTGAACCACTGCAGTCACATGGACTATTTTAACAATGTCTTTAGTACCTTTCTGGACCTTGAAAGTGATGATTATATTGCTGTCTATGGACAAGTCATATACCTCTCGTATTTCATCAAAAATATCTTAATTTGTGTTCCGAAGATGAACGTAATTAATGACAGAAACTTCATTTTTGGGTGAACTAACCCTTTAAAGTATTGTCTGGAAGATATACAAAATAAAAATAAAAAATAACTGTATAATAATGTATAATAATGACAGAACAAAATGCTGGATAAAAAAAAAAAAAGAAATTAAACAAATGCAGAGTTTGTATGCCTGATCCAAGATAAGAGAGTTAAATGAAGCATATTGAATGCCTATATGTAATGTATGTGTGGGGAATCATAGTTTATAATCAAATATACAGAGAAAGTTACCTGTCAGCAATGTTTAAAAAAATCAGAGGTTTCTTCTCCATGAATGAGAGGAAGGCAATGAAGAACTGTGCACTTAGCAGTGATGACAGTGCTGTGAAAAGAAATAGAATAGAAAAAAATAGAATGAAATATCAAATGAGCGACAAAATCTAGTATAAAAAATTCAGTGACGTCAGTGCCCTGATAAATGTTACAACATTGAATGAAATATAAAATTGAGCTAATACAGTAACAGAATTTTGATTAAGAAAGAAGCATTGACAAGCTTACCATAGATTTAATTTGCGCAAAACTCTTTTCAACTGCCACTTTCTTTGTTGCACAAATTTCCAGAAATCAAGCTGCAAGTTGATAAAGCGCTGAGAAGAATTCTTGATTGAGGCTTCTGATTGTGATGTGATTGAACTCTGCATTGATCTGTGACAGGGAAAATAAAAATGTACATTGGGTTCACAGTTAGTGTGTTCAAGGCATACTTGTTTATTTTGTATCAACATGTCTAGAATGATTTCTTGTTAAATACCCCTTCAATGAATTAAATAACTTGAATGAACACAAACAGTCAGTGTGAAGGCATGGAATTGGACTAATTCTGGTGCAGCCTCCATGTTTTAAGCGACATTGCTACAGTAGTAACAATTTTGGAAGTAGTTCCTTTCAAAGGAAAAAATACACCAGGCTACTTACATTTCCAATGCATATCTCATTCCACAAAACAGATCCTGCAAATTAAGAAAAATAGCCTTAATCTACATGTCTCGTTCCACAAAACAAGTTCTGAAAATTAAGAAAATAATTCTTTCTACATAGATTTATATTTTTAATTACAAACCATTGTGTAGTCTTCAAACATTTTAATCTTAAGAAATCTAAAATAAAACAAATTATAACATCCCTGTACAACACACCTAAACTAGCATCCAAATATAAATCAGTAGAGTAATTAGTAAAGTTTTCCCCAGTCTACATTGTACACATAATAAAAATAGCTAAAACAAAAAACCCGTTCCTTTATTCAAAACATGCAGCCAAAGACCAGTAACTTGCAAATGCTAACTGCTAATTTCGATTAGCACAATCAAACACAACTCAACAATTTCAATAATATAACATCACATCCAGTGTCACTGTGTAAGTTATTTAATCTGATTATATTACACTATCGATTAATGCATATTAAACAATTCAGAATTTTTAAATATGACAAACAAGCACCAACTCACCGTTCCATGTGCTTCTCCCCTCAGAATACGCTGCAAATTGACTCCACCTACAGGTAGAACTGCGCATAACCACTCAAAAAATTTCGTACTACTAATTATTTTAAGTAGAGGATAATTGAATCCATTGAGTTTAATATCTTTCAGTTCTAACAAGTTGTCATTACTTAGTTAAACTCAGTAAGGTCAACAAACTTACTCAGAATAAGTTAAAATCACTTAATTTTTTTAGTAAGATCATCAGTTACATTTAACAGTGTAGACAATATTTTTGAGCATCATTTGTATTTATTTCAAGTCTTCTGAATCTATATGATAGATTTGTATGAGGAACATTCTTAGGTCATCATTTAATAAAAAGCATCCATCATAGTTCTCAAATTTAATTTGCGTGTGCACATTTTCAAATCTGGTGTTTGCAAAATTTCTACTTTTGTGTTCCACTAAAAAAAGAAAGAAAAAAAAGAACAGGGAAAAAAAGTGTTTGGAACAACAGAATTGTTTTTGGGTAAAAAATTCCTTTTATGATACAATTTACATTTGCTGTATCTATTTGAATGTTCTGGATATGTTACAACACATAATGAGCTGCCTACCTAAACAGCATTTTTGTGGTGCATGATCCCCAAGAATGTTGTCTATAGAAAGCCTACAGTAATTGGTGGGCTGTCTGTGTGTCTGCCAGGCACATGTAGTCTTGATTCTTGTTTTGTTTGATTTATTCCATCAGTATCAGACCTGGATACACTCATGAACCTTCCTTCACACAGCGACACACTATAACCCTCCTACAAATCGTACACACTAACTGTTCCATCTGGAAAAATTAAGTAGGCTTAGTGGGATGTGTGGCATCTATTTCGGGGTTGGTGGAAATCACACATAATGTCTTTCTCTGCCTCTCTCTCTCTCTCTCTCTCTCTTTCCCTGGAGAAGTAGTTAGTAAGTAGGAATTACTTAAAGGGGTCATGACATGAGAAATCAAATTTTCCTTGATCTTTTGTCATATAAGAGGTCTTTGTTCCAGTAAAGCATCCTGCAAATTTCATACTGTAGCTTAAAATGCCCTTCTCAATATAAACAAAGCATTCCTTTAGCCAAGCTCCAAAAACAATTAATTTGGATATTGTGGGTTTTGTGACATCACACAGCACAGGCAAATACATTTGCATATGACTGCCTCCAGAGCAAGACATCGGCGAATGGTATTCAGTGCCTATACTGGATGTGAGCCAACCAAATAAATTGGAAACACAGCAACATCGTAACCGTAAATGTTTTGTAAATGTTTTATATGGATAATGTTATCAAAACACTGTAGAGGGTCATTGATACTGTTTCCTATGCAATGATGTTAGCCAATCAGTGGCTGTTTACTGGCAAGCCTGAAAGGGGTACTGGCAAAGGGGTTTTTCAATAAAACTTGGCTGCCTATACAGTAGAATGTTTAAGTTTTTTTTTTTTTTTTTTTAGTCAAAAAAAAAAAAACTTCAGAAAACAGAGAAAAAAGGATGTTGTCTTCCCTTTTGACAAATAGCTAGGAGAACTTCAACACCCATATTGCACTGGGTATGTTGCCTGCCAAGGCCACTCCCACCACTCTGCTATGAATACACTTACCACAGTCGAAAACCGCTAGGAAGCACTTCTTGGCAAACTTTTAGTCAATATGTTGTCAACTTGTATTGTTCCTGGGTGCAAGAGTAAACGTTTAGCGGCAGGGAGTTACTTTCGGTTTCCAGTGAAGGATCCAGCACGTTGTAGGCAGTGGCTAAAGGCTGCCAAGACTTTTGAATAGCTACAGAGAGAATGCCACGATTGAAAATCTGGAAAAACCCTATATGTGTGATTGCTAAGGAGTGTCACCTGCGCACTGCACCAGACTCGTATCTCTCACGGAGGAGCTCCGGAAGCATAAAGGGCGGAGCGACGACAGTGAAGTACGAGAGAGGACCAGGCCTGGACTTTATGTTTTTAAATGAAGATTAGCTTTTTAGATTAGCTTTTACTTTCATTTTGTTGTTTGTCTATTTTGATATATATTAAAGTCTGTCTGAACGTTCGCCAGTTCCTGACTCCTCCTTCCCTGATCTACTAACCTCGTTACATCAACATTTCAAACTGGATGACCATGAACAGTGTTTTGGGACAAATGGTCAGAAACACCCATCCAAAGTCTGATTTAACAAAAAAAAAAAGAAAAACAGTGAAATGTACCACATAAAAAAATAATGCTCAACTGAAAGTTGTCAAAGTTGCAATGGTGAAGTAGTTGTTGATTTTCTTCTGCAGAGGCAGTTTTTCACCTATCTATTACGTCATAAATAGGCACATTCTAAGTCGTTCGCTGGGCTTGGTATTATTAAAAGTTGTTTTTAGGCTAACAAGGAAGTTTTCAGTTCTGAAACTTACAAGATATTCTTATTGTATGATGACCTCTTATATATCAAAAGCTCAAGGAAAATTTGCTTTCTCAGTTCACGACCCCTTTAAAGTCCAAAACATGTCATCAGGTGGACTTTTGCTGACAAATAAATGTGAATTCTCGGTCCAGGTAACGCAGACAATGAGTGAATATTGTTCATTTACTTATACTACAGGCATTGTAACAATACAAAGTGGGTTGAAAATCGGCAAAGTTACACTTTAATGGAGCTGCCTCTTAAAAACTTTTTGGAAACACTCGTGCACCATTTCTGTCATTGACAAAACATTGTGTTGGTATTTACTGGTGGAATTGTCAAAACACTGCACAAAACCACTTCCAGGACATTGTCACATTCTCCTTAACCACAAAAGCAGTTTGCAACTCACATGTACATTTTTGCTCCATTTCGAAAAATTTTTTTTTTTTTGCTTATGTTAACAATTAACCCAATGCTTCTTGAGGTTTGCATGTTGAAATAAATTGTGTAAATGCTTAGCACAAAGGAGAAACCATGTCCATAATGTGCATGACTTAGTGTTCAGAAAGGAAGCAGCTGAATGAAGCAGCTGGTCACAACATCAGCATGCAGAACCCTGGAAAGGTAACCGTGGAAACACAGATGACCGTTCTGAACATTCTGGTGTTTTATTCCACTTGCTCTTCTAACTAGGCTGTACCTTTAAGCTGGAGCATTTGTTGAAGTGAAAATATCTTGGTTTTTTTTCTAGGCAGTGTCATGTCATCCTGTTTTGCTCACCCTCTGTCAGATGTGTTCTCTGAGCAGACTTATGGGGCTCATCTCATAGAGGTGTGCTTATGCCGTCAGACATTGCCTTAACTGCCCTTCCTAGCAGTCTAGAAATGTTCTAGAGTCTGTATTCCAAACTGTGTAAGGTAAATGTCAGAGACTTTATTCTAATACTGCAGGCAAAATGTCACATGTTGAGGAACAGAGCAGAACAAAGACAACAGTGTGTGTGTTGGCTATAGAGATATAGAAACACACTTTACTGATTTCTGCTAGAAAAATCAGTAGTAGAACTGTTCTGGTATTTATTGTTGTTGTACTTTTTATTTTTATTTTGAAGATTCTTCACACAGCTCAGTGCTAACTTTTTAGGATAAAATGGATCTTAGAGCTATTCATCTTTTGATCCAGCTGTTCTTTCAGTCTGTGCGGTTGACCAGTGGAAAGTCTAGAGTGGGTCAGACACTTTCGTCTCAGCTGCCCCACTCCCAGCCTCTGCTGAGGTCATCACATATCACCACGGCCCACGGTGCACTGCTCTGCCCTTGCGTAGGGAGCGTATGCCTGTTCTTTGAGAGAGACCATCAGCCAATCCATAGAGACAATTGGCCACTTTGTTGCCTTAGGCCAGAAACATACTTTACGCAAGTATGCAAATGTGAACGCGAAATGTTTGGCCTGGGCATATTAAGTGTGCTGTCCCATTTACCGTATTTAACATGTCTTCCTGCCTTGTCAAATGTTGTTTTCATGCAGTTTGCTGTAAACATTATAGTTTAATTAGCTTTAACTAACTTTCTCAGCAAGATTCTCTACAAATTGTGTAGTCACCAACTTGGAATTATAAGATTCTGTCTGCATTCTGAGCAGTTTTGAGATATTGAGCTTCAAAGTTTTTGCATTCCATACTCTTGTAGAACCTTTTTGTTTTCTTAAAAAAAAGTCCCAAAATGTACACAACAACTTAAAGAAAAACATCACATAATGTGAATAAGTTGTCACAGAATATGTGAATAATTCAATTTTGACAAAAATGTCAGATAGAACCTTATAATTCCATGGTGAGACTGTGTGTATTTTTTAAGCCTTAATATCATGGTGTGTCATTAAACAAGTTGTGTAATGACCACAGTACCAGAGTTCTGTTTAAAAATACTATTCAGCCACATATGTTTCTATTCTGGGAAATTTCCTGTGAAATTTACACCATTCTATTTTAGTAGCATTGCATTTTCAAATGAAATGATGAAATCAACTTCTTGTTCAGAATGCTTTTTATGTAAACAGTCAGTTTGTCCTCAGTTAACCTAAACAAGTGGAGGGAAAAAAAATTGTAACAAACTACTGGATCTGTGCATTAGGCCTTGCAGTATACATGCAGCCAAACTGAGCTGGTTATGTCTATTGTGTCATTAATCAAACAACAATGTTTACAAGAAATAAGAAAACATGACTTTTCAAGAAAAATACTTTCATGCCATCCTTAAATAATAATTTGTTAAAGGGTTAGTTCGCCTAGAAATAAATATACTATAGTTAATTATTCACCCTCATGTCGTTTCACAGCTGTAAGGCCTTCCTTCATATTCAGAACACAAATGAAGATATTTTTTATATTTTTAATGACCCCCCCCAATCAAATAGGATAATTGAATAAAGTCAAGTCTGTCATTAAGTAATTAATGACAGAATTTAAATTTTTGGGTGAAATAACCCTTTAATGTAATATTTAACTGCACGAGACTACTTGTTACACTTAATGAGTTTGACTTTGTAATTTGTTCAGAATTAATGTTTTAAAAGATAGTTGAGGTTTGCAGGGTGTAACATTTTTGTTTGTTAAGAACAAATTTTAAAACTTGAAACTCTTTCTGTGCTGCATTTAGTTACACACACATCCACGCAGTTGATGGCCAAATATGATTGCAGTTTAGGGTGTTCCTTGTATCTGGATTAAATTAGACGGTCTGGGAGTGAAATATATACCACATGTCTTGGTGGGAAGCTTAGCCTACTAAATTCAAAATATTACAAAGGAGTCAGATTTATCTCTGTCCTTAGTGATATGGTTTGTCATTATGGTGTGTTTGTGGCTGATTGTGATTGCTGTCTGGAAAGCAGACTTTGTAGAGGAATTCAATTAGCTGGAACAGTTTGCTTCCTCACAGTCCCCAGGGCCAAAGCTGAATCACACAAACACCGCCACGTTTTTTCTCTGATCAAACAATCTCTTTACCTAAACCATGGCTTGTTTGTGTTTGGGTACAAACATTGACTAAATAGCAGGCATTAATTGGGTATGTGTGGATTAACATTTCAAACTAAGGGTGTGTTCACACTTGTTTGGTTCTCTTGGTTCTTTTGGTCCGGGGAAAAAAAAGAAAGAAAATGTTACATTTTAGCCCTGGTTCGCTTAGCATTCATACTGTCATTTTTAACATCGAACCCAATGATACAAAAAAAAAAAAAAAACGCTTTTATGATGTATAGAACCTGTTAGAATGCTCATCTGCAGTTAAGATGCACTTCATTTCTTTAGTACAAACCACAGATGTGGCGAAAAGCTGAGAAGCATCTTAATGTGTGTACACACAATTGACTTTATCGCTGTCAGTATGACCACACCTTTATGCAGCAACTATACAGGTCTTAAAGGTGTTGGAGCAAGTGTTGTCACTGTACCAATACCAGTAAAATTGCACGTTTCTCAGTATCATAGCTAGGTACCAAAAACTGTTGTAACTTTTTAACTATTTTATTTAACTGTGTGGAAAAAAATAATCAAGTTAATTAATAATAGTAATAATAATAATAATTATAAGTAAATAACACATTATAAATAAACCTATTAGTCTGCATTTACTCTCCAACGCTTTAGAACCATTCTCTATTTCAGGGGTAACACTTCACAATAAGGTTCATTAGTTAACATTAGTTAACTAGTTAACATGAACTAATAATGAACTGCACTTATACAGCATTTATTAATCTTTTGTTAATGTTAATTTCAACATTTACTAATACATTATTAAAAATCTTGTTAACATTAGTTAATGCACTGTGAACTAACATGAACAAACAACGAACAACTGTATTTTCATTAATTAACATTAAAAAAGATTAGTAAATTCAGTAACAAATGTATTGCTCATGTTAGTTTATGTTAGTTAATACATTAACTAAGGTTTAACTAATGAACCTTATTGTAAATTGTTACCAAATTGTTTTTTTGTCCCTTCCGTTGGCATGGTTATCAGTGTCAATCGGTACAATTTCAGATTCAGTGCTGCATTTAAATATGGTTGCATACTTAACAACATGTAAAAAACATATTCCAAATGTGAATGGATTATATACAGAAAACAAGTAAGAGCAATCCTTTTATAATCACAGAAGGTGTCAATCAATTCAGTTTGGCGCAAGCGCACTGACTGAGTTTTGCACTTTTGCGAAAATTCCTGGAACATTCAATGAAGTTCACTAAACTGCACAATGAATCTCTTATTTACATAATGTTTGTTATTAGGAATGTAGTTGTGAATGTGCAGAAATCAAGAAGCTTTTTTTTTTTAGTCCAATCTGAAACTAATTTTCTCATTATAAAAAAAAAAATGGGGTCATAAGTGATGAAATAAACAGAAAACACACCTTGAAGGGTTAGTTCACCCAAAAATGAAAATGATGTAATTTATTACTCAACCTCATGTTGTTGCACCCTCACCCGTAAGACCTTCGTTCATCTTCGGAACACAAATTAAGATATTTTTGATGAAATCCGATGGCTCACTGAGGCCTCTATTGCCAGCAATGTCACTGAACCTTTCAAGATCCATAAAGGTACTAAAACATATTTAAAACAGTTCATGTGATTACAGTGGTTCTACCTTAATATTATAAAGCAACAAGAATACTTTTTGTGCGCCAGAAAAACAATTTCAACATCAGTCTAGTGATGGCTGATTTCAAAACACTGGTTCGAAGCTTTACGAATCTTTTGTTTTGAATCAGTGGTTCGTAGCAAAATATGTTTTGAGTACCTTCCTGGATCTTGAGAGGTTTGTGACATTGCTGGCAATAGAGGCCTTACTAAGCCATCGGATTTCATCAAAAATATCTTAATTTGTTTTCCGAAGATGAACGAAGGTCCTACGGGTGAGGGTGCAACAACATGAGGGTGAGTAATAAATTACATTATTTTCATTTTTGGGTGACCTAAACCTTTAAATTAGTCTGAGGTTGTCATCTGGTCCATCTGTTTTTATACTGGTCAGGTTGTTGTAGTTCAATAGTTTTAGAAGGGTTTTGGCCATTTGTCAAGCTGGGGGATCCTGTTAAGTTTTGTGAACAGAACCCAAATCAGAATAGCCAGGGAGTTTTCAAAAAGGTCTTTTTTAAAAAAAAATGATGGCTGCATGTATTTGCTGGCTGGTTAATAAAGACCAGTAATAATTTCCCTTTCTCACACAGATTGCACACATAAACTTGACTGCATTATATCAGTGGCTAACACATCACATGGAATACATGTACAAAAAAAAAAAAAAAAAAAAGTTTGAGAGGTCATTGATGTTCTGTTTTCTATTTATCATTATAGTTTATGTAAAAGTCAATATTACATTGATCAACACTGACAAGCATAAGTTAACTACACTAATAGAATTGATTATTCGAAACAAAGGCCAATTAAGAATTAGCATTTTCATTTACCGTTTCAGTTTTCATCAGAGTGGATCCAGAATTTTCAGTTTCGACCAAGAATTTCAGTTCAAGAATTTCAGTGCGTTACAGGAATTAATGAAATGCTCTATTCCTGTTGAGCTCAGCTACGTCGAATGTTTATATTGTACAGACCCAAACAAAAGACATCTGTTCTTTGTGCATAATTCATGTTGTGTATTGTCTTGCTGTGTTTTAGATCATTCATACGCGTGCGTATGTGTTTGTAGGCAACAGTGCAGCTTTGTGCCTTCAGCAGTGAATATCCTGCCATGCCATTATCAGTCAGTAAATAACATTCATTTGAATGTGAGATTAGTTTTTTTTTCTTTCTCCTGTTGCCTATGGTCTGAGCTGCCCTCTCTCTGACATATAAAGAGTCTGTGTGTGTGAGTGAATGCTTGCATCCAGCTGAATGCACAACACCCTCAGGACTGCATCTTCACGAGAACCCCACATGATGATAGAGATGGGGAGAGAAGGACAAATCGAGGATAGAAAAAGATAGTAGTGCATGCTGGGAGTTTACTAGACCTAGAGCGAGGAAGACTGAACATGTGGAGGGAATAAATGTCAAACAGCCTGACACATACCAGTGTAATTGTAATTTTGAATTTTTGTGTCTGTCTGTCAGTCATCCTGTTCAGTCAGATTGTTTTAAGAAGGATCTGTAACTGGGTTTTAAAGAGTTTCCAATTTTGTTTACCATGCACTAAAAAGAAAAAAGAATTCAGGTCAGGTATTTGAGTCTAGTTTTTCCAGTACCAGTTTATTTTTATTTGCATTACTTGTAGTTTTCATTTTAGTTTAGGAGCACTTTTCTCCCTAAACGGGTAAAGACAAGCATGTAGGGGCATAGTCAAAAAAAAAAAAAAAAAAAAATTACTACAGAATTCAGTTAAAAAAAATACTTGATACATGACAGAGGACATTAGATGCCTTAAACAGGATTTCAATGCACATACTCACAAACAGTCCTCATGTGATGTAACAGGCAGAAAATGAAAGGTTTTCCCTTCTGTGAGCTGTACAGAGTGAGCGCTTCCTTTATTTTACATCCAAACAGTTCTAAAAATATAACTGAACCCTCAATTAAAGATTTTCCTCTGCCTGCTCCACACATACAATGTCTGGCTGAAGATCTCTGAACCTTACGGTTGTTTTGGTATCTTTTTTGGGACTAAACGGATATTAGGGCAGCACACCAAGATATTTCCGTTGACTTTTTTTTTTTTTTTTAAAGAATGTGATATGTGAACACGAGGGACATGCTGTCAGGTTTTAATGTCATTGCTGGGTCTGAATTCAGTTGGGCCAGACAGGTTCTTGGTTACATCCCTCGCTTTTTTTCTGTCTTGTTTATTAATGGAATAGTTTACCCAAAAATTTAAAAGGTCATCCAAAAAACTAAAAATTGTTTACTCCTGTTGTTCCAAATAATTTTCATGCGGCTCTTCCTAGTTTCTACACAATTTGTTTTTGTTTTTTGTTCTTTTTAGAGCTTAAAAAATGGTCTGTCCTTTTTAGAAGATTTTTTGGTAACACTTTACAATAATGTTCATTAGTTAATGTATTAACTAACATGAACTAACCATGAGCAATATATTTGTTACTGTATTTATTAATCTTCGTTAACGTTAGTTAATGGAAATACAGCTGTTCATTGTTTGTTAATGTTAACTAATGAACCATATTGTAAAGTGTTACCGATTATTTATTTTTTATTTTATTTTTTTAACAGGGGTAAAAAATCAGGTGTTCATGATCAAACAATCAATCCACAGACTCCAGTTCAACTCAAAATGAATAATACAGTAACACATCAGAGTCCTTTTGCATGAAGCTAGTTGAAAAAATTCAGAGTAGGTTTAGAGTTTCAGAGTAGGTTTAGTGTTGACAAAAACATACAAATCCAACCGGGTTTAGATCATGTTCAGTGTGCTCGATATAAACGTTCTCTGTCAACTCAGGGTTTGATCCAGAGTTTGTGATTTACTCTGAAGCGCGTGTACCTGAAAGTGTGACACGTGCAGCGAACAGCCAGTCACATGAAACATGGATAGCATCAGTTTGACTTCTTGCGAGAGAGCTGGTAAAATTTCACTTTTTCACTTTTTTATTAAAAATATCATGAATTTAAACGCATTTACAAGGCAGGAATAAACACTAATGCTGCAGCAAAAGTTTGAGAAGGCAGCTGAAAAAAATATGACTATATCAATGCAACTGAAACAATTGATTTTAAATACAGTAATTTACATTTGTTCAGAGTTCAAATGAAAATACTTGAGCTTAATCAGTTTAAAAGCTTGTATTTATATGTATTTGTATTATTTACATGCAAAGTTTAATATTAATTGTCAATTCATATAATAATTATATGAATATATTATATAAATAATTATACATCATTATAATTTGTGTAATAAATAATTAAATAATCTCAAATTTTTTTCACTATAAACTGATTTAATTTGAAGCAAGGGGGAGTGGCTTTATGGCAGCATCACATATATATGTGACTTTGCTCACAGCTGAATGGTCCAGTTTTGGTTTGCGATCTCTAACCCAGAATAAAACCTGCTCTGTTAGTGGTGTAGTGCAAGTTACCCTGGCAGTGAGCACTGCTAAAAAAACAGTCCACCTTCTTGAGCCTGAAAAATAAAAAAAAAACAGAAGTTGCTCAAGCTAATCTCAGGAACTGAAACCGACTTCATGTAACAAGCCTCAGGCATACATGCCATTCATAAATATTGTGGCTATTAAAACACAGACACACACTTACATAAATGAAGAAAGATCGAAATCCACATTTAAACCTTATAGGAGACATTATCTTTAAATGAAACATCCAAAATGCCTCCCTCTGTTAGAATTTTTTTGTTAATATTCCCACCACAGTGGGAGTTAATAAACTTCTCAATACCAGTACAATTTTAGTTGTTCAATCTTAATGCTAGAAACTTTATATTGACTATAATCATAAGAGATGTATACAAATGGCTGATTTATGTTCCCTTACTAAAATTCTTAATGCTCAGATGTTTTCCCAACATATATTAATGGAATAAATAAATCAGATTCTTGGTGGAACATGTTATACAAGCTTTGATGTGATATGATGTTTGATTTTTTTTTTTTTTTTTTGGTTTGTAATACAGAGGAACATGATTGTGACATAGAAAACAGTCTTGTGTGTGTGTGTGTGTGTGTATATATATATATATATATATATATATATATATATATATATATATATATATATATATATGTATAATATAATATAATTTTTTTTTTTTTCTGTCATTATGCACATCTGATCTCCGCAACCTATTTGCCACATTTTAGGATCTCTTGTAAGTGAACATAGGATGATATTTCTTTTTGGTGCTAAACAGACATGGACAATAATTCTGTATATAGAAAACCTCCATCAAGAATCTTTTCTACCTGTGTGTTTCACAGAAGAAAATAACATGTTTGGAACAACATGACATAATTGTAATATTGGCCAAATTTCATTTATGGGTGTATTAACCCTTTAATTAAATTTTGGCAGCCCAGTGTTACAGGAAAAAAATTGGCATCTTTGCTTTCCATTATAATTAACTTTTCAAATTGTGGCTTTTCATTTAACAAAGATCAGTTTAATACTGTCGCAGTCTCTTAAATCTTGTTGAATACCAAGATGGTTTTTTGCCTACTTTCAAACCTAATTAAGAAAATGGGTTTGTCCTAAATATGGCTCTCCTTAGAGGTTAATTTTATTTCTGTCATCTGTGCTTTGCTTTTGCGTGCGTGTTTGTGGTGAGTTATAGTCTGCAGTGTTATAGCTCTCTTCAGTCTTGGGAGAAGTACAATCACACTCACAGATCATCTTATCTTCTGAAGCATTTTGCAAAAAAAAGAGTTTACTCAGAATGACAAACCTTAATCTGATTGGCAGGCAAAGTTAATAGATTTTAATCAGTATGCTGGGAAACAAAGTTGACCGACTGATACAATGAGCACTTCTGGGGAAGTTTGTGGAATCGCTAAACATGAATATGGGATTTCAGTAAGATTTACCTTGATCTGACATTGGCTGCGTCTGAAAGCTTAAAAATGCTGCCTTTAGAGGATGCATTCCAAGGTAGGAAGGAATCAAGGCACGTCCAAATCCAATATTAGCTTCACTTCCTATCTCCTGAGATAGCTTTATCATATTGATTTTTGAAGGCAGCATAGATATGTCCTTAGCTGTGTTTGATTTCCCACAATCCTGTGCGTACCATTCTGTGACGAGCTAAAAAAAAAGATGTGGTATCTGAAAATTGCGGTTGGTGGTCAGGTTGCATGTAAATGAAGGTTTTAAACTTGTCCACTTTTGATGTCATTTATAGTGAGAAATTACTATTGTAGTAGTTAAATATTCGCTTAGTTATCACCAAAGCTCGGTCTATTTTGCTGTAGATCACTAAACTGTTATACTGCCCCAGAAGTCTGTCTGAAATCAATTTCGTGAGGTACCTTCATGCGTAAATGGTGCCTACAAAGATAGGGCAGTGAGGCAACAAAGCTTTCGGACACAGCCTTAAATTGCCACAGTGCACCTGGCACCTGAATGGGCTCAATAAAATGGCAAAATGTGCTTGACTACACCACCACATGTCTGGATATTCTCCAGGTTATTATGCTCTTCTCCATCGTTTGTTTATCATTTTGATGAATTGCTGTTGTTGTGATTAAAAAAAAAAAAAGTTAACCCAAAAATGAAAATTCTGTCATTAATTACTCACCCTTATGTCGTTCCACACCCGTAAGACCTTTGTTCATCTTCAGAACACAAATTAAGATATTTTTCATAAAATTCGATGGCTCAGTGAGGCCTGCATTGCCAGCAAGACAATTAGCACTTTCAATGCCCAGAAAGCTACTAAAGACTATTTAAAACAGTTCATGTGACTACAGTGGTTCAACCTTAAGGTTATGAAGCAACAAGAATACTTTTTGTGCGGCAAAAAAAACAAAATAACTTTATTCAGCAATATCTAGTGATGGGTGATTTCAAAACTTCGAAGCTTTACGAATCTTTTGTTTTGAATCAGTGGTTCGGGGCACGTGTCAAACTGCCAGAGTCACGTGATGTCAGTAAACGAGGCTTTGTTACGTGATAAGTGTTTCGAAATTTCAGTGGTTCACCACTGGGGGGCGTGACTTTGGCAGTTTGATGCGCGCTCCGAACCATTGATTCAAAACAAAAGATTTGTAAAGCGTCAAAGCTTCATGGTATGAACGAGCCTTAAGTGACATTCTGTAAAATGTATGCTCAAACTTTTTGGCTGGCTATTGCATGAAAATATAAATAAAGGGTAAGCTTAATTTTCACATTCTAAAAAAGAGAGAGAGAGAACCAGTTAATTTCTCCTTTTGTGTTAAAATGGCAAGAGGTTTATAGATACATATATTCTTCATCTGTTATGATGTTTGGGACATTGTGATTGTCAGGAATTGAATTACGAATTGTAAAAAAAAAAAAAAAAAGATATATCATGTGGCCCAACAGACAGTAAAAAGTCTAGATATGATTGACTAGGGCTGCATTTGTTTGTCATATATTTGACACTGTCTGGGTGAGTACCATCACTGTGTGATGTAATCTGTTGCTAAAAATAGCAGCTAATACTATTGAGTGTGGGGATACAGGAAGGTTGATTGTGATTAAACTGTTCCAAAGTGATTGAAATTTTTGTTCTTTACAAAAGGTCCATAATCCAGATCAGAGTGGACCGTAAAGCTGTTTATCACATTATGAATGTAATATTAATCTGTCTTCCTCTTTCTGTTTCTCTCAGGATTCTCTTTTGAACACAAAGCAATGTGGAGGAAATAAGGATTGTGCTGTGCTCTAAATACAGGTGAGTGTAAAAACACTGTATTAGAAGGTGTGATGGGCTCACATGAACTCACATGAATCTACACCCACAAAACTGCAGATTTTTGGCTTATGGCGTAACAGACATGTTAAAATGACTTTTTTGACCACTTATATCTTATAAAACAACTAGTAAAATGAGAATAATTAGTACATGTGGTTGTTGTTATTAGAATATTAATAATGTGTATTATTGTTTATTGTAGTCCAATAATTATTTTAAGTTAATATAAATTCTGAATATTGATTATCACACTTATACTAAAATAAATGGCCCACTAATTGGTTTTATATTCCCATCCCATGCTTGTTCATGTAATAAATATTTTGGCTAATATAGTACTCAGCTTTGTTTACATAGTTCAACATGTTTCAATCTGTTCCATATAATTCCACTGATTTCCTCAAAAGCAGCAAAGAAAATGGGCAAACATTCTATAAACAAAATGTTTAGGGCATTAAAGGTGTATTGTATGTCTTCATTTAGATAGCTTCATTTAGTAAATGTGTGTGATATAATGTTGGATAGAGTACAGAGTGTGTCTTCTCTGTGGAAGAAAACATATAATATTGACTCGGGAATGTGTGTATGTGTCATATGAACTAAATGGTGTGTGCTTTTGACTGTGAGGGTATGTGTGTTTTTGTAAGGTAATTTTCGCTAGCTAAGACATACTGAAGTGATTAGACTCTGTGGAATGTGTGTGTGTGTGGGTTTGGGTTTTGACCTTTCAGTGAGTCACGTGTTCCATAGTGTATAATAGTGGAACTGCTTACTACTGTCCTATGCCCCTTGGGTTTCTCTCTTTTCTTCTTCTGTTTCTTTCTCTTTTTTTTTTCTTGTCCAAGAAGAGAAACACACTGGTCAGCGTTTTAAGCCCAGGGCCTGCTGGGTAGTGTCAGTGGGTAGCTATACATCAAAGATGTTTGGAGTGAGCGTCTCAGCAGGCCTGACACTCCTAATGTATAATAAAGAGAACCCAGGGCCTATTTGCATTAAACCAGACTTCTGTGGCTCCAATAAGCACTTTCTACTCTGATGCTTTGCACAGTCTGAATGAGTATCATACGCTCTAGAGCTAGATGAAGGGTGAAACAGCATCATTTAGGAATGAAAGCTATAAGGAATTCAACAGTTCTGGTTCTGAGATGTTTCAGTGTAATTTCTGTGCTAGAAGTGTCAATGAAGACGAAGCTCTGATCAAATGAAATGGAGCAGAATGCACAGGCAGTGACTCATAAGGCAACTTTTAAAACCTAAAACACCATCTTAAAACTGCAATATTCAAGGTTAGATGTTCCAAAAAACTGTGAAACTGAGTGAAACAGCTTCTTGAACAAGAAGGACGAGACTTGATTTTGTCCATGGGAATTGTTGGATTGCTGTGATCTCATGTGAGTGACAGGTTGTCCCACCCTCGCCAATATTACAAGGGCATATGAATTTGAAAAAAAAAAAAAAATATATATATATATATATATATATATATATATATAGAATATAAAACTATATAATAAATAAATTAAATAAATAAATATTAAATAAATAAATACTGCAATTTTCCATAAAACATAACAATTGACAAGTTTGTTTTCATGGTGACTTTAAAGCACCCTAAAACATCAAAACTTAAAATCAGTTACTAATAAGACATCAAAATAAAATTACTTTGTTAAAGCAAAGCCAAAAGTGTCTTTTTAAAAAAAAAAAAAATGTCATAGAACAACATGTAGATATAAAGTTCACATTGTTTAAATAAATGGTCTTATAATATAAAAATATATAATATAAAAAATATAAAATATAAAAATTTATAATATAAAAAATACAAGTACAGTATGTTAATATTGCTATTTTTAGCATAAAAGGGAAGGTTAATTTGTTAACTTTGCCTGTATTCTATCGCTGAATCTTGGCACAAAATATTCATATTTCATGGTAGGTGAATTTTAAATTTTGTAAGTCATTGGACTGTTAGGATGAACCTTGTTTGGAAGTTAAACTGCAAGGTGAGTGATGTTTAAACTGTGCGAATAAAACAACAACAACAAAATAATAGTGCACGGTTCAGTTAAAAAAAAATTTAATTATCAGTAACACTTTACAATAAAGTTTTATTTAACATTATTTAACTACATTAGTTAACATGAACAAACCATGAAAAATACTTGTACAGCCTTTATTAATGTTAGCTTTAATGTTAATTTTAACATTTACTAATACATTTTTTAAAGGATTAGTTCACTTTCAAATAAAATTTTCCTGATAATTTACATACCCCCATGTCATCCAAGATGTTCATGTCTTTCTTTCTTCAGTCGAAAAGAAATTAAGGTTTTTGATGAAAACATTCCAGGATTATTCTCCTTGTAGTGGCCTCCAAATGGTTGAAGGTCAAAATTACAGTTTCAGTGCAGCTTCAAAGGGCTTTAAACGATACCAGACGAGGAATAAGGATCTTATCTAGCGAAACGATCAGTCATTTTCGAAAAAAAAATTAAATGTATATGCTTTATATAAACAAATGATCGTCTTCCAAGTGGCTCCGCCAAAACCGCACTTTCGTATTCTTCAAAAAGCTTACGCTGTATGTCCTATGCCTTCCCTATTCACCTTACGGAATGAACGCAGCACCAGTTCCATTTTTTCTGTAAGTAGAATAGGGAAGGCGTAGGACATGCAGCGTTAAAAGTTTTTTAACATTTTTAAGTAACATTAACAAAGGTTAATAAATGCTTTAAAAATATATTGTTCATTGTTAGCTCATGCTAGTTAATGCATCAAATAATGTTAACAAATGAGATCTTATTGTAAAGTGCTACCAAATTTTTTTAATCACATTTTTAAGATGAACCAAAAATTATGCATGTTTATCTGTAAGTATTTCAGAACAGTTGGTAACATTTTTCTTTGATTTCACCTAGCCGTGGGTTTGACACCAGCATGTATGCATGCATCACCCCAAATAAACTCTCAGCCTGCCATCTCATATGTTCCACCATAACCACCCACATGATTTACATGAGTGCCCACCTGAAAATATCACAGACGTTCCTTTAACCCACATAATCTCAGTGGAGCTGCAGTTTCGTAGTGTGTTTGCATAATTAAGAGGAAGACCTTTAAATCGAGTGCAGTCTGTCACATTCTGTGCTGTGGCATCTCTAAAGAGGGTTTATGGGGCAGCATTAATACCTTTTAATGGACAGTTGAGGATTGGATAAGCCCAGCTGTTCCTGTTCTATTGTTCCCAGTCAGAGCTGTGACACATATTGTATAGAGGCACTTGGAGGGCACACGGTTCTTGTTGGCGTCTTCATACACCACAATGTTCATTCAGAGAACGCAGCCTTACAAAGATCCTTTATCTGGCTGTTAACACTTGCACACCTAATGCCACAGCTGAACATTCCTCTAATTCTAATTCCACACGCACACACAAATCAAGATGTAGGGATGAGATATAACGGTCAATTCTTGTTCTTTTTTTCTTTCTTTTTTTCAGTGTAATAAAAAAGGAGTTACAAAAAAAAAAGTTTCACACCAAAAAGTTTTGTCACATTACTTTTAAGGGCAAAACTCTCTTTCTCATTCAAATTAATTTACTGTATATTACACTAATAAAAATGAGATTTCATTCACTTTGCAGTATGCTGCTGACAATTTTGACAAACTCAAACAGATCACAGTAATCACAATGCAAAAAAACTGTGCTAAAACTGGCTTAATTTTCTTCATGCTTTTTTAAATTGAGATTAATTATGACCAGGACAGGCTCTTAACTATTTGGCTGCGGCACAAAGTGTACATAGCAACAAAAAGTATTTTCTTTGCACTAAATGCAAATGGAAGTAAATGCTATTTACACTACGTGAAATTAGCAGTATTTTCTTTGCAAGTGTAAATAGTTGTTAGATGCTATTTATACTTAGTGCAAATAGTGGCAGAGACTATTTGCACCTCATTGTATTGTAGTATATTATAAAACAGTATACAGTAATAACAACATATTCAGTGATTATATTTATTAAAATCATAAATGGATGCGACCTTATTGGGAAAGCCCTCTCCTACACGTAACACCACATGATAAACACTTTTTTTTCCAATATTAAATTCCCGTTAGGCACTTTGTTTCCACTTTTAAATTTTTTTTTTAATTAATTTTTTTTAAAATAAATGCTGATTTGCGATGATTGGAATGTTTGGAAAAAGGTGAATTCGAACTCGGGTCGGTCTCATCAAAATCCAACGCCACCCGCATTAAAGCCCATTCATACCAAGGATGATTACTATAACGGCCTTGTTAAGTCAAACGGCCTTTTTTTTTTTTCTGGCTCAATTTTTATGAGACCTTTTAGCTTTATATTTAAAGAATGGTAAAATTATTGTACAGGTTAGAATGAATTCCCCAATATTATTTGCAAAGACGGTGCAAGTCCTCAGTAATGGCATGTTTCCTTGATGCAGGTTTAATGTCTCTGGTATTTTGTTGTTGGTGGTGTTCTGTCTCTTTAGTTTCGTTTTCTACTGTGAAACAATGGCCCGGGCCAGTGTTGCCACCTTGTACAACAACTGATGTACAACATACTGTTGTTGTGGCGTGTGTTCATTCAAAATTGTACTGTCAATTTTCACAATGAAAATATATTACAAATTTGCTTCTGTCATGATTCTCTAAGTGTCATAAATGCTGTAATTTTGACTTGAAAGCATTATTTTAGCAAAAAATGTTAAAAGAGAACACAAGTCATTTTTTTTAAATGTGTGTTTAACCACAGCGTGAGTCGTGCAACATTTCATTTGACCTCCAGGCTGCATTTCTTAGATCAGTGGTTGATAGTAAACATTAGGGCCGGAGATGTGGGTGGGGGTAATCTACAGTAGTAACAGCTATTTCTGTTGTTAATTTTGAAATAACCAGCTGAGCAGCTGCCTTTCAGCCATTCATATATGCCTGTGAGTAGGGTCAAGCTTCATATGACACAATCATACCACCCGTGAACAGTCAAAAGGTTCAGCACTCATCACCTTTTTTTTAATGCTACTGCAGAAATCAGTTAGATTGGAGATTTTACTTTGTTTGTGTATTAATTGCAGCAATGCGTAGTACATTATATCTTTAACGTAGTACTGCAGTTTTCCAAACTGCACTGTTTTTCATATTCCTGCATTTAGGAAAAGAAATAAGATTTAACTGTAAAATTGCTTTCAATAGCACTCACACATTTAAGTGAAATTTTCTAGTTTTGTTATGTCAGTGATGCCAAGATAGTGTTACATACATGCATTTGTGCAAGCATAATTGCAGAGGCATCAAAACAAAACTTAGGTTTGTGAGCATGCAACTTGGATGCACTGACCACATATGCACATGCACATGCACACCGAAGGGTCTTGTTTCCTGAGAAGTCTTGCTCCGACTGATGTTATGACTGAACAGTGTTCAGATGAAGTTTGTGGTGAAGTCACATGTGCTATAGTGCTATAGTTCAGTAGTTTAGGGTCTTTAAGATTGTTTATTATTGTTGAAAGAAGTCTTTTATGCTCACCAAGGCTGCATTTAAAATAAATAAATAATACAGTAAAAGCAGTAACATTGTGAAATATTATTACAATTTAAAATAACTTTTTTCTATTTTAATATATTTTCGAATGTAATTTATTCCTGTGATGGCAAAGCTGAATATATATATATATACATTGCATGTTATATGTTTGGCAACAGTTCTTCTAACCCTAATTGATGGAGTGTGTAACTTTTCATGTCTTAAACAACCATGTAGAAAGACACATTGTGGCCATATTCCAGGATGACAATGTCAAGATTCTTCAGGCTCAAATTCCTCTGAAAAATCCTCTGAAAAATCCTCTGAGCCCAGACCATTTATTCACACATCACAATATTTATTTCCATTAAGAGATGCATCAATTTTTGATCGAGATCTTGTATTGCCAGTGCAAGAGTCAAGCACTCTGTAAAGTCTACTCCAGCACATCCCAAAGATTTTCTTTGAATTTAAGGTCTGGACTAATGCCAGTTCATGTGTGAAAATGATTCTTCATGCTCCCTCCAAACCTATCTTTCACAGTTTGAGCCTGATGAATCTTGGCTTTGTCATCCTGGAATATGGACCACACTGAGTTTTGCTTGTTTTCCCACAAGTTGTCCGTCAACTCGTCCTGGACTATATCTGGATGAGTGTAATGTCTGGCTGTATCTCCATATTGACCTTTTACAGAGATTTAATAGGTTGAGCCACTTGTGTGGTAGAAACTCTGAGCGACTGAAGTCTGAAGTGAGCCGACATCTTTGACTTCAGTCAGCTTATTCAGCCTAGAGGCTCAATGACTGACTGCACCTGACATACCAATAGATCCTGCTATTGTTGACTCGTTGAAGTACTTTTTTCTCATGAACTTGTATTGTACACTGTAAAACAGTGAAAATCGCGAAATGAAATAAGTTCATTATACTTTAAATTTTTAAAAAGTTAATTCAACTTAACACATATTTGTTATCTGAACTCAAAAACGAGAAATCAGAACTCAATCTGAATAAGTTAGAAGAAATAATATGCTATTTTAAACTAATGATTTAAGATACAGAAATTAATTTAATCTAGTAGCTTACAACATTAGTCTATGGCTGACCACAACATTTAAAAGAAATTTTAAAAGAGAGTTTAAAAGAGAACTTATTCCATTGTTTCTAATTTATTTTTAAATAGTGTTTTCCAAGAAATTACATTTGTATAGCATAGGTTATGCTTTTATAGCTTTCATAACTACTAAAAGCTAATCAAATAAATACATAAACAATAATAAATACATGAATCTATTACTTACACTCTTCAATTTTTAAGTGATTCATTGTGGACCATTTGATCTGGTTCACTGAAATGAATCAAACTTACTATCTTAAGTAATATTTGCTATTAAAGTTTACATGACAGGTGCTATTAAAACATTTCTGTCTTAATATTGATATTTCCAAGATAAGGAAAGCTTGTCTAGTGACACTGTCTTTAAGAAAACTTTATAACCAAATAAAAAGCACATTAAAATCATTCTGATATTCAAAATGTTGTGTAATATTATATCACCAGCAAAATCAATCGGAATATATTGTGAATATGTGCTCCCAACACATACACATTTGATGAGAGTATAGACTGTTCTCTCACACTGTCGATATTGTGCCGTGCGGAGGAATCTGGTCTCCTAGCAACTGTGCGGGTTTGTCTGATGGGTCTCCTGTGGCCCGTTTTTGACTGGCAGTTGTGTCGCTAGAAATCCCTCATCACACAATCACACATACACTGACATTTCAGGTCAATTAAGAACCTTAGTATTAAGGTTTTCTTTGAGTAGAATTAAGCTTGATCACGTCTACGGACATATAATTTCATGAATCTTTCAATTTGTCGATTTTTATTTATTTATTTATTTTTAGTAAAAATGTAATGTCTGTGTGTGTGTGGTCCAGGTATTTCCTGCGTTGTGGGGAAGAAATGTCCCCACAAGAAAAGTAAAATGAGGAAAACGGCTTACTAATTGATGTTTTCCTAAAGGATTAGGTTTAGTGGATAGAATATTACGTTTATATATCCCAGTCATCTCAATGGCAAAAAGTGTCCCAATCAACCTGAATTCACCCTATATATTGTATCCAAGTCTCTAAATATATCTATAATATACCAGGAGAGAGCTATCGTTAGCATTTCCAGTCATCTTATTGGCAATTGCCCGGCTGGTGCAGGACCCCCGAAAGTACACTGAAACAAAACAACTGAATTGAGAACTCCAAAACTTGAGGCAACCAGCTTCAGGACATTTTTGAGTTTACTGAACTTATGGAAAAAATGTTGTATTAACTTAACAATTAAGTTGGTCTGTGCTTTCATCAAACATATACGTTCTACAAACTCAACTTTTTTACTTGTGAATCCAAGTTCAAGCTTGCATTTTAAGTTAAGCTGAGCATTAACATTGCATAATAGAGATGTAGAACTTTTGTATTTGATCTAACTTGTATATCAGTTTGTTGAGCAAAGTGAACCAAGCAACTGTCTGCTGAGTATTTATTTCCACTCTCATTAGTCTTTCTGACTAATTAACGGGTGAGACTTTAATCTCCTGACATTTTGTTTAAAGATGTCTTGGCTGCTCCGGCTGCCCTCATGGGAGAAACACCTCTGATGGAAAGTTAGTGTGGTTTTGTTGCTTTGTCATTGTCATTCTCAGGTTGACCACATCCTCTGGAGCTAACACTACATACATGCACATTATCATAGCAGCACTGCAAACAACGGTGTTTAGTGTTACAGCAGCGCAATACACTGATCACCACACCCACTGGCTTCTAGTTTTGTCAAATGTGACTTGTGTAGCTGTGTCTTTCAACTTGTGCCACTATCTGAAAGGTTATAAGGAAATCTTTTCAAAGCCTTTCTGTATCATCTGAAACCCACACCCACACAGAAAAGTTTCAGCAGATCCGCAGCACCTTCTTAGCCTTGTTTCGTCAGTTTGATTTGCTCACATTTATCGCCATCCTTCCATGGGTGTCATTTTTCACATTTTATTTTTTGGTTAGTTATATTATAGCAAGAGTAACTCTACCATCTTTTAGTCTTTAGACATAACAGTTCCTTATCCTGCGTCTTCCTGGTGACTTCACTTTGACTGAGCAGGCCAAATTTCTGAACATGTAATCGGCACCATTAGGTGTGTTTGACTTTGGCTGCAGCTGGATTTAACCAATTGGCAAGATTTGCCACTTGCAGTTGGTGGAGGAGTTGAAAACAGAGATGTGGCTGGTGTTTGCCGACTTTATCAAAGATTAACTTGATTAGATACAATATCTGTCAAATGTTTCAGATGTTTTCATGAAGCAGCAGTCGTTTTTGTTTTGTTTTTGTGCACAAAAAGTATTCTCGTTGCTTCAAAACATTAAGGTTGAACCACTGTAATCACGTTGACTATTTTAACGATATCTTTACTACTTTTCTGGACCTTGAATGACGGTTTATTGTTAAAGACATACATTTGTGAGCATCTGCAAAAATTAAGGTGTTAGAATAAACAGGAAACACACATCATCATTGTCATTGCTCCACCTTGGAATTATAAGGTTCTATCTACATTCGGAGCGGTTTTAAAATATTGAGCTTCAAAGTGATCTAATAATGCCGATGGATCTAATAATGTTTATGGGGAAGTAATGTTTATGGATGAGTGAATGTAGTCATATTTTTTTAACATAACTGTGGTATGAAGCAAGGCGTGGCCAAGAATCGCGGGCGTGATTGCTAATGAGTGCCAGTCCCAGGGGATGTAAAGGAATGAGGACAATTCACTCTACCGAACTACTCGCAAGTGCTGAAATACTACTCACACAGGTCAGTTTATTTGACGAATTAAAATTGTGAGGTAACGCAGTGCTGTTTCACTTGGTCTAACATTACACTATCATACTAAACTGCATTTGAGTTGTATTGTTATTCTATGTATTAGTTAGTTGGCTGTATGAGACTAACAGTAAGCTATTAGAATATCATACTGATGATGATAACATTTCATCATGTTGAACTATAACATTGATTTGTCTTATGTACATTTTCTCACCTGTCTAAAAACGTGCATGAGCAGCGTCTCTGTCAAGTCGAAGTTTGTCGCAAAGCTCTCGCCATCTCGAAAACGCCACGTTATTGATCCTTGTTTTTTTTTCTCCTTTTGTCCCAAAGATTGTTTGCCATGGTCCATAATGTTTGAACGAAACAACAACAGCATGCTGCTAGACGTTATGGAGCTGTCCACGTCTGTTGCCATGGTTACTATGCAGTACAAGCGGAAACCAGGGATAGCGCAGATATTACGTTATTGACAGGCGACAAGGGACGGGCGCTATTTAAAATTGTGAATTTCTCTGAATTTACAAATTATTGGAAACATTTAGGATAATGTAAGTACACAATTGAACGAAATATATAACACTGTGCAAGTAGTTTTTGGATATTTTAATATAAAAATCTTACATTTTTTGCCTTTAATAAAATGTAGACAGCTCTTTTATTTCCAAAGATCAAGGAAAATTGAATTCCTCATGGTACAGTTTCTTTTCAAGCATGTCTCAAATGGACACTTGGGTATAAATTTAGATCATGTGTAATAGGGAGAGTTGACACATAATATTTTTTTCAAATGAGAATTCATTGGTCAGAAGATGTGGCAACCAAGTTTTACTCAACAAGAAATCAACTTTCTAATGGCTTGCTTATAGTTGACTTTGCACATTAAACTGGGATGGAAGAAAATGTTAAACTGTAGCATTAAAATACACTTCATCTCTAAGATGTTTGCGTAACCTATAGCCTTTGGCAATGTGTATTGGGTTACTAGAGCTTGAGGAAACTGTGGAAATCCAGGCATTTATCTGAACAATGCCAAACTTCCTCTTTTTCTTCACAACAAAAGCACAAATACATTTGCACATGAATTAATGATGACGTGGCATCATGAGTTTGAGGGTCATATGGTGACCTACATGTTATAATCACTACCACATGCGCAACCATGTTTGAACATGAATCAATATCTCTGGCCTAAAAATGTAGCTTTCATTGATCTGTATGTGCAGTTTAATTGGTTTTGGATTGTGGAACTGCTCATATGTTGTCCATATGTATGAATGATTTTCGTTCTGTTTTGGTTTCATTTTCATTCTGTTCCTGTTTGCCAGTGTTCCCTGTCATTGTTACCATGGTTGCTGATTTGAGTTCCACACCTGTTCTCTGTCTCATTGATTACTCCCTGTGTATTTTAGCCCTCTGTTCTTTCAGTTTTTTGTTCAGTGACGTTTGCGTTTGACAAGGTTGTGGATTATTATGGCTCCTGAGTTTCCATACATGTTCCTGTTGGATGTATTGAATAAAAGCTTTGTTGTATTTTCTGTGCTGTGAAATTATTGCAGCCACCAGTTGCTGACAGTTGTCTCAGACACATTTCAGGAATCATAAAAGCCAAAATATGCAGTCTTTGATGGCTTCCGTAATGTTCTGACTGATGGCCTAGTTGTTTGTGGGAGAAATGTTATTGTCTGGGTTGCAGTCCTGCAGTATTACTTCTCTTATGATGCCTGTCTAATGAAGAATCGTTGCGCCACGCATTACGTAATCACTTTGGAAAGGTCCCGTGTGACGTAGGCGGAAGTACTGCGGTAATCTCATTTTCTCCTCCAACTTCAAAATTGTCTGACATTGTTGTTTTAACTTTTTTGTAAAGGCTGTTTTACTTAGTCTTTGCACGTTCGCTTTGTAAACACTTGCTCGGTGCTTCCGCCTACGTCACGCGTGACCTTTCCAACTTGATTACGTAATGCGCAACACATCACAGTAGTGCAAGACCAGCTTTTGTAGTTAAAAAGTATATACATTTTTATTTATTTTTTTTTTAGAAAATGACCGATTGTTTCTCTAGATAAGACCCTTATTCCTCAGCTGGGTTCGAGTATAGCCCTTTGAAGCTGCATTTAAACTGCAATTTGGACCTTCAACCTGTTGGTAGCCTTTGAAGTCAATTATATGGAGAAAAATCCTGTAATGTTTTTCTCAAAAACAATCATTTCTTTTTGACTGAAGAAAGAAAAACATAAACATCTTGGATGACATGGGGGTGAGTAAATTATCAGGAAATTGTGAACTAATCCTTTAAGTTAATTGTATCTGCATCTCAATTCAAGCTCAGTGCTTTACTGTGAAATTTCCAATAAATAAACATGTAAAATTATTAGTAACTGCACTTATTAATGCAAAACAATAGAAATATGATTTCACCAATTCAGAAATATGAATTGCCTTTATGATTAAAAAACGCCCCAGTGCCACCTTCTGTAGAACTTAGTGGAACCTGGCACGCATCCGAAACAGAAATTAAACAATTTATTATAATGAAGTAATACCTCACATAAAGCTACCATTTAAAATTATGAAATATAGCTAATAATAATTTGATACATTGTACTTTTAACATTTTAGTTAAAATTTTAAAATTTTAGTCTGTACAAAGTCTATGGTTGCATTCAGCTTCAGCTCTCTCTCTCTCTCTCTCTCTTTGATACTGAGTTCGTTTGACACAATGGTGCCGTGCTGGCCGTATTTGACAGACGGTTGAGATGAAGGCCAGTAGCTACATCTCCACTGGGTTATGGACAATTTCCCTTGGTGTATCTGTTAGTGGGAGAGTCTGAGCTCAAAAGTGAGTGTGTATTGGAAAGCTTTACAAGGATGGTTGATTCCCAAGCAATGACAGCAAGAATTGGGACAAGGTCATTACTATGGTGACAACTAGCATTCCATAATCTAGCTACAAGCAGTGTTGCCACTACACTTTATATATGTATGTATGTGCTGGGTATATGAATAAAAATCAAAATTACTGTTTCAAATAGAATATAATAGGATTTTATCAACAACATACATCTTTGAAGGATTTAAATAATTATATCACACTGTTATTTATGCACAATGGCACCATCTTAACATAATGTTGGAGTGACTTTAGGTTGAGAGTCTTGCTCTTTGCTCCATTCATGACATTGACAACAGAATAATAATACAGCCCAAAGGGAGTGAAACCTTGCCAACCTGCTGTTTTCTTTATTTTTGAATCATCTGCATTGGCCATCAAAAAATCTAAATTGGTCGACCACTTTCTGCCAGCCTACACATTTCAATAAAACAATCATATGAATCTAATGTAAGGAAAATGGTATTGACTCTTCATATCAGTTTCACTAGTAGTACTGCAGTAATGGAACAACCACAATCTTGAAGTCTCCACCTCTCTCTTATTTGCTCTGTCTTTCTCTCTCTTCCTAAAATATAAAATATTCCTCAGTCTCTGCAGATTCTCTGCTCTCTGTCTTTTTTCATCTGCCCTTTCATCTCTTCATTTCACTTGCTTCTCATCTCTTATTACAATCATTCCCTTTATAAAGCAGTTCACTTGTCTTCTGCAGAAACTCATTAACCTCTTCTCCTCTCTTCCCCTCCACTTCTCATTTCTTTTTTGTCTCCTCTCATCTCCTGTTTCTCTGGTTCTCTCTTCTCGTCACATCTCCACTCATTCTTCTCTCCCCTTTTCACGTCTCTCTTCGTCTTGTCTCCATCCCTCACATCTTATCCTCTCTGTTGTTCTTCTCCAATCTCTTCTTGCCTCACTCCTCTCTTTTTATCTTGTCACCTCACGTGTCTCATTCACTAATGTGTACAATCTTTGTGCAAATGTTTTTACTTAAAATGATTATAACTTAGTAGTTCTCTGCTGATATCCTGTGCATACCAGCACTAATAAATATTGTGGCGGTAGTATTTGTAATAAATCACAAAATTGTGTTACAGTTAACACAGTTAACAGGCCCTTGTGTTATTATTAGTTTCAGCAGTTTGTGTGAACGTCACCCACACAAGTTAAGTATCTTATTAATGAGGAATGTCATGATAACGGTATATATTTTGTCTGAAAATAGGGTTGTCAAAGTATCAAAATTTCAAGTCAAGACAAATATCACTATATGATATTTGCAACAGAAAAAATGACACTAACTCACTAACTCATTGCCTACGCAATTGCAACTTAAAGAGCTCGGAAAACTAATTTAAATGAATTGAATGGTTTAGTCCAAATTTTCTAAAGAGACTCCATCTGTTTGGAGTTAAAATTTTCTAAAGAGACTCCATCTGTCTGTTAAATCAGACTTTACTAGGCAATCCAATGGAACATATAGGAACAGAGGTTACACAACATTTACAACGTAAGATAACGGACAAAAGAGGTGAGAAAGGTGACTGCTTATAAAGGGTGTGCTGATGAGGGATAATGACGGGGAGTGTCTTCAGGTGTGGGTGATGATGATGATGATGATGATGACGTGCAGGTGCAGAACAGAAGGGATGCTGGGAAACAAAATGCTGGAGCTGGTGACTGTGACAGTACCTCCCCCTCCGGCAAGGCGCGTCCTCGCGCCGTAATGTAATATCCAAAGGGGAGGGCCGGAGGGGGTTCAGGAGGAGGACGGTGAAGCTGGAGGATGAGACGGATGAAGGCCCAGTCCCCAACCAGGATGATGGACAGGGAGGGAGGGAGGAGCGTAGGTGAAGGAGTCAGGCCGACGGGTCAAGGAGGAGAGACGAGGACAGATGCTGGAGGCGGAGCCACAAGATCCTTTCGCCCCGAAGGAGATGACTCACAGTAGTCCCGCGATGTAACCACGTCACTGAGAGGAGGTGATGGTGGTGTAGCGGGACTGATGGGTGACAGCTCGGGCAGGACAGCAGACTTGGTTGAGGTCAGGGAAGAAGGATGAGATGGAGGGTCAATTAATACTTCCAGGAGAGGATGTGGGAGAGAGAGGCTGGGAGGGATTAATGAGTCCAGTATAGGGTGGTCAAATAGCTGGGGAGTAGAATTGCTGTTGATAGACTCACTCTCAGTGACGGGCTGACCTGCTCATCGTCTCCAACACCTACTCCCTCGACGCTGGATGGGACCCCCAACTTGAACCTCTCCTCTGATGGAAACTCCTCAGGCTCCGGGGTGATGTCAAACTCGGTCGCTCCTGGCGCGGGCTCTGACGTCACTGCGGGGTCGTCGTCTCCATCTGCGGTGGGTCTCTGGTTGGGAACTGGGTTCGGCTGGGTTCCGGATTGGGGCCGTTTGTACTCCAAACACCTCAGCAGAGTCTCCTTCCAGTTCAAACCGGTGGTATCATACAGGAACAGAGGTTACACAACACTAACAACGTAAGATAACGGACAACAGAGGTGAGGAAGGTGACTGCTTATAAAGGGTGTGCTGATGAGGGATAATGACGGTGAGTGTCTTCAGGTGCGGGTGATGATGATGATGTGCAGGTGCAGAACAGAAGGGATGCTGGGAAACGTAGTGCTGGAGCTGGTGACTGTGACACCATCAAGACTCGTTTTTCATTTTTGAGTGAACTAACCCTTTAATTAAAAATAATAATAAAACAAAGACAAATTGAATGCTTTTGTTTGCTTCCATCTGAAATTGAAAGTTTATTTCAGTCCTGATCAGGATTTAATCGTTTATGATGGTTCCAGTCACAGAAAATCACACAGTCAATCACACAGAAAAGAAAGAATCGGTTATCAGAAAAAATAATAATAATAACGCATGATCTCTGTTGGTTTCTGTGTGTTAGTAAACAGTGATTAGTTTTGCGAATTTCTTTTGGTGCCATCGACATTACACTTTGCACCTTTAAAGATTCAGATTTAAGTAGCTTTATAAGCACAAGCATTTACATTGCAAAAGCAGTTTAAAGTAAGGTTAGTCCATGTAATGAGCTTTTTACAGCTAGATTTCCTGCAACACAGGCTCATTGGAAAAACGGGGGCTCTAACTATATTTTTGAAAACTCCAAAACTGTAACTATACATACAATTCACTGCAGTTTTTTCTAGTTGAAATTAATACTATGGCAGTTAAAACACTATTTCAATTCCTTTTCACACAAATTATGACTACAGAGGCAGATTGTTCAGTTAGAGCATTTACCTTTAAACGCCACTTATCAGGCATATCATTTCCGAACTGCCTCAATACGTACAACTACTGTAATGAAACTTTTCCAGATTCACATTTATTTGTTTTGGATATAATTGAACATGCTTTTAATGCAACTTACTGGACATTACGAAATGTTCAAGAAGCAATGTAATATCACACAGAACAGCAAAATGTCAACAGCAGAAATGTGGCGACATTTCACATTTTTCCTATGAGCCTGGGTTGGTTTCCTGGGATTAATGTTCTTTACCTTCAGTAAATCCTGTGGAGAGCTTTGGGTTCATGTTTTCAGTAAGCTGTTGTTGTTGTGTTGTTTATGGGCTTTCTTGAGCTGTAAAAGAGAGGATGTGGGCTGAACCCAAGTTAACACCACTGACAGCCTGCAGGTGGTTCTGCTTAAGGACAAGAAAGGCATAAATTATTAATGGCAGAGGTGGACAAATATATAAAAGATATGGAAAGAGAGCTTTGTGGATTAAGAGCGAGACGACAGGAGACATGCTCGTAGGTGTAGGAGCGTGTCATCCACCTGCAGTGCTGAGTGCTAGTCTGCTCACTGACACAGCAGGGGTCTGTCTGAGAGAGATAGAGAGGAAAAAGAGAGAGACAGAGAGAGAGAGGGGAAACCGTGGCAGGGGGATTCTCTGTTCCTGGATGTTCCTGTCATAAACGGGTACAGTGTGACCCAGCGAGTTTGTCTTGTGCTATCTTTCATTGTGTGTCTCTAGGAAAAAAAAAAATCCATGTTAATTTCTGTCTAGTTGGATGCAGTTTAAAGTTCTTCAGTGTTTATTGCACAGAGCACTCAATCTAGAATAAGAATGTGTCCAATAAAAGTGACTTTACTGTATGTCTCTAGAGTACAGTTTACAGTGTTCCCTGTCATATACTATAAGCATTACTACTATAGTATTTGGTCACTTCATTTATAATTGTGTGTCTGTCGTTACGCTTGATATCAAACAGTTGTTTTTTTTTGTTTTTTGTTTTTTTAATATGCCCCTCTGTTTTGGTAAATTACTCTCTAAATTACTACAGACATCTTCTGTATGTTGCCTTCTCTCCCCTTGTGAAAAAGAAGTACACTTTTGCACACTTTTAAAAAGAGTACTTATTACAGAAATATTTTGCAAGTGTCCTGATAGTTCATTAAAATTATTCTATCTGCAAGTACAGTTTTTTAAACACTATTAAAGTACACTTCAAGTTAGCATTCAACACAACTCAGCACACTTCTTCACAAGGGTCTTCTTTCTCTGTGTTTCACTGTGAGGACCTTCTGGAAGAGGGATAAGAGATCTTGAAGTTTCCTAATGGGAGTTTATTGTCCGTCAGACAGTTCAGCTGTTGTGCTGTTGATGGATCATGGGCAGAACTTCCGAGTTTAGTTTTAAAATCCTGCACTGATGAATGGAAGAACACACACACACAGACACACACATTCTCTGCTTGAGTCTGTAGTGCTTTAGTGAGTGAATTTAGTGATTTCCTGCATCCCATAAGAGGGGCTTGTAAAAAAGTTTATCCTTCTTACTCGTTTGTTAATAATTTTTAAAATAATCTATATGCAAAAAGAAATTCTTCCTCTATGCTGTATTATATACTGTATGTCATAACACTGTACCTGCAGATAATATGATATTAATGAAATTAAAGGTCACTTAAGTGTACTTAAAGAGCACACTTTCATGACTTGCAATTTGTAGTAATACCAAATTAAAAGTTTTACTGTTTTTTTTTTTTGTTTAAAAAATTACACTTATTTTGATGTGTTGACTAACATAAAGCATAACATAAAGCACATGTAAAGTACTTGATTGTAACTTTATTGTTGTTAAATGTACATTTAAAGTTAATGTGCTAAATTGCAACTTCTAATGTGTCATTACAAGTATATTTAAATGCATGACATACAAGTAATTAAATAACATTAAAGTATATTTTAGTTTACCATAAATGCTTATCAGTACATTAGATAGTACACATTAACCATATTTCACAGACAATAGAAGTAATTATGAAATTAAATATAAAGATATTCTTAAGTACCACTTAAGTGGGTCAAAACGGCACTCTTAAGTTTAACTAATTGTATCTATAAATTTTTGAACTATAATACATTTCTATTTAATTATAAATAACATGCAGTTCACACTTAAGTATATTCTTTTAAATTACAGAATTTTTAAAAGTAGTCTAAAGTGTACTTATTTTTAACAAGGGTAGCTTATTCCTAATCTCTCTCTGTCTTTGTCAGATCATAGAGGATGGGCTGTGTGCAATGTAAGGACAAAGAGGCTGCTAAGTTAACAGAGGACCGGGACACCAGCTTGTCTCAGAGCGGAGTAGGTTACGGATATGGCGTCGACCCCACGACGCAGCATTACCCTAGCTTCAGTGGGGTCACTGGGGTCACCGCCATTCCCAACTACAACAACTTCCATTCCACTGGAGTCACACAGGGCGTGACAGTCTTCGGAGGGGTCAGCACATCAACACAACAAGGAACCCTCCGCACGCGAGGAGGCACAGGTAACACACACTTTATTAGAATGGAAACATGTCTGACACACTTTTCATACAATTCCACAACTGCTCAAACCTCATTGTTTGAGTCGATGTTGCAATGTTGGGCTGCTCAAACAAAGTGCAGTGTTTTTATAGCACCACAGTGTTTACACTTTTCAGGGAAGAAATTGCTTTCTTAGAACTTTTCTCTAAATATCGAAATTACTCAGTAATGGGCCCTCTATTGACATCTGTTGTTGAAACTTGCAGAAGAGTTTTTGTCCATAGTTGCCAAACTTCTTTCAAAACATCTAATTCATTGACCTGAGAATTGATATAGCAAAAAGCCATTTTAACAAGAAAATCTGAACAGCATATATTGACGCTTCAGCTGAAATACAAAAGAAGGAATCTTCCATTGCATCATATATTATTTTTTAAAATATTGAGTGTGGCATCATATCCCGGTGCCTATATTTTTTGGAGGTCCAAAAAACTTTAAAAAATAAAGGTTCTTTATTGCTATCTTTGGTTCTTTGAAAAAACGACAGAAGCTTTCCACAGAAGCTTTCCATTGGACAAAAGGGTCTTTTTTTCGTACATACACCCCATGAAGCTTTGCACAAATTATTGTAACTGTAAAACTGTAAAAAATCAGTGGAAGGTTACCTCTGTCAACGCAATAATGTTTTTTTTTCTTTTCTTTTTTAACAAAAAAACTGGGCACAATGAAGTGACATTATTCTACTCACCCTTCAACCATCAAACATTAAACGGAAACTTAAAAAAAAATAACAAATTACAACAACAGACCATCAATAACCCCAAAAGCTTGATTCGATCCGCAGCAATAATACGGACGGGTTAAATATCACTGTAGTAATATGTCTGTCTATGTTATGTAACATACATTGCCTTAATCATTAACTTTAGCTTTAAGTAATAATCTTTGAAAGTTTTTGCCCTCATTTTACCAGACAATTACTGTATTTAACTGCTTTAGAAACATTCCAGTAAGTACTGTTAATAGGGATTAGAAATGAAAAGGGAGATGATTACATTTTAAAGCAACTGTGTGAAAACAAACCTGGAAAGAGACGCAAGAATTTGGGGGAAAAAAAACGACATATGCTTAGTGCATTCCAGTAAATTATTCATGGGATATATCATAAGTTAAATTGGGAGAGCAGACCACATGTTGTCTTTTGTTGTCTTCATATTGTTACAGTGGAATACAAAAAAAAAAAAAGGAAAATAATCAGGAGGAAAAGAATGCAGCAACTGAAAAGAGCTCTTTCCATAGATATTCTTGTGATATCATGTCACATTAAAATACCAAGTGTTGTTATTCTTCTGACGTCTGCCAACTTATTCAGTCAAACAGACAGATAAGGATTATTTGTGGTGCAATCTTTATCATTTGAAATTATTAATTTCAGTCTTTTTGAGTGGAAGTTCCCCAAACCGAAAGTGCCTCCCATAATTCAAATTGCAGTAAGCTTGTCAGTAAAAAGGTGGATAGTGGAAAAAAGTTCTTCACACTAAGAAAAAAGTGGTTCTTTTATAAGAACTGTTCACTGTTCTATGGCTTTGCTAAAAAAAAAAACTTTTGGTAGCTTTTTTTTAAGAGCATGTGTTGATATATTTCCTGTGGACAACAAGAAGTTGGGGTGGGACACATCAAAGAATTTTTATTACATTTTATAAATAGCCAATAAACTTTAGCTTATCCTTTTAAATCTAGTTTGACCTCTGATGTGTTATGAGATGGCCAATATTTACAGTATAGATACATTTTAAAGATGGGTCATCATTTGGCTTGAATCATCAGACTGCTAAGTGTTGAATGTGAGCCCGTTGAGGTTGATTGTTTTACATTCTTGTGTTACTGAAAATGTGCTTAATGACAGATTTTAGGTTTGGGTTCCATCTAATGAAGGGTTTGGTTTGCTTGTGTCCCATTACTCTGGTTCTGTGTCATGACCAAATTTCTCAAATCTTGTGGGAATCATTTGAGGCAAAGACCAGACAAATGTTCCCCATCCCGATCCCACACAGCTTTGTTTATAATATCCCATTGGGAGAGGTGTAGCTTTCAGCTCATCCCTCTAAGATACTTTTAGACCAGACATCATTCTATTCTGTGTATCAGCGTGTAGGTCTATGTGTGTCTATACTGTGGTGGACTGGTAGTCTTGAATCAGTTGAATTAGTCTTGACTCCTGAAATGGCTCCTGCAGGCCCTAATTGCAGGTTTTGAATGTCATTCGATCTGTCTGAAAGCCTCCGCAGACCAAAATGGCTTTTTCTTTCCTTGTGCTCATGCTGCACTATGTTGTTGTCCCTTTTCAGGATAAAAAGTATGCTTTAATTTATTCTTAATCCTCATGGTGCTGATGCTCTCTCTCTCTCTCTCTCTTTCTCTCTCTCTCAGGTGTGACTCTATTTATTGCTCTCTATGATTATGAGGCTCGTACCGAAGATGATCTCAGTTTCAGGAAAGGAGAGAAGTTTCAAATCATCAACAGCACGTAAGTCTAAGACCTGAAACATAAGCTGTGTTTGGAATGGAATACTATATACTATACATATCTGATTTTTACACAGATAGGCAGCAAGCTAATTAGTAAGTAGTAAGCCTGTATTGTATTCTATACATTGCCAAAATGTTTTACAGGAGAGCGCCGTCTGCTGGTGGTAATGTAATCTGCACTGCTTAGTACAGCAGGTCTTCTTGAGCCATGCTATTACTATAAAAACAGCGGATAAGTGTGTGTGTGTGTGTGTGCGCGTTTTTGTGATTTATGAGGACGCAAATTTGTATAATGACATGGGTATTACTGGTATTACGATGTAAACATGAAATATGAGGACATTTCATGAATCCTCATTTTTAAAATAGCTTTGAAAACATACTAAACAATGTTTTATCAAAAATGTAAAAACGTGTGTGTGTGGGGGGGGGGGGGTCTGGGAAAGTGGACACAATGATTGGGAGAGATGAGAGAGGCTTTTCTTGGAAATGATGTTTTGTGTGAAGAGCACAGGCTATTTGAGAGAGGAAGAGATTGGTTAGTGGAGAGGGGTATAAAATGAAGGGCATGTTAAAGAGCGAGTAGGGCATTATCGGATAAATGGAAGATCCACAGAAGTACAGACCAGCTGTAGGCAGATCGTTTTTCCACTCTGTGTGTGAAAGTATGTGTGTTGTGGATGTGGTTGTTTACTTGTGGTGATTTTGCTTTGAAAGGTTTGTAGGGGTCAGATGTGAGGCAATGACAGAGACACACTGTTATAGAGAGATCATTGTAAATATTCAAGGAAAACGGGACTAGACTTTTCAAACACTTTTCTTCTCCAGAGAGATTTCTCTACTCAACCTGAAAAGGCCAGCAGTGATCTCTCTCTTTCTTGTGGTGTTTCTATTTATCAGTCCATCTAAACAAAGAAATAAAAGAAACAATAGTGATTTCTGCCTCTGGCCTTTCAGTCTTTCACACAGCCTGTTTCTGTGTGTGTGAAGAGGTATAGTATATGTATAGTGTGTCTTGACTTTGACATTTTAAAAAGACATGAATGACGAATGAATGAATTAATGAGTGGATGAACCTGAACGGATGGACGGTTAGATGGAAGAACATACTGAAGGCTGGATGATGGAGGAATAGTCGGATAAATGGTTGCTAGATGGATGAATGAATGGACAGATGAATGAATGGACGGTTGTATTGGATATTGGATGAACAGATGGATGAACATACGGAACGACAGACTCACGGACAAATCTGCTAAAAAAAAAAAAAAAAAAAAGAAGTTTCTCCATGCCAAGAAGATAACGTGTGTATGTTTTCTGTCTTTGTCTCTTTATGTCAGTGAGGGTGATTGGTGGGACGCCCGCTCTCTCACTACAGGAGGAACCGGCTACATTCCAAGCAATTACGTCGCCCCTGTGGACTCAATCCAGGCTGAGGAGTAAGTCTTGGTTTTGTGTGTGTGTGTGTGTGTGTGTGTGTGTGTGTGTGAGAGAGAGAGAGAAACACATTTGTTCTGAAAAAAACAGGCTGTGTTAAGGGTGGGGGTAAAGTGATGTCATTCTGTTCACTCCTACTTTAACCCAGAGACCCCTCAGTAGGATGCTTGACAAACCTCAGCCCACTCTAAATGAATCCAGAGACAGCTGCAATATAGGGTGGTGCTTGAGTGTGCTAGGCAACATTTGTGTTGTTGTTTGAGACAAAGTACAAACACACGTCCAAAAAACTGACCCATGTATGACCATTTTAGCAACCTCAACCATACCTGAAGCCTAAAGGCAGGGCTGTTCCTAAGCATACAGTAGGCGAACTAGTCGGTTTCCTAGGGCACCACCAACTGAATAGGGCGCCTTAGTGCAACACTGCATTTTAGCTAAAATTCACCACATGCTAAGTACATCTGTCAAATATTAGTAAAAGTATTTTAAATGTTATTAGAAAGATGGCAATCAAAAATCCAAGTGTATATTGAAATTATATATTTTTTAAAATGAATGATGCAACAAGTGTTAGGTTATATTTAAAAAAAAAAAAAAAAAATTGTCCAGAAAACATGAAATTGTTTCATTCACATGGAAATAAAATCTGTCTATACCAACTGTCTTTACCAGTCTCAGTCTATACCATCTATACCAACATCTATTTTAAATAATTAACATCTATTTTAAATGCTCATATCATTATCTTAATCAAATGCATCAATCGCAATCTTAGCTGTAATATATCCCGTAGATTCCTATTGGAATGACTGGATTCTGCCTTTGAAATTCCACTGAGCAACAGTAAATGTGACTGTATTTTGAGTTATTGAATGTAACCCAACACCCTCGCTTCATTTAGTATACACAGAAACATGGTAAGTGGAAATACTGGTTCAATTCAGCCATAAATGTTTGAACTAGAAACTGATTCAGAAGAAGTGGAAGAGACAGACTTGTCTACAAGTTGATGTATCAGAATGGTATTGTATTTTATGTATCTCACTACGTTGAACACATAACGGTAATTGATATGATTAGCCTTTGTCTTGACTACGTTATCAAACTAGATTGTCCTCCAAAAAAAAAAAAACGCTATAGGTTGTTTTTTAAGCACCTTATTATGACCTATATTTACGTTTTAAAGTTATGCGCCCTCTAGCTGGCGTAAAAGTAATGACAGTGTTGTTTTACGTTTGTCGTCAGGAAATGACGTATGACTGTCGTTACCAATCAAAATGCGTGTTTATTTAAATGCAATGTATGGACTTTTTACACCATTTGTCCTATTTCCATTTAGCAAAGCTCTGCCAACTAAGCTACCCAAAACCTAAAATATGACGCAGATAAAAGGAACCAATCCATTAAAATGAAAGTGTCCTGTTGTCGATAGGAGCGCAACTTTAGTAAACGCTCCTATGGGTCGTATTTCAGGGAAGTGACAAACAACCTATATAGGTGTATTGGTTGGAGAACATGTTGCATCAAACAGCTAATAATGTGTTGCTAATGTAACACAAACAATGTTCCTGTTCGCCATCTGAAATTCAGATAGCTGCCTTATAAAAATTAGTAACCTTAGAAATCCTTTGAACAACTTAGAACGTCAATGGAGAAAGGCATATATTATAACATTGTAATATACAACGTATACATAATTCACATCAACAGAAAAATTTGCCGGGATAACCTTGCTTCTCTTGAGACCCCCCCTGCTTCGCAGCATAGTTAATGATATGCTATGACCGCCCTGCACGTTGATGGGATTGGTTACAACATGTTTGTGACGTAGAGAACGGGCAATTTCAGACTGTGTTTTTGAGACTGTCTTTGGTTCACTGCAGTTTTAAGGAGAAAATACTGAGCAATGGTGTTGACTGATGAATCTGCACATGGTTTGTCTTTAAGCATATTAAAAACACCACATAGACATATAAACAACATTAACAAACTTGATTTTCACCACAGCGGGTCTTTAAAACAGAGCAGGAACATTTCTGCTCTAAACGAAACATTTAATTATGTTGATTTCTCCTGTGATGTCTTAGATTACACTATGTATTAATGATGTAATTTTTTTTTTCCTCATTAAAAAAACAGACTGATGTCAGATACTGGCTCAGTCTAACATGCTTAACTTTAACCAGAGGGAGATGTTTGAGTGATGCAAGTTTCTGATGTCATTTGTAAGGCCTGTTTACATATACAGCTGTAAAAACTTTTCCCAGCCATCCTTTTTTCTTATTTTGATTAAATTTACATATGTTCCCAGATAAACATTGTCTTCATTTTGATGTTATGAATAACATAAATACAGTAAAATGTTCAGAAAGAATGCATTCAATCTGTCATAAACAGAAAGATCCAAACAGTCCTGATTTGATCAACAGTATTAAGAAAAAGACATGTAATTCTGAGAAAGGACCTTTTCCTCTTTCTCTGTCTCTCAGTTGGTATTTTGGAAAGTTGGGGCGCAAGGATGCAGAGAGGCAGCTTCTTTCAACGGGGAACCCGCGTGGAACCTACTTGATTCGTGAGAGCGAAACCACTAAAGGTAATAAACAGCTGTACCATATACTGGGTTATGCAAAAGTTTACCATTTACTGTGCTTAGGGGTGTGATTCATAAAGAATTTAAATAATCTGATTCTGGTTATGATTTCCCTTAAAGAGCCAGTTCACCCAAAATTGAAAATTGTCATCATTAACTCACCTTTTGTTGTTTTGGACTTTCATTGGATGGCCAAAAAGATTTTAAACATTTTTCCAATATCTTCCTTTGTGTTCTGCACAAGAAATAAATGCATATAGGTTTGAACAACATGTGGATGAGGAAATTAATTCAGAATTAAAATTTTTTGGGTGAGCTATCACTTTAACATTAATGGTTTCTTTAGCACTAAGAAAAGAAGAAACAATTTCATCGACATGGTGAGATAATTTCAATAAAAAAGCATTTAAAACAATTCACTTTCAGAGGCAGCATAAATGCAATCGAATAATGGTAACTACTGTACTATATGTATTATACAGAAGGTGGTAACATATTTGATTAATTGATAAAATACTAGTGACAGACTACTCTTTATATTAACAGTAACTAGTTATGTGTTTGATTCGCAATAAAAAGAACAACTTTTAAAAGAATACTGAATAAGTAGAGATAAACCCCCTCACTCCCATGAAACATGAATGATGTAATCTAGTCAGTCTCAAATTACTTAAATATTTGTATAAATTTGCATATTTTGCAATAAACATAAAATATACTATTTCTATTTACATAAACATCTTTAAATCAATAGTTTTATATTTATCAATTTTATTAAAATTCTATTATATCATTCGCAATGCTTCATGGGATAATAGTTCTTTCTATCACTAAAGCCGTTAAGAACACTTACCTTTTGTATTTGCTTCAAAGCAAAGTTTGTAATGTTTTGAATTCACCTTGTAGCTGATTTTTGGTTTGGTTCATGGCTTATAACACTTTTACAAAGACTTTTGTTTATAATTCCTACTGGAAAAATGAATGGAGACTTCAAGACCGCTGAAAAAATGGGCGGACACTGCTGTGCTCGATTCTGTCTGCTTTGTTAAAAGAATACATGTGTGAGAATCATTAACAGAGCTAACATCATTCTATTCCAGGACTTTTTAAACAATGTAACCGGTTCTGAAAAAGAATTGGTTCTCTGTTCCCAGCCGTATCTGTGCTACACAACAAAATGTATTTCACAACACCATTTTCTTAGTTATACAACACCATGTACTGCATTGCACATTACTACACTACACTATTTACCACACTGCACAACATTACTGCACTACAGCAATGCTTCTGTTGTGTGTTTGTGTGGCAGGTGCCTTCTCTTTGTCTATCCGGGACTGGGACGATGTGAAAGGGGACCACGTGAAACATTATAAAATCCGTAAACTGGACAGTGGAGGATATTACATCACCACTAGAGCTCAGTTTGAGACCCTTCAACAGCTGGTCCAGCATTACACGGGTAACACACATACAGTAGACACAATTCTCATTCCACAGACCCAATACACATACATGCACTGACATGCAGAATTATTGTAGGTAATTATTGTTTTTACTTAAGATCATTGTTAGATGCCTGTTAGAGTTGCAAAAGCATGATTATTTATATCCCATAATGCCATTCACAGTGCTTTTACAGCTCCCTACAGGAGGTGGCACTTGTTTTAGTCAGTCAGAAAACCTCAAATTAGTAGCGTGCTCTCTCTCTCTCAATAGGATGTACTTTGTCTATGCTCCAGTTAACATATTGACCGTTAATGCATCTAAAATGAGTCATATGGATTTTAGATAGCGTGTGCATTTTGCTTCTTCCATGACCTCCCATATTGAGCCTAGAGAACAAACATACACACAGATACTCATAATAATACATTCATCAGGATGACCTTAACTGTGTATCAATGTCAGTTGCTTTGTTGATGCTACTCTAAGATAGCTGCATTTGCTCTGGCTTTACACTTTCTTATTGTTGACCAGCTTCAGTTTCAGCAGCAGAGCCTTGTGTTTGTCTTGGTAATGCACCCTGTTACAGCAGTGCATTTGAAAGCAGACTCTGCAGTCTGTTTCACATTTGCTTTGATTGCTTGGTCCAAACCTTAGCGCTATTCCACCACCTACCTCTTTCACAGGTCTCTTTTCACAATGTATTATTTAGTGCATCTGCATTGTAAGTGTGAAAAGTAGTGTCAGCTGCTTGCCACTTCAGAAAAGCATGAATACTCTTAAATGATTCTGCATTGATTCACAAATATTTATTATTCGAAATTTAAAATTATAAATGAGATTCGTATTCAGGACAATACATTGCAGAGACAGATATGTGCGACGCAGTTTGCAAACAGCTTGAACGGCACGTCTACTGTGGCATATACAGTAAGGCATGAAAATGTTACGCTTACACGGCAAACAAAATGAAAATTCTGTCATCACTTATCCTCATGTCAAACTCAAGTCCGCACCAAAAAAAATCTAGTTTGAAAACACCCCAGCCCAGAGATCTGATGAATCCGATGTCATAATCACGCTTTTATTGACGTGTTTATTTTATATTACGATCTCTTCTTCCAGAGAGACCTGGTCAAGATGTCAGTTACACACAGAGAGAATCACAAAATACAGTGCCACAATCTATTTTATAAATAAAATCAAGAAAAACATTTACAAGTGTATTCCAAAACATTAAGACCTCTAAAAATGTTCAAAGGTGGAAGTGCATCTAGATTAAGTATATTTTGCAATTCATTCCAAGCCCAAGGAACATAAAAAGAAAAAGCACATTTACCAAATTCTGACTATACCCTTGGGACTTTTAGCTAAATATGAGAACTAGGTCTAGTGCAATAACTATTTGTATAAAAAAAATTAAAAGATATGAAATATAAAAGGGTAATTTACCTAAAAGAGCCTATGCAATAAATAAATACATATGCAACTTTTTCCTTTGATGTAAAGATAACCAAGCTAAAGTTTCATATAAAGTGCAATGATGTGTTGTTACTCAGCACCACAAACAAAGCATAAAGCTTTTTTACTAAAAAAAATTACTCTACTATTTTCTTTCGAGCCTCGTAAGGAATTTCTTAAACGATAAAAAATAAATAAATAATTTTGGCAATCTACAACAAATTATCAATATGTACATCAAAAGCTAATCTTTCATCCATCCATATACCTAAATATTTATAAGAACTAACTCTTTTAATAAATATACCATCTAAAGTTGTGATTGCCATATCTGTTACCTTAGAGCGACCATGATTAAAAATCATATATTTTGTCTTTTTTAAGTTTAAACTGCAACAACGAACTCTGCAGTACTTGAAAAGCATTCTGCAGTTGCTTTAAGGCTTGATATAGAGAAGATGCTGTTGTATAAATAATTGTGTCATCTGAATACAAATGTATTTTGGCTAAATCTAAATCATTGATATAAATAGAAAATAAAAGAGGGGCTAAAACAGATCCTTGAGGAACCCCAGTGTTTACTTGAAGGAAATGTAAATTGTAATTTTTTTAGGCACACATTGAGTGCGTTCTGAAAGATAGTTTTCAAACCATTTTAAAGCAACTTCAGGTCTGTTGTTGAGGTCTTGATGGCCGATGAGGCCGGATACATGCTCGGGTTCCTCAAGCTCAGAGCAGATGGTAGTCAATGACTGATTCCTTGAAATGATACGTCTATTGGTGCTAAGTGTTCTGTTATCTCAGCTTTACAGTCCGGATTAAACATTGCAGTAGTGTTACAGGAAAATGCCACACATTAACCCTTTGTTAAATGTCAATACATATCCAAGAGGCATGCCCAACACTATAGCCAAGCACTGAGGGGCAAACATCGAAAAAGACGCTACAAGTCAGTCCAATATTTGATTGCCATCCACCAGTTTTTCAATCCGTTACCAGGTTTTAGTTGTTGTGTTACAAGTTACACATATACACCCTATCCAGGTGTCATGCTGAAACTCTGTACTGCTTCCTTCAGTGCTTCTGATGCTTTTCTTTTCTCTCTCTTTCTGACATTGTGTATATTTCTATGTGTCTGTGTGCGTGTGTGTGCTCAGAGCGGGCAGCAGGGCTTTGCTGTCGCTTGGTCGTCCCTTGCCACAAAGGGATGCCAAGGCTCACTGACCTATCTGTCAAAACCAAAGATGTGTGGGAGATTCCACGGGAGTCACTACAACTCATAAAACGCTTGGGCAACGGCCAGTTCGGGGAGGTTTGGATGGGTATGGCCCCTCCCTGTGCTTAGCAACAACCGACCAAAGAGGGAGATGGAGTGAGGTCAAAGTGAATGCGGAGTCACTTTACAAATGTCTGGATATGTAAGCAATTTATTTACAGATCTTCCAGGTTTAATGCGTGTTAAGCTCTAACGAAAGCATTTTTATAGACTCATCCTTCTGACTTTTTAAAAAAACCGCAAACTGCATTGGTGTTTTAGAATGTTTAAAAGCCAAAGTTTGAAACTTGTATTTTTGTCACTATGAAATCAAAATCCGCCTTACATTTTTTCCACTTGAGAAACCTTTTCACTTGGATATACATCACGATAAAGAAGTTAAGGTGGTTACGATTTTTGTTTCATGCCGAATTTAACACTTAAATTGTCCAGTAAAGCTCATAAAGTGGTCCAGATTGTCCTTTTTGAGCTGAAACTACTTTTCTAGATGGATGAACTTCTGGTTACAGATTGTCATGTGACCTCTCTTTAAGTTATCGCTCTTTATAAAAGTTACCAGGTTACTGGTGTTATGTCATAACAGCAAATTTAAAGGACAGGATTTGCGATTTTATCACCTCAGTCTCATTAGTCTCAAGTATTGTGAATACACTTTGAAAAAATACATTCAGTGCCAACATCAAAACACTTATGTTTTCCTTAAAGCTTAAGGTATGTTAAACCTAAAATAAAAGGATAACACAAAAACAAACACAGAAAAGACTGGATATATTACATCCATCTGTGGAATATTCAGACAATCATAAAGTGAGCGACTCTCTCAGAACAACATAGCCACACTCCTTCTCTCTCATTGCATGTTCCCCCGCCGTCCTGCTAGTTAACCCCTCTACTCCTCCCCTCTATAGAGAGTGCAGATGGTTTGTGCTTTAATTTAACGAGTATATGTGTGGACTACACCCCTGATACGGTGGGACTTAGCCATGATTCCTGGGAAATCGCCCGTGAGTCTCTGACGCTGGACATGAAGCTGGGGGCCGGGTGTTTTGCTGATGTTTGGTATGGTAAGACAGTCACCTCCTCTCCCACCTTCTCTGACATCCATGCAAACTTAGGTTTGAAATGAAGCTTTGAAAGAAGCATTTTCATCTAATCCAGTCATATTGGTTGCTCACCTCATTCCTATGACAATCTTTGAGCGTCCGTCGACTGTCCCTTTTCCATCTTTATTTCTAAAGTTGTTATTAAAGGAGCAGTTCAACAAAATTGCTTTTGATGTTTCTTTTTTTTATTATACTTTTATTTGTGAAGAATCATAGCTTTTTTTTACATAATATTGCAAGTTTTTAAATTGCTTTCAAACTGCAAAAAGTACTATAGAAGTACTCTATGTATGTCCCAAGTCCCAGTTTTTTTTTTTTTTTTTTTTTTTTAAATCCTGTCTGAAATTTGAAACCTTTGGAAAAGAGCTGTGTGAAGATACAGAAATTTCTTCAAAAATTCTCTTATTGCATACAGGTTTGGAATGGCATGTGAGTGAATAAATAATTACATCATTTTCATTTTTGAGTAGACCGTTCCTTTAATTTCCATTAAAGTCCAGAGCAATTCTTGAGAAGTCTTGTGATCTCACCTCTTTAAGGTGATTGAAAAAAATAAATAAATAGATGGGAGGAAAAAAGATATTTCAATGCTTTTGAAATCTCTCACAAAGTATTTGCATTCCCCTGAGAAACTTTGCATTCACTCTCCAAACTTTTGCATTCATTGCGAGCGAATGCAGAGTTTCTCTGGAGAATTTAAAACATTTACGAGAGAAGCCAAAACCTTTAATTTTTATTTTTTTTTTCCTTCGTCCCATGTCATATTTTTTCCATCATCATGTCCCTTTGGGGGCTCCGTACCTTTTCATTACGAATAGAAAGCCACTTCTGTTTACCCATACCATGCTCAAGGATTAGATGAACATGCAAACTCATCATAGATGTAAATGTTGCAAAAAAGTAACTATTAAATTAGATTTTTCACAAGAACAAATTTTACATGAGAGACAAACTATAGCTAATTTGTGCACACACATTTTACACTTACCAATTCCTTTTGATAATTATTGTAAGAGCTTCGGTGATTCTTCTACACGTCATTATCATGTCATTAAATGGAGGTAAGAATAAGAAGAGTAAGTATCAGTTTGAGTTATGGGTGTTTATTATGACTAATGCCCAGGAGATTTTTGTCTACTGTTCCCCACCTCTGTTCACAAGAAGTCTTGTTGAAGAGAAGTGTGCTTGTGTGCATAATATCTCTCACATTCCCTCTTCCTTCCCTGTAGATGTGCATCCCAAAATATCTCCTGAATCTGCCTATAATTATTTTTGCCTTTAGGACACTGCTGGCATTTAGTTTTTAATGAGCAGAATCACACAGATCAGTGTGTGTGGATCAGTGGATTTAAAAACCAAGTGTAATCAGACCATTTGAGTACCACCTTTACATCACCTGCAAGTAAACGTGATGATGTTTGTAACATTTTCTTCTGTAATGTGAAGTATTTTAAGTTGTGCTGGGCCAGTTCGGATTTTTCAGATGTCTAAATTAAGCCAGGGTAGGAGGAAGTATTTTAATATCTAAGTACAAAGTTGACATTTCAAAATGGAATATGCACCATTGCAGTGTCATTTAAAGGCAAGCAGATTCCAGTGTTGTGGAATTAACAATAGCTGCTTTTCCACCTTCAGGCCAAACAGTTTAAGAATGGTAAAGAACGGTTCCAGTTGTTTTTCCACTTGAGCCTGGTATGGCACGGAACGATTACATTCCCGGCCCCGAATTCACTACACGCATTCCACCAGCATTGTTAACCAACCATGCTGAACCGTGCTGGTGGAATGTGTGTAGTGGCTACCAGTTTCTTTGTAGCTGGCTAAACGCGTTATTTGAGCGACGTAAACACAAATTATTAATAAAATTAAAAGAAATATCTGATCATCCTCTATATTGCGGTCACTGTTTACATCTCATTTCGTCTGTAAACGTATTTAACAGCCACACAGTGGAAGATTAAACCATATTCGTACCAGCTGGGCCAGATTGCACAGAATGGAATGGTTGAGCAACAAGAACTGTTTGGCCCGATGGTGGAAAAGCAGCTAATGTTGTTTTCTGTCTGTTGTAACTCCCTACTATGTCCTGCAAAAAAACAGCCACAAATCACAAGTACAGTGTAAAATTTATTTGTCCTAAAATAAGATAATATACTTTAGATTGCATATGTAATATATTAAGACAGGATTTTCACAGGATATATCTTCAAATAATTTTCTTCATTTAATTTAATCTTAAATTCGAAATACAGTATATTCTCTAAAAAGAAGTCTCATTATCTTACACTATTTTGCTTCTCAAGTATTTTATTTTTTTAGATTTTTCTCTTTTTAAAGACATTTAGATATTTTTACTGGAAAACAAGACAAAAAAGTAGGCCTACTTATAACGAAAATGTTTTTTGGGTCATACTTTATATTAGGTGCCTTTAACTACTTGCATAAAAAAATAAGTACAATGTACTTATTGAGTTTATGTTGTATTGCAAAACACGCAGTGGGATACGGGTAAGGTTAGGAACAGTTTTGGTGGTATGGGTAATTTTAAGGGTGGGTTAAGAGGTAGGGGAAAGGTCGACAGTGTAATTATAGATGTAATTACAGAAATTAATTACAGATGTAATTACATGCAGGTATTTTAAAATATAATATAAAAACGTATGTACATAATAGGTGAATTGTATCAAATGATTAATTTATTTTAATGTTTTAATGTTAACACTTTATTTTAAGGTTACATTGTACTTACTCAAATACGTACTGAGCAATATAATATAAATTATACTATAGAGTTAGGGTTTGGTTTAGGGTTAGTTACTTGTAATTATGCATAATTTACTGTTATTACTATAGTAAGTACATGTAGTAACTACGTAACCTTAAATTAAAGCGTTACCTAATTTTAGTATATACTAGTTAAAGACACCTAATATAAAGAGGAACCGTTTTTTGCAGTGTTCATCAAATGATGGAAAGTTATAACTGCTTTAACTAGACCGTGCATTTCAGTATTTCAGACCATTGCTCTCAGTACAAATTTGGCTGCAGTTGCATTGTTGTTGTTACCTGATCTGCATAATTCCTCATTTAAGAATGCTAAAACAACACAGAAAGTGACTACAAATGAACAGTGCTATAAATCAATTCTTAGTGAATTGACCCATGAGTGTGCTTGTGTGAAAATGACTGTTTTAATTGCAAAAAGATTTTGCATGAACAAAAGGGGTTTAAATATTTTCTGGGTGCATAAAGTGATTTTGTGGCATGCTGTTCGGCTTTGTGCTGTTGTACCTACTGACAACTGTGTGGTTTTTGCTGTCAGGCACATGGAATGGCAACACTAAAGTGGCTGTGAAGACCCTCAAGCCTGGAACCATGTCTCCAGAGTCTTTCCTGGAGGAAGCGCAGATCATGAAGAAATTACGACATGATAAATTAGTGCAACTCTATGCTGTCGTTTCTGAGGAGCCCATCTACATTGTCACTGAGTATATGGGCAAAGGTCAGCAGTTGTTCTCGTCATAAAAGTGAAGAGAATGGCTTAACCAGAGGACAGACATACTGTATAATGTATATATTTTAGCAATACTGATGGGTTTTGTAGGCCTTACAAAAAAAAAAAAAAAAAAAAATCCAATTAAAGATAAATCAGGATTGAAGGTTGACGATCTAACCTCAGAAATTGTCACTTGAGGACTTGAACAGAAAGAAAAAGAAATTATAGTGGCCTAAATTTAATTTGAATAGCTGTAATGGAGGAAACAGACATTTAACCTAATCCTGCAGGAAAACCTAATGGACAGTGGATGGAAAATGTCCTGAACTCCACATTTGTTATTCAGCATCAAAAACATAATTTAGTCGAGACCATAATCCACCCTCTTTTAGAAGAACAAGTTTAAGAAGTAAAATAATAGTAAAACAAAAATAAAGTAAAAATGTCCATGTATTCAAAATTAAGTTTAAAGACAGTTTTTTTTTAGTTCTCTATGTAAATGGAATCTGTTAGGATTGGCTAATCTCTGTACACTGTTATTGTCATTCATCAGGGCAGCCAAGTCGCTGTTTACTAAGAGGTGTTAATATGTAAAGTAAATGCTGATGGTTATATGTTAATGTGCTCAGTGACATCAACACTATGTAGAGGTCTGAAGAAGTTTTGCAGTTTAGTTTCAATAAAGGGACTGGGTGGACTGGAGAAGGAGCTTTATTTCGTTAACAGTACATCATACACTTTTATTTTAGAACAGCAAGTGTATATTATTTTAATTACAGTTTATCGGGTTTGAAATGAACTTTTTTCACTCACCAGCCAATTTGGCTACTAAATTTTTAAATTACCAGCCATTAAGAACTTAAACTAGCTAAAACAAAAATATCAGAAATAAACCAGATTATCATAGTCACATCTTAGATTTAAATATATTTATTATTAAATCTGATTCTGAATCATTATATTGCTTTCAGTGTTACGACAGTCACTGTTTGCGGATGCCATTCAAATAAAATTAAATGGAAATAAAAACAAAATTCTGAGATTGCCACGAGTTTACCTGCCCTTTTGCCCAAAGTCTTTTACATGTGGCCTGTATGAGAACAGGTTGGGTGGGGGAAAAAAAAAGTTTTTTTTCTAAATCGTTGTATTTTAATGGAAAACTGTGAGTGACGCTGTAGTGTGGCTTGATTTTGCACCCCTGGATGGTGTGCGTAGGGTCATAGAAAACAATGTGTTTGAATTTTAAATTGAACGACCCACTTTACTCGTTGTTTTGCTAATGTTTGAGTCTCCTTTTGACACCATGCAAAGTGATAAAGCATAATTTATGAATCATAACCCGCCAAATTGGTTAGTGTGTCGATATGCGTTACCCGCCACTGTGGATTTTCACCCGCATTTGCCCGATCGACAGTTGTTCATTTCAAACCCTGCAGTTTATCGGTGATTATGCAGACGTGTACACAAGATCTTGTAGCAGAAATGTCTCTTGTATCTGTAAAGCTAACATGTGCATGTTGCATGTTTTAGGAAGCCTTCTAGATTTCCTGAAGGACGGGGAGGGACGGGCCCTGAAGCTGCCCAACCTCGTCGACATGGCGGCCCAGGTACAGCATCACTCTCTGTGTAAATAGGAAGTACCAAAATGAAAAGTCTGGGCCAAAATTCAGCATGCACTTGGTCGAAAACCGAAAATAAATATTAAATTAATTATTCAAACTTATTTAATAATAAACACTCAAATAGCTAAAACTGAGTTGTACGAACATTTAAATTGCACATAAGGAAGTTTTTTATATCAAATTTTTAATAACAGAATTGTTTCTGCTCCAGTTTGTTGGTGAAATATAAACATTTAAACAACAATAAACTGTAATAACTTGTTTTCATGGCAGATTTATTCAAACATACAATATATACAAACATAAATAATGAAGACATCACTAACAGGTAAAAATATAATGAATATGTGATACAGTCCATATATTTAGCAAAATGCTCTTCTCTAGAGTTATTTTTAATACTAATGAGTTTCTGGACATTGAATAGGTTTCTTGAGGTAAATGTAACGTTAAGTGACATTGTTTAGCTTACAAGCTGTTTTATTTATGTCTTTCCCTGGTTGAAACACTGATTGAGCAATTACATGAGACAGTATTCATTTCAATAAGTTGTAGTGTATCTTTTCAATATACCGTCTGGTGTTAATAGTTACTTGAGTAAAGAGTAAAAAAGTATCCAATGAAAAAACAACTAGTAGCTAGTTACTAATTACTTTGGATCATAGACTATATAACAACAATACAATAACATGTTAATATTTAAATAGATATTGAATTTAAATGATTATTATCATCATAATTAGGTAACACTTAACCGTAAAGATTAGGTGTTAGTTTATTTAATATTTCAATTAAAATGTAATTACTGAATTTGTTTAGTATAAAATAATATTTTTTAGGTTCTACTAAATAATCTTTGAGTTGTTTACTTAAATGTTTTGAGTATTCTGAACTTATTGGGTTTTACAACCGCTGCATCAAAATAATTGAAAAATAAGAAACATTATGTATGGTAAACAATAGTTTTAAGTACCATGGACTTAAACATTAAATAAAATGTAAAAAAAAAAATCAGTTTAACTTAATTGTTATTTATAATTATTCTTTACTTAAAAGAATTGAGTTGCTCTACTTAAATTTTTTGAGGTAATCGGTGTCTACAAAAATTGTAAGTATTCTGAACTCATCAGGTTTTACAGTGTAGTAGCTAGTTACTAGTTACTTTGTATCATATATAGACTATATAAAAACAATACAATAACATGTTAATATTTAGATAGACATTGCATTTAAATGATTATTATTATCATATTTTTTTATGCAACAAACACAGAAGAGACCAGTATTATTTCTGGCTGTTTAACTGTTGTAGCTTATCCATGTTGTGTGCACAAATTAGATGCTGAACACAGTCAAAACATGCTATCCAAGAAGCACTGTTTCAGTCACTGATTTCGGCCCTCCAAAACCATTTCTCCCCGAAACCTAAAACAGCTGTTTTGGCCGAAAATTTCCAGTAGCCGAAATTTAGTGTCATTGCATTCAATAAGTGGCAAACCACCATTTATTTCAAACAAACACACTTATCAAGTAAATCCATTCACAGATACATTTTTCACTGTACTTTAAATAATGCAAGAATACTTTAAAATACTTTTTGAGGCCACTGTAGATCAATGATGTAACAAATACACAGGATGAAAATAACTGCTGTGGGCCACTCAACCTGAAAAGAATCTCCTCAGGCCTCTGTTGTGTTCATGAAGTTATATCATTTTATGTAGGTACTGTATCAGCACTGTAACTCACAGAAGGCTGTCTTTCTTAGTTTGGCCTATAGTAACCTCAGCACTTATTCCATAAGGATTTGACTTTGCTCAGCAGATTTCATTGTAAGTGTTTGTATATTTAGGTGGCTGGAGGCATGGCCTACATCGAGCGGATGAACTACATTCACAGAGATTTGCGCTCTGCTAACATTCTGGTTGGAGATAACCTTGTGTGCAAGATCGCTGACTTTGGCCTGGCCAGACTCATTGAAGACAATGAGTACACTGCCCGACAAGGTAAGAGACACTTGATAGTTAGTTAAGAGAATTCATTGGACCCTAAACTAAAGTGTGATCCTTAAGTTTAGTTGCTGCATTAATTTTTTAAGTATAATCTAAATAGCTGTAAAAGTCATTTCAACTTAAATTATATTAAACTGACTTAAAAAAAAAAATGAGTTGAATCTCATGTAACATTATTTTAATTAAATTGCTATAATTATTTTGATGAGTTAAAATAATGCAAAAACATAAGCTTCCATGACTTATTGATCATATTTTTACAGTGTCCACAGACCTTCAGGAAACATACATATACATTGTTTTGGATGTTGGCCCCAAAACATGGGAAAATACTACTTAAAGAAGAGGTTGACCCAAAAATTGAAATTGTCACTTCCCCTCATGTTGTTTTTTCACAGCACATAAAAGTAGATTTTTTTTTTGAAGATATTGTTTATAATTCTCTAAATACCCTGAAGACATAAAATAGCTTAATTCAATGTTTCTTAATTCCAGTCCAGCACATTTTTGTCTCCCCAGAAAAAAATTGTGATTTGTATAACTTCCTTCCCACATTTTTTGGTCTCAAGCAGATAAAGAGACTTTTCTCATTGACAGACCGCTTCTCCTATTTCTGTGGTGCAGAGAGATAACAACCAAAGAGGTTGTGCCAGAGCAGGGAGCTGCTCAGAAAAAATTACCTGAAAGGTCACAATTTATTTTAAATAAGAGGGGAGCGCAGAAGGACCTGGCACAATCCTGTGAATCTGAAGTGAACATGAAACTTTCATCATGCACAGAAATTCTGCCACCCAACTGCTAATATGTTGGTGCCAGAATCTGCCACTTCTCAAAACAAATAGTTTCACAGTTAATTAACAGATTAATTAATTTTATAGAGCAAAAGAGAATGTATCTCACTTGAGGCACAGTGGGCAGGGGTGTCGCTATATGGTTTTATGTGTTCCGTTCCACATCAGTTTTAAGTTATTCCATGCAGGCTACACTGTCACAGTTAGATGCATATAAGTGATTTTCTCTAGATTTGAAGCTGTATTTGTTCATTTATTTATTTATTTAGCCACCCCAGTGAAATCACTGGGTCTTACTTGGCCATCCCTGAAAAAAATATTGAGTATTGAATGGCTCGAAGTCCTTTCCAGGTCCTCTTCCTCTCTCTTGTCTCTGATTATTTCCTGTCTCTAACCCTACTGTCCTGTCCAATAAAGGTGAAAAAAAAAAAAAGACATTTAAAAATAAAAGTAAATTTTGATGTCATGATTTCAAAGTTTTTAATGATGGCTGACTTTGCACTGGAATTTCTTAAAGAAACGGTCTCACTTTCATTTTAATGCATATTCTTTCTCCCATGTCTTTATTTCAGGGGCTAAATTCCCTATTAAGTGGACGGCTCCTGAGGCAGCTCTGTATGGGAAGTTCACCATTAAATCCGATGTTTGGTCTTTTGGAATCCTGCTTACGGAGCTAGTCACTAAAGGCAGAGTTCCATATCCAGGTAAATCTTAAAACCAGCTACTCTGAGTGATAACTAGATGTATTGTGAAATTACTGTTGTGACCCTTTAAAAGTTTAAAGTACATCAAGCTAAAATAATAATAATAATAATAACCTGCATCCAAAATAGGTGTCTTTTAAAGATGCAGCTTATGATATTTCATTGTCTCTGTAAACCAAAAGACATGTCTAAACATTTAAAGGTGTTTAAATATATTTGCTGCCACTTACCTTGCTATGTATCTGTTGACACATATACGTTGACTAATTTCTGAGAGGCATGTCCAGTCTCAGATTCTAATTTTCCATTTTATTTCAAACTGGCTCTTTCCACACCTTTACATTTTTCAGAATTAGTCATGTTTACATGTCCTGGCATGTCCAGTCTCAGATTCTAATTTTCCATTTTATTTCAAACTGGCTCTTTCCACACCTTTAAATTTTTCAGAATTAGTCATGTTTACATGTCCTGGGAATGCAGGATCAGCTGGAGGATTAAATAGACTGGATGAAGTATTTATCAGTATCTGTGTAAAATTTGTGAACCACTCTTTTAATTACACTCAGACTCTTAAAATACTGTATGAAATGCTGAAAATGGTGATGCATGGGTAAATTAGATTTGCACAAATTCTAAAAGTAAAAAAAAAAAAAAACCTTGATCTTAGCTGGAATGTAGGGGAGAAATGAAGGGGAGGTTTGAAATGCCATTGTGTCAACCCAGTATTGCATCATCCACAGATGTTTGCAGGCGTTTCTCCCTCAGTGTTATTGAAATGTGGTCATGTCCCTCATGATGATGATGACGAATCTTCTGGCTTCATAAGTGCAGTTTTGTTCCAAGATCAATAATCTTTAGAGTCTTATTGTCCTGCCCTCAAAGCATCAAAAATGGTGATCTGAAATTGCATTTTCTGGTTTGATTGATAGTTTTGGTCCGTTTATATCTCCCTAGTCATTGTTGAAATATTTTGGATCTATTTATTAGTCCTTTTGGTTCAAAAGTTATCACATTTCTTTAGCACTAAATTAATTCCAACAATAACTGGATTTTTGTAAGTCAAGTCACCTTTATTTATATAGCGCTTTTAACAATGCAGATTGTGTCAAAGCAGCTTTACAGTAATAACTGGTATATAATTTTGGCTGTACAGCAGCTCTTAAAGAAAATAGTGTCATTATCCATCTTAAGTAAATTCAGTATTGATTCATTCCGATGTAAGAATCAATTTCTTTTTTATTTAGTTAATTTTTCTATATCAGCACTGGAGTAAACAGTGACCATCATTTAAGCTCAGTTCAGTTTGCATACAATGGTGTCAATGCAGGCAGATCAAAACACTGTTGAATATCAAATGTCAAGTGTCCCCAACTAAGCAAGCCAAAGGCGACAGTGGCAAGCAACCCAAACTCCAACAGGTGACATCAGGTTGCAAACAGGTGTTAAATGGAGAAAAAAACCTTGGGAGTAACCAGGCTCAGTCAGGGGGCCAGTTCTTCTCTGGCGAACAGTGCTTTACTATGATTCAGGCAGCTATCATAAGTCCGATGGGATCGCAACAGTCAAAGTATTTATTCCAGTTCCATCCAGGTGAGGATCGTATTCATCACGCCGGTATAGATTTGTAGTAGATTTTTGTATTAGACACTTTAGGAAAGTAGGACCTTAAAGGCCAGGACACACCAAGCAGATAGTCAGCCAATGGGCAGTCGGTGAGTGTCGGTCTGGCTAGTTTTTGCACATGTTGGCTTTAGTCAGACCTTCATCAGCTAATTGAGCGTGTTGAATCGGTGTCGGGAAAAGAAGTCACTCTGATTGGTTGTTCAGCTTTGTAGACCGGCACACAAGAAGTATGTTGCCTAATTAATCTAAGTGAAGACAAACTGATCGGTATGATTCATATTTATAATGATAAGCAAGTGCTGCTTTGTTTGCGGTTTGTATACTCGCATTCCTAGTTCACGTTCCTTTATTGAATGTCGAATACAGACAACTGTGATCTGCTGTTGGACAGTTATTATCTCTGATGCAGGCGCAGAATGTACATGTTAGTTGGCCGTCAGCTGTAGTTTTTGCGGTGTGTTCAAGCACAACTTTTTTGCCCAGACGCAGCTGGCATGTGCCGACACCATGGTCAGCTTTCGTCGCCGCTACATCTTTGACGCCGGTTTGGTGTGTACCAGCCTTTAGACATCAGCACATACAGATAAAAGTCATTCTCTGTTAACTTCCGCATCCCAACTAACTCACCATATGGCTCGATCAATGGTGTGAGTTTGGGCAGAAGGATTCTTAAGAGAGAGAGATGTCTGTATCCACGTCTTCAATTTTCATTTGCAAAAAAATTAAAAATGGCATCTATCATGAGTATACACTGCAATATATTTCTGTCTTGTTTTCCAGAAATTACACACTTCACCATTTTGCTTAATGTGAGCAAATAAGAAATCCTGGATTAGGTGCAAGCTCCAGGAATTGGCTAACGCCTATATCACATAGCATGCTAATAATTTAGGAAATCGGTTGATTTTCAAAAAACGAAAGATAACTGAAAGTGCCCCATTGTTCATTGTTATTCATTTATTTAGCTAAAGTTAGTTTTTCTAAATACTCTCGATATGTATATTCTTTTATAGCAGGGGTTCTGTTCTCAACTCTGGTGCTCAAGGTTCACTTTCTTGCAGAGTTTAGCTTCAACTGAAAAGCTAAAGCTGTCTTCAGGCTAGAAAGTTACAGGTGAGTTTGATCAAGGTTGGAGCTAAACTCTACATGAAAGTGGACCTTTGGGGCCAGAGCTGATACCTCTGCTTTATAGTTTTGTCTTCTTAGTTGACACCCACAAAAGCCCTGCTAAGATTAACATCTGTAATGTTGTTCTGCTGAAATTTACTCTCATTACTCTCATTTACTCTCTGTTTTTGATAGGGATGAACAACAGGGAGGTACTAGAACAAGTAGAGCGTGGCTACCGGATGCCGTGTCCCCAGGACTGTCCAAGCTCTCTACACGAGCTGATGGTTCAGTGCTGGAAGAAAGACGCAGAAGAGCGGCCCACTTTCGAGTACCTGCAGGCCTTCCTAGAAGATTACTTCACGGCGACCGAACCTCAATATCAGCCCGGAGACAACCTCTAAACCCAGCCTCCTGGAGTCACCCTGGTCTCCTTCTCCCCAGGCCATCTCAAGTGCCCTCTACTCCCTCCTGACTTGAGGCATGTACAGCTTCATGAGTTCACCCAAGCTCCTGTTACTCCCCTATGGCCTTGGTCAACCGAAGACTGAACAATTTGCAAAGACTTTCAACTTGAGGGGTGTATACATGAGCGAGCTGGGGAGGTAAACAGAGGAAATTTTGGGTAAAGTTGGGAGGCTGAGGACATGGAAATGCTTTTGTTCAGGGTTGTGGCCATAACCATTATAATAAAATGAAATGATGCCTGTATTCAGTGTAAATACGAGATGCTTGTTTATGGTTTATTTTTTTGGTTTGTTTTCATTCATATTTTGTTTCGTCCCCGCTCATCTTTTTGTTTTGCTTTGCAAAGTAGCAATTATGGTTGCGTTGAGGAACCCGTTGTTCTTGAAGGATAAAGCAGACATTTATGAAGGGTTTGGGTGCGTGCCAGTGCATAAAATGAATCTCTGTCTGCTTGTCATATTTGACATTTGAGAATGTATGTGTTTTATTCGTCCTCTCCTCTGCTGATGAGATCATGTTCCAGATGGAAAAATAAAGACCCAGAGTGTCTCAAACTTCAAAGGAAAATCATTCCAACATTTTCTTTAATTTATTTTTATTTTTTTACAATGCTTAAGATACTAAATTGATTTAACATTTTGTTAATCTCTGAGAATTGTGTCCTCTCCAAAGTACTAGATGTTAATCTAATGTATTTTACACATAATGTACATTACAGTTTTGTATTTTCAGCCAAATGTTAAAGACATAAAGCATATCTCCATGGAGAAAATGCAACTTATTAAGTTTCCCCCACTACCAGGTTTTTTGGGGTATTTGAGTATGGATGTTTTTTTCCATGGTGGAAAAAAAAAAAAAGGTTATTCAGGTATAAAAGGTCCTGTTACCCCGTACTTAGGCTGTGTCCAAAGCCTGAAAAATGCTGAATTCACATACAGTATTCAGATTTAAGAAAGTCACCAAGGCATGGTTGAATCCAATATTTGTGTAACGTTCTCTCTACTAGAAGTGAAATCATACTTTACACATATGTGTGGTTATACTGTAGATACAAAAGCTTGATTCCATGCATTGCTGCAAAAGAGAATCTTGAGGAGTAAGTTAAAGTTAGCTAAACTTGCTTATAGCACTGTCAGAAAACATGCAAAAATTGTACCTTTAGGGGTACAACAGCTTGTCACTGGGGCAGGACCCTCAAAGGGACAACTTTGTACCATATCTAAAAAGTTATTTTAGAAACCTAAAGTTGTAATATGAACCCTTAAGATACTACTAGGTACAGTGTTTCCAAGTTTTTCCATTGAATTTGGCTACTTTTAAGTTATTCACATTTGTTTTTTGTTTTTTTTATTTCTCTCTCTCTCTCTCTCTCTCTCTCTGCGGGTTGATTGACCCAGCCAGGGTGTACAAGGAGCTGCTTCTAATATGCGGGGGGTATTGAAATCGCTTTTGAATGTGTACTTGCTTTTCACTTACGTTTTCTAATTCAGGATCATGCGTACTCTGTGTATAGGGAGCTGTGGTACTGACCTAACATTTTACAAGATAAGATGTTTGTCAGTGACGCCCAGGATATGTTGCACACCAAATCCTCCACCACTGTCTTGTCTTGTCTGTCATCTCTCCTTACTCTCATCATGTGAGAAGTGAAATCTGACTCCTACTGAACGGTGCTGCAACTCTGCAGCTCATGCTGTATGGAGCAAAGCACACGCTTTCAATTAATTGTTCGGTATAATATTCAGTCAGTTTAGTATAATTGTATAGCGTCTTTTGTCCAACTGAACTAAATGGTTTTTATTTCTATAAAAAAGCAAAACAACAGTGGGGGTGGTGGCGTGGTGGCCAAGTAAAGTAATCTGTGTATGGCCGAAGACCATGTAACTCTGGTAAAACTGACTACCGCAGCAAGCCTAGGCACTACTATGAACTGCTTAATTGTAACTTGTAATTAGTTACAAAGTTATCCCTTTGAGGATACTGTCCGAAATGGGCATTGACATAATTAAATATTTGCTTGATCATGTCCAAAATGCTCTTGAATTTGTTCTTTAGGGATAATTAGACATGACATTATGGTGCCTTGGAAGCCGCCACACAGAAATGTTGTTGGGTCAATGACTAACTGGTCAGCGAGTAAGCACAGCAGCTGTCTTCAGTTTCGGACACAGCCTCATTCAAATTAAATCAGGTTCTATTTGCCTTCAGTGGTTACCACAACAGCTGGTTCCTATCTTCACACACCTTAGTTTTCACGTGCCATTTATTATGTTCTCCATGGAGGATACTTTGTTCAGAATTTGTTTTAATGTATTTTATTTAACCTAACATAAATCTATGTGGAACTGTTTGGATTTGGATCAATGGAACATTCCAAAGTACCATTTTTTTTTTTTTCCTTTTTGGTTTATACAGTGCTCATCAGAACGTCTTTAAAACCCCTCACCAACACTGCATTTGGTTTAACAGTATTGTAAGTGTTAATAATCAGCTCAAAATTATCTTTGCCATTCCCATTTTTTTAACATAGCATTTTGTTAACTCATTTCCCATTTGGAAATAAAAAGTACAGTATTTTACACTTTACAAGCTTTGCTCCTCTTTCTTATTCTCAAGTAAATCCTTTAAAAACTATGGTGGTTTCACATGTACGCAGCGCATTATTCCCTTTCTGTCAGTCACTTTCGACATTGTCTCGAAACCTACACGGGGGGGTCGCACTTGGGAGCCCTAAACACCTTTGTTATTTTGGAAAAGGCCTATGAGAATGGCAAGTGAAATTTGCATGCCACTCCCCTGTCATATGGGTATAAAAGAGTGGTGTGCATCCACTCATTCAGAATTGTCATTCAGAGCCCAGAAAACTTCTCTCTCCATTAACCTCTGCCTAGAAGCTTGCTTAGATTCTTACAGCACATTTCAGTAGGCTCTCTCCCATACGCATGGATAAATGCAAGAGAGTTTACCCTGGGCGCTTCAACAAGCAACTAGAAAAGAGAATTTTCTAAAAGGAAATGTTCTCTAACAAGACAGTTTCTCTATAAAAGAGCGAGTTTCTCTAAAAGAGCAAGCACAGACGGAAAGCATTTCTGTTGTTTTAAAGATTTCTTTCTGTCTGTGTGTTCCTGGGTGTGGTCGATATCTTTCGTCCTTGGACGGCCATGATCCCTGACTCACATGCTAACGAACACACATGCTGAGACAGCGTTCGTGGATGGTTCATAATTTCACTGAAAGAGCTTGACCATGCCAACATTGTGATCACGACCCTCTTTTTCTTGTAAAAGGAGTCACCTTGCAGAAATTTGGGATGCCAAGAAAGTACGCTTTCTTGATGCCCCCATTTTTCAAGGCGGTCTATTCAATGATACTACATTGCCCCCAGTGTAGCCTGGGCTGGCAGCTAGACTGCAATGGTCCCCTCACAGTAAGGTGGTACAGCCTGCCTGCTAGGAACCCGCATAAGTGTTCGAAGTGGTCTTGAGATGGCCGTAAGGATGGATGAGACCCCTCTGACCTGCTTGGTAGGCTCAGGTAGACCTATTTGCCTCCCAGGAAACCTCCCATGTCCTCTGTGGTATTCCCTGACCAAGGCCCCCCTTAGCACGGATGCACTAGCACACAGCTGGCCCCGGGGCCTGCACAAGTACGCACTTCCCCCAGTGAGCCTTATTGCACAGACACTCTGCAAGATAAGGGTGGAAGAAGAACAACTCCAAAAGTTTGCACCCTTTTGGCCCAACAAGCCTTGGTTCTCAGAACTCATGCTGATGTCATCAGCCCCTTCCTGGCGAATCCTTCTAAGGAAGGACCTCCTTTCTCAGGGGCAGGCACAATCGTGCCATGTCTGGTCCCTGGAAGGGATGAGGAATAATTCAGAAGTCTGCCAAGGTAGACACTATCACACAGGCTAGAACCCCCTCTATCAGGTGGCTAAATGCCTTGAAGTGGCACCTTTTCCCTATGTGATGTTCCTCTCAAGGGGAGGATCCATGAAGGTGCAGAGTCAGTTCAATGCTTTATTTCTTCCAACTTCCAGGGAGCATGGCATTAGTTTTCACTGTTACGCTGATGATACTGAGCTTTTAATTTCATGGACCAAAAAACTCCACACGTAATAACCTAGAAAACACTTAATGGCTGCTCTGTTACGTCTTCATCGTCACTTAGAAACCAGGGTGTTATTTGATAGCAATCTTATTTTTGAAAACCACATTTCTAGCATCTGTAAAAACGCATTTTCCTGTCTAAAAAATAAATCTAAATTACAACATATGCACTCAATAACAAATCCAGAAATGTTAGTTCATGCCTCCATGACATCAAGGCTACATTATTGTAATGCTCTACTGGGTGGTTGTCCTGCAAGCTTAATAAGCAAACTCCAGCTGGTCCAAAATGCAGCAGCTATAGTTCTTAATAGAATCAGGAACTATAACCATATTAGCCATATTAGCACTACATTGGCTCCCTATTAAACAAAGCAAACATTTTAAAATCTTGCTAATTACTTAAAAAGCACTAAATGGTTTAGTTCCTCAGTACTTTACATACAAGCTCTTAATGCATTATAGTCCTTCACGTTTATTGCGATGTTAAAATTCTGGCCAAATGATAATAAAATATGAAAATAACTAGAATATCAAAATCAACTTTTGCTGGCCAACTGCTGGCAGTAGATCCTATTTAGCACCCAAACTCTGGAACAGTCTTCGTAGCCTTGTTCGGGAAGAAGACACACTCTGTCAGTTTAAATCAAGACTAAAAAAACACCTCTTTAACCTGGCATATACATAACACTATCACATTTCTATAATTCACATCTGTTAAAGGATTGTTAGGCTGTGTAAATTAGGTCAACCGGAACCGGTTCCTGACATACTACATCATAAGAAGAATTGCATCTACACTAAAATTAGTCTCTCTGTTTATCCCAAGGTTACCATAGTCCACCGTATCCAGTCTGTATCCAGATCATATGGTGGACCTGCACCTAGACACGACCACCCCAGCTAACAGGGAACGTTCTGGCAAGATTCTCTAAAACTTATAAACAAATGTTCTTCCAGTAACATTAATAGAATGTTTGTTTTATTTTATTTTGTCTTTAATAATGTTTTCAAAAGATTAGCAAAAAACATTTTATGCATTGTTTATAGAAGTTTTTTTAAATGTACTCATAATGTGGGAGAAAACATTCTTAGAACAACATTCTTGGAACATCCTTTAAACGTTTAGAATGAGAACTAACTTCGATTGAATAAGGTTGTGTGTTATGTTTTAAAAGAACATCCTTGGAACGTGGGACAGTTTTGTAGCCTCTCCCATTGTTCCTTAGAATTAAACACTTCCAAACAATGTTCATGAAATCACCACAAACTGTCATCAGTATTTGATTAATGTTCTCATAATGTTGGCAGAAAACATTCTTTGAACAACATTCTCTGAACATCATTTAAACATTAAGGATCACTAACTTTTTGGCTTAAAATGGGTTATGGTTGGACAATACACAGCAAAATCCCCTGAGTTTAATGAACAGTGTGACTATTAATGATGACACCTGATATTAACCCTTGGGTAAATTAGGTTGCAGTGGACAAGTTCAGGCCGTCTACACACAACACAGACATTCCAGTAAACAACAAGATACATGTGTTATACCACTCATGCCCCCACTCAAAAAAAAAAAAAAAAGTATACATATATAATTTAAAAACATGCTATATCTTATTTATTTGAGTAATGGTTGCTGGCACAAAGCTGTTCTTTACTGTTTTGTTGTGCTACTATAAACCGTCATTTAGATGGAAGATGCTGGAACTTACTATACAAGGTGAAATACCCATCCGCTGTACCTGTCTAGAATACAGTGATGCTAGATTAAGCTGTGTCTCCCCAATCAGCCTACTAGACCATCTAACAATTTGAATTATTCCTATTCTTCAGGGATAGATTCCCAAACCAAAACATTAGTGAAAAAGTCATAATTGATTCAATGAAGGCATGGTAAAACAAAATCAAACCTGTTCAGACAAAGTTTCATTTACCTTCACTCCGTATGTCCTGTTAATTAGAAAATCTAAAATCCAGACCACAAGATTATTGCTCAGTTTAAACTGTTCTAAAAACCTGCTTACTAAAACATGGTTGAAAATTGTATTAAAAGCAGAAGAAAAATCAACAAATAAAAGTCTGAAATGAGACCCTTTTCCCTCCAAATGTTTAACAAGTAAATGGATCAAGGTAACTGTGGCATCTTCTACTTCTTCTATGTGGCCTGTATGCAAACCGTTTAGGATCTAATGCACACTCAGTTTTCCGCAATATTTCTGATCTTACCAATCTTTCAAAAATTTTAATTAAAATAGATGTCACTGGTCTAAAATCATTAAAGTTTTAGGGCAGTTAGATTTCGGGACAGGAACTATCATTGCATTCTCCCAAACATTTGGAACATGCTGTACCTTTAAAGACATATTAAAAATATAATGTAATACAGGAATCTGTATTTTCTTTTGCACAATACTTGAATGTCCACCCACAAATGTTGTCAGACTCTTACCAATAGGAAGGCCTTTTCCTTCCCTTCCTTTTTCCTTCTTTTGACCTGGCTGCTGTTTTTTAAATTACCAAGCCTTATGCTTTTCATACTAGACCAGGCTAAACCAAGCTTATTTGCAGCCATCTTACTCTCTAATCTTGATTTAAAATTATTTTTTGCCTTTAAAATTTCTGCCTTCAGCTATCTATATGCTTGTGCATTATAAGTTGATTCTCTTTGTTTAAACACAAGTCTCTTATTCTGTATGCTGGACTTAACAGATTTAGTCACCCAGGGTTTGTTGTTTGGGTAAATTCTAACTTGCTTACAGGGAATTATCATATCCCCACAAAAAGCCACATACAAACAAGTTACATCAGCGAATGCATCCATTACCACGGGATTCCCTGAACGTATTCCAATCCGTACAATCATAACATTCTTTTAGATAAAGCATAGCTTCCTCAGACCAGACCTTTATGTGCTTAGTTTGTTTTGTATATGGGCAACAAGAACACAGTTATGATCTGCAGAGCCCATTGGAAGTAGTGGAAATGATTTAAAAGCATCCTTCACTGACCCAAAACATAAATCCAATATCTTATCCCGCCTAGTTAAGTAGGTAACATATTGATAATAATTTATATTGATAATAATATGGAAGTGACTTTTCCAGAGAGACATGATTGAAATCATTAAAACCAAGATAAAATTTAAACTACAACTACCCAACTACAGTGTTTCCTGTAGATGGGCACTTGAACCTTTGATTATTTTGTTAGTTTTATCTGTTGCTGCTTTAACACATTTACTGTGGTAGAGGAAATCGAAACAGAACATTCCCAAGTGATGTTGGCCGTTAATTAATGATGATCAGAAGTGTTTTTTTATTACAGTTTTTCTGAATTGCTAAAACACATTTCTCAAAATCATCACCTACTTTCTCAAAACCTCTCAGAACCTCTGACTCTTCTAGCAAAATCAAACAATTGATTGCTCTTTCTCTTGCTCTTTCTCCTCCTCATCCTCATCCTCTTGCTCCTTGTCCACCACATCTTACATATACTTTTCCTCTGCAACACAAGAGAGAAATGTGTTTTGGTGAGTGAGAATGTGTTTACAGTTTTGCAAAAAGAGTGCATGAGATTTGCAAATTGTGTCTAACTTGTTTAAGGTTTTACAGAAAGAGTGATTTATTTGACAGGCTTTTGAGAATTTGGTTGAGAGAATGGGTTTTAGTGTTTTAGCATTTCAGAAAACTGTAAGAAACAGAAACATTTGGTAAGTCAACTGCAGAATCATCCAGTCGAGGGCAGTAATGAGCGGCCTGTGCCTAATAGTAGTGTTAAACGAAGAAGAGGAATGTCCTCTGCGTAAAGATTTTAAACATGGGCTCCAGAGTAACACGCCTGATTAGAAACTTTAATTTGGAGAATCGCGCTCTTCGAGAAATAAGCAAAGAAAAACCTCGAGCAGCACCACGACATCCAACATCAAGCAGTTTTCCACAAGAAGGAACTGAGGGTGAGATATTGTGTTAGAGTATGCTAGATTACAGTCATAACCTGTGCTCATAAGAACTGTTTTAGGGGTTAAGGACCAATGTCCAATGTCTTTTATTCTATTTACTGCACCAAAGTAACGTTATGTGGACACCCACTTTTGTTTAGGGGTTTGTTTGTTTTTTCCATTGACAACAAATATTCAACAAATGTTAATGCTTGTCATACAATGACAATCCCTCAGCTGTAATAGATGGACAGGACGCTGTCATAGCCATCGTTTTCCTCTTTCCACTAGATACTGGAATATAAAAATCTTTGTTGTTCTTTTCAGTTGTATGTAAAATTCAAAAATATGCGTCACATTGCAATAAAAAGACAGAAATACAATACAAGTACATGCCTTACCCCATTTTACTATGGTAAGCCTGTAATCATATTTTGTCAATCTGTTTATTTATGTCCTTGGATATCAAAACAACAAAAAATCTCTTCATTTTATTTTTAATTGTAATATTGTATATTGAAACAACGGGGTGATCATGAATGGCCATTCGATTGCAGTTTAACATATTTAACTATAAACTTAATGCTTTCACAATTCATTTTATTTTATTTATTTTATCAAAGTGCAAAGGTTACATTAAAACTATATAACCAACCACTGCAAACGTGACAAGTGGTTTCTTTTAGTAAACTAAGCTCATGTCGTTTCATTTGCATTCTTGTCTTGTCTTTTTTACCTTGTTTTTCAATGTTTTTTTTCCCCACTTTGCAGTTTGATTGGGTGGGTCAGATTCAACACCTTGTTCTCTGTTGCTTGTAGATCCATATTTGTCCATTGAGTAACTGTGCCAAAAGCCTGTTGAAAGAGGGTATCCATCCACATACTTTTGGCAACGCAAGTTACAGAGTTTTTGCATGATCTGACATATGTGTTTCTGTGGCAGCAACCAGAATTGCAGAAGACATTCACCAGAGGAATGACCCACTGCTGTCGATGCTCAAGGACGTTTATGTGGAGTCTAAAGATCCAGTTCCTGAGGTTTGAAGTTTAGGATCATTTGACCAATAGTACAGTTAAAGTCATCAGTTGTATTACTGTGGTATCACATTAATTCAGATTCATGAAGTTATATAAAATATAGTAAAATGTATTAAATTTCAGCAACAACTGATAATGCATGGATTTAGTAACTTGGAAGAGGCCACCAATATTTCGCAGCCACCGCCCACATGCTTATGAGCCTTTTTGAATCGTTTCTCACATCTAAAGTGCTCTTATGCTTTGGACAACTAGTTCGTGCACTCTTCCCACTTCAGTTTGCTCTGTGGCCTCTGCCATTTTTTTCTAATGCTTTTTACTGAGAAATTCACAGGCTGAATAGATAAGCATCTCCATTTGGTGCTTGGTGGGTGTTAATTTCAGTCCTAATGTCATAAAACATATCTAACATGTAACTAATTGTCACTTAGCAAATAGAAAAGCATTATAATTAATAATACTGGTTACAAAGTCTTTATATAAAATATATCAGTTTTAATAGAATGTTGATTAGTATCTATCAGATATTTTCACCCTGGTTAATAAGTGTGGTTTGCACTAACTAACCATTCAAAGAAATAATTAAAAGTTCCATTGATATGATCTCAAAGCTTTGTCAGTCTTCTGCATAAGGTCTGCATAAAATGTAATGCTTAGTGCATTTAGAGGAATGCACTTATTTTATTTATGCAGTAGGTCTCTAAAACATTTAGGATAAATGCTAAGGGTGCATGCACACATGATCCCTGTTAGGGAAATTTTTGAAATTTCAAACATAATGTGCATGTGTGGCTTATTGCCAGACAGATTGCATTACTAATAGAGTGCTGCAGGGTTGCCGTATTTTTGTAGGCCAACTCGCATTACCCTGGTTCCCTTGTCAAAAACCCAATAGGATTTTGGAATACTGCAGATAATAAGCTCTGCCACCAACAAAAGTTTATGATTCTTAAATGTTTTGTCCATCTTGATAATTTTCACAAATTAACACAGCTCTTATTAATTTTGAAGCCTAAATTCAATCGCCAGAAATAAAAAGCTTACCTAAGGCTATAAACGAACTACACTACAGTCGCTCGACTTAAGGGTCACCATCACTAAGTTTCCGACTACTCTTTCAGTTTTATTTAAAAAACATTTTCCCTGAAAAGTTCAAGTTATAATAGTTTGCAAGAGCTTGATTATAAACACAACGAGGCTGTGAAAGTGAACTAGTGTGTAGAGAGAGTTTACCTGTTCAGCTGATGATGTTTAATGTCCCCGACAATCTTTGTAGTCTCATTTAGACACTTGTTAGCAACTGACAAGAAAAAGCTTTTTAAAAAAAATATGGGGTTATTACTGATGTGTTTTATGTATAGAAAATTTTTTTTTTTAAATATCTTGAGCTTGTGTTAACTACTGACCTTATTTCAGGCATTTAACCAAAAATTCATTGAAAAAAAACATTGGCTGCATCCAAAATCACATACTTCTCTACTATGTAGTAGGCGAAAAAAGTATGTGACAAAAGAAGTATGTCAGAATTCACAGTACTCATAAAAGAGTAGGCAAAATGTCCCAAGCTGACCTACTACTTCCGCCGAGATTCTGAAGTGTGCATACAATGGACACTATCCCATGGGAGAGGATTTGTGAATGGCAGTGAAGCAACGCAACTGATGCTGGAAGTCACATTATAATGACAGCATGGTGAATGTAGTATGTCCAGATTACATTCATACTACATAGAATTTACTTTTTAGTGGTTGAGAAGTAATTATTCAAAATAAGTACCCGCTCAAGAGAGTGTGCAATTTCAGATGCAGCCATTGACTTCAGGATGATAGAACAGGAAGTGCTAAAATGTGTACCATATCTTTCAGACAATTTAGAAACTAGGCTCAGTAATGCTTTCTGTGAATCATTTTGTGAGTTCAGGTCTTTGGATTGCAGAGTTTTGGAGAGAGGTGGTGTGCACTGCCCTCTACTGGTGTGACTGACTCTGTGCTCTGTGCTCCTGTAGGGGGAAACAGTCGCTGTGGTGAAGAAGGTCAAGCAGGAGACCCAGCGCAGGCTGCTAAAGTTCAGTCTACCGGGCGACCCCTATGGTTTTTGTGATGTTACTGATGTTCCCAAAGGCAAACTGTCGCTTGTGGAAGCTTTAACTGGACTGAACAATCACAAACGCATGCCTAAAATATGGACTCCAGAGAAGCTGGCACAAGAGTTCTCTCTGGACCCAAAAGATGCCAAAGCGCTGACAGATTTCTTCTTTCCTTTTGATGTCAAAATCATTCCTCCAAAATCAGAGGAGACTAAGCAGATTAAGGATTCTTAACACATATGAACACCATTCTATACAGACTTGAGCCGTCACTGAAACATGCACAATGAATAATTGCCTCAATACAACTGTTTTGACATTTTGATTGTAGTGTATATTATTTGTCTTTGTTTGTCTATTTATTAATTTGTCTTATTTAAAGGGTTAGTTCACCCAGAAATGAAAATTCTGTCATTAATTGCTCACCCTCATGTCGTTCCAAACCCGTAAGACTTTCGTTCATCATTGAAACACAAATGAAGATCTTTTTGATGAAATCTAAAGATCTAATTCTAAAGATGAAATCTAATCCATATGAATTGAGTGGTTTAGTCCAAATTTTCTAAAGACAGTCGATTGCTTTATATGATAAACAGATTTAATTTAGGCTTTTATTCACATAAACATTGATCAGCGAACATAAAAGCTCACCCAAACCTGCTTCACATGCAAGAGAGCAAAACTTTTGTGGAAGCTCAAATGTGCTGTGTAACACATGAATGAATCTCATTGGTTCTAGCACACATCAAGCAAACATGCTTGAGCTTCCGTTTACCACAACTGATGTGCGAGTTGATGAATGTTTATATGTGAATAAAAGCCTAAATTCAATCTGTTCATCATATAAAGTGATCATGTTTCTTCAGAAAATTTGGACTATACCTCTCAATTCATATGGATTAGATTTATGATCGCTTTATGAACTTTTTGAGGCATCAAAGTGGTAGTCACATAGCTGTCTATGGAGGGACAGAAAGTTCTCAGATTTCATCAAAAAGATCTTCATTTTTGTTCCAAAGATGAACGAAAGTCTAGAACGACATGAGGGTGAGTAATTAATAACATAATTTTCATTTTTGGGTGAACTAACCCTTTAAGCATGGCATATCCTGTTGTTTATTTTAGTAATAAGATAATTAAGATAAATTAATGTAAACATTTCTGGACTAAAAAAGGAAATCTTATGTCAAAGATAATATCAGCATCAAATCAGTACATATATTTCTCAATAAATATGAAGAGATTGGTTCAGAAATGCTATGTTTGTGTGAACACCAGCTTCAAGCAATACATCTGTCAGATGTTATATTTATTATTAGACAATAAATCAGCTGCCCCTGCATTGGTCGTTTTGATCCAGTGAACTGAATTTAACAAGCTTGTACAAGGTGAAACGTTCTATGAAGTTATTCTCTGCCGTACTACACTTGAATATTTTATTGTCTTATAAGCAGTTTTAATTTTTTTGTGGCTTACATTATTAATTATATTTATTATATTAATTTCTTTACATTATCAGGGGTATCATGTAGTTTTGTAGGTGAGATGGGGTAATTGTATATGTTCTTTTCTCATTTCTAGGGTTGAGAATATCATTAGCTCTGTCGATTAGCTCAACTGATGTGGTTTTATGAGTTGCGTCCCAAATGACACACTATGCACCTATACACTTATGCACTATGTACTCATCCATGTATTGCGTGAATTGTATATGATTATTTTTCCATTTAACAACGGAGTCAGATACCCCCTCCCCCGCCGCTTCTTAATTAAAGCTGCGACAGTTGAGTGCATGAAGTGTCCATCATTCCACACTTCGTTTTTTCCGTCAATTTAGTGCATCATCCGGGTATTTAAAGTGCACTTTTTCTTTTTGGAATTTTCAGTGTGAACACACTACTTGCATTATTTATACTTAAAAACGTCATAGAATAGTGCATAAGTACGCGAATTGGGACGCACCTATGGTCTTCACTCTCGATCATCTATAAAACCCGGGCATTCAAAACGCTTAACGTAGCTTAATGTACTAAGACAGCGATAACGATATACAGTAGGTTGGTTTTCGAATGTCTCCATAGCATTTACACGCGTCAGACCAGCAGATGTCCTCCGAGTGCGCATGTCGAGTGAAAGTTTCAGGCGGCTTCGTTTCGCTTATCACTGAGTCAGAACTTAAGACAAACTCTATAATATTCTGTTTCTGTTGTTTATTTTATTGTGTTTTATATTTAAAAACCACAGCTGACCACAGTACTACAGCGGAACATGATTCATTCCCATCCCATTGATACCCGCAACCAAACCCAGCTCCACCGAGTCCGACTACGATCATTGGCCACAGTGAAAATCCCAGCAGGCGACTCCTGCTTTTCCATTGGTGAATGGCGTGTAAATCAAATCCGGCTCTGAAATTTCGTTGGTTTACTTCTCTGTGTTCGGTGAATGCGGACAGCGCGAGCGTCACGGTGTGTTTGGGGTGCATATGAGAAATGAGACGCGGGTACAAAATGTATCTCTCCGTTTAAAATGAGCGATTGCAGTCGGAAAAACAGCGATGCTTTAAGGCATTTTTTCTCAGGACTTTTTAGATTATTAAGAGTAGACGTCTGTTTACACCGAGGTTTTCTGATTGATTCATCACCCTAAAACGGACAGAATTCAAATGTTTTCAATGTTTTTTTAAACGTTTAGTCTTTTTAAACCGAAACCTTCTAAGTTGTGGTTTTATAATAATTCTCGAAGAAATAGATCGCTTAACGGCTGTAAGTATATTTTAGGTGAAAATGTTGGGTTGTCGGAGCTTCAAACATCTGGCGAGAGATGGATGTGAATCTGAGTCTCAGCGTGTAATGATGTGAATGATGCTGCATCATTTATTTCAAATAAGCCACAGAGGAGAATCAAGGTAAAACACCACCTTATTTCATGATTGTGTTTAGAGAGCAATATATAATATACATATGGTTGTGATGTTCTCTTTCCTCCATTTTACGTCAGTTGATCCACTTTCAAGGTGAATCTTTAAGATCTGTTCTGTTTTGAGGGATATTTGTAAATTGAAATGAATTTAAATGAAATTTTTCTCTGGATAAGTACTATATATAATATATATATATATATATATATATATATTATATATATATATATATATATTTAAAAAAAAAAATCCATTTGCAATGAGTCCAGGTGTAAGAATCATATCTTTACAATTGTTTTCCCATGATCTATGACCTGTTCATTTGAGATGAAAGTCTTTGGTCCAAAAAGTATGAGGAATTCAATGAGCTTTTCATTTTGTATCTTTTTATGGTCTGGCCTAGGCCTTTTTGGTCTCAAAACTGCTGATTTTAGAAATGGAGGAATGTTCTAGGTTCCAAGCATTAGTCTTGGACTACTGTTGAGGCCTCTTGAAGTGATTGTGCTTCACAATGGATGGATACATTTTCCAAGCATAGATGAAGAGACACTTAATCATTTTATTCCTGTTGCTAGGATCCACAACTATTCAGTATACATGACTGTCATTCGCTCACGTGTTTGCCTCTGCTGTCACTATGGTTTCAGCTTATACTGTACCACTGATTGTCTCTAGTCTGTAAGATGCTTTCCACTTCAGTTTGACTTCTTAGAGCTTTTAAACAAGCCTATTTACTCAGTCCCTTCAATGCAGAAACCTTTTATTTGAGACTGATATCATGTTATTTTATGTTTTTTTTTTTCTTGTTACTTTGGTAGAAAATAATCAGCCAAGACCTGGGAATGTAGATCAAGGTTAAAAATCTTGAGCCCATACAAGCCGATTGCAAAATTGTGGTGAAATAATGACCTGATTTCACCTGATATGCCGGTGTGTGTCTGAAGATAATTGTGTTTGTGAGTATGCATGGGTGCTTGCATGTGGGTGGGTATCTTTATCTTTAGCATAATAGAATTAGGGGTGGGCGATATGACCAAAATTTTATATCACGATATGAGTAATTTTATTTCACGATAATGATATCGTTATTTTTGCTTTAAATAAGGTTTTATCAACATTTTTGATGCCATTGAAATTTCATAGTGTTCTCATCACCAATTTCAATTTCTCAAACTAATACTAGGCTCTGTTAAAAAAAAGCTTATATGTCAAGCTTATACGAACAAAGAGACTAATTACAAGCAATAGGACAAAACTACAATAGAAAAAAAAGAGAAAATGGTCCTATCTGAAAAACTTCAAGCACTAGAAATATAAATGTATTCTTTTAAAAAAATGATTCAGTCACAAGCAGAGAGTGATTTCCTTTTTGTCTTTTGTTGTTTGATTAACATTAATGGCACAGATGGCAGCAGGTATATTAGGCTGCTGTCACTTTAAGACCGAATGCACTGGGGGGTATTCCTGAAAGCAGGTTATGTGACATACCTGGGTATGTTTAAGAGTAAGTAAGCGGATGACCTCAACTTTCGGTTCCAAAAAACGGGGGTAACTTTCAGGGTATGTAAGTAGCCATAGCAACTTACTCTCTGAACATAACCTACTCCGGAGCAGGTTATGATTCAGGATTAGTTTGCTTAAAAGGTATTCAGATGTGTGTTATATGCGTGTTAAATTTGTTATATAGTTACAGTTTTATATATATATATATATATATATATTATAAAGCATTATTATAAAGTGGTAATGTTTAAATGTTTATTCAAATGTAATATATGTATTTATTTTATTGTCATCTCACACATGGATCTGCTTTTTTCCCCCTTTTTATAACAAGACGTTTTCTATGCTATAATTTCTATAATAAAATACATATGTGATATCTTATTAGCGTCAAACAAACAATATAATTCTTATTCTGAGTGAATAAAGATTATTTATTAAATTAAAAGATTGAAAAAATGATTGCACAACCACCAAATAAGTGGGTTATGTAAATCGGCATTAAACAAAAGAAGAAGGAAGTAGAATTGCGTGCTTTTTCTTAGCATCTGTTTCCATGGTGAATCATCGATTCGTCTCTCTGTTGAGAATGTCTTGTGTGTTAACCGGGAACATACTCTGGGTTGGCCGAACTTACTTCCGGACACCTTTTTGGAACCAGCATACCTCGCGTAAGCAAGGTTTGGGTTAATCAACCGAGAGTTCAGGGTATATGTGACGTTAAGTTAACCTTGTTTCTGGAATACCCCCCAGATCTAATATATACTGATGAACGTGTTTTATACTGATGAATGTGTTTTCTTTCTCAACTGTTCACATTACTTAAGACATAAATGACTGTGTTTATGTGAATACTTGCAAATCTTGACACATAAGTATGTGTATTTAACTGTTCAAGCCCAATTTGGCCTATGGTGTGACGATATAGAACTATTTTTCAATAATCCTATTCTAAACCTGTGGTCAGCTAGCAGCATCACTTTACAATGTCTCTGTGTTATATGTTAGATTGACAAGATTGTTTGTGACATTATGAATGATTTCCTAATTCCTTTCCTCTGCTTCCACAGGGTCTGCCTCCATGCTGAAATGTGTGCTAGCAACCTGTCCAATAGGATGAGCTTGCTCTCTTTACCATGTAACTGCAAAAAGAAGAATGCTTTATTCGTCCACTAGTCTGCCTGTGGCTTCAGGGCAGCCTAGCGCCACCCTGCACCCCCCACCTAGGGCGCTGACCCAGCCAGCGGGTACAAGAGCCATGGAGAATTCCTCCGCAAAAGTCAACAGCTCGCTGGAGTTCCGGACTCTATCGGAATACATAACACCTTCATCTGTTTGGGAGGACCCTGTTCAGGGTCTGAACCTGCCCCTTCAGGTGTTCTTCGGGTTGGTCATCATCTGCGTGCTGCTGCTGGCCTTCCTTGGAAATATGGTGGTCTGCATCATGGTTTACCAGAGAGCCGCTATGCGCTCCGCTATTAACATCTTACTGGCCAGTCTTGCCTTTGCCGATATGATGTTAGCGGTCCTCAACATGCCTTTTGCCCTAGTCACCATGGTGACCACGCACTGGATCTTTGGAGAGGTGTTTTGCCGTGTGTCAGCCATGTTCTTCTGGATGTTCGTGATGGAGGGAGTAGCCATTTTGCTGATCATCAGCGTGGACCGTTTCCTAATCATCGTGCAAAAGCAGGACAAACTTAGTCCACGCAGGGCCAAAGTGTTAATCGCAGTCTCGTGGTCTCTGTCTTTCTGCTTTTCTTTCCCTCTTTCTATTGGCCATCCTGCCCTGTACATTCCCCCCAGAGCACCACAGTGTGTTTTCGGGTTCACGGTCGAGCGTGGTTACCACGCCTACGTGATGCTGATTATGCTGGTGTTCTTCTTTGTACCATTCCTGGTGATGCTGTACACGTTCATGGGCATCTTGAGTACACTCCGGCACAACGCGCTGCGCATCCACTCCCACCCTGACTCGGTGTGCCTCAGCCAGGCCAGCAAGCTGGGTCTGATGAGTCTGCAGAGGCCCTTTCAGATGAACGTTGACATGAGCTTCAAAACACGTGCCTTCACCACGATCCTCATTCTGTTCTCAGTCTTCACCGCATGCTGGGCTCCGTTTGCCACCTACAGCCTGCTGTCCACCTTCAGTCGTGCGTTCTACTACAGGCAGAACTTTTTTGAGATCAGCACATGGCTGCTGTGGATTTGCTACCTCAAATCAGCTCTGAATCCTCTGATCTACTACTGGCGTATCAAGAAGTTCCGTGATGCCTGCCTTGACCTGATGCCCAAGTACTTCAAGTTCCTGCCACAGCTGCCTGGCCACACTAGGAGACGTATCCGCCCCAGTGCTGTTTATGTGTGCGGGGAGCATCGTTCTGTGGTGTAGAGAAGGACATTTCTGAAGCTTCTTTTGTAATTCTTATGGTACAATCTTATCAAGCTGTGATATGTTTGGCCTTTCTTAAAACTGCAGGATGTTTTAGCTGTAAAAGATTGTACAGATGAGAAGGTTTACAGAGGCTGTACATTAAACTACTTTAATTGCACAATGTTTTTATAGGATTTAGAATTTATTAGGAGTTCGTTCAGTACATATCAGTCAGGTGCTGCTATATTTGGTGAAAATGTGCAATCTTCTGTTTTATGCCATGAATGTTATATTTTGTGCTGTATTTGTTTTTTTCCTGGCTTTGTGATCTGTTTTACACTTTAAAATTTCTATTTAATTTTTATTATTGATTGTTCAGCTTTTCATTTTATTTTTCAGTGTGGAAAAAAGGAAAAAGGCAATTGACAAAGACTTAAGCATGTTCCAATCTGATTACTAGATGACTTTCTACATGATTTTTATGTGATATATTTTTTTTTTAAGTGATTTCCATTCATGGAGGTGAATAAAATCATGGAATTGAATAAAATCGTAATTCATGGAAATTCCATTGTCATACATTTTTCTAGTTTTTGCTTGTTGTGAGTTTAATCTTGAAGGTTTTTCCACCTTGTTGTCACGAATTAATAGAAATGTCTCAGAAGCTTATTGGTCAAAAGGTGGGAGAACCCTGTCAGTATTTGTGTACAGGAGCAAGGTTGTTGTGAGTGTATATATCATATGAACAACAACTGACCAACTGCTTGTTGGTGACATGGCGTTAAAATTCAATAAACAAAACCAACAACAAACACCACCCATAGATATGTTTCTTATCTTTTTAATATGTGCTCCAATGTCAAATGGCAAGCATTTGAGGATCTGCTTCACCCATCTGTCAGCTGCGATTGGGACAAGGTCATTTGTTTTTTTTCTGGTGGGTTGTTTGGCTTTGCAGTGTCTGTGTGTGCCTTTGTAGTGTGCCGGCTTCATTCAGATGATGATTTGTTTCTGGAGATAAACCCTGAAGCTTTGTGAATCTGAAAGGTAATTTTCCTTTACTACTGTCCCTTGTGGGGTTCATTATTTCTCCAGCCACCGCTAATGAGGATGCTGTGGGCTTTAGAAGCTCATCAAAACCAGTGTGTGGAACTCTATTACTTAGCAACAGTATGTATTACTTGGCGACCAGCTTGTATTACTTAGAGTTTGTACATTCTCTAGTGGGAGTTTTTGTTTTTTTGGAGAAGCTACTATAACATTGCAAGTTCACAAAACGCCTCTCAGAAACCTTGTTAAATGTGAATGTCAGTAACATAATCAGATGATTTAAATTACCTCTTATCTCTCACACACAGTTAAATGATTTAGTAAATGATAGTAGACAAAACATTTAGAAAATATAATTTGTTGCAAAAATATGCAGTTTCAAAATATACAATGGTTATTATACAGTTATGTCAGTCTGTCTAAATTCATCCTGAAGTTTTGTTCATGTCCATATTTTTATACCAGTCTTTCAGCATTTTATATATATATATATATATATATATATATATATATATATTAGGTTTGGGTTAGGCTAGGGAAAATTCAGGTAAAGGCAAAATTTAAGAATTCAGATCAATACATGATCTGGAATTTATAATTTTTTTCAATTTGATAACATATGTTTGTCCAATCTGTAGTCACATTTTCAAAATTCTAAACACATTTAGCAGAACATCCGTCTGTTGTGACCATACCATTAACACAATTCATGTCGTTTTCACACAAAATGCAGTCAACACATTTCTAAAATGTTTAAATTTTCTTTTCATATCAAGCTTACCCCATACCAAAATCATGGATCTTTCTCATCTTATTTGCAAATGCTTAAACACAGCAAATCAGAAATGAAGACCCAAAACAATATTAAAACAGTATTAAAACAAATACTGAAACAAGTGATAAGCATTTTTAATTAGCAGATCGCTGAAATATTGAGAAATAGCAGATTCCAATCTCAGTTGGAGGCACAGTCAATTGTTGAAGTTCTTTCCATTACATGGACATACAGTAAAATAGGACTCTTTGAATCGTATTTGTTCAGTGTGGATGAAGAACAACACAGAGGAGCAAAAAAAAAAAAAATTGTCTGGGTAAGGGAGAGGAATAGACGAAGGAGGAGAGGAGAAGTTGGATCAGGACGAAAGTGTGCAGGACTGTGCATGTCTGTTTTTTCACTTGCATATGTGGAACCTAAGAAAGCTTATTTCTCAGAATTGTGAGATAAAAAGTCGCAATTACCTTTTATACTAAAAAAAAAAAAAAAGGCTTTTATAGTAACCAAAGGCCTGTTGTTGTTGATCAATGGCAGCAATTTAATGTTTTCATTTCAGTAAAAGTTTCATGTAAAGCTTTTACTACAACGATCTGCGTAGGGCACTAACTACCAATGGGACACCATCCCACCCTCTATGAGGGCACCATCAACACCACACACCCACCCCCAGAAAGAGGTTTCAACCAAGGGGCCAACTGAAGTTCTGCATAGGGGACCCATTTGACCAGTAGCTGCCCTGAGCAATTCGGTTACTTTCTTCTTCTTTTTTCTACTGCACATTCTATATTCACTTATGTTGCCAAGAATGCACACATTCAACACTCAACCAAAAATGTAGAATGGCTTACATGTAAGCATTTGATTGACTATATGTTCATGTTGGATAAAAATCTAGTGCTAATGTTTTGACAGAACAAATCGATTTTGAATCAGGTTTGCTGTGTTTTGATAGAGTTAGTATATGTTGAAAAAGATTTTTAGCATTTTGATATGTAGAGTTTGGGTTTATTTAACAAAATATGGTTTTGGGCAGAAAATTAACTATTTGGCTAATTGTGTGATATATGTGTGTTGCTGTGTTAAGAGTTTAGAAAAAGTACTTTATGTATTGGTAAACGCTTGTTAGCTATTAAAAAAAAACTGTAAACTGAAATGACAGGAAGATACATTTGCTGAATTTAAATTCAAAGAGACAAGGTTTCCATCTTGTAGACATTTCAAAGACTTAAAGGTAAATTAGAGCATTCTGAGCCCTGTGATGCTGGCCATCTGTCCAGGGTGTCTCTGGACTGTGGGCCAAGAGTCTGTGAGCTCCAGCATCACACACACTACAAAGGATAAGTGCTTTGGAGAGCAGATGGATGGATAGAGCATTCTGGGAAATGGAATACTCCTCCCATGGTTCATAAAATGAAAATTATTAAATATTAGGCTATATTATATTATATTATATTATATAAAATCTCTGTTTTTATCGTCTGTTTCTGGAAATACCATTGTGTATATGATAACGTCCATGGTACTAGCCTACTTCCAACTATAAAATGATATGAATTATTAAAAACTACACTTCCATCAGCTACCAATTTCTTTGAATTTCATTCTATTTTAATTTTAATTTTGTGTCAATTTCAACCACAAATCTGCATCCTTTTTGTCACCTTGCTTCAAATTCAAGAAATGTCAACTACTTACAACTGTGAATAGTATGGAAGCTTGTTTCCACCACTGAATATAAAATAAAAAAGGTAATTGTGACTTTTTATCTCACAATTGCGAGTTTATATCTCTCAATTCTGACTTTATAACACGCAATTGCAAGTTGTAGCATTTGCGAGTTAGCCTACAGAATTGTGAGATATAAACTTGCAATTCTGAGAAAAATGTCAGAACTGTGAGATGTAAACACGCAATTGTGAGAAAAAAAGTCAGAATTGTGAGGAAAAAGTCGCAATTATCTTTTATTTTTATGTATTTATTTATTTTTATTCCGTGGCGGAAACAAGCTTCCATAGAGTAGGCTAGTGACCTGATATGGCAAGGTTGTTCACCCTGTTCGAAACAATAATTATATTTGTGAATTTCATTCAACAAAAAATATAGAGCAGTCGTTTAATTATGAAACAGTCACGTTTGCCATGAGGTCAGGTTGGTAGCCTATGTTGAGGTGTAGATTTCGTATGAATTCCTACAATACAAATTGTATAAAAACATGCAATTATTAGAAAAAGCATGAAAGTCCACCCCTAACCAGGGGACAAAAATGTCGTGCCAAAGTCATTTGAAAATCTTCATTAAAGGTAGGCCTACATAACTTTTGGCCCTCCAGCGGTTAAAAAACAAACCTGCAAGATAACTGTTTTGGTTGTGCTTTGGCTCTGCGTGACCGTAGATGAATATGGTTCTTTCTCATAACCAAAAAATGAAAAAGAGAGATTATCCCACTGCTCATAAAACATTCACTAGTACTATAGGCTTAAGAGATATAACTAGTTTAAATGGAAAGGGTCTCAAGATGACTAGCTGAAGGCATTATAGCTATACCCATTAATAGGCATGGGACTTCCTTGAAAATAAATTCCAGCACAGCGCTACAACAACCATAATGAAATGACTCTTCACAATAGATAATGCTTTACAATGAACTCTGTTAGAGAGCTACATATGGCAATTTATCTGTTCAATAAAATACCTGGGTAATAAAAACGCCATCTCCGCGTTCCCAAGCCAATGTTGATTCTTGTATTATTATGAGCTTTGTCAAAGTTTGCTGGCAAAAAGAGAATGCAACAAAGAAATTGAAGATCAAGGAGGATAGAAGCAGTGAGGGTGATGGCAGAGATGAAGAATACAAGTCATAGATTGTTGTGGAAGTCAGGCATTTAGGTACATTATCCTGTGCCAGTTTGGAAAATGTCATCCATACTTCAACCAGAGGTCAGGAAAGATTAAAAGTTTTTTGAAACACTAAGCCTGCATCCCAATGTGCATACTATCCACCCTATCCACCCTAAATTGGATATTGAATTGGTATTGAATATTACTAATACCACATACTATTTAGGAAGGATGCACATTGAGACGCAGGCTAAGACATGGTTTCACTAGTTTCCAGGCGAAGTTGCATCCGAATGTGTGTCAAGTTTTTGACATTTTCACATGCGAGTTCCAAATGAAATATAGTATCACGATAAAATGGAAGCTTAATAAAGCTTTTTTTTTAATAAAGTTTTTTTTTGAAACACTAAGACCTTTTCACTACTTTTCAGATAGTGAAAATGCATTTGAATGTGTGTAAAGTTTCAGACAGTTTGGACAAATTCAGTTATAAATGACAGCATCCTAAAAAAAATTTTGGAATATGCCTTTCGCCTTAAATAAATGTTAAATAAAAGTCATTTATTTTTTCTAGCATAATTAGTTTTCTAGCATAATTAGATTTCATAATTAGTCCGAGAGGGTTATTATATCATGTGATATCAACCACTCACCCTAGCTCCGAAATTACTCAACGTCTGTCACATGACCAAAATGGATAGAAGAGGGAAAGCACAGAACATAAAAAAGAAAGGGAATATGAAAAACAATGTGGACGAACAGAGATTGATAAGCTTAACCTATCATTTTTATCAACATTTGACATTTTTTGCCTGAGAGCGCAAAGTGATTAAGGTTAATATCAGTTCATTTCCGAGTGTCTCCGTCGTTCAAAAAAAGAAAACGATTTCAACGGGCATGTTTATATTGTGTTCATGTATTGTTATAAAGTGAGCTTTAGAATGTGTTATATTTTTAGAAGTGTATTTGTGTGTTCATTAGGAGAGGGTCTTTAAAATGTTCTTACCAGGTATAACTATTTTCACACTCTGAACTTCTGTTGTTGTTCGACTCAAAAAAAGAATTTACACATCATCTCCCTGCTGTTCCCATGGGAAGAAGAAGCAAAAGTGTATAAGAAACCAGTCCCTGAACACTGCAAAGGAAAGTGGAAAATGACAAAAATTTAAAGAAGCGCAAATTGCACAATTATAGCCATCTGGAAGAAGCATGTAATACTGCCTCTGCATCCGGCAAATATGCTGTAACACAATTTCAGACCCCCGTATCTAACCCGGCATACACAAAATCCATTACACAGATCACACCCTTGTGCAAAAAAAAATATTGAATATATATATCCTATTGCACAGACACCTTACAATCTTTTTCAAATAAAATAAATAAATAAATAATAATAATAATAATAATTAAAAAAAACAGCTACAGTACTACAACGCCATTTCCAAAACAGTTGGGACATTTTGTAAAATGCAATAAAATGAAGAATCTGTGATTTGTTAATTCTCTTGAACCTTTATTTAACCGACAAAAGTCAAACAAAAGATTTCCAAATTTCCACTGACCCATGTATTTGTATTTTGTAAATATAAACAAATTTTGATTTTGATGGCTGCCACATACTCTAAAAGTTGGGACAGAGGCATGTTTACCACTGTGTCACATTACCTTTCCTTTTAATTACACTTTAATGATTTGGGAATTTACATTATTGGATTTTTGGGAGGGGAATTTTTGCCCAATCTCGCCTGACATCGGCTCAACAGTCTGGTCATTGTTTTCTGATTCTTCTTTTTATGAAGGGCCATACATTTTCAATAACACAGATGCAGTTATAAAATCACTCTGATGTAGAACGTGCAGAATGAACCCTGGCATTGTCTTGCTTCCCAGGAAAGATGTCGTCTTGATGGCAGTATACAGTATGTCTCTGTACAATCCCAATATATGCCTCCACGTCAATGGTACCTTCACACATATGCAATTTACCCATGCTGTTTGCACTGATGCACCACCGTACCATGACAGATGTTTGCTTTTGCACCTGTCACTGATGAAAGTCTGGATGGTCCCTTTCGCCTTTGGGATTGAAAACACGATGTCCGTTTTCCCCAAGAAATGTAGACTTATCCAACCACAGCACACATTTCCACTGTCTATTGGACCGTCTGAGATGAGTTTGAACTCAGAGAAGAAATGTTCTGATGCAGCAGCAGACTGTGTTAAGTGGCAGTGGTTTTCCAAACTACTCCCGAGCCCATGTGGCTATTTTTAAAAGAGCAGCATGATGGCTTCTCATGCACTGCCATCTGAGGGCTCGAAGGTCACACACATTCAACAGAAGTTTCCTGCCTTGCCACAGACTGAGATTTCTCTGGATTCCCTGTCTTTTCACAATATTATGTATAGTAGATGGTGAAAGGGCTAAATTATTTGCAATCTTGGATTTAGAAATGTGATTTTTTTAATTGTTGGACAATTCTCTCATGAAATTTGGCACAAAGTGGTGAGCCATGACCCATTTTTGCTCACTCTCACCTTCACCTACAGTATTACCTATTTATCTGCTTACTGTCGACTGTTTCAAAACTGTTTAACTCAGATATTGTATAATCTTTTCACTTTTAATTAGCCTCTGTCCCAACTTTTTTGGAGTGTGTTGCAGCCATCAAAAAAAAAAAAAAGTTGGTCAGTGAAAACATTGGAAATCTTTTCTTTGTACTTAGTCAAAGGTTCAAGAGAATTAATAAATCACAGATTCTTGATTATATTTTATTTTATAAAAATGGGGAAATGGGGTCGTACATACAAAACACTGAACTTGATTTATTCAAGCAGGCTTCCAAGAAATAAAAGATGTTAAATTAAACTTCAAAATCTTTTCCTCTGCAAAAAATGAATTTTATTTAGCCACTGTACCAAATTTGAGTCATCCAGTTGTCTTCAGTTAGATAACCACTGACATAAAAAATGTCTTTCTGATTACATTTATCAAGTAAACAATCAAATGTAAAGTACTTGATGTGCTTTCAGAATAATCAGTGGATATTTATAATTGAAAACCATTACATGTAGTGCAGTGTTAATCCCTTCAGCGAGAAAATATCCATTTAGATGACAGCACATTTTAATCAGGTTGCAGGAATGTGGGCGGGTGTGAAATCATAATTATGTGGCTCGCTGTTTGTTGTATTTATAGATTTCGAAAGCATGAGTTCTTCTGTGTATTTATCATTTGTCTATCCATCAATACATTTATACCTGGTTATCCTATGTATGATCACAGGGAGTGCTGGGGCCTATCCCAGCATATCTCAGGCCTGAACAGGGTTATAGCACACATTCACATTCACTCAGACCTACAGGCAACTTCGATTTTCCAGTTTACCCAATCAGTCTTTGTACTGTGGGGAATCCAAACTTCACACAGAAAAGCCTTCTTGCCTCCAGTTGGGACCTTCTTGCTGTGAGACCCCCATGCCCCTGTGTGAGCTCTATACTTTTACTTTGCCATTCCAAAGCGCTCAATTTTTCTAAACCATTGTGGAATTCCTTGGGCTTCTTTGAGACTTCTAACAGAATCTTACCCTGTGCTTTGGGATGAATTTAGACAGATTGCATTGGTCTGCCTTCTTGATTTGTACATTATTATATGTGCAGCAGAATGGTGGCTTTAAATCGCTTTCCAGACTCAAATGCCTCTTTACAGCTCAGGCATCTCTTTTATTGTCATGATTGTAACATTCTTCAATGCTTATGCCCATACTATACCAGTTATTCATTTAAAGTTCGATGGCAAGTAGAATAATGTCATCTCATTGTACCCAGTTGTTGAAAATGCTTATTGTTGCTTTGCGTTCACAGAGCTAACCCAGTGGTCTCAAAGTCAATTCCTGGAGGGCCACAGCTCTGCAGTTTAGCTCCAAATCACACCTGCTTGGAAGTTTCTAGTAATCCTGAAGACCTTGATTAGCTGGATCAGGTGTGTTTGATTAGGGTTGGAGCAAAACTGTGCAGAGCTGTGGCCCTCCAGGAACTGACTTTGAGACCACTCAGCTAACCTTTCACTGATTGTTTAGTTTAATGGAAGTGAGACCTATAATTCGTGCAAATCGCCATGGGGCGTAGGAAAAAAAAAAAGTGAATAACACTAGTTGTGGTGATGCACTGAAATAGACCTATAGTTATTCCTTTCTCAATGTGTACATTTGAATAGGTTTATGTTTTACTTATCTTGGCATGAGGAACAAAAGGAACAAAGGTGAATTGAATTTGCTGTTTAAATAAAAAATGCAATAACTGTGGCACCCCCTTGAGGCGGGTCTTTGGAACTGCTCGTGAAATAATGACTGAGGTAGCGCTGAATTTTCTCCAGAGGGATCTCACTACTAAATGTTCCCATTGGCCAGTTTGACAGTCAAACTCTAGTATTTTGTTTATTGGGAATGAGAGTCATGCAATGATTAAAATAAATAAATAAATAAAATATACAATATTTATTTATTTGGAGGCCAGTATTTGATTAGATTAAAATTATTTGAGAGCTTTTTTATAGTAATTTGAATAAGATGCAAAATATACCCCCCCCCCCCCTTTTTTTTTTTAATACAGATATTTATGTGTAAAAAAGAAAAGAGATGATTGTGACACTTTTTTCTTGAATGCATCATGTATGTAACTTGAGCATTTCTGACCTCAAACTTTAATATATTTTCCCCCATATTTAGCTGCTAAAATTGTTTTTGAGATCTAAAAATTAACTTTATTTAATGGGTCAAAGATGAGCAACATTTCAAATGTATGCAAAATCATTTTGGTAATATTTCCTAATAATTATCATTCTCAGCCTGGGCTGAAGGGCTTCGGGGGTAAAGCACTTTTGTCAGTAAAGCACTGTTTTGTCAGAACAATACAGATGTCCACCCTCTCCCAAATATCTTATCTGCTGCTTCTCATAGAGGAAATATGTTGCAAGGCTGAATTCAGTCAGTTTATTTTACACATTTAAAATTAGAGCTCTAATACATCATGTAGCAGGAAACACTAACAGCTGGGTTACTCTGTGACAGACGTTTTTTTCTGATTAAGGATGATGTCTTTAACGTCTCTGGTGAGACTGTGGAGCTCTTTCTGAAGGCCATCCACGTCATCAGGAACAACAGGACTGTCTTCGACACCCTGCCCCGGATTGCTGTTCTTCTCCAGGCCATGACCACCCTGTACTACCAGCTGCTTGACCACCAGACTCTGGTACTGAGACAGCAGCTTGTGCTGGTCCTAAAACACACAAGGACAAATATGTAGCTTGTGTGTTTCTGTACACTCACCATGTTGTACATCCACCACGTGGATGTACTTTTTTGTACATACCACCCCTTCTGTGAATTTTCGGTCTACATCATTGTCTTCTGTGTAATAGAATAATTCCTCATGTCATTGTGTTCATGATCAGACATACGGCTGTATCAGTGTCCTTATTTGCACATACATTTCATTTGAAGAAGATGTGATTAAATATATGCACATACATGGAGCTGGTTCATATTTTAGAGCAGTATATGAAATATGTCCATAAAAACTTGAAACATGCTTACTGCAGTCCGTATATGATCTTTGATTCGCGTTGCGAGCGTTGTTAAACTCATTGTGGCGTTCTGCGCAGAAACCACTCTCATCTGCGCTAACAAAAATGTATTGTTTTGCTTCAGAAGGCCTTTATTAACCCCCTGGAGCCTTATGGATTACTTTTATGATTGATGGATGCGCTTTTTTGGCCTTCAAAATCGCAGTTACTTTCACTCCCATTATGCTTGGAAGAGCCAGAATGTTTTTTGATATAACTCTCTGTTTGACTGAAAGAAGAAAGTCATATACATCTCGGATGGCTTGATGGTGATTAAATTATGGAAAATTTCATTTTTTTTTTTCAGCAGTACCTTTGCGCTAGGGCTGGATGATTAATCAAAAAGTAAACAAAACCGAAATTCAGAACCTCTAACCGACGTAATTTTCTCATGTTGGTTATTTATTTTTTTAATTCCGTTACTTTTTTAATCCTGTTACTGTATTTTTTTAATACTTTCCCCTTAAAAACATACTACCGCGTGTGTGGTCACGTGACTCCGCCCCGTCCAGTCAGCGGCATGAAAGCAAAACGGAGGCGAACGCCGAGTCAACACATAGCCCTGAAGCCGATTCTAAACGTTTTATTGGCCATGTCAATCACAATAACGATTGCCTACACCCAACCCTGATCCCTACACCTACCCGTCACTGTAACCTGAGCCAATGAAATTGGTTGCAGGGCAGGGATTTCCGCTGAACCGTTTATGAACCGTAAATTTATCACTAAAGTAGCTTGCAAACTTAAAAGATATAGCATCTATTTTTCAACTTTTGATGTAACTACTTACAATCCACAGCTTCACATTTAAAAGTCGGTATGAATAATTCAGACACGCAATCACTCTCATTACGTACTGGTACTGTACTAATTTATCTGTATTTGATTTACAACGAGCAGAATAACTGCTTGTTGATAAAATAACTGCTGAAAGTGAGCTGTTATGTCAGAGCACTCTTTCATTAGGAAAAAATATCCCACCTTTATTAGTCAAGCATATTTACAGTACAAACCTCGTCAGTGAACTATGATAAAAAAAAAAATCATTCATTAATCATAATCAAGGTAAAATGTTCAATTAATCGAGATTTTGATATTAGGTCATAATCTTCCAGCCCTACTGTGCGCCCCTCACTTTCAGAAACACTGCCTTAACTATGCACAAGCATATAATTTGCTGCATTTTCGTATTTATACTGTATCATAAAAAGGCAATCCATTTTAGGCAGTGAGTGTGACCCAACAGTTGAGAACCACCAATTTATGCAGTATAAGATGATTCTGAATGAGCAAACCTTTTGTATAAGTGTTGTCAGTAATATACAGCTGTGTGAAGAACCACACACCTGAAATACAAAGTTATGACTCTGTTTCGGGGACTCGGTTACCTCGGAAATCTTGCTCTGCAGGAAGCCAATGATATGTGGCACACAGCGTCCAGGTGCATGCAGCATGCAGTGTGTGATGTTCTGGAAGAGCAAGACGCTGGTCAGATGCAGCACAAGCGCGGGGTCTTCTGCATCTCTCAACTGCTCCAACAGAGCCTGACGGTGCACAAAGAGAGCCTGCCTGCACACACAAACACAAATCCATACAAACCACATGTCAACCACATGTAAACCTTCTAAGACAATGCCTACATTTGCCTAAATAGCTATGCATTTTTTCTAGCGATAACGATTAAAAATTCTAATCAAATTTATTATATGATCACATAATCATAACTAACTGCATAAATGAAAATATATGAAATGAAACCCTATTTTCTATTTTATTGTGAACAATTGACCCATGCTTTAGTTGTTTTTGAACCGCTGATTCGACACAAAAGATTCATAACGCTCCAAAGCTTCCTGAAGCAGTGTTTTGAAATAAGCCAATATAAGTCGTTATTTAGTTTTTTTTTGGTGCACAAAAAAATATTCTTGCCGCTTTATAATATTAATATTGAACCACTGTACTCACATGAACTGATTTAAATATGTTTTTAGTACATTTATGGATCTTGAGAGAGGAAATGTCATTGCTGGCTATGCAGGCCACACTGAGCCATCGGATTTCAACAAAAATATCTTAATTTGCGTTCCGAATATTAACGAAGGTGTGGAACAGCATGAGGGCGAGTAATAAATGACATTTTCTTCATTTTTGGGTGAACTAACCTTTTAATACAGCCATTTTCAAAGGTTGCTTGTTTTGGGGAGGTTCTGCCTTTAGCCTCCTCTTCAGCTGGTGAAATGCATGTTTAATAGGATTTACTTGGCCAATCTAAGACCCACACTATCCTTGACTGAGTTGGCAGTACTAGTGTTTTGGGTCATTGTCCTGTTGCCATATGAAGCACTTCCTAGTGAGTCCTAGTGGCATTTTCTTGAACACTGACAGGCAAGATTCTTTTGTACACTTCTGAATTTATTATTCTGCTGCCATCATTGAATAAGTCATGAATAAAGATGCGTGAGCCTGTTCCAGAGGCAGACATGCATGTCCATGACATGACACTACCTCCACCATGCTTTCCAGATGAGCTTGTATGCCTTGGATCATTTGCAGTTTTTTTTCTCCACACTTTTGCTTTCCCACTTTGATAACAGTTAATTTTTGTCTCATCTGTCCAGGGGCGGAGCCAGACATTGTAAACATTCGGGGCTTAGCCCAAATCTATTTTGTGACAATTTAATTTTCCGTTAACAGCTTTACTTGTCATGAAAGGAACTTTGTAGTAGTATGCTGGAGTAAAGTTCATAAAATGTACAGTTGAGCTCAAAAGTTTACATACCCCTTGCAGAATCTGCAAAAATGTTAATCATTTTAACAAAATAAAAAGGATCATGAAAATTGCATGTTATTTTTTATTTAGTACTGTCCTGAATAAACTATTTCACATAACAGTTGTATACATAAAGTCCACAAGAGAAAAAGATCTGATTTTGGGGGTGTTTCCTTCTGGAGCATCAATGAATGTTTGAACCTTTTTTAATAGTTGTGTTTGAGTCCCTCAGTTGTCCTCAGTGTGAAAAGATGGACCTCAAAATCATACAGTCACTGCTGGAAAGGGTTCAAATATGCAGAAGATGCTGGAAAACCAAAGAATCTGCAGGACCTGGAGGACCTTTTTTTTCTGAAGAACAGAGCTCAGTTTAACTGCTCAGAACAAACAAGGGACTCATGAACAACCATCACAAAACAAAGTTTTGGATCATCCAGGTAACCACACAGTATTAAGAATCAAGGGGATGTAAACTTTTGAATGGGGTCATTTTTATAAATTCAGCTATTTTTTGTCTTGTGGACTTTATGTAATCATCTGTTATATGAAATAGTTTATTCAGGACAGTACTAAACAAAAAATAACATGCAATTTTCATGATCCTTCTTATTTTGTTAAAATGATTCACATTTTTCTAGATTCTGCAAGGGGTATGTAAACTTTTGAGCTCAACTGTACGTTGTTTCCCACAGGATTTAGCAAATCTTTGTTGGGTGTACCTCCTCTAGGGGGTCCGGGGACATGCCCCCCCAGAAGAAAATTTTGTACATTTTAAGGGTAAATGCATCAATCTGGTGCACTTTGAGAGCTCAAAACTGAGAGCTCAAGCCCATGTACAGTGTGCAAATTGAACAAAGAAACAGCATTGACTTGTACCTGGACATTAAAGAGGGCTCAAACATCTTAGTGATATAGAGTCTCAGTCTACATTACATTGACACTGGTGTTTTAGGATGCCAAACAATTATTAGGCCTACAATAATAGGCTATTATAATATGATTTAGGCCTTTATAATTATTCATATGACAGTAATATCCATATATTGTAAGAAATGCACTGTAAAATAAATGAAAAATTTATAAGTACAGTGGGTACGGAAAGTATTCAGACCCCCTTAAATTTTTCACTCGTTGTTATATTGCAGCCATTTGCTAAAATCATTTAAGTTCATTTTTTCCCCCTCATTAATGTACACACAGCACCCCATATTGACAGAAAAACACAGAATTGTTGACATTTTTGCAGATTTATTAAAAAAGAAAAACTGAAATATCACATGGTCCTAAGTATTCAGACCCTTTGCTGTGACACTCATATTTAACTCAGGTGCTGTCCATTTCTTCTGATCATCCTTGAGATGGTTCTACACCTTCAATTGAGTCCAGCTGTGTTTGATTATACTGATTGGACTTGATTAGGAAAGCCACACACCTGTCTATATAAGACCTTACAGCTCACAGTGCATGTCAGAGCAAATGAGAATCATGAGGTCAAAGGAACTGCCTGAAGAGCTCAGAGACAGAATTGTGGCAAGGCACAGATCTGGCCAAGGTTACAAAAAAATTTCTGCTGCACTTAAGGTTCCTAAGAGCACAGTGACCTCCATAATCCTTAAATGGAAGACGTTTGGGATGACCATAACCCTTCCTAGATCTGGCCGTCCGGCCAAACTGAGCTATCAGGGGAGAAGAGCCTTGGTGAGAGAGGTAAAGAAGAACCCAAAGATCACTGTGGCTGAGCTCCAGAGATTCAGTCGGGAGATGGGAGAAAGTTGTAGAAAGTCAACCATCACTGCAGCCCTCCACCAGTCGGGGCTTTATGGCAGAGTGGCCCGACGGAAGCATCTCCTCAGTGCTAGACACATGAAAAAACACCTAGAGGACTCCAAGATGGTGAGAAACAAGATTCTCTGGTCTGATGAGACCAAGATAGAACTTTTTGGCCTTAATTCTAAACGGTATGTGTGGAGAAAACCAGGCACTGCTCATCACCTGTCCAATACAGTCCCAACAGTGAAGCCTGGTGGTGGCAGCATCATGCTGTGGGGGTGTTTTTCAGCTGCAGGGACAGGACGACTGGTTGCAATCGAGGGAAAGATGAATGCGGCCAAGTACAGGGATATCCTGGACGAAAACCTTCTCCAGAGTGCTCAGGACCTCAGACTGGGCCGAAGTTTTACCTTCCAACAAGACAATGACCCTAAGCACACAGCTAAAATAACGAAGTGGCTTCACAACAACTCCGTGACTGTTCTTGAATGGCCCAGCCAGAGCCCTGACTTAAACCCAATTGAGCATCTCTGGAGAGACCTAAAAATGGCTGTCCACCAAAGTTTACCATCCAACCTGACAGAACTGGAGAGGATCTGCAAGGAGGGATGGCAGAGGATCCCCAAATCCAGGTGTGAAAAACTTGTTGCATCTTTCCCAAAAAGACTCATAGCTGTATTAGATCAAAAGGGTGCTTCTACTAAATACTGAGCAAAGGGTCTGAATACTTAAGACCATGTGATATTTCAGTTTTTCTTTTTTAATAAATCTGCAAAAATGTCAACAATTCTGTGTTTTTCTGTCAATATGGGGTGCTGTGTGTACATTAATGAGGGGGGAAAAATGAACTTAAATGATTTTAGCAAATGGCTTCAATATAACAGAGTGAAAAATTTAAGGGGGTCTGAATACTTTCCGTACCCACTGTAGTTACTTTACAATACAGTATAGGGAAATTACAATACTTTTGTACTAATTTCTTCACTTGCAAGAGATAAACCCTCGCGCTTTTATTTTGATCACCAGATCACCAGCTGATCGCGTGAGCAAATGTGCGCACTTCTCTTTAAAACACGCAGCACAAATAGACTGTATATATACTTAATCGCTGTCTTTTGCTGTTTTATAAATGCACAAAGCCATATCACGGTTTCGATTTTAGTTTGTTGGCAAAATACAACGTTAGAGACCATTTAGGGTATGTATGTTTTAAATTTTCGGTTCATTATGAAACAATGGTGGCACAGGGTAATTAATGGGAAACACTGAATGAATGTTTAGCTGACAAATGTGCTAAAGCTATCATATCAGTTGTTATAACAAAAACCCTTCAACCGGACCTAAAGAGAGTCTCGAGGTCTGCCGCTGCTCTGAGTGAGTGAGTGACAGAAGGCGTGGCTGTGTACAACTGCGGTGTGCGTGAACTCGCTGTCGGAGAGAAGAGAGAGAAAGCGCTGCAGGTATCGGTATATACTGAAGAAAAGCGATATTGAACTGTTTAACATATTTTAATAGAGAGATTAGAAAAATGATATTGACAGCACTGTTAAGAAACTTCAAACCTGAAAGATTTGGGGCTTTTGGAAAAACATTCAGGGCTCCAGCCCCCTTAGCCCACCCCTAGCTCCGCCCCTGCATCTGTCCATAAAACTCAGTTCTAAAACTCTACTGGCTCATCACTGTGTGTTTTTGCAAATTCTAATTGGCTTTCCTATTTCTGGTACTGATCAGATGTTTAATCTTAGTGTGTATCCTCTGTAATTCTGTTGGTGAAGTCTCCTGACAATAGCAGATTGTGAGACCATCACCCGAGCTTTCTGGAGGTTGCTGGTGATTTTACTGACAGTTATTTTAGAGTTTTTTCACATAGCCCTTGTCATTTGTCTATCATCAACTGCTGTTGATTTTCTCAGCTGACCTGGTTGTTGAAGCTTGCCAGTGGTATCTTTTTCAGGACATTCCAAGTCAATCTCCAGATTTAAATCCTACTTAACATGCATTTCACCAGCTGAAGAGGAGACTAAAGGCAAAAACTCCCCAAAACAAGCAACCGTTGAATTAATTGGTAAAAAAAAAAAAAAAAAAAAAAAAAAAAAGATTATATATATATATATATATATATATATATATATATATATATATATATATATATATATATATATATATATATATATATATATATATGTGTCGACGTCTAGCTTTAGCATCCCTAAAAACAATGCAAGGTCTATGACTTATTTCCAATAAGGTAAATAAAAAAAGACACTTGATTGCTAAAGATCAGACACTTAAGTCATCAATACAGATGCATTGTTGGAGAATGGAAGAGGCTTTACCTTTCTCTTTTCTTGTCACCTTTCTTCAGAAGTAGCCCGCACTCTTCTGCACTCGTCTCCAAACATGAAAGAAACTCTTCAATGGCCTGCAAGTGTCAAGAAAGAAAAACTTGGTTACTTGGTCCTTCCAACCTATGACAACTGATCCAATATGCATTTTGTAAAATATAATGGAATATATAGTATTTTTCACATTTTCTCCACTGATTTTGGGGAAAATCTGTGGAATTTAAAAAATGGATTTAAATGTAATAACACTTGAAGAGATAGTTCACCCAAAAATGAAAATTCTGTCATCATTTACTCCCCCTCAATTTGTTCCAAACCTGTGTAAATTTATTTGTTCTGCTGTACACAAAGGAAGATATTTGGAAGAATGTTTGTAACCAAGCAGATCTCACCCCCCACATTGACTACTATAGTATTGCCATCAAACATACCTTTCCATTGAGACTGTTGTGTAGCTTCATCAGAGGAGATTTAACTTCATCTGAGAGCTTAGCCAGAATCTTCAGCCTGATCTGCAAGATGGTACCAAACACAGACACAACACATATCTAAACAAGATAGATATATAGGCATAGATAAATAAAAAAATTGTGAGTTTTTTCCCATCTAAATAGATGATTTTTCAGCCAATTTCCAGTAGCTTCATCTACTGGAGAATCAAAGAGAGTTGGAGTTCATATCCATCTCTCAGTGTGTGTGTCTTTCAACAGCCGTGGTGACAATGAGCTTCTGACACTGAAGAACTGACAGTTGTCCTGCTCAGATCTGATCCAAATGTTTTCCTTGGCAAACCCAAAGCAACATATTGCAACTACTGATTGTTACCCATGCCGTTTAATGTTGTCTTGAAAAAGATTATGGAATAACAGTTGATTGTACCTCACTGGTGATGGCAGTTGAGCTATCCGAGGTCATATGCTCAGCTGCCACAAAGCTCAGCAGCACATTGGTAACATCCGTGCATACAGTCTTCAAAACATGTCTGGAAATGGTAGCCTGCGTCTCATCTGGTGTACAGAGAGAAAAAAAAAAAAAAAAAGCATAAATGTTAGATAATAACAGAGAAACATCACAAACATACTGTGCGACCAAGTCATTTGCTGTAAAACCTTAGCTGCTTTTCCACCGTCGGGCCAAATGGTGCTAGGAACGGTAAGGAACGGTTCCAGTTATATTTCCACAAGAGCCTGGTACGGCCACAGTGGAAAATGAAACCATATCCGTATCGGCTGTGCGGATTGGCGCAGAATGGAATGGTTAAGCAAAAAGAACGGTTTGGCCCGACAGAGGAAAAGTGGCTCGTGTGTGCTTAATACCTGAACCACCTTAAAACAAAAAAAATAGGAGCTGAAACAGACAGTTCCATTAGAGGAGAAAATGCTGTGCTGTGCTGCTATCTTTTGCGTGCATTTTTAAATTTTAACGCCGTTTCACACTGCAAGCTTAAGCGGCGCGTGAGCGTAACTACATCGTCACTGCAGCTGCAGAGACGCGCGAGTATTCACACTGGAAGCGTTTGTACAGCGTCACAGCAGCGGCTCGAAGCTACAAATAAAGTGAGCATTTCTTTACAAAGACAGCTATAAATTTGTTTTTATAAGTTGGTCATTTATAAACTTGACAGTCTTAACATGGGGAAGTGTACAACATTCGCAAATAAATGTAAATAAACAAATATAAATAAATAAATAGCCGCGTGTAATCCATTGCTGCACACGAATGAGGTAAGCTTTGTGTTTTACATGCCGAGTGCACGTTTACAAGATAGCAAACTCGGGTTTGATTTGGGAATGCTGCAGCCTAGCCTATATATCTCTCTGTGTAATAACTAAAATGATGTTTATATATCATATTTTCTGGCTAGTTTACTTTAGTTTTTTATAATACACCATACTTTAACCCAAACTGAATAATTAAAAACAAGTTTAAATGAGTAAATCTTCTATAAATATTTTTGATTCTTAATTTTCTTTTCTGTCATACTCAAATTCTTGTTAAAAGCACATTAGACATGCTTATTCTGTGCATTTTGAACACTTTGTGTGAAATTATATTTATTTTGTCCATCAAAAGTGTGCTTTCACTTTAATTGAGCGTCAGCAGCACAGCAAAAATAGACTCGGCGCCGAAACCCCCGCTTCACTGCTGCTCACGCGACGCTCCTGCTGCCGGTGTGAATGCATCCGTTGGTTAACATGCACGCCAAAAAAAAAAATACGCGCTGCTTACGCTTGCAGTGTGAAACCGGCGTAATTGCATGTATGTGTCTGTTCAGGCACAAATAGACACGGAAGAGAACGGTATTCACTGTTCACGTGCATCTGCGCAGCTCTGTGTGTGTGTGCGCACATAAAACAGCAACACGTTCAGAATTGAGTTCCCTTTCCTGTCTTTGTGCGCTCAAATGGTTTAAAATCGCTTGAATGTTTAAACTGACAGGATCTAAAACACGTTCAAATGATAAACTTTCATTGTGTGATTGTGTCAAACTTTGCAATTTAATCAGAAAATCATGTGCGTTTTGAACCATGGTGTCTGGTCCGTACGGATTAATGATCCCTGTACTAGACATCGCACATCCTGCGATGTGACTATGCGCACATCGCGATTTTGATGCTAAAACGATATATCGTGCAGCCTTATTTTTAGCCCACAGATATTTGTGTATTAATTTATGAATTGAACAACAAAGGCTACAGAGAGAACAGACAGACCTGAGAACAGTTTGGTTCCTTTCTCAAAGAGGCGGATGTTGTTGTACAAGTTGTTGATCTCCTCCTGAAGATCCTTCATGTTTTTCTTCCGACTTCCTCCTGCTCCGGTTGAACTTGTGGACATGAAAGCTGTACTGACCACTTCCTGGTACATTTTACTCAATGGCCTGTCCAAAAAAAAAAAAAAAAAAAAAAAAAAAACTTAATTAAGTTATGCAACTTAATTTTCCAAATGTTGTTGATTTTATCTGAAGCAAAGCCTTGAAAAAACAACAACCTCAAGGCCTGTTCACAGCAAGAAGAATGTGCAGTGCAAAAATTCTGTGAGATAAACATTTTCATTTGAATGCACAAATATTTGTTAAGACCAACATCATCACATGCTGTTAATGTGACAGATTTTTTATAGGGAGTAGTAGTCTAATGCCACCTTTCACTGCACACAGCGTCCGTCCGATAGACCAGAAATCATACAGGAGCTGTGTGGGGTCTCATCCATCTGAGGATGTAGAATTTCTGAACAAAATCTGAAAAAAATGTCATGCTGAACCTTTGTGTTGGTGTGAATAGGTCTTCAAGCTGTTTTCCACATTATCAACTTGCCAGTGCTGTACTTTTAGTGTCAATTAGCTTGAATCTCATAGTTTGAACCTTAGTAACTGCTCTGCCAGTTCCTGCAGCATCTCCTCAGAGCTGTCACACACTTTCTGCTCCAGAACCTCCATGATCTCCTCTACTGAGAGGAAGGGGATGTCTCCTAGCTTATTTCGACCTGTAACACATGCACGCACACACACAGAGGTTTGTTTTTGTGAATTGTGGGGACATTCCATAGGCGTAATGGTTTTTATACTGTACAAATCGTATTTTCTATCGCCCTACACCAACCCTTCACCTAAACCTACCCAATACAGGAAACTGTGCACATTTTAACTTTCTCAAAAAAACTCATTCTGGTTGATTTATAAGCCTTTTGAAAAATGGGGACATGGGGTAATGTCCTTATAAGTCACCCTCTCCTTGTAATACCTATGTCATACCCATGTCATTATACAAATTTGTGTCCTGATGTGTCACAAAAACATGCGCGCCCACACACACACACACACACACACACACACACACAAACAGGATCTACAACTGCTTCTTTCCTACTACCATCACAAATTACACTGAGGGTCTGGCTCTCCAAAAAAAGTATTAAATTATCCATTTAGTCCTGGTTTGCTTAGTGTTCACACTGTATTTAACATAGAACCTAAAGAAACAAAACAAAAGGCGGTTACAACCTGATTGGACAGCTTTTATGATAGAGATTTTATGCTGTGAGATAAATGCGCTCGTTCCTAACTGAGAACTCACAAAAAGCTTATAAAATGTGAAAGAGTCAAAACAACACAGTTTGAAACTAAGTGCAATCACACCACAGTTCGTTTTAATCGAACCAATCCTGCCAAGTGTGAACTCCCTTAGAGGCTGTTACAGGTTTTCAGGAAAACCTAACAATAAGATAAGATTTGTTAACATTAAAGGTGAAGTTATGTTAGATTTTTAATGTTAAAATATGTTCTCTTATATTAGTCAATGCCTTTCCAGCTCAACCAATAGTGTGAGTTTGGGGTGTGGCTACTGTAGCAGGCAGAGCCAGAGGGTGTTTAACCAGAGTGGGACCACAACTGATGTGTTACTTGTGAAAAGACATACAGAAAACAAAAATTCAATTCAAATACAAAATTAAATGCATTTAGACCTGCATAGATTAAACAGGTCATGAACATGACAAAGTGAACGTGTCGTTGCGATACTACGTGCTACAATGGATGCCTCAATACCAAACAGCATCATCATGCACCAGTTCAGAAAGACAAATGTCACAGTTTATAATGTTTACTTTGTGCCTTTAATAGTTGTGGCCCGTCATGTCAGTGCATATAAGTTGGATGGGTTTATTATAAGCGAGATTGTCGCGTTTGTTCTAGACAGTGCTAGTACCTACTTAGTTGCTTACTCATGACACACAGCAACACATTTAAAAGTATTCCTAATATGTCAGACCTTTTATTGAAAGTAGCCTACTTTTACCTGTTGAGCCATGCCTTCATAAGCACCCATAAGAGTTTGTGATGTTTAAAGTTTGGGGAGGCATGATGCACGAAAGGGCGTTTGCAAGGTTATCATTTGTTCTTATTTAAAGATATGCTCTATTTTTGTAATTCTTCTAGGTGCCACCAGCGTCACAGAAACTGTGTGTTTAACAGAAGCAATAGTTAACATGAAAAAAGAGCAATCTTTTTTATACATTAACCTAGATTCATAAATGCTGTAAATTATATATATATATATATATATATATATATATATATATATATATATATATATATATATATATATATACATACACACACATATTATATATATATGTGTATATACACACACACATATACATATATATATATATATATATATATATATATATATATATATTATTCACACACATATACACATACACACATATACATACTAAAACATTTTAGTTCAATGATACAAATATAAATTACTATTAATGTATTATAAACTGACAGCATATTTACACTTTTATATAATAGCATGTTTATAAATTAACAGTAACTTATAAACTAGTAAATGCTGCAAGACAATGTTGTTTATTGTTAGTTCTTGATACCCACTGCATTTTCTTAATCTGTGTTCTTACCCTGAGAGGTGTGTGATGTCTCTTCATCACTGTCTTCCTCCCTCCTGCCCTTCTTTTTTGTTTTGCGGATTCGGATCTCTCTGGCATTTCCGCCTCCACCTCCTTTCACGCTTCCACTTCCCTCTGAGAAGCAAAAAGCCAACAGCAGACTTCTTTTAAATCAACTTCTAAACTTTTTTTTAAATTAATTTCTATTACAAGAATGAAAAACTACTGTTTGAAAGTTTAACTATGAAAATGATTGGGAAATAATAATAATAATAATTATAATAATAATAAAAATAATAAACACAGTGATGCATAATAATTATGTATGGCCTGATGAGCTCTTTCTTGTGTTTTTACTATTGAAACAGGAAGTTTGGGAAGAACATATTACATATTGGGCTAGCTTTTAGCTTTCTAAGCGGAGGCAGGTGGTTTTTGGGGGAGGAAACACTTCTGCATATGACCCTGAGTGCAGGATGAATGTCTTTGGTGTCAATGTCAATGTCTTTGGTCCATCTTCCTGGAGGAGATACTCTGTAAATTTTAAATGTGTTTATCTGCTTAAAATTAATTTTGTCAACTTAGTACACTAGCACATAGATGGCTGCAAAACAAAAAACAGGCATGGGCTAAAAGCCACAAAACCCCAATTCTGTTTTCATAGAGACCTTAAAAATGAATCAGTATCATCAGTGTTTTCTACACCATTTTGCAGTTATCTGAAATGTACGCTTTACCTGTAGCATTGGATATACCAAAAATTATCCGTAGGAGAGCGCGTGAGAGTGAATGTGTCTGAGAACTCTCAGTGCTGGGTTGTGTCAGGAAGGGAATCCTGCAAATGAGCAAGACTAACGCTAGGAAGATTCATGGATGGATGGTCTCTTTACCTGCAGCCTTCTTCCGCCGCTCATCTCTTTTTTCTTTCTTTGAAGAGGCTGAAGTCTCCAATAAAACAGATGCTTGTTTGAGATCCTCCTCAGTTATCAGAAACACAGGGTTATTCTTCACTTCCTATTGATAAAGCAGAGAAGATAAACACATCCTGTGACAATCACCTACAAACGTTTAGCCTAGACATGCACTATTTCTTGCCAGCCGGAAACAACACCCCTTTTCAAGCCAGTGTATTCACAAAAAAAAAAAAAGTATGCTGATTTCCTGTTAATGTGTTGATGCATAAAATCTCATAAATCTTGTTGTATGTTTGTGTGTATATATATATATATATATATATATATATATATATATATATATATATATATATATATATATATATATATATATATATATACACATATACACATATTTAAAAAACACTACCAGTCAAAAGTTTGGAAACGGTAAGATTTTTAATGTTTTTAAAGGAAGTTTTGTCTGCTCACCAAAGCTGCATTTATTTAATTAAAAATACAGTAAAAAACGGTAATATTGTGAAATATAATTACAATTTAAAATAACTGCTTTCTATTTGAAAATATTTTAAAATGTAATTTATTCTTGTTGGCAAAGCTGAATTTTCAGCATCATTACTCCAGTCTTCAGTGTCACATGATCCTTCAGAAATCATTCTAATATGCTGATTTGCTGCTCAAGAAACATTTATTATTATTATCAATGTTGAAAACAGTTGTGTACTTTTTTTTTTTTCTTTTTTTTTTTCTCCAGGATTCCTTGATGAATCGAAAGTTCAAAAGAACAGCATTTATCTGAAATACAAAGCTTTTGTAACATTATACACTACCATTCAAAAGTTTGGGGTCAGTAAGAATTTTTTTTTTTTTTTAAATAAATTAAAGAAATGAATACTTTTATTCAGCAAGGTTGCATTAAATCGATCAAAAGTGACAGTAAAGACATTTATAATGTTACAAAAGATTATATTTCAAATAAACGCCATTCTTTTGAACTTTCTATTCATCAAAGAATCCTGAAAAAAAATATTGTACACAAATATTTTGTACAATTGTACACAATAAATGTTTCTTGAGCAGCAAATCAGTATATTAGAATGATTTCTGAAGGATCATGTGACAAGACTGGAGTAATGATGCTTAAAAATTCAGCTTTGCCATCACAGGAATAAATTACTTCATAAAATATATTCAAACAGTTATTTTAAAAATTGTAATAATATTTCACAATATCACTGTTTTTACTGTATTTTTAATTAAATGAATGCAGCCTTGGTGAGCAGACGAAACTTCTTTTAAAAACATTAAAAATCTTACCGATTCCAAACTTTTGACTGGTAGTGTATATGTATATAAATACATACATAAATAAATAAATAAAGGTGCAGTGTCAATTATTTAATGCTGCAACATCCTGCAAGTTTCAAAGCTTAAAATGTCCTCCTCATTACAAACAAAGTATTGATGAATAGTGATATCATCACACCATAGGCCCCGCTCACCAGGGTTCGTTCATTTAACGGCCTACACTGGATGCGAGCATCGTATTGTGTCATAAGCAAATAGAACCCAAATTCAACCAATTATAATCACTGATGCTGTCTACAATGGATACAACAGATGCCCATTCAGTTTCTGACACTCCACGCACTTGAGTCTGTCGACAACAGGACAAATGGAAGGGTGAAAGAATGTTGCTTTGACGCGTCCAGTTTAAACAGTTCATTTGTACTGTACTATGTACAGACTTGAGAAAGATCTCAGTGTCAGGAACAAGTGGATGGTTTAATTTAATGGCGTCCTGGATCATGTCGGAGCATTATATGTTTGTTCAAAGCAGTTTACTGCTGATTGTTTTTGTTGAAAGAAGCAGCCAACTGTACTGGATCTGACAGCTGCTGCATCACAAACTACAAGTAAATTATTTCATAATGCTTTATCTGTAAATTTCGGTTTTATATGGATAATGTTTTAAAACATTTACTCAAGTGCAAAAGTGAGTGGGCACTGTTTGGATTTGAATAGGCAAATGCTTGGCCATGATGTGTCTTCCTACATGGTTGTTTAAGAAATGAAAAGCTACACACTCCACCAATTAGGATTAAAAGAACTGTTGCCAAACATATAACATGCTAGAAACATAATAATCATTGCAATAATGATGCAGTCATAGACTCTTAAGCATATGCCTATTTAAATCCAAACAGCAACCTCTTTTTTTGGCCGGGCAGTGTACTTGTTTTTGTTTTTTGTGCAAAAAAAAAAAAGGTTTCTTATAAGTGAACCTCAAGGAACATATTGACAATGTCATGACCCCTTTAAATTAAAATGAGAACAACTGATAACAACGAACAATTAATGTGAAATGTGAAAATGAATAAAAGTGTTGATTGCAGCATTATATTTAAATCTGCTCATGTTGCATAAATATTTCTTTAAGACCTGCACAAATAAAGTTAAATGATCAGATCAGTGTTTACGGTAACATTCTAAACCATACAACACTGCGTGTAAGCTGCGTAAAAATAAGGGTCGATCTTCGCATTGGTCTGAACTGGTTTCTGTTTCCCCGGTTACCTCTGTAAACAAAGCAGTGCTGCGCTTATATACACTACTTTATGCATTCGTTGGTCCACGCGCTTGCGCCATTGTTTTTTTTTAGGTTTGTCTCGCTTTCCCCCCAGTCAGTAGTTTCATTCTGCCGTTGCCAGCACATAAAGGCCAATTTTTGTAATAGCACTATGCTACTCGAACAAAATATAGTTCATGTTTAATTCAAGCACATTCAAGGACCTATGATTGTTTTCACATACTTTCCAGGCCTTGAATTCATGCATCTTTCAAGAAGTGTGGGAACTCTGATTATAACCTCACACACCTGTTTCTGTTGAGCTTATAAATGCAATGGCCAATCAGGTGTTTAGATTAGTCATCGATAAAGAAGAAACCTGCTGAAAACACCGGAGCTTAATCAGCTTTTGTGAGTTCTGCTGTTCCGCAAATTACTCATCATAATGATTATAAATGATTATAACGGATTATAGCGAGAGCGATGTACTCAGTGAGCCAACAGTATGAGCTTGCGATTGACCGCTTCAGTGAAAGAGAATGTTCTTTGCTTGCTTTCTGTATATAATTTAAAACCTATTTGAAGTTTTTCATGCTATTATGATAACCCATGTGATTTTCTAATACATAAAAAATAAACAATTTATAAACGGTTCTCTGTGTAAGGCGCTTGCCTGCTGCATAGCCTAAAAGAAAAACGTTTGTAATGTATTCCAATGATTTTTCCTCACAATATTGTTTTTTTAATGTTATAATTTATATAGTTCATGTAGGCCATTTAAAATGGCATTAACCTTATAACATTATGTAGTTGTTTTACATTTATGTCACCTTTGAGCAGCATTAAACAGTCTGTGTAAGTGTGAATAAAAATGCCATGTCATATGTAGCTTCTTGCCAATGTAAAGATGGCTTTTGTTGCTTATCAAATTTTATTGCTAACAGACTATAGTATTCTGATTGATTGAATTAATTGATTACATTTAAGTATTTTACATAAAAACAACAGAGATTTAATAAGGTCATTAATTATAAAGATTGCCCTTACAAAGGGAAAAGTTAATTTCTGACCCTGTCTAGGTGTACAGTGTACAGTTGCAGAACAAACTCACATACCTTCTGTGCTTTCTGATGCATGATGTCATCAAATAAAGTAAGGCATCCGCTGATGAACTTTTCGCTGACTACAGAAGTGGAGAGAAGCCTAGCACTGGACTGCACATTCATGGCCCTCAGCACTTCATTCAACAGGATTCCTATATCCTCCTCAGACAGGCTGCTTGGGAGCATTGGCTAAACGAGAAGAAATTACCTCATAACATTTGTGGCTATATTTTTGTTTTTTTGTAAAAAAAATATAAATAAATAAGATAAATTAAAAAAAAAGTTGCATGACTGCACCTGTAGGTCTACCCAAGTGGCTGAGTTGATGGCCTCTTCCACTGAGGCCTCAAGCTGATCTACAATGGCTCTGCCAACACATACGGATTTAAGAAAAAGCAATTTACTGGACTTAAACCGCTTCTTTATGTAGCTGACTGGATCAGGTATTCCTAAACGGGTCAGTGCCTCAAACTCTGCAAGAGAACAGACACAACTGGACTGAGAAGAGCTGTAAAGGATTGTTCTCGGGTCAATGTAAATTAAGCTTTATGTAGCATAGTGTTGTTTACCAGAGACAGTTATTTTGACCAGTCCCTGATTTATTAAAAAAAAAAAAAAAAAAAACCCTACAAATGAAATACAGAGGTTTTTACTGATTTTTAAAAAAAATGCTTTTACAGCTCACAGTTTGGCTTTTGAACCCTTCAGAACACATTTTACTTTCATGTTAGTGTGATATCCGTGATTTTTGCTTTTTCTAAATAAATGAAAAAACAAACAAACAAAAAAAAACATAATTTTTATTTTTTGAGGTAATCAATTATGCCACAAGCGTTTTTGGCAAAGCTTAACTTAATTCAGATCTCATCACAAAAGAGCAGCATGAGACATTGATATTTACTAACAACTATTAACACACCTCAAATGTGTTAATCATAAACCGAAAAACAGTCAAAATTAAGGTTAGGCACGGTTCAATGTATACATTTTTTATAATGTAGAAGTAGAGCAGTAGGCTTATACAGTATAGGCACATGATAAATACATGTGTGTGTGTAGTTGAAGGCGGTATATGTTGTGATTTGTTGAACTTATGCATATTCACCCTTCAGTCCTTCAAATACCCCAGATACTAAAGAAACATCTGTAATTTTTGACAGATCATAATTTCTGTCTGCATTCTATCCTGCTTATACATGGCTGTTTTAGCAAACATGCAGACATAAAATATTCATCTAATTTATTTTATAATTTTACCTGTATATAATATTAAAGCTTTGCTAACAATTTATTTCAATGGTTTAAATACATGTCAACTTATTCTACTAACCTGAACCCTAACCTAACAGTCTACTAATACTCTGATTAGTTGACATGCAGTTGCAAAGTTACTTAGCAGAACGTCTAAAGTGGACCATCAAAATAAAAGAAAAAGAGTTCATTACAATGTACAAATCAATTAGTCTAGGAAGAAGGCAAAGACTGCAAAAATATTACAGTAAAAACACTTAATACTGAAACCCTTTTCCTTTTCACTTTTTACTGCAATTTAAAACTAAGATGGAAGATGGCGCCAATTTTTGACAATCAAGTAGCCTATGTGATAAGGCCCGTTTCTGTTAATACAGTATAACTCACCAATTTTAGTAATGGTGATGATTTCTGGTTTGAAAAGCCTTGGAATTTATATTGGGCATTTGGTAGTCAGTGCTGAGATGTCTGAACTTCTCCATAGCACAAATATGTTGCATACATTTATCGAGGGAAGCCTGTATGACTTGCGCAAATGATCCACTCTGGGCTATGTTGTCTCTGGAGCACACTGGTGCATGTTGGGATGCAACACTGATGCCAAAGCAGGCTTCTTTTGTGCCAATGGAAAGCATATTACACCATGTTTGAAATGGCTCCCCATTCACTAAATAGGAACAATGAAAAAGAACAAGTGACCGATTTTGGACGCAGCTTTAGTTGGAGGCAGGTGGCATTTATTATTTAGGGTGTAGGGGACATTATCATTCTAGAAAGCATTTGATTGATGCTGTGACTGCAGTGCATTGGGAGTCATTGATTTTTCTGGGTCCCCATTTCTAGAACAGGGAGACTGAAAATTGCAAATGCATAAGCTATATTTTCTAAAAACGAAGTCAAGCTTTGGCTTTGTCATGTAAGATAAACACACCTAAATATCCATTCTGTTTGAGAAAGGAGTCAACCCAAGTGCTCTGGGCTTTGGAGTAGATGTCAGGAATGTAGATGGCTTTATCCTGCCTGCCTCCAACCACGGAGCCCTTCAAACGGCCACTGTTAACCAGCTCTTCAAGCACCGCTGATGAACAGGAAAGAACACACAAGCAGTCTATATGCAGAATACACAAATAGGAAATGATTGTGTAAAAAGGCAGACTTCAAAACTTACAGTATAACAGATGCTCCTGAAAACCATAGAGATTTATCAAATTGCTGATCTGCGTAGGCCTATGGATGGAAATCACAACCATTAATAAACTACAGAGAAATCAATTTTTAAGGACAAATAAGAGGAAAAGGTAAGTCTGGAAAAAAATACTATGTATGTATATTCCACTGACAAGTTCAAGAGAGCAGAGGTTTAAAATGCAATTTAATGTGCTTAGGTTCAACACATTTAAATTCTGCCATCATTTACTCAACTCTGATGTTGTTCAAAACCCATAAGACTTTTGTTCATCTTTTAAACAAAAATGAAGATAATTTTAATGAAACCTGAGAATCCTTCCAATGAAAGTATGTTCATGCAAAAATTCATTAAGAGGTCATAACAGTAAGACATATGAATTGAGTTTAATTCAAGCCTCAAGAACAGAGACAATTGCTTTATTATATGATGAACAGATTTCATTTAGGCTCTTATTCACATATAAACATTGATCAATTCAAAGCTGGCAAACAGAAGCTCAAACAGAAAACGGAAGGTCCATTGAGATTTGTCCTTGCGCATCGATCAAGCACATCTAAGCTTCCGTAAAGGGACTGTATCTTTTTACTTTTGCGATCTCTGTAAGAACTCTTTGAAATGTCAAAGTTTTGGGTGAGTGGACTTTCAATGGAGGGACAGAAATTTCTTACATTTCATTAAAAATATATTTGCATTTCAAAGATGAACAAAAGTCTTATGGGTTTGAAATGAGTAAATAATTTTCATTTTTGTTTGAACTAGCCCTTTAATCAACAGGCTGAAGAAGAAGAACTCATAGCAAATTGGGTAACACTTTAGTTAACAGTTAATGTATTAACTAACATGAACTAACCATGAGCAATACATTTGTTACTGTGTTTACTAATCTTCGTTAACTTTAGTTAATGAAAATACAGTTGTTCATTGTTTGTTCATGTTAGTTCACAGTGCATTAACTAATGTTAACAAGATTTTAATAATGTATTAGTAAATCTTGAAATTAACATTAACAAAATTTAATAAATGCTGTATAAGTGCAGTTCATTATTAGTTCATGTTAACTAATGTAGTTAACTAATGTTAACTTATAAAACTTATTGTAAAGTGTTGTCGCAAATTTTCAGCACAGTATTTTATGTTTTCCATTATGTGGCCCATGATGCAGAGGGTAACGATCTGGAGTGGCTTACCTTGTGATGGCACTGAACAGACCACATATGCGAGCTTTGTGTCTAGAGACGAAAGCTTGGGTGAAGATCACTCCTCTATTGTACTGATCAATCTGTCCCTGGATCACTCTGCCCAGCCTAGAGTTCAGCTCCTAGTAGAAAGAACATGTTAAACTGTCAGAGAAGACAGTCACTTGTTTCATTACACGTGTGTAACGATACAATTATTAAATGTAAAAGAAAGTGATCTCATATGTTTGTTGCAGCTCATCCATATCAAAATATATATACACTGAAAACAGTAGAGGCCAAAATGCCAATGAAAATTACTCTCTCCTAATTATACATTCTAATAATCACAATACTTCATGCAGACTGGACTAACCTCAGTAAGAAAATCCCCAGGTAGATCATACGTTTTGCAAAGATCTGCAATGTTCACCTGTCCAGCCTCTTGTAGTTTATCATTCACCTCCTCAGCAAGCCGATCCAAGTATGTTCTTTATATCAGAACAAGCATTTAGGACAGTAAATTGCATGACAATCAGCCACCTACAAAAGTCAACTAAAACATTGACAGAACTGAAGAGAAATGTTGTAGTCAAGCCACCTAAACCAAGACCAAGTCAAGACCAGGACCAGTGTGTGTTGAGACCAAGACAAGACCAAGAATTTTAGGGGTTGTAACCAAGACCAAAACCAGACCAGAAATCCTCAAATGAATCTAAGAGATACACATTTACTGCCTGAAAAATGTCTTATATTTAATCAATACATACAATTAGAATAAGACACTGTATAGAGCTGTTACCAATCAAATGAAATCACTAACACCAAAGTTCATTTTGGCACTGCAGAGGCAGCACATCTGAAATGGTACAATTGCAACTACATAAATAATGGTGAGATTAATGAATTTAAAAATAACAATTTTGTTCATGGAACTTTTGTATAAAATAAATATGCAATCGTGCTCATATTTGTGAAAACAGCTCTCTTGCTCTTGTGATATAGTTTAGTTATATTGTATATTATAAGTACTATTTTGTGGGCATATGTATTTATTTCTGACACAATTCCTCATTAAAGGTGCAATATGTAAGATTTTTGAAGTAAAATATCCAAAAACCACTAGGCCAGTATTATATATTTTGTTCACTTGAGTACTTACAATATCCCAAATGTTTCCAACTATTTGTAAATCGTGAGAAAATTTCAATTTTAACCAAGGCTCCGGGATGTGTGAGGAGTCGTCTGTCAATTGCGTCATACCCACGATACCCTCGGTTTCCGGTTTTATTTTGTAGAAACCATGGAAACACCAAAGACGCTTTAATATATTAATTGTTGCGCAATCGCTCCAGCGGCCTCGTTCAACTCCCACAAAAATCGGTCCTGCTCCGCTTCATACTACAGTAACGTTAATAATCACATCCATGAACATGATTTCTTCCTGAGTCCTATCCCGATAATTTCCACGGGCTGTGAGGTGAAGACCACATGTCCCAAGATTCTGCGCTCAAACTTGCCGTCACCAAGCTACGCCTTTGTTTTGAATAGGCCTCTAGCGACATCTAGCGGACATAAATCTTACATATTGCACCTTTAATTTTTGACCCGGCACAACAGTAACAAAAGAAATCAAATTAGAAATTAGTTATTAATTGCATTTGAACCAGGAAGCTTTACATCAAATCACAGTAATGATGTTTACAAATAAATCAGTCAATGCACAGGCAATTTAGTGATATTCTCACAGTTTTGGTCTTGAATGGTCTTGAGATGAAATCCTGAGTCCTCTTAGGGTGTGATCACTCTTGGTCAAGTGTTCACGCATGTTTCGTTAGATTAAGGGTGCGTTCACAATTTTATTTATTTACAATTTTATTACCGAACCTAAAGGCATAGGGATACGTTCACAACCTGATTGGTCGGATTTTATGACGTAATGCTTATTCTGAGATGGAACTTACCGAACATCCAAAACAATGCTGTGTGCTGAGGTAAATGCGCTTGTTGTGTGTGCGCAGCCTTCATATGATGGTATTTTGGCCAGTTGGGAACCCATGAAGAGCTTATAAAATGTGTAAAGGAGTCAAAACAGCAACGGGAATCCCTGCGGGAAACGATCTGCTGTGTGGAGACGCGCGTCTGATGCCTGTGATGGGCAAACTCGCGACTATGACGAGAAAAACCGATATGCGTGAGGATTCTGTCCATTTTAGGGTCTCATCTTCCTGTTTTTGGTTCGTTTACTTGTCTTTGGTCCGTGTTGCGTTCATATATCATTCGAACCGCACTAGAGTTCGTTTGGAAGCGGACCGAGACCCATCTTTTCAGCGGTCTCGGCCCGCTTGTTTGGTGCGCACCAGGGTTCGGGTGGCAGCGTTCACAGAAGTTCAAATGAACCGCACTAAGAGCAATCGAACCAAACATGACAAGTGTGAACGCACCCTAAAACGAACCCTGGTGCGACTTCTCTGTTAGTGCGATTTATATGAATAGGTGTGAACGCTACCAAGCAAACCAAACTACAAGTGTGAACACACCCTTAGTCTGAGACCAATACAAGACCTACAACACTACTGAAGTGCATTTTCCCTTAATTCTTCAAGAAACACCCTAAAAACATGCATTAGTCCATCACTCACTCATCGATCAGTTGACCCAGTATGAGCTGCAAGCCTTTGTCTGATTTGGCAATTTCATTTGCTCTGCCCTCCACATGGACCAAATCAACATTGATGATCTGTGAGAAATATTAAAGAACGCTTAAAATTGTATTCATGTATAATATCCCAACGTATGTGCAAGATGCATATGAAAACTAGAAACCAACCTTTTGAAGGTCCACAACATTAATCCTCCCTTAAAATATAAAGCAAACTGTTAGATTCAGATAGTCTTGTAGCAGATTCTGTGATCCAAAGTGACATTCAGTACACTTATTAACAGGGTAAAGGAGAAGCTGTATGATGTATTCCACTAACCTCTTTGCATATAGAGCTCATCGCGCATTTCTCGGCTGATCTGTGCAGGAGTCACATACTCTTTCCCATCCAGAGTGTGAACCACATCTAACTTCTTATCCAGCACCAGCTTGGCCACAATCTCAATGCAGTTCCTCTCAGACAACCTGAATTCAACACATACACACAATTACTATGACTCAAAATTTGCAAGTAACAAAATCAATTCTAAAGTCAGATCATACATGACAATTACTTTCTCACAAATCAATAGTATTATTTCTTATCTTACTCAAAGCAATAGGGAATACTTTGTAATAGAAGTCCATTTTATTAACCCTGTAAAGCCTACTGTATCATATTTGAAACATGCATTTCTAAGGCCTCTAAACATGATCAAAAACTTTGCTTATAAATCTGTTGTACACAATCTTCTACATGCTTTCTGATTGATAGTTCATCCTTTATTAGCAGGTAAAAGGCCTTTTAGTATCATTTTTGACCATTTTCAGTTTGTGGTACACTTTCTTTTCTGCTATGAAATCTTTAAATGATTTTATTAAAGGGTTAGTTCACCCAAAAATGAAAATTCAGTTATTAATTACTCACCCTCATGTCATTCCACACCCGTAAGACCTTTGTTCATCTTCGGAACACAAATTAAGATATTTTTGATAAAATCCATTGGCTCAGTGAGGCCTCTATTGTCAGCAAGATAATTAACACTTTCAACTGCCCAGAAAGGTACTAAAGACATATTTAAATCAGTTCATGTGACTACAGTGGTTCAACCTTAATGTTAGGAAGTGACAAGAATCATTTTTGTGCGCCAAAAAAAAAAAAAATACTACTTTATTCAACAATATCTAGTGATGGGTGATTTCAAAACACTGCTTCGTGAAGCTTCAACGCTTTACGAATCTTTTGTTTCGAATCAGTGGTTCGGAGCGTGTATTAAACTGCCAAAGTCATGTGAACCATTGAAATTTCAAAATGTTTCGAAACACTTATGACATAAAGCCTCGTTTACTGAAATCACGTGGCTTTGGCAGTTTAATACATGCTCTGAACCACTGATTCGAAACAAAAGATTCGTAAAGCTTCGAAGCTTCATGAAGCAGTGTTTTGAAATCGCTTATCACTGGATTTTGTTGAATAAAGTCGTTATTTTGTTTTTTTGGCGGACAAAAAGTATTCTCGTTGCTTTATAACATTAAGGTTGAACTACTTTAGTCACATGAACTGTTTTAAATGTCTTTAGTAGCTTTCTGGGCATTGAAAGTGTTAATTGTCTTGCTGGCAATGCAGGCCTCACTGAGCCATCGGATTTTATCAAAAATATCTTAATTTGTGTTCTGAAGATGAACGAAGGTCTTACAGGTGTGGAACGACATGAGGGTGAGTAATTAATGACAGAATTTTCATTTTTGGGTGAACTAACCCTTTAAGTTAATGTAAAAAACTTTTATATTGATATTTCTAAATTAACATTTACTGGACTTTATGCGTTTACTTGACTTTTTTTTTTTTTTTTTTTTTAAAGAAAAATTGTGTTTAAATTATATCAAATATAATTCATCAGGCTTTTGAGAAACGTTTATTTTTCCATCTCTCAATTATCATTGTATTGTATTTGCATTATGTGTTTTGAGCTTTGATCATAAAACTAAGCACTTACTAAAAATTTTAAGCTGTCTGTGATAAAAAAAATCTTATTGATTTATAAGCTACAATGGTGCTTTGATATATAACATGGTATTACATGATGATTCCAATACACACGTGCTTGACACTGTAAGGTATGAAAACATAATAAAACAAAGACGCATGCTCAATTCTTGCTCTTCATAAACACCAATCACGTTTTAATGCACGACCAGGTAATCGTGTCGCAGGAATTTGAGTAATCAGTTTTCCAATATTTAGTGGGTCAAGAATCTTGTTTCTTGTGCACGATATACTGATTCACGACTCAAGAAACTAGGGCGGGGATGAAATGCGTCATTTTATTAACTTGTTTAGCCTGCAGAAGCAGCAACAACAACTTGACTGTACCTTTGTACAGTATCTGCAAACTGAGCTCGCTGGAAGTCCGCAGCTAGACGCCTGATTTCCTCCCAGTCTGCCGCCATGACTTCACTTATTTGCAAAACGGTTGTTCTTATTTTACCAAAGCATTTAATTAATTAGTTCCAAACAATCTCACGCTGAAACAGCAGCTGGACAGTCTGGCCACACTGAAGGAAAAGACACGTCAGTCTCTCATACACGTCAGACGGAAACGCACAAGGGACAAACGGTTTTCTCAGCGTGCGTCACCCGTTAGTACGTTTGCACAATTCAGATAAAATATAAATGTAATTTTAACTTATTCATTTAAAATATAATCCATTAATATCATTACCGGTCCAAATATTTATTTCATGCATGTATCTAAGTGGAACCTCAAACAGAACCTCAAACACGTATCTTTAAAATATTCTTTATAATAATAATAATAATAATAATAATAATCTTTAGTAATTAGCATGATTCATCTTACGTTTTTAATTGTTGATTATAGCCTTTCATATTTCCATTAAGATGTAGTGCATGCAGATTTTGGGGGAGAAACACATATCACACCTAAAACAAAAACATTTTAAATCAAATTACTGTAAAGTGATTCTTTAACTATTTAAAATCTGTGTTTTTAAAAGCAACACAACATTATATACGGAGATATTTAGGAGATAATATGCCTACATTCATAATGCACTTAGGAATAAATAAAATACTTGTAACTTCTATAAAAAGGCATATTTGCAAACAAGGAGCACTGGAGTTTTCAGCTCTTTGCAGGACAAGCCAAGGGCATGTATTTACTTTATGATTCTGAAAAACTGCAAAGCCATTTAAGAAATAATTACAGATGAACAGTGTCATATAGGCATACTTCTATATGTTTCAAATGGTTTAAATATTGCCAAGCATTATTTGGCAAAAAAAATCTGCAGTATCGCTGTGGACCCATAGGGGTCACCAAATCCCTTTAAATGACTGGACATTAATTCTTCTTGCGGTCAAATCATTATTGCACATTGCTAGTTTAAAACACCTTCTTTAATTTAAGTTCATTTTAAATTCAAGAACATTGTTCCAGTGAAGCAAATGATACAAAAAGGGAAAAACTTTATTATAAGATTCCATATGCTGACATTAGTTAACTACATTAACATGAACTAACAGTGAAAATACTTCTAAAGCATTTATTAATCTTAGTTCATTTTAATTCCAACATTTACTAATACATTATTAATATCAATTTGTATCTGTTAATATTATTTAATGAACCTGAGCTGACATGAACTAACAATAAACAGTTGTATGTTTATTAATTATTGTTAACAAAGATGAATAAATACTGTAACAGATTTATTGCTCATTGTTAGTTAATGCATTATCCTTAACTAATGGGACCTTATTGTAAAGTGTTACCAAAAAAAAAAGTACACTGTGTGATTTTTACTTAGATAATCTAAAAGAAGAATTTACTTTTACTTTGCGTTGCATTGCATTGGCATAACACTTGTCCTTGTTCCTGTGCCTCAACTGTATTTTCAGTTTATCTTTGTATCTTTACAAGTGTATAATCAGTGACCTCTTATAGACACATTTCCAAACGAAACCTAAAACTGGCAATACTATGTATTTGTATCTAAATAACTACAATATCTAAAGACTGACTTTGGAATACAGAAGTTTTGTTAACATAAGTATAATGACAATGAATTTCTTCAAACATACTGTAGATCACTGTTAATATGTGCCATGTGTGTTTGTATTTTGACAAAAGTATACATGCTTTTTTTTTTAGCTGTTTATTTTAAATAAAGTGTGTAAAATGAAATGAAAACATAATGGTTGAAGACACAACTGTGTGAAATGTCTCTTACTAAGTCTCTTAGTAAGTGTGGTGTGATGAAAGAAACCAGTGTGTTAAAGTGTCATTAAATCCTAAGACATTTTTTTTTAGATGTTAACTGATGTTTTAAATGTGACACACACACACACACACACACACACACACACACACACACACACAAGACTGTCCCTCTTTGTCAAATCTTACCATTTTTAATTTGTCAATAAACAATAGCCTCTTCTTTTATGTATTACGTTTCACATTTAAAACAATTTTATCAGACACTTTAAAAATTAGTGCAAGGTATTTTTTTTCTTTAAGAAAAAAAAAAAAACAACAACATTGGTTCAAAGAACAAAGAACAGTATTGTGTCATTAAATTCATGAGGGGAAATGCCCTCCATCTGATTTCCATCTAATAGTCAAGTCAATCACCTTTATTAATAATAAAGGTGAGCTTTTATTATTTTTATTATAAATCTGCGATGGCTGATATACAGTATATTAGATAACGGTGAACATGATTTCACCAAGTGCAACATGTTCCTGGATCGACATCTTTATTGATCCTGGAACAACATTCCAATCAACCAATCAGATTTGAGGGACAAGTTTACAGTTTATGTCACATTTAGGCTTACAAAACAGGGTTAGGTGCTTCAACATCAGTGTTATTCCCTTATCATTTCCCTCTGATTTTAGGGATAAGTTATGGGTAGGGCTAGGTTTAAAGGATTAGTTCACTTTAAAATGAAAATTACCCCAAGCTTTACTCACTCTCAAGCCAAGGTGTATATGAATTTCTTCTTTCAGATGAACACAATTGGAGTTATATTAATAAATATCCTGACACATCCAAGCTTTGTAATGGCAGTGAATGAGACCAACGAGTATAAAGATCAAAAAAGTGCATCCATCCAAAGCAAAACGTAGTCCACGCGGCTCCTGGGGGTTAATAAAGGCCTTCTGAAGCAAAGCGATGCGCTTGTGTAAGAAAAATATCCATATTTAACAAGTTATAAAGTAAAATATCTAGCTTCCGCCAGACCGCCTTCCGTATTCAACTTACGAAGAAAGTGTATTGCCTCTCGCAGCTCAAAATGCTTATGTCCTACGCCTTCAGTATTCAACTTACGAAAAAAAGTTGAATATGGAAGGTGCTCTGGCGGAAGCTAGATATTTTACTTTATAACCTGTTAAAGGATTAGTTCACTTTCAATTGAAAATTAGCCCAAGATTTACTCACCATCAAGCCATCCTAGGTGTATATGATTTTTTTTCCCCTTTCTGATCAACACAATCAAAGATATTTTAATAAATATCCTGACGCATCCGAGCTTTATAATGGCAGTGAACAGGGGTCGCGAGTATGAGCTGAAGAAAGTGCTTCCATCTACATCCATCCATCATAAATGTGTACTCCACACGCTCCAGGGGGTTAATAAAGGCCTTCTGAAGTGAAACGATGCATTTGTGTAAAAAAAAAAAAATCCATATTTAACAATTTATGAAGTAAAATATCTAGCTTCCACCAGACCGCCTTCTGTATTCAAGTTACGAAGAAAGTGTAAACTGGCGTTGCGTCAGTTACACTTTTTCAGTAAGCTTCCCAAATTTTTGGTTTCAAGATTTTAATAATTTCTAATTTTTGGTATGGAAAACATTCATTTTTAAAATTCTCTGATATAAAAGTCTGCTTGAACATATACTGTATATATTTTTTAGATGTAAATATAACGAAAACACCAGTAACCAAAATACACATATTTCTGTAGTTGCCTTTTAATTAGGAAGAGTATAAAACAACACCCAAAAATATACTTTGCTTTAACATATATACATTTTAAACATATTATGATTGTCCATGTTGTTCCCAAATGTGCATAGCTTGCAGCGAATCTGAATAATAGTGGGTAGCCATGTAGAGTCCCACTTCAATATTGAGCCCCGCACATGACATGCAAAAAATAAAACAAATATCCTGGCCACAAATTAAGAATTCATTCCCATGAATTATGCCATGTTTTGTTAATTTGTTTCCTTGTTTCAGTTGAACTAATTTATTCCCTCATTTTAGTTAAATTGTGGCAACGTTGTACTAATTAATTCCCTCTGTTTTGTTAAATACTGGCTATGATTTAACTAAAAACAACAGAATGAACTGGCTACGATTTAACTAAAGTGAGGAAATGAATTAAGTCATCTGAACCAATTGAGGATATCCAAATCCCCACCTTATTTTATGTGCAGGGCACCATACTTCAAGACAAAGTTCCTGTAAACTATGTTAAAGCTCCACAAAAGCTTTTGATTTGAGGTGGGATGGCAAACTTTGCAACATCTGTTTGCTAATACTGGCTCAGTATTGAGAGTTGTGCTAAATGAACTGCAGCAGCACTGCATGGTGGAGTGCTGTAGACATACTTTTCACTTCTATCTCATAGTGATGATGTGACTGTGCCTATGAGAAGGAGCCATGTACTATACTGATGATGCCTTATTTAGATGCACTGCTGCTGCAAAAAGGGATATTCCTCCAAAGTATTGGCGTCAACACTTGTGCGAAAGGCTGGTGTATTGCGCCAGGCTGAATGTTCCACAGAATAGATGTCAGCACTGTGTTTGAGAGCAGGAGGAGTATAGACAGAGCAGGATGAAGCTGTCTATGAGGAGGACACAGTAGAGGCATCGCTGCATGTGCAAACTCTGCGCCCTCTGGAAGCGTGTCAACAGCACGGCCAGCAGGACAAAAAAAGTGGCTATATTTAAAATAAGGAAAAGGCGAATGTATGAGGTGGTGCTAAACACATCATCACTCTCTGCTGTAGCCCCCATGCGTACTTCTTTGAATTTCCGCCCCTTTACAAATCCCACTTTTCTGCCCTTTCGTAAATCACTGTAATCGATGAATGCCCTTGAGTCACCGTCTGCTTCCTCTGGAAGCTCCTCATAGACTCGCTTCATCGTCCGCTGCCTCTCCTTCTTCTCACTTGCCTCAATCTGAGCAAAGATGTCTGGAAGGCTGTCGGAAAGGCTTGTCTTCTTGCCTCCCTTCCCCTTCCCCTGCTTCTTAGAAAGGGAAAACATCTTCTCAATAGTCCCTGGTGTCTTCCTCTTGTCTGAGGACTTTAGGAGACGCTCAGCAGTTTTGTGGAAACTGTCCGTGTTAAGAACCCGTGAAAGGATGTGCCTTTCCAGCTGTTGGAAGACTGGTTTGACATGCTGAAGATTGTCTTCCACAACATTAACATATTCCTCTACTTCCTCCAAGGGATGCTCATTTACCCCTGTTGTCCGTTCAAACGCCACTTTCTTTTGGTCCACCAATACCATGGCCATCGGTTTGGTGGGAACCTCATCTGTGAGCAGATAGATGTTGTAGGTCTGATCCCTGGTGGCCAGATAGATGTCTAGCCTTTCTGAGTCTCCATGCACGCTGAAACTCTGCACATCCACTCCAGATCCGAAGAAGATGTATGCCACTCTGCTGATGGGGTGCCTCAGTGGCATAGTCACATTTACATAGTTTGAACCATTATAAGGGTATCCACGGGGGTAGCTCCTATATCCCACTATTGCCTTTTCACTGCCACCCGTATCGTCCAACCAGAACATCTTGGACGTTTCATTTCCGTGTCTGATCAGAGCACCGTGAACTCCATCGATTTCGGTCTTCTGGAAAGGCAGGTCTGTGTTGTGGAAAAAGGCGCTCATGCTGTGTGTCGGGCTGCCTAAATGCAGCTGAATGTGGTCCACCACCAGAAGCAGCTGAGGATGAAGTAGAAGCAAGTTCCTCTGAAAATTCTTGATCTTCAGCTCAGGGTTGTAAGCTGCATGACCCTCCCCACGAATAAACACCATGCCCTGCTGCTCCAGAACTGCCTCCACCTGACCTTGGCAGTCTGCTGCTTGACCGTGCTTATACTTAAGCCATTTTGAGTTACAAGCCTCAGTAACTTGGCCTTCCCATGGTGCAAAGCAGCTCTCAGACACAGCAGGCCCAAACATGACAGCATTGTTGAGAGAGGTGTATTTGGGACCGTACAATGCCTCCGTGATAAACGGGACTCCATTTGGAGCAAATGTAAAGGAGTTCTGGTCCGGGTGCTCATGGCCCGCATTAAAGTTTCGCCACCCTTTGATCCAGTCTTTGTATTTGTTTTGGTGAACGATGTCAAAAATAGCACGTCCACCAAGCTTCCCTGACTTAAAGGACAGAAATGTGTGGTTTCTCCCAGCAGGTAGGGCACTTCCATAGGTCACCACTCCCCAGTCTTCGAAATAATGCAGATGGGATGTACCATAATCAGGAGGTGGGGTGGGTTGCAGACTGGCGTCATACCTATACAGTGAGAGAAGCACACAATTCAATATTTGTTTCTTACTAATTTTGTGGTGCTAATTCCAAAAATACTGCCTGTTTTGCTCTAGCACGTCATGCTTTCTCACAAAATAATTTGTGATTATTTGTGCAATTTTGTAGCATTTTTTTTAATCCATTTATAAGGTGAAAAAGTCTTATTATCCCTAAATCACAAGAAAAAATGCCACAACAACACGATTCCTATTTTCATCTGAGCCATCTGACAACTATTTATTAAATTCTCAGCAGATTTTCACATGTATGACTATTTTATGCTTGACAAAAGAAAAAGTAAACATGACCCAGATGTTTTCTGCTACATCCAAACAGTAGATGCATTTACATGGACCATAATAATCTGTTTCTAATCAGACTCAAGGTTTCTACAGGTTTCATCAAATCTAATTTAATGCTTTTTAACGCCTTTTTAATGTCAATTTAAAAAGGCGTTAAAAAGCATTAAATTAGATTTGATGAAACCTGTAGAAAACTTGAGTCTGATTAGAAACAGATTATATATATATATATAATCTGTTTCTAATCAGACTCAAGGTTAATTTAAAAAGGCGTTAAAAAGCATTAAATTAGATTTGATGAAACCTGTAGAAACCTTGAGTCTGATTAGAAACAGATTATATATATATATATATATATATATATATATATATGTGTGTAGCTAAATGTCAATAGATGACGTCATACGAAAATTAGAATATTCATTATGTCATTAAGTTGCATTCGCATTCTGCCAAGTGTCAGAATTTTTTTTCTTTACATTTGTTTGCTTCTCTGCTGCTACCTCTTTGTGCTCACATAATGTATTTTAATACAGCCAAATTCCCAATAAAATTGCTTCATCTATATATTTTACTGTTTTGTTGTCAGACAATATGAAATGGTGACTGAAATGTGGCCCATTAAGACTACATACAGGGCTCGACATTAAGCCTCGTCATGTGCTTGTCCTTCGGTGATTTTTTATTTTTATTTTTTGGTGTAAATATAAATTTATTCTGAAGCAATATCTTTTCAGAATATTCCAGTTTTGACATATATAAATCTGCATATTTGTGATATTTACACTGAGGGCATTTTTTTTTTTTTTTTACCTTTACAAGGGGCAATTTCCTCCCACCCAATCCTGTATGATTCATGTAAAATGTATGATTCATCTTTTATTTTTAAATTCTTAAATTTGTTCAATAAATTTAATTAGAATAAGACATTAAGGGCTGATTTAATCAAATTAAATAATTTACAATAAAAACAAATACAACTGCATTAAATAATGTTTTGGGATTGTTTTAAATATTTTTTGAAAATTCAAATAAGAAATGTTGGGGGGAAAGTAATACTTTTAAAAATTAAACTAAACCACCGGCAAGTAACCGTCTTAATAAGTGAGTCATTGAGTCATTCATTCAAACGATTCATTCCAATGTCTGATTTATTCAAGAATGAGGCAATTGTTTATGAATGAGTCATTGCCTGCGTCTCAATGTGCATTATATCCATCCTAAATAGTATGTGACATTAGTAATATTCAATACTATTTAGGGCGGATAGGGTGGATAGTATGCACACTGGGATGCAGGGATTGAATATTTGACTTCGTTCAAAATGCTGAATCATTCAGTAGGCTAATGAAAACAAGGCTGCGCGAACAACCTTGTAACCGTCAGTCCATTATACAGCCTATTATTATCCACTATCGATCACCACTTAAACTAATCAAATCTGTCATTCTTGCGTTTTGGTGATTCCCAAGTTTTTGGTTTTTTTTACTGATGATTTAATCAGGCTCCTCGTCCGACCAAGCAAGTAAAATTCTCTTTCACTTGCCCCTTCAAAAAAAATTAGTGTCGAGCCCTGACATGTTATAATCCTGATTTGTAATCGAGACGTTGTCTGACAAAATCACCATACACATAAGATAAAGATTGCTGTGATTGTGGCTATATGTACATGTAAAATGATCACTCAGGTTAGAAGCAATATTATCTATTTCATTTGTTCTCTGACAGAGCGCACAGCCTCAACTGAATGAGCTGCTCCTCTCGCTACTGAACAGCAGACGCAGAGAGAGGTGCGCCTGCGGCAGGAAAGCAAGATCTCGCGCTCGTGCGACAGTACCGGGGGTCTCGGAAGATAGATAAGGTTTCAACAAGTCGCTATATTTGTCACAATGCGCTTTCTCGGAAAAAAGTCGCCAAGTTGGCAACACTGATGCAGCCTTCCGTGTCCAGGTCCAAGCCGGTAAACCGCTATCAAAAACGGCGTTACGGCAATTTTGCACCTGCCGGAGGCAATTACCAAACTGGTTCCGCGTGTGTATCACACCAATGTACATATTTTGCGACAGCAAATCAGTTATTAATTATGATTAAAAATTAAAAATAAACTGGTAGTACTATTTTTCTTCAAAACTATCTAAAAAATGTAATGCCTGTAGGAATATTAAATATTAAATGCTTTTTAATGCCATTTAAGGCCTTAATTTTAGCAAAAACCATTTAATGACTTTTAATGCTTTTTAATGCCCCGCGGATACCCTGAAGCACAGTCGGAATAAAAAAGTCCCGTGAAACTAATTGGTCAAACTCTATTTAAATTTTTGAAATGGGACCGAATTGAAAACTGAAACTTGAAAGTTCTGCGCGTATGCAATGATGAAGAAATTGTGTAATTACATATGACGCGCAAAACAAGCTGTTGTTGTTGAATATAGTACAATAAATGACTTTCATGTCAATCTAAAATTCTCATTCCACTCATGGCCTTTGAAATTCTGTAGGACAATATTGTCCCAGCACAGGAAGGGGCATTTTTACTGCTTGATAAACATAAACAGCACGGCACAAAGCTTCATGTGATCATTGTCTCCTAATGATTTTATTCCGATTCAAACAAAAATTGTCCATGTAAACATAGCTAGTAGTGACAGAAAATTACAAAATTTTGTGAAAAACAAAAACAAAAAAACATTATAAACTTGTTTATGTTAAGTTTTTTGATATTATATGGACTTTGCATTATATGGACTTTATACCCCTTTGCAGACATTTTAAATGATACATTTTAATGCAGACATTTTAAAAGATACATTTTGAATACTTTTTGTCATTAAAACCATAACCAAGCTGATATATATATATATATATATATATATATATATACACACACACACACACACACACACACACACACACACACACACAATTTAGACAATCTAATTTTAATTCTAATTTTGTGGGGAAAAAATAAACACAAGGAAAACATTTTTTAAACTCATCTTCATTAAATAATATTAGGTCTTTTTTTGAAAATCACCAGAATTTTTCTTCAAGATGCAGGTATTGCTTATGTGTTTAATTATTTGCATTAAATCAGCTTTTCCTGTATTTGTAAAAGTAGGATAAATTATATTTGGAGATATATATATATATATATATATATATATATATATATATATATATATATATATATATATATATTTTGCATACATTATAGTTACTACAGTAATAAGAAGTGTAATGTAACTGAAATTATTATGGCTAAGAAGGCTTCTATAGAAAGTACTTAACATAAGTATAATATCTGTGGAATTTTGCAACATTGATGTTTGACATTTTGCAACAACAAAACTAATAAATATGTGGAAACCTCATGAGTTTGTTAACTAATGGCTTCCTACAAAGCTATTTAACAGCATAAAATAATATCATCAATATTAAAGCTTTAATCCTCTTTGAGGATTTAATACACAGTATTCAAAAGTAAAATATAGCGAAATGTTTGCAAATAAGTTCCCTGCTCAGGAACACATGAAGTCTTACCAGAGGAACTCAGTGTGCAGTGTGCACCAACGCTGACCCTTCCCTGCCTGTCCTGGTCCCTCCAGAACACGATTCTGTCTGATTACCTCAGCCAGCCAATTCCCGCTGCCATTTCGCATGACGTACCGATCCAAAAAGACCAACTGACTTTCTGGCCCATAGAACCAGTTATAGTTGGAATCTGCGATTGCAACGGTTCTCTGAAAACCTGCAGGAGTAGAAAATCATATATTGAAGCATTTAAAGCCTAAAGGTAAACCAAAATCACAAGTATTTGTTCATACTGATCGCTACAAACTGCACAATAAGTAGAAGGCTCTTTGACTGCTGCAGAAGTAAACACTTTTTAATTAATGAGTTTGGGTGAAGATTAAAGGAAGAACAGCAGTTTACTGTGAAAAGGGATATTAAACCTAGCAACCACTAGAAAATATTTAGCCAGAATGAATCACTTATGTGTAAAAGAACGACAGCAGTACTGTCTTTAGAGGGCAGCATTTACCTCATGAGAGTTAGATGTTAGTATTTTCACCAGTTTGTTTTAGTTTCCAGAGAAAACCAAAACCCTTGCTACATTGATATAAACACAAAAACAACCAAGAAGAGGCCATATAGTCCTGACAGTACTGCATCTGTGTGGATTCGCAGAACGGAATAACTGAGAGGGTGTATTGTGACTGCTAACCTTCTCCGTCTCCTAATGTTTTGCTTAAGGTTTTGGTTTTCTGCTACAATAAAATAGCTTTTGGCAGGAGGTTGCAAATTGTCCAAACCTGACTTGTCTGTAGACACACACAAACAGCTTGATGGCTATTAGTTCTTTGATGTGCACAAAGAGCTATTGTTGCAGTTACAGTTCAAAGTCTGAGCTTTGGTTTTGGCCAGGTTACCGGTTCATGGTTTTAAGGTGAGAGCAAACAAGTCATGTCTAAAAGGAGTTTATTGCTTTGACTGGCATGGGCAAAGCACTTTATTTATTACTACAATTGTTAGCTACTAAAATCTTTAAAGGGGGTCATATCCTGACAAATTTCAAAACTGAAGATGGCTTTATTGAAACAAAGCTGTGAATTTGTCAAAATGTAACACAGGCTTTACAAAGAGGCTGTTATTGAAAGATGTGGCAGCACAAAATAAACTGGACCCAACAGCAAACCCGCAGCCCACATAAAGTAAGCTATTTTCAAAAAGAGATTTTATACTGTAGATGTTATTGGAAGGTAGAACAGCAGCAAAAAACATCCCATATAATTCTATGGGTCAGAGAGAGGGTGAAAAATTATAACCAAATAAAATAAAACTTTTACAATACGACTCTTTAAATGTTGTGCTTGTAATATACTATCACAGAAACAGGCAGATCAAAGCCTTACCAGGCAACAATGTCCTGTAGAGAAATGCAAAGTGTTTGTGCAGCCAGGGATGACTAAAGTGGCCGATGTCAAAGTGCCTCTGTACCAAATACATGTATTGAAAGAGTGAACGAGTGGTATAAGTTCCATAGGCCACACCCTCGTACAGAGAACCATCAGTCACATCTTGGAGAAGCACCATGGACTTTTCCATAATGGCAAGAGCCTGTTTTGTCCAGAGGTATGCTTCCTGAAGGTACCCTGAAACATAGTAAGAACATTGTAATATTTACTAAGAGAAGAATTTGTTGTGATAAAAAGACTGTTTCCATGAATATACTACTATCTACTATATACTTTCTACTATCTAATAGTACTGTAAATGGGCTACCACTTAGGGTGTTTAAACGTCAACGATGTACTAAAAAGTACAAAAAAAGTTTTTTCTTTACATTTTTTGTGTACAGACGACAACGTTGTCAAAACGATCTCCGTTCACACAGATCAACCAAAACGTCTCAGGTTACGTATGTAACCATGGTTCCCTGAGAACAGGAAATGTCTCAGGTTACGTATGTAACCATGGTTCCCTGAGAACAGGAAACGAGAAGCTCCCCATATGCGGTAAACGCAGTGTCTCATTCCCTGTTCTCAGGGAACCATGGTTACATATGTAACCCGAGACGTTTTTGTTGATCTGTGTGAACGGGGATCGTTTTGACAATGTTGTTGTCTGTACACAAAAAATGTAAAGGGGGGGGGGGGGGGGGGGGCTGGCAGCATTATGCATGCCAGGCCAGTAGCCAGCCCAAGTTCAAAATCAGTAACATGGCTGAAAAAAAAACACAAATCTTATAAAATTAATGTAAAGTATAACAGCTGATACAATATATATTTTTTTACCTCCTGAGGTTGACGATCAGTACTATCTGAAAGTTAAGTACCTTCAGAAAAAAAGGGACTTCAGTCTTTAAAAGTTTTTAAGACATTTTACAGTGATTTTCCTTTTAAAGCTTGAATATACAGCACATGTTGCAATGGAACACAAATATTTTTCTTGATCTTGAACTTCAGCATTACAATTAATATGTTTTCCTGAGACTTACCTGAGGTAATAAACCATAAAATGGACCCGAAACACCCATAATATATTTGTTTATCCATATAACAACAATGAAAACAACATCAGTCAAAACAGGACTAGACAATTTAATTCCTTAAATGGCATTAAGGAAAATAGTGCTAATGTTTACAGAGTGCTGCTTTCTGCAATAACCCTGGAATAAGTTGTTTTCTTATGTGCAAGTAAATGGGCTTGTGTCAGCAAAAAGCAGTTCTTAGCTGTTATAGCCAACTCATTTTAGCATAGAGAGATCATTCAGAAACCACATCACTTTAACCTCATCGAGTTGTGTTTGATGGTATAAATGATGACATAACTCTGAGAAGCAGAAGACAAAAAGACACTAAGACTCTTTGCAAACCTCACTAAACCTTCCTGTACTAAGTTGATCTAAACTCTTAGCACCTTTCAAGTGCTCAGCAAAAAAAATTACCCCCAGCTCCTTTGCCTGCATGCCTGGGTGAGTATGAGAAGAACCCCATAAATATTTAGACCACAACTCATCAGTTTATTGAGTAATACCGCCACACCACAGGTTTCCTGGAACACACTAGGTTCACCCACAAACAACTTTCCAAGTTATTCTTACACACACACATGCACACACGCACGCGCACAGAGAGAGAGAGATTTATAATCAAACAGGAATTAACCTCAGTTAACAACAACATTTCCACAAACATGATATCACCCTACTCTGTGGATTCAGACTATAGAAACCCAGCAGCACACAAGCTGGAGTTAACAAAGCACAAATGATGTACTATTTGACTGCATCATATCAAGCAAACATTCGCAGTAAAAAAAAACACTGACCATACTTGATTTTTTGTTTTCATTTAAATAACTTCTTCAGTTATGCTTTTAACATTTTATAAATTGACAGTCTTTGCCATGAATGACTTTGAAAGTCTTTTTCTACTACAAATATTCTTTTTCTATTACATTTTACAATGAAGTACATAGTATGCTCTAATATTCCAATATTAGTTCTCCAATTTTTAGCTCAATGAAGGCATGGTTGAAAACGGGTATGTTTGGAGACTCATACCACCACACTACTCATGCTATTTTTGCTGTTTATGTACAGAGCACATTTGACAAAATATGCAGTATACAACCACAGCTGTACACAGCTGTTCCACACAGCACAATGCACTTGACTTGATCTTCTATGTCCAGATTTAGGACAGAATTTTCATTTTTGGATGAAATATTTCTGTAATAACTTATAAACCACCTTTTCAAAGTTCTGTAACCATATTTAGCATGGTCTACACCAGGGGTTCTCAGCTCTGGCCCTCGAGGTTCACTTTTTTCTGCAGAGTTTAGCTCCAACCTTGATCAAACTCACCTGCCTAAACCTTGATTAGCTTGTTCAGGTGTGTCTGATTAGGGTTAGAACAAAACTTTGCAGGAAAGTGGCCAGAGTTGAGAACCCCTGGTCTACTCAAAACTACATATGTGTTATAGGCTGGATGTAGAGTGATTCCGAGTATTAATGACGTTTCCTTCCCTTGTGAAAATGAAATACGCTTTAACTAATATATATATATACACACACACACACACAATATATTGCCAAAAGTATTGGGACACCCCTCCAAATCATTGAATTCAGGTGTTCCAATCACTTCCATGGCCACAGGTGTATAAAATCAAGCACCCAGGCATGCAGACTTCTTCTACAAACATTTGTGAAAGAATGGGTTGCCATTAAAGTTCATGTGCATGAAAAAGTAGTCGTACCAAAACTTTTGCCAATATAGTATATATATAATTTAGATTTCAATTAAAAACAAGTAGAACTTAAGCACATCTTTATGTCTTTGAAATATGATTAAAGTGCACTGCTGAATATACTGACAAGCATTTATGTTAAAGTAAAATATACTTTATTGTCATTTATATTGAAATTGATATATGAACTGGTGAACAGATAGTGTGAGACCTTCCCTGACATCCTAGGTTGTCTATGAAAGCCTGTGGACTGATTTATATGTGAAGAACTCAGGATGTTTTTTGCTGGCAAAATCAAAAGGATGTGATGTTTACATGCGCTCCAGAGTAGGGTTGGGAATCGTGAGAAATTTTCTGGTTCCGGTTCCGATTCCGGTTCTGCCTAACGATTCCAGTTCCGGTTCCATTAAAATAATTAAACAACTAATAAAAAAATAGTAGTAAGGGAAAAATGCACAATACTCGACTCAAACAGTCCTTTTTGTGTTGAGAATGTGTAAATGCACTGTGAAGTAACATGAACAAACTATGAGCAGCTGTATTTTTATTGACTAACATTAACAAAAATTAACAAATACAGTAACAAATGTATTACTCATGGTTAGTTCATAAATGAACCTTATTGTAAAGTGTTACCACAAATTAGATAAGATGCTTGAAGATGTAAGATTCAGACAGGTGAAACAATATTTTTGTAAGTTGGATTCATAAACACTTGTTTCTGAAAGAATGATTCAGTGATAGACACATTTTTAACAGTAAATTTGTTGCCATCTATTGGCGTAACAATGCAAATTGATACAGTCGTTATCTGAAGTCCAGTTACTTTCAGAAGGTAATTTATTACACAAACATCAACGTTTCTGTCTGAATAATAAACTTCTGTATACTTCTGTTATAATTGGAATAGGCCTATTTGTCACACAGAAATAATGATCCTGTGCGTTTGAAAAGATTGTTTGTGAAGCTGTTTATATCTAAATGACAACTCTCTTCAGATCAACGGCAGTGCCAACGCAGATTTGAATGTCGCAATTGTATTTTTTTTTAATATACACGGGCGAATCGTTGTCATTTAGGAATTAGATCATGTGGGTGATGAAATCGAGAATGCGATCTTTTAAAGATTAATCGTGCAGCTTTGTGCACCTCTTTCTCTCTGCATTGAAATCTGACATAACATTATATGAGTAGCGCGAGGGCTTTTTAGTGCATTCATTGCTATAATATTCATAATGTGAGATGTTTCTATTAAAGGATACGCTTCCCGCTCTTTGCCCACCCATCACACCAGAACCGCTTTCAGAACCGAAACATAGAAATCTTGCACGGTTCCGGTTCTTTTCAAAAAACACCAAGTTACCGGTTCCAGATGAGAACCGGTTCTCGGTTCCCAACCCTACTCCAGAGATCATCTCTTCCATGCAGTGACACATGAAACGAATGCTTATACAATGTTCAGGATAATGCCGAAAGAGCCATTCTGCACTGTAATGTCAATGTGTCATGCAAAAAAAAGGGATGTTTTCTCACCTCTGTCATTTTTGTTGTGTTTTTGTTATTCAGAGGAAAACACGCAGCACATATTTATATACAGTATCTCACAGAAGTGAATACACCCCTCACATTTAAGTATTTTATTATATCTTTTCATGTGACAACACTAAAGAAATGACACTTTGCTACAATAGTGAGTGTACATCTTGTATAACGATGTAAATTTGCTGTCCCCTCAAAATAACTCAACACACAACCATTAATGTCTAAACCGCTGGCCACAAAAGTGAGTACACCTCTAAGTGAAAATGTCCAAATTTGGCCCAAAGTGTCAATATTTTGTGTGGCCACCATTATTTTCCGGCACTGCCTTAACCCTCTTGGGCATGGAGTTCACCAGAGCTTCACAGATTGCCACTGGAGTCCTCTTCCACTCCTCCATGACGACATCATGGAGCTGGTGGATGCTAGAGACCTTGCCTCCACCTTCCGTTTGAGGATGCCCCACAGATGCTCAATAGGGTTTAGGTACTCTCAGCTTCTTTAGCAAGGCAGTGGTCATCTTAGAGGTGTGTTTGGGGTCGTTATCATGTTGGAATACTGGCCTGCGGCCCAGTCTCCGAAGGGAAGGGATCATGCTCTGCTTCAGTATGTCACAGTACATGTTGGCATTTATGGTCCCCTTAATGAACTGTAGCTCCCCAGTGCCGGCAGCACTCATGCAGCCCCAGACCATGACACTCCCACCACCATGCTTGACTGTAGGCAAGACACACTTGTCTTTGTACTCCTCACCTGGTTGCCGCCACACACGCTTGACACCATCTGAACCAAGTAAGTTTATCTTGGTCTCATCAGACCACAGGACATGGTTCCAGTAATCCATGTCCTTAGTCTGCTTGTCTTCAGCAAACTGTTTGCGGGCTTTCTTGTGCACCATCTTTAGAAGAGGCTTAAATTAGAAAATATTAAATTCATTGTTTAAAATGTTGTTTAAAACTTTTAATTTGACATTATTACAAAGTGCATTTTTTAAAAGTTTCCTTTAGTGTGTTAAGAAACAGTCATGAAAGAGTACTCTCTTTTAGTACACTTAAGTGGCCTTTTATTTCATTAATACTATACTATTTGAAAATACAGTTTTTTAAAAATATACTTTTAAGATTTGAAGTTCACAAGTGTACAGACAATTGAAGCGCACTACTTTTTCACAAAGGTCTCTTCCATCTCCTTCATATTACCCATTTAATGAAAGCTCAAGCTCAAGTCATCTCGTTCTCAAAAGTAATCTCAAAGGTGTCTTCTTGAAAGCTTTAATGGTCTCAGTAGATCAGGTAAAGGTTGGAAGCTCGTTCGTGAAAGAGCGTTCTGGAAAGAGACTTTATACCTTGTTGTGATGGAACCACCAGACAGTGGTAGAAAACAGATGCTTAGGAGTGTGGTGAGGCAGGGGAGTGCTGTTCTAGTGGTAGCCCTTATGGCCAAAATCATAGCCTCGTATTTTATATGAAGAGCTACAGATGAAATGAAGGGAGACCAAAAGGGTGTGATGTGGGCCGTTTTTGCTTGACTGAAGATCCGACGTGCCATGTTTTGATGTTCAAAAGTGTGAAATTGCAAAACCAGGCAGTCATCAAAAAGAGCCAAGTGAAGTTTAAATGGCAAATAATAATAATAATAATAAAAAAACCCCCACCAAATACATGACTGTTTCAACTGGCAGAATGTAGAACTGATAGGCTGGTTGGGATAAGCTCTATATACACAGTTTAGTTTAAAGGGATAGTTCACCCTAAAATAAATTCTGTCATCATTTACTCACTGTCATGTCATTCCAAACTGATAAGACCTCCATTCACCTTTGAAACATAAATGAAGATTTTTTTTAATATTCTCTCATAATTTTTGTCCATCCACGGAAAGCCCATGCAACTAATTTTTTTCTTTGATGCATAAAAGGTACAAAAAGACATTTGTAAAAGTAATCCGTACTTTTTACCGATGTCTATTTGTACTTTCTGATGCGTCAAATTTTTAGTTGCATGGACTTTCAATGGACAAAAGGAAGTCTAATAGGTTTGGAACAACATGAGGGTGAATGCTTAAGGAATTTTAATTTTGGGCTGAACTAACCCTTTAAGACGGTGTTCCTTCATCCAGGCTGATCTCCACAAACCCACATCATTTACTCTGTATCAATGATGTTATTTTATACAGAATGTTCTGCTATGAAATTGAGCAGCTTGGGCTGGGAATGCTGGGAAGTGCGGGGTAAAAAGAACCTCCAGATATTTGGACAGATATGAGAGAAGCTGTTTCAAAAAGGCAAAAGAACGGCAGGACATACTTTCAGGCCCAAAAACTACAGATTATGTTATGAATAGCTGCAGGGGAGGAATAAAGACAGAGAGAAACACAGAAGAGCAAGAGAGTGAGGGGAAAATATCTGTTCTGAAATACTGGAGTCATGTGGTGAACTGCTTCACTGGAGAAATAATTACGAAGGCTTAAGTTCAGCTCTGCAGAATGACCCTGAGCAGCCTTAAATTCCAGGCAGGAATGCTGAGCAAGGAGGCAGACCCTTCCTTCTTCGAAATGTGTGTGTGGCAGAAAACTGAACTTTCTCCAAAAACCATATGTCAGTATACTTGGGAGTAACAGACGGTCCACAGATTCAGAGAACAGTTCTGAAACAAACTGAGAATTTCAGTTTCACTTGGTATTAAAATGAAACCCTCTAATTTAAGAAGTGCTGTTACAGGAATTTCCCAGGTTCAATAAAAGGTCTATCAACATCATCTGAGGCATGTTGTCAATTATTACAGAACATAATTTTGACTTGCCTTGAGTTTATAAATCAAACAGGCTTACTGTAATGCAACTATGGGGCAAGACATTCATATTTTTGTTAAATTTAAAATTTGTTATTTGAGCTTTTAAGTTGTTGTGAACTACACCGCCTGAATTCCTGTGGGTGGAGTCTACTCCATATGTACTTTACAGATATTTTTTTTCCCTTTCCAAGGATCCTTGTGTGTGACGTGAAAATTGCAAGTTTTACAACCATGTCATGAGTTTATAATTATGTTAGAACTGTGCACAGAAAAGGTTGGTTAGTGATTCTATCACAGTCTCATAGTTACCCTTTATATACACACTGATCTGGCATAACATTACGACCACCTTCCTAATATTGTGTTGGTCCCCCTTTTGCTGCCAAAACAGCTCTGACCCATCGAGGCATGGACCCCACTCGACCCCTGAAGGTGCTCTGTGGTATCTGGCACCAAGATGCTAACAGCAGATCCTTTAAGTCATGCAAGTTGCGAGGTGGGGCCTCCATGGATCGGACTTGTTTGTTCAGCACATCCCACAGATGCTCAATTCGATTGAGATCTGGGGAATTTGGAGGCCAAGTCAACAGCTTGTAGCATCTGGACCAGACACACAATTATTCATTTTATTTAATGAATAATCCAGAAACTCTCCCTCACAAGTCCTGTTAATTCCATCCCCCACAACTGCAACACACAGACAGAATAGGTGTCCTGTTCCTGTTTTATTGCTGTCAGGAATGTGCAGAGAAGATAGTGACTCTGACTTCATTCTTTCTGAGAAGGACAAATAAACCCTCTTAATCCTATATATTCTATATATAACTGCATGAGAAATGTATAAATGTGTATCCAATTTTCCCCTCTCATGATTTTCCTTTTATAGGGTTTATTCTATGTATTAATTCTCTCTTTTGAACTATTTTGGTATTAATGTTTCAGAGTTGCAAATTTATGGTTAACTAAAATCACATGGGTAGCATGTTTGGTATCGATGGACTCTAACTTCCGTTTCCTATTTGTTAATTAATGTTACATGTTGCTAACTCTGTGACACATTAGTATTATAAGAATCTAGAAGGTTCTTCTCTTCTCATCCAATCCAGTGTCTTGTGCTAATATCCTGCCAAATTCACAAAGACTCGTAAAGTTCCCTCCGAGGGGACAACTCCTTATTGGCTCAGACACCTCAAGAGGGTGTGACATCTTCACCCTTTAAAATCACTGATCACAAGATCACAGTCTCTCTCTTCCTTTACTGAAAAAGGCTGATGTGAAGATGATGCTGTACTAGAAGCTTCTAAGGATCCCCAAGCTTGTGCCAGGCTTTGGCATAGACCTTCCATTCACCAAAGATCCTCTAAATCCAACTGGTTCTTTTTCATCAAGACAATATCAGCAAAGATTCAACGGGAGCCTCCACAAATTGCATCAGGACAGTTTTAATTCAAATGGGCGAGACATGCAAGTATCAAACTTAGTCTCATTATTTGATACATTAAGTATCCTTACCTCTTTTAAAGAAGGGCCTGTTAAAACTAAACTGATGGTTTGCTCAAGGCTGTTGATCTGCTGAATTTCAAATAATGCTGTAACTTCTTGCTTTCCTGTATTCTGCTTCAGCTCTCTCTTTCCCTTGGTAAAATGTATGCATGTATGTGTGTGTTTGTTTGTTAGTTTAGTTATGTTTTTGTGATTTAGGTAAATAAAACTTGTGTGCACACTCTTGAGTTGATTCTGATCTGCTTAAAAAACCAATGTCCCTGATAACGATTACGATCACAGCTACATGCTCAGAAAGCGATATTTTTCTGTGGCTACAGAAAATATCCTTTTTGAAAAGTTGATAGACGATCAATACTGAGTGTTCGCTGGCCGAACAGATGAATTGATTGTAATATTAATTCAGCTACATTAAGTTAATTTGATTAACTGATTCAAATATTTATAATTAAGTATAACGAGTTATGCTTAATTATTCATATTTCTTTTGAGCTAATTTGCTTACACCTCAAACTCGTTGTTGTGCTCCTCAAACCATTACTGAACCATTTTTGCTTTGTGGCAGGGCACATTATCCTGCTAAAAGAGGCCACCAGGGAATACTGTTTCCATGAAAGGGTGTACATGGTCTGCAACAATGCTTAGGTAGGTGGTACGTGTCAAAGTAACACCTTCTGGCCAACAGGCCACCTTCTTCCATTGCTCAGTGGTCCGGTTCTGATGCTCACATGCCCACTGTTGGCGCTTTCGGCAGTGGACAGGGGTCAGCATGGGCACCCTGACTGGTCTGCGGCTATGCAGCCCCAAATGCAACAAATTGTGATGCACTGTGTATTCTGACACCCTTCTATCAGAACCAGCATTAACTTCTTGAGCAATTTGAACTACAGTAGCTCATCTGTTGGGCCAGCCTTCGCTCCCCACATGCATCAGTGAGTCTTGGCTGCCCATGACCCTGACGCCGGTTCAGCACTGTTCCTTCCTTGGATCGGGAACACCCCACAAGAGCTGCAGTTTTGGAGATGCTCTGACCCAGTCGTCTAGCAATCACAATTTGGCCCTTGTCAAACTCGCTCAAATCCTTACGCTTGCCCATTTTTCCTGCTTCTAACACATCAAATGTTAACTTGCTGCCTAATATATCCCACCCACTAACAGGTGCCATAATGAAGAGATTATCAGTGTCATTCACTTCACCTGTCACATAATATATATATATATATATATATATATATGTGTGTGTCAGTATATTACGTCCATGCATTCAGCAGCCCAATTAAATACCTGTCTGTCATTAATGTTAATCAAACAACACATGATGTTAATAAATAAATGTATACATGTTAAATAATTTTTTTTTTAAATTTACTATTGTTTTTGTAATTTGCTAATTTGTTTCTTTGTTCTTTTATATAGCCTAAAAAAAAAAACCTTAAAATTAACTTAAACTTAACATTTCTCATATTAGCCTATGCTCATATTGCCCACCCCTTGCCCATCCCTTGCTCCCTTGAAAGTTTGAAAGGATTTTATATCTTGTAAATCAAGTAAAATGACTCAAAGTCAAGTAATTTAAGCATGCCAAAGTCAACTTTAATCATGTAAAATGTAATTTCCCAACAGCAAAATTGTGGCCAGTGAAAATGCGGTGAAAATAACTTTGGAAAACCACTAGCCACAGTGGCAGGTAAGCAAAAAAGTTATATAGTTAGTATATACACACACACACACACACACACGCACAATCTTTAATTAAAATGCCATAACTTGTTTATGATGTATGCAATCCCACACTGCTTACTTTTCACAATCCAATCCACAACCAATGGATAAAATCAAGTCCTGTCCTGTATTTTTTCGTTCAATCGCCGATTCATTCAGAAACATGTTACAATTCTGTAGTAAAGTTGATCGCGACTTCCATTTCACACTTACTTCAATGTTTTTGCAATGCATTTCCCCATAGAACTCAAATTCCAAGTTCATTACTTTAAACACCAATGGCTGTATCCAAAAGCTTAGGCAGCTGACTTGCTGACTTGTACCAGCATAACGGTTTAATGATCTACAACAAACGAGAGGAAGCTTTGGTGAATATTTAATTACTACAATACTCATTTCTTGCAAGAAATGACATCAAAAGTGGAAAACGCCGGTCAAAAAACATACATTTAAACAAACTGACCACCAACTACAACTTTCAAACGCCATCTTTGTTTTTTAGCTCAACTGTTAATGGAATGCAAACGATTGTGGGATATCAAAGCCAGCGAACGATACATCTACTGTATGCTGCCTTCAAAAATCGATCAGATGAATGTATCTCAGGAGACAGGAAGTGAAGCTCTTCCTACATCAGAATGCATCCTCCGAAGGCAGCATTTTGAAGCTTTTGGACACAGCCCATGTCACAGATGCTGTCCATAGAGCCAGAGAAAATATAAACAAGATAGAACAGACCATTCACAGAAAAATTAATAAAATCATTAAAATCGTAACGCTCAATTTAGCAGTTGTAGGAATGGAAGTCCTATCTTTCAGTTAAAAAAAGACAATCACGTTTACTTTAGAACTTGCATGTGCAATAACTCGACCAGCCTAAAAAAATTGTTTACAACATGACAAAATCTGTTACTATTTTTTGTTGGATTTACAATTTGATAGTATGTCACACATAAACCCATGCAAATGAATTCACATTGTCTGGACATACACCACTAAAGAAATGTTAGACTCACCTTGGTTCATGACCACAAGACTGCCAGTCAAAAGAGCAACACAATTGGTGGGTTGGTGGTTGTGGAGGTACTGAAATCCCCAGCCACGGTGGTACGATTTCTCATACATGTAGCGTGAAGCGTTCCCAATCACCTGCAGGAAACGCTCCTGCTGAACTTTACTAAGGTACTCATATAGGAAGTCATATGCCGTAGCGAAGCCAACCAGAGAGTGAGCTATTGGAACCTCATCCCACGGTGCATCTTTCACCATCCTGAAACAAAACAGATGTCTTTAAAACTTCGAAACACATATTCTTACACAACATCTCCTAACAAACAGAGAAACAGTATTTGCTTAACCAGAAAAATGTTTCTGTTTTTTCAGAGAGCTTAAAAGAACAGCAATTGTAGAGAGGAAAACTGCTCAATTATGCTAACTAAACAGAAATTTGTATTGACAGTAGGAATTTTAACATTCATAGAAACTACCAATTTTTTGTTATATGAACTGACCAAAAAAAGATTATTTAAACTTTTATCAGAAGCTCTGTCATTTCTGGCTGTATAGAAACTCTCTGGCTGACTGTTAAATAAATTTAGAATTTAAGGTTTTGTCAAATAAAGTGGACAAAATAAAAAATGAATTACATTACAAAACAGACAAATAATTTAATAAACATAGAACAAATTGTAAGATGATTAAGTATTTAAATGTATTAATATATGAAATATATTTTACCAAACATGACAACAGATATGAAATTCGGCTTAGAATGCAAATACTGTAATATCTTTGATACCATTGCAATAACTTTTAATAGGCACCAATGATTTTAAAAAGAGCTTTAGATTAATAAACAGTAGATAAACAATGTCCACACTACAGTACATTTCTTCATCCATTTAGGAGCATTGAGGTGACAAGTGAACTGCATTCAATTTGAGAACTATTTTTAAGTTCCTTTGGAAAGAAAGTGTCTGCTAGTAGCAAAAATGTAACAGATTTTCACTTTGACAGCTATAAAAGAGCAGTGGATGCTGTAGATCTGAATCAGTGCTACAGCTACTGTATACCTACAATCTGGGGTGTGCGTAATAATAACGACAACGTTATGGGTTCCAGAAGTTGGAGGTTTGTGTTAGGCTGGTCCTGGTTGGCCACTACATGCTGGTGGCAGTGTAAATGAGAGTGCAGAACCGCAGCAGTTAACCCCAACCAAGCATCCACAGCAACTTAAACAGAAACATCAGCACTCATTTTGAGAACACACTGGAGTAAGTGAGGAAAAACTTCACAAACACATACTATGTGCACACATATGAATAAACCCAAATTTCTACTCAAATATCAAATATAACTCCAAATATGAAAGCCAGATGAGGAATAAGGGTCTTATCTAGTGAAACAATTGGTTATTTTCTTAAAAAAAAAAAAATACAACTGTATATGCTTTATAAACATAAATGATCGCCTTGCAAGTGCTTCCACCATTCTACTTTCCTTATTCTTCGAAAAGCTTATGCTGCATGTCCTATGCCTTCCCTATTCTACTTACGGAAAAACGGAACTGGTGCTGCGTTTGTTCCGTAAGTTGAATAGGGAAGGCGTAGGACAAACAGTGTAAGCTTTTTGAAAAATACGGAAAGCGGAAGCACTTGCGATCATTTGTGTTTATAAAGCATATGCATTTGTATTTTTTTAGAAAATGACCCATCGTTTCGCTAGATAAGTCCCTTATTCCTCATCTGGTATCGTTTAAAGCCCTTTGAAGCTGCACTGAAACTGTAATTTTGACCTTCAACCATTTGGAGACCACTGAAGTCCACTATAAGGAGAATAATCCTGGAATGTTTTCATCAAAAACCTTAATTTCTTTTCGACCGAAGAAAGAAAGACATGAACATCTTGGATGACATGGGGGTGAGTAAATTATCAGGAAAATTTTATTTGAAAGTGGACTAATCCTTTAAATGATGACAGTGGAATCTGGGAATTATTGAATACACTGAAACTAGATATTGTGGGGATAGAAATAATTAAGCTTTTGATAAATTTGATGAGCTACATGTCTAAGCTTTCAGAGGATTATTACAAGGGCTTCAACAACTAAAAAATAAGTTTACTCTTGATGGAAAGTTTCTCTTAGCTTCTTTACATAAAGCTCTGAAGCCCTGCATTTTAATTTGACTTTCAGCATCAAACTTTAGAGCTGTCCTATTTAGTTATTTTTTTCCCCACATACAAGTCCAGGTCAAAATCTGCAGTTATTTTTTGTCCAACATATAGGAAGTAGAAACAGACTGATCTTAATCAAGCAGTGACACAAAGCAAGCAATATCAGAGGCAATGCAAGAGCATAAGAAGCAACAAATACAAGTTTAGACGCATCAGAGACAGGTCTAACTGTCACTCACTGCATTAGAGGCTTTTGTGGTAGTAGCGTCAGAGGCAGGTTTGGCTGTGTCAGCATTTTGGAGATATTGTACAGGAAGGAATGTGGTTGAAAAAGAAGCAAGTATTATCAGAATGATCAAGATTAAAGATGCATGACAGGAACACAGTGAAAACCTGTGCGCAAACGTTTTCACGCAGCAATTCATCAAGAAATTGACATAAGCTTTTTTTTTTTTTTTTTTAATGTAAACTCAAACCACATGTTTTAGAAAAGAGAATCCTTATGGCCTTAGAAACATGTTAAATTGACATGTAACAACAATAATAATAAAGGTTTATGCTTATATAACGAATTGTGGCCCTAAGTGACTCTACAATATGTCATACCTATTGCAGAGCGATAAATATGATTTGTGCTACATCTGGATGTGGGATAGTTTCTGAACAAATAAAAGCATACAACCAAGTGTAGGCCAATATAAAAGGTGTTTATTGTGTTTCATCTGGTTTTAAGAATAGCACAATTGGCTTTACTTGAAGATCTTGCCACACATGCTCTTTAGGAAAGAGTGCATCTTTATAGAGCATAAGGAAAAATGCGAGAATGCAATGCAAGTTGCAAGCATTTGCCAAATGTATAAATCTAAATGTAAGGATGCATTTGTAGAAAGTGACAAATGGCTATATAGGAGAGGTTTGGTGTGTATTTTATTAATTCAAAACCACAGACATACACTCTCTCATTTAGAACAATCAGGATTCATCAACATTAAATGAAGATAATAACAACTTTGTGTATATGCACCTGTTTTTTGTCTGGTTTTCTAAGAACATAAACGCCTGGAACCTTTTGTCTTAAGTTCTAAGAAATTCAATATGCTTATTATGTTTATGCATATTAATAACAATAATAATAATAATTATTAAGATCCAGTGAAATCAAAATTGGTGTTTTGTGGCGTTTACACTTTTAAAAAAAATGTTGTTTCAACTTAAAAAAGTAAGTCTTATCTGACAACTTAAGCAGTTGTGGCCTAATGGTTAGAGGGTCAGACTGGTAACCTAAAGGTTGCGGTTTGATTGTCAATACCAGCAGGAAATGACTGAGGTGTCCTTGAGCAAGGCACCAAACCCCCAATTGCTCCCCTGGCGCCACAGCAAAAATGGCTACCCACTGCTCAGGATGTGTGTGTCCACAGTTTGCTGTGTGTTTGTGTTCACCACTCCTAATGTGTGTGCACTAACTTGACCCATTCAAGTTAACTGGTCATACTCGCATGGCTTCAAATGGGAATTGAACCAGCGTCAACTGACATGGAAAGTACTCCCCAAGCCTCACACCCATCCGTGTCATGACTCATGGCACCGGTCCTACTTGCACAGCTACCTGTAACCGGTCCTACTTGCACAGCTCCGAACAGGATTCAAGCCTACTTGCTTTAAAGCAATCTATTGTATAAAGTGCTACATAAATAAACTTGATGTGTCTTGACTTGACTGGAGTGCCAAACTGTAGAGTGCAAAACATTGCTATAATCAATGCCTTTCTTAACTGCTTATTTATTAAGTGTTTTTGTTATTGAGAGGAAAGCATGCAGGACATATTTACATATTCATCTAAATGCCACTCCCAGCCCTGTGGGTGGCGTTGGGATGTTTGCTAACAGTATTCCGCTGCTCAGGAATTTCTTTTTTCCCCTAAGTGAAAAAATTCGCCAGTATATCGGGGCCTTAAGAAACACCAAACACACAAGCTCAGACACACATTATTTTACCAATTGGGCTGCACAGCCATGCGCTCCATGTATTCCTTGGCTACATCCAACGCGCCGGCGCGGTGTGGGTACAGCAGGCAGAACATAGAAAGCAGACCTAAGTTGTTCCCATAGACTTCGTTCCAGCGGGCACTAAACTCGGCAGGATTCCAAGGGGGCAGATAATCCTCTGGTCGCTCCAGTATGGCCTCCCCAGCCTCCCGGATCTGTCGGGCCAAAGCCTTGTGCGTCCCCACTGCTGCCCGCTGCAGCTCCTCAACCTCTGCCTGGCCGAAGTACAGCATGGGGTGAGTTCCCTCGTAGTTCCCTCCAAGGAACGGAATGCCTCCGCTGGGGTCCACTTCAGCCAGTGCTGGGGATGCCAGAATCCACAGTGCACTTATAAAGAACACTGTTGGTGCACCACGGGTGTAAGTTCTCATTCTGGCATCAGAGAGTAAGAGAGCACATCCCTTTGCTCCCTCTCAGCTGAGGAGACAGAAAGAGAGAAACGTTATTTTCCCTGCGTTACACTACAGAGTCTGAATGCCTGCAGTAATTAGACCCAGCTGTAGGGCTGATCTCTCTGGGTTTGTGCACTTTTTTGAAACAGAGACTAAAGTTCACTATACTGTTTTTTTTTCAACAAGCTCAAGGAAACCCCTCATGCATGAAAGCTCCCTACATTCAGCACTCAAAAACACAATTAGTCAAAACTTTAAAGGTCAACATGTCTGTATGATAATGGAGTAGTGTTTGAGTAGAGTCTGAGCAAATGTAAACTACTGCTGTTCCTGAACCGCTTTGCAGAACATTCCTCCACAACCTGCCATGCATTGGTCAGACAAAACTCACACCATCAAATATATATATATATATATATATATATATATATATATATATATATATATTTCACCTCATTAGTGGCTGTTTCTATGGACCGCGATACGCCAGTCATCCACAATATTGAAACAGTCAAAGCCGGTCAGTGAACACTCAAAGGCAAGTTGACTGTGCGTCTGCAACCGTAGTTAGACACAGTATGATTATCAATATCTCTGCAAAAGACTTCAGCAGATGATTTTGCTAAACTAACCCAATACAATAAGATGAAGGCATTAGCTAACACAACATTAAAAAGTTACCATACCAAAATTAAATCTCGGCAGCTTCACAACCAGAAGCTGTGCAATGTTGTAGCATCATTGATTCTTACTGTAAGTGACGACACATTGACCGTTCCAAGATGGCAGGCGCGCCAACGTACCTGGAGCGGTCAAATGTGGCATACCTATGGCTGCACTATCTAGTTCTGAGAATCTTCTCCATCTTTCTCCATAGAGTCCTGCAGGATTAAGTCCTAAATCCTGGAAACAAGTTAGCGGGTGCTTGCTAATAAGTAAACTGGACTACAGAGGTTGTCTGGGACATTAAACACCATCACACAGAACAGGTAAACTTATCACACTAGTTCATATTTTACAGCTGTTTATTCTTGTGCTCTTGCAAACCATTCTAACTAAAACTTTTCAACTTGTAGATTTTAAATAAAGACTAAAAGATATGTCGGAAGGTTAGTGGTGGTGATGTTGAAGTCATGCAACCATGGTCTAGTTCATTATAGCCTAACTTTAGCTTTACTTCTGGTGATTGTATTTCAGCTTCAGAATAAATAAATGTTCTGTTCATGTGTGAAGATTGTTTTGTTGAACACAACGTTTAAGATTCATAAACTTTTGCTGAACACAGAGCTTATTTTCTGCAATAATCCAAAAGCCAATGGAAAAATCCTATTGGCCTTTTGTCAAGGGAACTTTAGGACTGTGCACATTCTAATGTTTAACATGATGCCATTTTCTTGTGGTTCCAGATTAATTAAGTCTTGCAAGCTTTTTATAATGTAGGTTACTGGCAGAAGAAGAAGAAGAAGAAAAAAAAAATCAGATGGGGTCATTCGTTAGCCTAGCAATTGCCAATAGCCTAGCAGATGTATGGGAATGCAAACTAATAGCTTTCTCCAGGAATCACAGATCTCCTTGGCTTGGACAAACAAAGCCACAGTGTTTACACTTTTGAGGAAGTCAACCTACGAATGGCTTACGTATAGCTGTCTTGGCATACCAGCTGAGAAAGGGGAAAGTAAATAACGTTCATAAAACTGAGTGATAAGCAGGACCTTCAACCGACAGCTATTTAGTCCCAGAGAATGCTTACTATTTATTTGTTCTGATTAGCTGCTTTAAAGCCTGTTGTGCCTGAGAACACGGAGAACTCACTAATATTTAGCGAAGCACAACTGCATCTTTTCAACAGCCGGAATGTGAGCTCTCTGCTCCTCCTCCAGACTGACTAACATGCCGTTGGTCAAATGGAAAATTAGCTGGTCCTGTTTTATGGGGTGTCTAGACATGTGTCCAGCGCAGCCGGTATCTATTACCCTTGTCTTAAAACACACACACACACACACCAGACAAAATCACCCCTCACTCAAAAAATTATCCTGCCATCCTGTTGTTCAATATATCAGTGATCTAAAACTTCTGTGGTATCAAGAATGCATCATTTCCTTTCAGTTAGCATTATGCTCATGGATTTCACATAACTCCTTATGAAAGGTGAAACCACACAGGTCACAGCAGTGGACCTTGACCCCTCAACCTCTGCATTCCTGCTAAACACATGGTCAAACAACTAATGCTTGCATAAGCTGTGTGTGAAGGATCTGAGCACACACACATTCAAAGATGTTGAGAACAGTCTTGTTTCAATCCAGTTCGACTCTTAAAAAGAAACATTATGCACATGGTCTTCTAAATCTACAATATAGAAAACAAAAACAAAAAAAAAACACATGCTATCAGATATAGTCACCTTTATATAGCGCTTTTTTAACAAGCTATATAAAGATATCTAAATATGTTCTACAGATAATAGAAGGTTGTTTTGTATATTGTGAATTATAACCTCCAGTCATTTTTTTTTTTCTTTTTTCATAAAAAGGATGAAATTTCCAATGACTGCAAGTCACTGACTGATCGCACAATAATCCTAAACTGAAGCTCTATGAAAACATTAAGGCGCTTAAAAACTAAACTAGGTTTAAATAAAGCACACTTAAGAAACGTATATGTAGTATATTAGTCTACTAATAACAAGGAAAACAAATATATTTAACTTTTTCTGACTTCGCGTGTGGGTTCACTGGTGGATTCTCAGAATCAGGATTCCAAAACGCTCTTTAAAGTACAACACATCAAAACTTCTATTAAATCGTAATGAAAGTCATTATGAGTTCCGTTACCTCTCAGATCCACTTGCGTTATCTTAACCTTGCCAAAAAACGCCGAAGTCTTGGGTCTCATGCCTGATGGAAAGCATCCGTTGGCCTCAAACTGTTTGTCGTCAATAGATGCGCAGAACCGCAATCAGCTGCGCAGTAAGAAGTCACCAACCTAACGTCACATCTGCTGGAGGAGGTGCGGTTTGGAGAAGAGGGAGGGGAGATGGATTCATTTCCCCCCGTGGTTCTTTTCTCACTCTTTTCGGTAACACTTTCATTGCAGCCTGCACTATAACCACGCCCTTATATTACAAAGTATTTATACAACCTTGCGAATAATTGTATTCTGCAATAAATATATAAATCTAGTTGTACGGAAATTACATTTGTCACATGACCATTTAAAATGAACTAGTGTAGGTAAAATAAATAAATAAATAAAGGTATAACCACAGGACATAAGACTGTTCCTTTTATATATTTTTGTAAATTTAAACCCACAATCTTGTTGATTGTCAATTGATACCATCCACCATCCAGTTTATCCATCTCCTCTAAATAGAATAAAGCATTTAAAATGCTGTAGAACGAGATACTGTATAAATTATGCAATGGCATTCAGGAGGGCAACATACAAAATCTCTTAAATATCGTAACATTTTTCTTTTTTTTTTTTATTTTATCTGCACATATGGACACTTTCCCTGCACTCAATAAACAGACACTACTCACAACATACAGCAGAAACACTTTTTTTTTTTTAATTTGAGAAAAGTAGGTCATGCTTATGATGAGGATTTCCACACTTCTGTACCCATGACAAAGCTGCCTAGTGTAATTCAATACTCAGTTTTGGGCATCTCTTAAACTTTTGACATGCAGCGCATTTTAAAACTACCATTTTTATGTAAAATCCATAACAGATGACCACTGTAGAAACCTCATCAGAGCACTCATATTTTATATATATATATATATATATATATATATATATATATAAAACAAGCAAACCATCAACATCACTTACATTGCATTAAACAAATCATTATTAAAGCTCAGGGCCAGCACACACATGAAACAAATAACAGGTTTTAGGTAAGAGATTTGCCCAGACACATAAAATCACTAAATGGGTGGATAAAGCTTGGCACCATTCAACATTGGTCCTGCGCATGACAGAAATTGACTGTTTACACTGACTATCACCCAACAGCACAGTATTTTTTACACAATGTTACGATAACATTACATACACAGAAAAAATATTCATTCAGTCACAATGAAGACCTGAAACAAAGGCAATTACAAGGAATAGTTCACCACTATCTTTACTCACCTTGTTCCAAACTTGTATGACTTTCTTCCTTCCTTGGAACAAAATAATTAGATATTCCTGAAAAATCCAAAATCTACATAGAACTTGCTTGCTATATTTCAAGTCTTCTGATAGCTTAGTGTAAAGAACAGACCAAAACGCAAGTCAGTATTCATTGGTTAACTTTCCCTTCAGTGATCTGCTACCTCGAGAACTGCTGTACCTGGAGTCTGCGAGTTGAAAAAAAATCTGTCTGATTCACTGGATCAACTAGTTACTTGAAAATAACCACCTCAAAAAAAAAAAAAAAAAAAAAACTGGTTCTTGAGTTTAGCTCAAGATGAACTAAATGCAATGGTTCTATAGTTAACAACTCAGTGAAGGGAAAAATGATCAGTGAATAACAACTGAAATGTTCTTCTTGAGGCATCTGAAGCCCATGAGACATATGGACTAGATTTACTGTGCTTTTTTATAGTGAGCTTTAAATATGTGGTCTTTGTATGGAAAGAGCTGTGTGAAGATTCTTCAACAATGCCGTTGTGTTCCAACAACATCACAATGGTTTGGAACAACATGATGGTGATTAAATAATAAACTTTTTGTTTAGTTTGGGGTGAACTATTCCTTTAATACTCTTCTGGGGTTTGGAACTTTGATGTTCATTTTCTTGACTGTCACAGAATACAGTAAACTGGCCCAGATCTGAACCAATTACAGAACTTGCAGTTTACAACACTCTTAAAACATCAACCAATCACAAAATAACTCATGGCTGTTTCTTGATTACATTAATATTCAATATAATTTGTGCTTGCTTTCCTGCAGAAAGCATATACATTAGCTGCAGGAACAAATCCTCTGAGGTAACATTCCCTTCAATAATTAAATGGAACGGAACAGAAACAAATGAAAAACCACACACAGCTCATGGCCATGGGAAAGCTATGTTTTTTTTTCTTCTTTTTTTTTTTTCTGTACACCATTAAAAGACATTTAATGGTAGTGAATGCACAAAGCTGGATGAGACACAATACATTGTGACTTCCTCCTACATCCAACGATCAACGTACGGATATTCAGCATCTAAACCGACACAACTTCATACTGTGTAGACTGATTCAGGAAGGGGTGAGAAGACACACAGACAGTGCTCTGGGTGTTATATTCACACAGCTTTATAACTGATTGGATGAATGGATGGTCTAGCTCTGTGGTGAAGCTTGAGAACGTAACAGTAGAACAATCTCCTGGTCTATGCTGACAGGCGTGAAGGTTCAGGACAAGTTCTCTTCCCATTTCAGCAGTGAGTCTGGAGGTCTGGGGTAATAACCTGTCGTGACGGGCTTATCTGAAGAGAATCTCTGGAACTTAAAGTCTAGAGGAAGATCTGGAAGAGAGACGGAACAGGGTGAAGTTTTAAAAAGGGGACACCTTTTTTTCCGAAAGTCACACACCATTTATATGTACATAGTACTATTAAATATTTTCCCTGAATAAATTTAAGCACATATTTCTGAAAAATAAAATAATTACTATTCAATAATATTAAAAGTTATTATTAATCATATTTCTACTTTGATGTATGCTCTTATTTGGCATTAAATAGTTTTTTTTTTTTTTTTTTTTTTTTTTCAGTTGGTACAGTATCCCCAGCCATCTGTAATGGGGCAGTTGTATCACTCTGACTTTTAATATTTTAATCTTTTAAAGCTAAATTCTTTAAAAATGGGCTAAATTACATATAACCAGAAGATAATCTGATAATCAGATCAGCCAAAATAGTATTTAAAATTTAACACTGCATGTAATCATTTAATATATACCTTCAGTCAAAGTGATTTACAAATAAGGACCATCACAAGAAATTAACTGTATAAGAGTCAACAATATCTGCAGTATGCAAATCTGAGTAACGTCAGTAAACTAGAACAAAAGCTGAAATGCAGAAGGGAAAACTAGTTTTTAGGAAGTGTGGGGTTACGGATAATTAAAGTGCACCTATTATGCTATTTTAAAGGTTCCTTGTTTTGTTTTAGAGTCTCCTACAATGGGTTTACATGCATCCAAGTTCATAAAACTTCTGTCTCATAATATACATTACCTCTTTTCTCACAAAAGGATCGGACCTGACCCAAATGGCACCCTAAACACTTGCGGTCTTCCTATGAGTCCAATATTCATGACGTAGCGGCATTTTGACTGTTAGGTAGAAGTCTGCTGCTGAGCTCACTTCAGTGCAACCTCAGCAAAAGTGCTCATCGAAGGAGCATAACTGCAGAACACCCTTCTGAAACCTAAAATGACAAATGGGATGCCCTATGGTCTAGTGGACTTCACGATCACATGCATACAGCAGCCATTGTAAGTCCACAATACCATAAAATGAAGTGTGCCATTGAAATGTGCCATTTGGGACAGGGACAATTTAGTCTCTCTAAACCCCTCCTTTCCGAGCGCCTACTCTGCTCTGACTGGTCAGATGTCCCAGTCTGTTGTGATTGGTCGACCGCTTACAGCGCGAAACAAAACAGCCATTACCATATTTGAATTTCAGCTCCGGATCTTCCTCAGTGCTTGATACACAGTGATACGAACAGTAACGATGGCGTCGGTTTTACCGTATCAATACAAGCCTGAGTGCTCATTCTTTGGGAGTGTGTGCAAAGTGAATTTGCTTTGGCAGCGCAGAAAACAGCATCTTCTCGACATGTCGACAACACGAACCAAACTCTTTCAGTCTCAGTTACAACTGCAGTGTTGGAGGGTCAAAGTAGATGTTGTTAGCGGACAACTAATGAAGACCATAGGCTGGCATTATGCAAATTTGTTACATTGTTACGTAGGTTTGTGCAGGAAGTAAGACTGGAATTACTGACGACTCGTTTCAGCTGTTCAAAATCGATTCTTTCTTTTAGGAGACTAAACTTTATTTGTCGTGCATGTTGATCTTTGAAACTTTGCAGACCTTTTACATTTGCAAACAGCTATATAACACTATGTGAACGGTAATATCTGAAAAAACATAACAGGGGCACTTTAATAATTGTTAAATATTTTAAAGATCCTTTCAATTCAGTGCAATTCTTTCATTTCTTAATGCAATTTTAATTTCTTGTGTTATAATTCCTTCAACCCCATAGTCTAGAAAAAAATCTTGTATGGCAGCTAACCAGCATCTGTCATTCACTGACTTTTAACCAACAACCTACAGACAAAATAGATTAGTTTGGATTCAAATTGCATCAAAACTTTAGAAAGCTGAAAAATACTGGACATCCAAAAAAAAAAAAAAAAAAAAAAAAAAAAAAATCACTTTTATACTTTCAAATTTGTTTCTGCTGTTTTTCATTTTAAATATTTTGATTGAAATTTACCAAGTTACAATTGTCCCTACTGACAGTAATGGGCTGAGAATCGCCTGGTATTTACACACATCATCAAAATCGAGTGATGACTCTATTCCAGTGTTATGTTGCAAGATATAACTGGAAACATCTCAAACCCACAATCCTATCATTTTGATGGTTAAAGGTTTTTTAAACAGTTTAGTGATGATTCAGCTTAAATGTAATATTCAGATGCCGAACTCTTGCAGAATGTAAGTTTCATGTCATCAGTCACTTAAGAAGTGAACATTCACCAAACAAAATACTCGCAGTCAAAAGTAAACTTTAAAGTTTAAAGTAAACTTTTAAAGTAAACTTTTTGCTCAATTTTTTGACAATATAACAAACAAAATTATTGTATTAAATAAAAAAAGACTGCAAAATGGAAGCACTAGTCTCAGACTTTCTAAAAACCCCACCCCCACCCCCATCAAACCACACATACCTGCTATAGCCTCAATGCTGGGTATAGCCATGGTGCTGTATGTGTGGATACTGTGGCAACACCAGGTGAGTCTCTGTGTCTCTTCTCCTTCATTCTTTTGCACGTCCACAAAATATGAGCCCCACTGGTTTGATACAGCTGAAGGAGATTTCATTCCCTGATCCTAAGAGAAAGATTATATAAAGTAGACACACAGAAAGAGAGAGAGAGAGAGAGAGAGAGAGAGAGAGCAATCAACCTTGACAAATCACCACCACCATCAATGAATACAGGACACTGCATAATATTACACTATATTACATTACATTCATATTTACGCATAAGCCGCCTAACACAGGTTCGTTCATTCAATAGCATTTGTATGGCAAAAGTAAAGTAGAGTGTGGCGAAAGGGTCTTGATGAAATCCGAACGCAAGTGGTCACAGGATGCATTTGAAACGCATGATAATACCAGCTGTAATAGGTAATGCATCTTGGCTGACCACTTGTGATCATCGAAAATGCATCTTAATACCAGGTGGAAACAGGGCTTCTCTCTCTTTTTCTCCATTTCCGGAATATTGTATATAATTTGCCGCTATCAATATGCAGGAGACTCCTGGAAAGTCCAAGAGAGGTGAGATGTCTGCAAAAACGTGTGCCATGTCAGACATAAAGCTACATAATTCTCAATGCTTAATGCTGGAATACCATTCAATAGTGCATAATTGGAAAAGCAAAATACACGTCTGTGGAATTATCCATTTTAACTGGTTAATTGTGGCATTCTATGGTCAAACATTTAAAAAATAACCATTAATGAACAGTTTGCTAATGTACTTTGCATCAAGATCACTCTGTTGCGATTTTATTTTATGAAAACTGCCGTTGACTGTACATCATCCCTTACTGTTAAGTTATTTTTTTGGCCTTTCTGGCTTTATTTAATAGGACAGTTTGAAGTGAGTAACAGGGTCATAAATTACTGACTTAAAGAATAAATAATAATGAAATTAAAAGTTGGATTTTAGGACATGCTTTTGTGTTGGGTCACCATTTGATGTCCAATATAAAAGCAAACAAGTCCTGAAGCAAACAATTTGAAGGACTTCAATAGAACTGAAGGACTTCAATAGAATGAAACTCTCTGATCTGGTAAAAGAGGAAGTGTTTAATCAGAAGTTCCCATAGTCTGAAACACACACACACACACACACACACACACACAGGGGTTTTTTTTTTTTTTTTTTTAATTGTGGGGACATTCCATAGGCGTAATGGTTTTTATACTGTACAAACCGTATTTTCTATCGCCCTACACTACCCCTACCCCTAAACCTACCCATCACAGAAAAAAAAAAAAAAAAAAAAAAAAAAACTAAATTCTGTATGATTTATAAGCCTTTTGAAAAATGGGGTCATGGGGTAATTTCCTCATAAGTCACCCTCTCCTTGTAATACCTATGTCATATGATATATCACAAAAACGCGCACACACACACACACACATGCATAATACTGGCTCTTTGACTTTTTGAAGAAAAGGGAAAAATGAATCACAAAATACAAAGGGATCCAAGTCTGAGATATAAATCAGTTAATTTCTCAACAAAATTAATCAAAGCTGATTAACCTCACATCAGCTCTACTTTTTGAACAGGGTTTTCCAAAACACCATACTACAATTAAGCATAGTGTTCCATAAACTGAAACATAATTAATTTTAAATTATTTGTTTTCTTCTCGAAAATCCATAATTCTACTAATACATACTTTCTTTTAATTTCACTTACAGACATCCTGAAACATAATTAGGTGTATTAGATTTCCAGTTTTCAATTTTTTTTTTTTAGAGGACAACTTAAGTGAAACCCTTAACAAAGTGTTTCCCTGCCTTTACAAAGTGTTAAAATTATTAGAGAAAGTTTTCTGTGAAAATATAGAAAAAAATACACTTATCTGAAAACTGAATCATACACCCTAATGACACTAAGGGGGTTGAGTGATGTTACATCTTTCCTAGAAATTTTGCTTCCTCATTAATGATATTTCTGCTGTATAAACACATTTTTAAAAAGAACATCCACAGTCTTTCCTGAAATTCTCCACTTCCTCCTTCCTGCTGAATGCCTTTTTCCCCAGTGGTGTCTTGCATGCAGCTGTTTTTCAATTCTCTGATGAAACACTCAAGAATGCTATCTATCTATCTATCTATAATCTGATTGGAATTACAAGCAGAATTCAGAGTCACTGAGACAATGTTAATTTTGCAGGATTTTAAAATCACTATCACCAAAGACATCATTCCAAAACATAAAAAAGATTTTAAGAATCAAAGATGTCCAGTATGATTCTATGAATAAAATAAGATCCTACTAGATAAACTTAAAAAAACTATATATATATATATATATATATATATATATATTTTTTTTTTTTTTTTTTTTGATGGAACTTTAAAGCAACACATTTGTCCCACATATAGACAATCATTCCAACTCTTTTCCCTCTGAAATGGAGTGTGGAAAAGATTCTGAGCTTGACTAAACAGAAACAGTCTTTCAGCCTCTTACCTCAAACTTGCCCTTTTTCTCTACAGGGCCTTCGCCCGGGGTGGGGCTGTTACAGGGGGTTGCATTAGCACGTGGAACACCCTCCCCCTCCATCTCCTCCACAATCATCACTGTCTCCCACTTTGCAAAGCTGCAGGCTGGGAACATGTCCGAGCGCATGCTGTCTCCGAAATACACCACCTGCATCAGATAAGACACACATGTGGACACAAATCGGTGCAAACACACACACATACATGCACGCACACACACACACAGACTCAATACAGCAGTATACAGTGCAAAATTTTTTAACAGAATCATCTCTAGAAACACTTAATAAATTATAAACATTACTACATTATTTAATGCTTAAAGGATTAGTCCACTTCAGAATTAAAATATTGATAATTTACTCAGCCCCATGTCATCCAAGATGTTTATGTCTTTCTTTCTTCAGTCAAAAAGAAATTAAGGTTTTTGAGGAAAACATTCCAGGATTTTTCTCCATATAGTGGACAGCTTCAAAGGGCACTACACGATCCCAGCCAAAGAATAAGGGTCTTGCCTACCGAAACTGTTAGTCGGTGTGACCATTTATAGTACACCTTTTAACCCTAGGATTATTCAGGTAGGGTAAGGAAAAGTCTAAACCATAAGATACTCACCCGCCGGCAGGTTGAATTCCTTCAGGAATGACGTAGAAGACTACCTTGTGGTTATTCTTTGTCGAGGTTCAGTTTGTAGTTATAAGTAAAGTAAAGTCTCACGGAAGGCAAATGTAACAATACAATATCTCTTTTATTGATTACAATACAAAGCAGTTAATGCAAAATAAAACAAAATAAAACTTAAATCAGCTTAAGCTAAAAACCTTAAACTGTTAAGCGCCCTACGTTAGGGTATCAGGTGTCTTTCTACGCTTAATGCAGGCAGCATCTGAGGAGGCCTTTTACTCCTCAGACTTTTATACTAATTTTTGGGACATTCCGACTTCATATTACTCATCAATTGATCAATGTCTATGATCCAATCTTCCTGCTGTAGACGTATCAGTGTCTGTATCCCTTGCTTACTAAGCCGGATGTCCTTCCTTTGTCGCCTATGCTGTCGTCTTCTAGCACTCTTCCTCTTCTTCACCGAAGTCTTCGTCTGGCTCACCTCCACTTGAGGTTGCAACATGCTCTCTTCATCCTTATTGTTAACCTTTGTGGTTGGTTACAATCATCAAACTCAAAAACCTAACTTTCACAACTGTTGCTTAGTCATCTTATCTTATACCAAACAAAGGAAGTATCCTTAACTTAAAAGCAAGCAAATAACAACATTGAAACAACATTGCTGCTTTTGACACAGTTAACCACCAGATCCTCCTGTCAACCCTCATGTCGAAGAGCACCTCTGGAACCGCACTCCAGTGCTTCAAGTCTTACCTCTCAGGTAGGTCCTTCAGGGTATCTTGGATCAAGTTGCATCATCTTGCTACTGGGGTACCTCAGGGCTCAGTGCTTAGACCACTTCTCTTCTCCATCTACAAGTCATCACTAGGATCTGTCATTCAGGAACATGGTTTTTCCTATCACTGTTATGCTGATGACACACAACTCTACCTCTCATTCCAACCAGATGATCCGACGGTTGCTGGTCGCATCGCAGCCTGCCTGACAGCCAGGGATGAAGGACCACCACCTTCAACTCAATCTTGCAAAAACGGAACTGCTTGTGGTCGGTGCCAACCCAACACTTCATCATAACCTTTCCATTCAACTTGGGTCGTCAACCATAACTCCTTCCAGGACAACCAGGAACGTTGGAGTGGTGATGGATGATTGTTTAAGCTTTACAGATCATATCGCTACAACGGCTCCGGTCCTGCAGATTTGCCTTGTACAACATTAGGAAGATTAGACCCTTCCTATCGGAGCATTCCACACAAATTCTTGTCCAAGCTCTTGTTCTATCCAGACTGGACTATTGTAATTCTCTCTTGGCAGGCCTTCAAGCATGCACAGTCAAGCCTCTACAACTGATCCAGAATGCTGCAGCAAGACTGGTGTTTAATGAACTGAAGAGAGCACATGTCACACCTCTCTTCATCAGTTTGCATTGGCTGCCAATAGCTGCTCGCATCCAATTCAAGGCTCTAATGTTTGCCTACAGAACAACCACTGGCTCTGCACTATACCTAAACTCACTACTTCAGACTTATGTGCCCTCCAGAAGCTTGCGTTCTGCAAGTGAACGGCACCTTGTGGGGCTATATATATATAAAAACCTTGCTACGAGCACTTTACTGATAAAACTGTGACTTGACACGGTACTTACATACTGTTGTACTCATGTTGATTTGATTGCTTCTACTATTCTCATTTGTAAGTCACTTTGGAGAAAAGCGTCTGCTAAATGACTAAATGTAAATGTAAATAGCAATATCAACGTCAAAATCCAAAACACCACCTCCATGCTATTTCCTTTCAATTTTACATGTTTCTCATTTGCAGGTGTATTTCTGGTTCTTTTGTTCTTTGATTGTTCTTCATCAATTCTATATAAACCTTGTTTCCTGTCGTCAATTTCATTATTTTACTAACATTCATGTAATCTTTGATCCAAATTTTCCTTTGTTTAGGTTTCAGCACATCCTGCCTTATAACTGTATCTCTTATAACTTCACTTTGGGGCCAAATTCTTGTACTCTGCTTCACCACAGTAAGGTATTGACCAAATTCTCTTCGCAATAGCGATGCACAAGTTATTTCATGCTGGCATGCTCCAATGAATCCTCCCTTAGGGTTCTTACAAACAAAGGTACAGCCTTTCCCGTCCCTCTCGCACCTTTTACAGTGCCCAATAGTCGGGATTTGAGTAAGATCCATCCTTGCCTAATTCTTTCTCCTAAATCTTTCCAGTCTTCAGTAGTCCATTGTCTAAATCCTGCATTCTTTTTTTTTTTTTGAGTACTTTATTTATAGGTATTTATGTCATAGTATACAAAGAAAACCAACATAAATAAACAACTTTCCACAATACTTCCCACTTCCCATCGCACGGCTAAACGATAAGAACACAGCTAACAGTACAAAGACATCAGACATTCAACACAACAGATGTGTAGCAGCACTGTGCATTTACAAGGTATAAAGTACATACATTATAAAAGGTATAGCAATAATAAAAATAATTAAGAAAATAAATAAATGAACAACTTAATTAATAAATGAAAGGACTCAATGACCTTATACCTGCCTCAAACTGCCCATTTTCCAAAGTTGTAACTAACGTGAAAGGTTTTAAAACAAAAAAGTAACATATCAAAAAAAAAAAAAAAAAAAAAAAATCATAAAAATCACCTCATGAACAAATATAAAGAAAAGAATAATATAAAATCTGTAGGTGCACATGTGGTCAGGTGTTTAAGAGAGCCCTCCATCTGAAAATTGCAAATCATCAAAATATACTAAGAAAAGTGACCATGTTTCAAAAGAACCTCGGACAGTGAATTTGATTTTTTCCAGCTGGATATAATACATTACATCTTTAACCCATCTGCTATGTGTTGGGGGCTCAGGTTTTTTCCAATGAAGAATTAAGCGTCTTGCCAACAGTGTGGTAAAGACAATTACCTTATATATTCTTTCCTTAAGCACAATATTTTCAGGACTAGTACCAAAGACAGCTAACAGGGGGTCAGGGTCAATAGAGACACCATACATATCACTAAAAGATTTAAGAATATCTTTCCAAAACCCCTCCAGTTTTGGGCATGACCAAAACATATGGGCTGTTGTGGCTGGTAAGAGTTGGCATCTGTTACATGCAGGACTAATATAGATCCTAGCTAATTTTGAATTTGTGAAATGCAACCTATGAAGTATTTTGAATTGGATGAGGGCATGTCTGGCACAGGATGATAATGAATGTACTTTGTCTAAAATACCACTCCACTCCATATCAGTAAAGTCTCTACCAAGGTCAAGTTGCCAAGAGTTTTTAACAAAATCGGTGCTTTGCAGACCTATGGTGCTTATAAGAGAATATATGCGGGAAATTAATCCTCTGCCCTCTGGTTTTAAATCCAGCAATGAATCCATAACTGAAGGAGCAGGTAATTCAGGAAAAGACTTAAATAATGACTTAATAAAACTCCTTATCTGCAAATATCAAAACAAATTTGATTTGGGCAGAGAGAAATTGTGTACAAGCTCCTCAAAGGAACAGAAAACACCATTAAAAAATAAATCTTTTAAAAATCTAATTCCCTGCCCCTCCCATGTCAAAAATGCAGTGTCTGTATAGGATGGGGGAAATAGACAATTAGAGACAATGGGACCAGCAATTGAGGCAGTCTGTAAGCCAAAATGTCTCCTAAACTGCGACCAAATTCTTAATGTATGTACAACTACTGGATTAGGTGATGTAATGAAACTCTTTCCTGAAATCGGAAGTGGTGCACAAACCAAGGACTTAAGAGAAAATTTGGTACGTGCTTCCTCCCCTTGCACCCACACAGGAATAGACTGCGAGTCCCAAACTGGCATCCAATGCACTATTTTTTGAATATTGCTTGCCCAGTAGTAAAATAAAAAATTTGGCAAAGCCATCCATCCATGGCACTTAGGCTTCTGCAAAGAGGATTTTCCAATACGAGGGGATTTACCCCCCCCCCACAAAAAGGAGTTTATTAACTTATCTAAGTTGGAAAAGAAGCATTTTCTTATGAATATAGGTATATTTGAAAATAGGTATAAAAAACGTGGCAGAACCGTCATTTTAATCAAGTTAATACTACCAAAGACAAAGGCAGGGTAGACCATTTCTTGAAATCTTGCTTGCAGCGTTGTAGGAGTGGGGAGAAATTGGCCTTGAACAAGCTATTAAAGGAACGCGTAACTGATATACCCAGGTATTTAAATCCATCCTGAACCACTCTAAATGGAATAGAATGTGAAGCCGAATCCAGAGACATAACAATCGGAAAATACTCTGTCTTATGCATATTAATTTTATAGCCTGAAATTTTCCCGAAATCCTCTAAAACTGACAATATATGTGGTAGTGATGAAGAGGGATTAGAAACATACAAAACATCATCCGCATATAAAGAAATTTTGTGCTCAGTGCCATTTCGAGTGATGCCCTTAAAAACAGAGGACTGACGAAGTAATGTGGCTAACGGCTCAATAGAAATTGCGAAAGCGGGCAACCCTGCCTTGTCCCTCTCTGTAAAGAGAAGTATACTGAAAATACATTATTTGTGCTAACAGAGGCTAATGGGGCAGAGTATAAAAGTTTAATCCAGGAGATCATATCTTCAGGGAAGCCAAATTTCTTGAGAGTAAAAAAAAGATATTGGCATTCAATACGGTCAAATGCCTTTTAATCCTGCATTCTTTTCACCATATTGCAGTCTAGAGACAAGCCAGTACCATGGAGATAAAGGCATACATCTGCCTGCCTCTTGGTTGTTAAAATCCCACATATTTCCCATAAATATTGGTACGGTTGTTATAATTCTTTTAGCTAACAATCTATTAATCCTTTGATTAGGGTCATTCCTTCTTATATTATAATCAGTTTTGGTCTAGACATTGGACCATCCAACATTCATAACTTTATAAACTCTGGGATCTCTGTCTGCCTCTTAATGTAATACTCTCTTTAAACTCCTGGGGGGCGTACATTACTGTTTGGTCATCTAAGTCTCCATTCAGGTCATAGGATAATCTGTATTCAGGTTTCATAATATTTTTACTATTATGATATTCTGGGATATCTGTGGGTATCACCCAGAATATTCTCCCCGTTATATTAGGATGTCGTACCCTTACTATAGGCATTGGGTAATACTCATACAACCATCTATTTTCATATTGTATCCTCATACCATAATGACTGTCTTTTCCTCCAGATGTTTTAACCATACGCCCTTTTATACATTTTTCTGTGATTCCCTCCTTAATATTATCACCAATATTTCCAAGAATGTCCCACAGTTTAAATTGCAAGACCATCTGATCTGTTTCTGTACCATTTTCTGTTAAAATTTGTTTCCATAATTCTAGATTGTTCTCCATAATTTGTGATCTTATTCCTTGCCATGTAAATCCACCAGTATTTCTCCAGAATGATAACCAGTGTTTACTGTCTTTTTCCATATCCAAGGTTAATCCTGCTCTGGCTCTATAATCATTTCCACAAATCCATTTTTGACTCGTTTCATTACATGGACAAGGAGTTACTTGATATTCTCCTCAACCTTTGATGAAATGTCCTTCATATCTGGTCATTGTTTTGCAATTTTGATCTTTTATAATCTGGAAATAACCATCTAAGGCCTTTTTTCCGCCATATACTATGCAATTCCCAATTATACTGTTCTCCTGTACATTTGTGAATCTTTTGTTTTGGGCATTTATCCCAGTATTTTGTCGTGCTCACACTTATTTGGTATATGGTTTTCTTTTGGCCAGAATACATTCCAGGCCTGATAATCACTTTTGCTGTTCTGTTGGTCTTACTATGCCTTTTTATCCATGGAAAAGGGTCTTTTAGTTTTGTAGGGGTGTCATACATTGTATATTTATTTTTTGTAAAATATTTATGACATTCCCCATGAAAAACTAATACAGGATTTGGAAGGTTTGTCATTAGTTTATTTTTAATTCCTGTCTCTTTGATTGTTATGCTTACTTGTGTTGGGTCGATTTGATATTCTTTGTTATCTATTTTTACTTGCTCTTGATGCGTTTTGATAGCATCCATGTTTCTCTCCAGGACCTACATATTCTATCCCGCTTTTCTTATGCCAAATCCATATTTTTCTTATTTGAGTAATATTAAACATTTCCTTTCTCAATCTATATTTTACCAATTTGTATCATTTCCAACTTTGAAGGTATTTAATATCTCTGTACATTTGCTACATTCTTGTAAAGTAGATTTTTTGCAATTTTGTATTTTTATAGTACAATTTGTGCCTTCATGTATGTAAATTTGGTCTACTACTATCAATTGTGTAGCAAAATCAACTAAGGACCATATTCCTGCTAGGACTATGGTCCCTGTTATCAAAATTCCTAGTAATACAGGTTTGGGCAGGCATGGTTCCTTCCATTTCTTCATTTTTCTTGCCCACCCTAATGAAAAATAAATATACTAAAATCTATTTGAAATACATTTATTTTATGCTAAGGGTACTACAATTGCATTTACATTTGCATGTACTTAATATAAATACCCTGCAATTGTACTTTTAGTATACTAAACTGGTATACTTAAAGTCTGCTAAATAGAAATATGCATTGTGCAATAAAGAAGAACTGCAAATAAAGTTTAATTAAAATATTTATGTCAGTATGTCTGTAAATAGTCAACATTTGAAGCAGATCAAAACCCTTCATCAAAGTTGTCCTAAAACCTTCTTCTAAGGACAACTTTGATTAACTTTTTTGATCCACTTCAAATGCTGACTACTGTATATTAATGGGTTTTTAGTTAGTGTAAAATGAATGTAGGCCTATTTTAAATACATTTTGGTAGGTTTTTTTCACTAGGGCAGACTCTGCATCCATTGCCTCTGACATGTTTTCTCACCGTCACGTACTTAACTCGGAAACTCTTAAGGAAATCCATAGTTACCTAAACTCATAATTATGATTTGTGCTGATGTTCATGTGCATTTTAAATACATGCTGACATGACTTGAAAACACTGTAACTGCTGAAGCTAAACCTTGACCTTTGCACATTTGTCAGAAGGATACTCAAGAGTCTAGAAAGTCATTGTAGTTAAAGACACAAGTCTCACCATGTATTTCAAATCCGAGGATGATCAAATTATTTTTAGATGATGCTATATAATTTTTTAGATGTGCAAACCACAGAAAACATGAGGTATGAACTGAAACATCAAGTTTGTTTCTGCTAATTTGCTGTAAGGGCAGAATTTTCAAACCCAACTTTTGCATACAGCTCAGACGTAACCATGAGAAATTTGCAAATAAAATGATTTCATTTATTACATTTTAAATACTTAAGTTACTTAAGTTTGAAATGGTGAAAGAAATTCACGTACCTGATCAGAAGTTTTATTACATTTGTGTATTCCTAATGCACTTTAATGCACCTACTGTAATACACTTGTCCCATTAATGCTATTTTAATGGCCCTTAATTGCACTTTGAAATATGGACTGCATCCCTTTGGGCTATCAAAATATTATGAATTATTAATTTAATTAATTAAAAAAAATAAAATAAAAAAATAAATAAAAATATTTTAATTTATGCGTCACATATAAATCTGCAGCGTAATAAGAGACCGCCAAATCATTTCATTGCATTTTTGTCAGGAGCAGTTGTGGTGCATTGAGAGATGAAGCACACAGAGACAATAGGCAGAGAAATGTTACGGATGATTATATTTCATTCGTCACATTTTTCCACCAATGAACGGAACTGTCTGTGTTTTAGTGCGTGCACAAGAATAAAACTAATGTGCCGGTTTATGCAATTGCTTCATGTTGCATTAATGACAGATAATGTCAGATAAAAGGGAAGCAAAACATTCTTGATATTTAATGTTGCGTCTAATGGTTTTATTTCTTCAACAGCTTAAAGTTTAATGCACGTTCGTGTTGTATAGCAACAGGCCGTTTCACGTTTATTTTCACGCACCACTTACTGTGTCTATATTAATAATTTTGTCGGCAATTCAGTCTTTTAATCCATATAATTTGGATAAGTAAGTTACTGGTATACTGGGGCTGTTTGTAAAAGGCATATTCTAAAGCTGTAACTTTATAAAGATTACTTTATTGAGCCTATTTGAAGCACACTATAATGATGCCATTAGCACACTACAAGTTAACTTGGAATGCCATTGCAATGTGTTTTAAAATCACTAAAAGTTTGTTATCAATATAATATTAATGTATGTTCAAGATTCTTACAATGTAATTGAATTGCAATTCTAAAGTCACCAAAATACATTTGAAGCTTATGCTAAGTGAATTCTGCTTTTTAAAACTTAAATACAAGAGCATATTTAAAGTGTACTTAAGTATACTTGCAATAGTTCCACTTTAGCACAAACAAGTATATTTAATACAACTTTAGTTGAACTTCAGCACTGCTTTTGGACAACTAAAATGCATTTAGTACAAAATTAGTTGTTCCAATTTAACAGACTTTAAGTATACCAATTTATAGCATGCCACAAGTACATTTAGTTATACTAAAGTACATACAAATAAATTGTGCTTAAGTATACTATTTTTTCATTAGGGCAGTCTTCACGTTTTTCTCCATCATCCAATTTCATAATTCCTGAAAAATAAGTTTTCCGGGGGCCCCCTCCATCCCCTTAATTTCCAACAGAAATTCCTGACTCCAGAATAACCCTGCAACGTTATTTCCGAGCCAGTTCCATTTCAACGGCGCAGGCGAGTACTTCAGGTTCCGATGTTTTGGTCAAATTCACAATCACTTTGATTTACAAAGTAAATCTGCGTGCCGGCAGATCTTCTGTATCACCTTCCATAATAGGTTTTTGCTGTGTACCAGCATTCTTTTTCTGAGGGCTTCCCTCCTTCCAGAGGTCTATTGGCACACATCCGACCCTGGTAACTTTTTGTATTATTTTGTTCGGCCAACGTTCTTCGTCAATCTGTCTAAACTGGCATCTCATATTATCATTTTCCTCATCACATTCGCCTCGCCTGGGAAAATCAACTCTTGGTGACATTATTTGTTCTCCATAACCATTTTCCATTAGCACTTTAGCAATGGTTACAATTGACCAGATAATTCCTTTTCCTTTCTTTGGTTTAACTGGTCGTCCGTTGTCATCAAAGCAAAATTTCAGGTTCTCTAGTTCATGGCCCAGACTCCCTGGATCCACTAGCAATTTCCTCCAATCATTTGCTTTGAACTTCCTCTATTCCTGCACGACATCTTGATATCCAGGAATAATCAATACTGCTGTTGCTTAGCTGTCTTAGATAACTGTCACTATCTAGGCCCACACTTGTTGCATTCCAACTACTGCTTACTAAACCACAAGCTTTATGCCATGCCCAAACCCTATGCCTTCCTATCACCAGTAATTCTCCTTTTTCCCTATCACTAATGCATTCCTCGCATTTTATCCATTTCAAGCCTGTCCATACACACTCACAGTTATCCTTCAGATTTCCTGTTCTTTTGAGTCATTATTACCTCTAGTTTGGGATACTTTATTCTGCATTCCCCGCATATGACACATAGTCCGCTCCGGGATGCTCCTTATACTGACTGCACTTAATTGTTGGTTCCTCTAAGGGCTTTTCCTTAAGATCCTTTTTACACCTAGGTTTATCTTTAGCTGGACCGTCCCACCATATATATTCTCCAAAACATCCACATATTACGTAGTTTCCTCCAACAAACAGCCTGTTACACTTTAAACTAACAGCACTGCCTATTTTCCATTTTGCCTGTCTTTTTCATGTTGTGTTTGTCAATATGTAATTCGTACTGCTTTTTAAAACTAGTTGTGTCTCTGCTCTTATCACTCCTCTCTGACTGTTGATTGTTATTATGTTTTTAAATTTCAGTTCCTCTGTATCTTGCAAGTCTTGCTTTCGTAATGTTTTAGTCACCTTTGACCTTTTAGACCAAATTCCATTATTCTGTAATTCTACTGTGTGCTGGTCAATTATTTTTACTATTTTATCTTTTTACGTGATTAAATCTTTAAATGGCTTGTTCTTGTTTTTATTCTCTAGTTTTATCCACACAGTGTCTTCTACCTTGCACACATGTTCTTGCTCGATCGGTCTGTCATTCTTTGTTCCTCTTTTTATATCTGTGAGGTTAAGGTAATATGTTAGTTCTTCTATTCGAGTGTCCCAAAGTGTATTGTTACAATTTGCTCTCATCCATTCCTTAATTTTACCAACGGATCTTTCCGCTATCCCGTTGCTTTGTGGCATGTATCTTAATGCTTTCTGTAATCCGATGTGTTTCTCTGCCAGCCAATTTCCTAATTCATCTCCGACAAATTAAGTTCCGTTGTCGACTCTCACTTTTTCAGGCCTTCCCCAGGCTGTCATTAATTCTTGAACTGCTTTAACTATTGTTTTTCCACTAGTTTCTTTCAGAGCTTTAGCCCAAATTTTCCCAGTGTAACCATCTGTTACTACTAAGATGTATCTATGTCCTAACTTTGTTTTAGGATTAAGGGGACCAGCTATGTCCATTGACCATTCTTCATTAGTTCTTTGTAGGGTTATGCATCCATAGTCAATTTTTAACGTTTTCCGGTATCCTTTTCTCATGCAGTTCTTACAATTTTTTCTTACTTCTTGATATTTTTTCCTCCAATTTGGAACAAGTATTTTATTATCACTTAAGATTTTTCCCATTAAGTTTACACTAGGATGTTTCGTTTGATCATGGATTTTTCCTATAATGTCTTTATATGCTTCTTGTATTACTACTATTCTTCGCATCTGGACTAATCTATCTATTTCGTTGTTTCCCCTTCAATTCTGGATATCTTTTACTTAAGGCTGCTAACTTCTTTTCAATTGGTGTAAACTTTTTCTCTGGGTTTTCCCATGTTCCTGTAATTATTCTTATTGGCATATTACTTCCTTCATTCCTTGCTATTAACTGGTATCCAATAGGATCTATTGACAGGTCTAACTCTAGATTTTTGTCATCTACTCTCCCTTCGAGTTGACCTGAGTTTAAAATGGCTTGTTTCATTTTCTGCAGTGACTCATCTGCTGCACTTCCCCAGTTTAATATCCTCCCTTTTATAGTGGAATTAATTGGTTTTGACATTTGACTATATTCTGGAATAATGCCACAAACATATCCCATCAATCCCATCATTTGTTGAACCTCCCTTACTGTCTCTGGCTTTTTTAACTTGTTTATTTTTTCTTTCATTGACTGGGTAACTCCTCTATTACCCTCAGTAATCCAAAAGCCTAAAAATGTTTAGCTTTAAACATGATGTTGCGATCCGTTGCAATACTGCCTTTACCACTTTTACATGTTCTTCCTCATTCTCTGAAACAATAAGAATATCATCTACATATATTTCTACTTGTAGTCCCTGCATTATGTCCATAATTGTTGCCTGAAAATGAACAGGGGAATTCATGTACCCTTGTGGCAATCTCTGATATACATAATGCTTATTCCCTACTGTAAATGCAGTTTTTTCCTGGCTCTCTTTATCTAGCGGTATTGACCAAAAACCGTTTGCTAGGTCAATCTTGGAGAGGTATTTTCCAGACTTAATTTTTTCCGTCGTGTCTCTAGCATTAATTAAGTACCGTCTGTCTGGCTTTGTGACTCTATTCAATGCTTTGAAATTGGTCACTAATTTAAACGTTCCATCTGGTTTGGAGACTAATTGTATCGGACTATTAGTTACGGCACCTTTGATTTCTTGTATTATCCCTTGATCCTCCAGCTCCTTTATTGTTTGTGTCAATTCTTCCCATCCTTTCTTGTTAATAGGATATTGTCTCTGAGGTTTATGTATTCCTCCTTCAATTTTATGTGCATATTTTTCACTAACCTTTCCACAGTCATTCTTACCCTCTCCAAATGGGGTTTTACGTAATGCTTCCATTATTTCTGCTTTTGCAAATTTTGATCATATCATTCCTTTTTCTATTCTAGATAATTCTTCCTGTTGATTCACTTCTTTTAGTCTTAAGATTTTCTTAAGGTCTTTTGCTGCTAGCAAGTTTTCAGCACCTGAGATCATTTTTATGCCATGTTTGTAACCTAATTTTTTCTCTTTTACTTCACCATCATATGATTGGACATATATAGATTGGATAATTCTGCTCTCCTGTTTTAGGTTTAAAGGGTTTACTACGGTAACCTTTATATACTCCTTGTTCTGTTCTGTATTTATTCTGAGGTCTTACTTTTTTGGTCTTTACGTGCTGTGTAGTGAGATCATATACTGCTAACGTATTTTGAATTTCTTTACTACTAGCATTATTCAGTATTGTGGCTAAAGTGTGTCCTCCAGGTAAACTTCTGCCCACTTCTCGTAACAATCTGATTTTATCTTCATGAGGGATGTCGGCTTCTATCGAAAGCCACATACTCAAAATTGGCACACCATCTTTTTGGGCTTCTATCAAATCCTTTTTCCATTGGGCATACTTATCATCTGTACCTGTGACTTTTCTAAGGCCTCGGCTGTAATTGCATGGCCAGTACAAGTGTGAACTAACCATGTAGTTGAATGTTTATCAAGTCTTGCAGCTTCCACTGCTTTCATAATGCGGTTTGCATAACTGCTATGGTCTTCACCTGGTTTTATTTTTCCTACTGTTTAACTGTTTCTGTTAAATTTAATTCTAATAATTTTGCCTGGTAGTCTACTTGTTCTTCATTTGGTTCTTTTGAGGAATTAAATGTGAGATATCTAGAATTTGTTCTGTGCACTGGAATTGGTGTGGATGATCTAATCCTGACTCTCCTAGTCTGTACTCTGGGCTCCTCCTCCCAATTGTCACTTCCATCTGTATCTGACTTGCTGTCTATGTTATCCTCGGATTCTGACTCCTGTAATGCCTGCTGTGACTCTCTATTTTCTTGTGTCTTTAACATTTTATCCATTTCTCCAACTGCCTTCCTCACATAGGAATAACCTTCCTGGAATATAGCCTGTTTTCCTGACTTTGACCATCCTTCTGCCTTAGCTATGCTTTTGGCTGATGGGGATCTACTAGATGACCTCATTTGGCCATACGTTAGACTGCATCCTTCAATTATTTTTCGATCCCACTTCCGTTCTAATGATCTGCCTCTCTCTCTGCTGGTTGGGTTTTTGTATTTTACTCCTTTGATGTTTACTTAAAGCCAATCGTTCTTTATCTGATGTAACACCCTCCTGAGCTCAAGCTTTCCTGCCCTCTTATTACGTTACCCTACTTCTCTAAGACTGTTATCTGATGACTCACTACTTTGACTGTCACTCTCTTCTTCTGTTGTGTCTTTCTCAACAGAATCTGACAGCCATTCTTGTGACCCTTGATCTTCTGTCTCTTGGGGTTCAAGATCTTCCTTCCAAGGTGCAGCAGGTTTCAACTTACTTTTCTGCTAGCCTTGACTTTACTTCATGCTACTCTTTTTGCTGTTTAATAATATGTTTTATTTTCTCTTGATCTCTCTCTTTAATGAGGAGATTTATAGTTATTTGAATTCATATGGTTCCTGCCTGCTGAGGACCTAATCTGATCCTCAAATCAGATCTCATTAAGAGCGTCTTCCTCTAAGCATCCGAAAACTGCTCCAGCTATTCCTAATTCTTTGATCATCTGTGGATTTCCATACACTACTGCCATGCCTTCAGATGTATGTTCCATCCAACCCTCATAGATCCGGATCATTATCTGCTGTAACTGTATTTCTGTGACTGCAGACCTAGGTAAGTGTGGTTCTGCTATGGTTATAACACTTTCTCTATCATCCTCTTCTGGTGGTAAAGTAAGAAGGATTTCATTTGCATTTTGAAAGTCTGTCATTGCTTCCCAGTAAATCCTAACTTTCCCCATATTTGGAATTTCACCTTGAGATTTATTTTATTTTATTTTTTCCACTCATAGTATACAGCTTTGTTTTTTTTTTGTTTTTTTTTATGCACTGTGCTTATAATGCCCTCTGATTCTGCGGTTTTGCACTGGATAGCCACTTCCTGTCCACAGTGACTTCCTAACTCTATGGCCCACTGCATGACTGCTAAAGAAACTTCAGATTCCTGAAAATTACCTCTTTGCAATCCATCTCAGCTTGGTAACCATAAAAGTATCTGACCTGGCTCTATCTCCTGGACCGAGGTCTCTGCCCTTAAGGCCTTTTTCTCCCATGTTTTTACCTGGTGGTCTCCCCAGGTGTAGGCTTGAATTAAGATATCACTGGATTTTCTCTGGGCTTTTTTACCTGCCATACTAAGGCATCCCCTACTACAGGTTTTTCAACTCAATAGCCCCTCTAGACCCCTCTCTAGGTCTCACGGGTAGCGATCCCATTTCCTGGCCCTTCAGTCCTTTCTCTAGACTAGTATCTAACCGAATCCTTTCTGGATTGGTCTATGTGGGTCTTACAGGCAGCTCTTCAATGTGGTTTCTACACTTTCAACTTAAAACTCAAACCTCAAGCCACTCACGTTGGGCGCCATGTTAGTCGGTGTGACCATTTATAGTACACCTTTTAACCCTAGGATTATTCAGGTAGGGTAAGGAAAGTCAAATCTAGTCTAAACCATAAGACACTCACCCGCCGGCAGGTTGAAGTCCTTCAGGAATGACGTAGAAAACTACCTTGTGGTTGTTCTTTGTCGAGGTTCAGTTTGTAGTTATAAGTAAAGTCTCACGGAAGGCTAACGTAACAATAAAATATCTCTTTTATTGATTTCAATACAAAGCAGTTAATGCAAAATAAAACAAAATAAAAGTTAAATCAGCTTAAGCTAAAAAGCTCTATATCCTAGCTTTACCCAGCAATATTGGAGATGCTGTTAAGCGCCCCTCGTTAGGGTATCAGGTGTCCTTCTACGCTTAATGCAGGCAGCATCTGAGGAGGCCTTTTACTCCTCAGACTTCTATACTAATTGTTTGGACATTCCAACTTCATATTACTCATCAACTGATCAATGTCTATGATCCAATCTTCCTGCTGTAGGCGTATCAGTGTCTGTATCTCTTGCTTACTAAGCCGGATGTCCTTCCTTTGTTGCCTACGCTGTCGTCTTCTTCTAGCACTCTTCCTCTTCTTCACCGAAGTCTTCGTCTGGCTCACCTCCACTTGAGGTTGCAACATGCTCTCTTCATCCTTATTGTTAACCTTTGTGGTTGGTTACAATCATCAAACTCAAAAACCCAACTTTCACAACTTTTGCTTAGTCATCTTATCTTATACCAAACAAAGCAAGTATTGCAGTTAATTAATTTTATAATCATTCAAGCATTCAAGCATATATGGCCTTAACTTAAAAGCAAGCAAATAACAACATTGAAACAGGCAATATCAACATCAAAATCCAAAACAAAACGATCGGTCATTTTCTTAATTTGTGGTTAAAAAGTATATAAATTTAATTTTTTTTTTAGAAAATGGCCAATCGTTTCGCTAGACAAGACCCTTATTCCTCGGCTGGGATTGTGTAGAGCCCTTTGAAGCTGCACTGAAACTGCAGTTTGGACCTTCAACCCGTTGTACCCCACTGAAGTCCACTATATGGAGAAAAATCCTGAAATGTTTTCCTCAAAAACCTTAATTTCTTTTCGACTGAAGAAAGAAAGACAAACATCTTGGATGACATGGGGTTGAATAAATTATCAGCAAATTTTAATTCTGAAGTGAACTAATCCTTTAAGCGATCGGGAAAAAAAACAAAAAAAACAATGTCATAAATCTTTGATTATAGGTTTTCATACATTGTCATATTAGCATGTACATTATCTGTTAAGCATTTCATAATGTAAAATATGTGTATGTGTATACATGGTACAGTATAGGTCATAAACCCCGCCCTCTCCATGTAATTTAATGGGACGTGAGACAAACAAAAACAATTAAAATTACACTTTAAATAATTTTTTTTCCAAAGGTTTCTGTCATTTTACGTAGTTTTTATCACGCAAGTTCAAGTGGTCGTTTTTTTAAACAAGTTTGGTTTGGTTTAAAACGGGGGTGTGACGTCATGATTGACAGCTATGATTGACAGCTTCTCTGAGCAAAGTAGTCAATGAGACTTTTTTTTCTAGATTTTCGGGAGGAGATTTGGGCTTTAACTTTACTTTCTATATTTCCATAACTGTTTATTTCACACCGACATAATGAGTTGTTCTGGAGTAATCTACTAAACTATTCTGCTGGAGTGTGGGCGGGGCCTTGATAGCGTGCAGTTACACTTCATGCTCATTACTGCTCAGAATCGGGTTGCGAGTTGACTACTGCGCAGACTCAGGCCTCGAATCAGCACAAGATGTCAGCGCCATATTGGTACATCGGCGGCTTCACTTTTCTACAATGGAAGAGAGTGGAGGTGCATCGTCCATATTTTTTTTTTTTTACAGTCTATGGTCCCGAACCATGATGTCTGTTCCGTGATATATGCATGCAGTCAGACGACGAATACAGTCGGTCACAGGTGATCCGCACTCCAATCCAGAAGGGGGCGCTCGCGGTAATGCAATGCAATGTTTGCTGCCACAATAGGAAAAAGCGCAGAAGAACAGATGATCTAAGCACAGATATGTTTACATGGAATCTCTCAACCAGTGTTTCAATGGCAGAAAGACATCAATAAAACAGCTTGAGAATATCTCATGTAGCATTACATTAACCTCAGTCAAGTCATTTAGTGTACACAGTATGTTAGTTCACTAGAGAAATAAACTCTAGAGGGGAGCATTTCACTAAATATATGAACTATATTAGCTTATATATTCATTATATTTACTTTACCTGTTAGTAATGTCTTAATTATTTAATATATGTTTAAATAAATTTGTCATGAAAACAAGATATGACAGTAACTGTGTAAATGATTTTATTTTAAAAATGAATTGGAGTAGAAAAATAATTCAAAAATAACTTCATAATTAGATTTAGAAGTTAAACCTGCCTTATGTGCAATTTACGTTTTTTATTTACATTTTATTTGTTTCTATTACATATAATATCTAAAAATGAATGCAATAGTTTGGGCTCTGTTGTTAACTGTAACCTTTAATATTATAGTAATGTGCATATAGTTTAGTTTTCTCCCACCATTGAACCGTCACCATTACATCCCTGATATATATATATATATATATATATACACACACATATATATATATATATATATATATATATATATATATATATATATATATATATATATACACACACACACATATATATATATATATATATATATATATATATATATATATATATATATATATATACATATATATATTTACATACTTTTTGTTACATCCCGGTGTTTGTGCCTCTGTGTGTTTTTTTTTCTCTCTTTCTCTCCCCCATCTCTTGTCAATTTCTTTATCACTAATTCCTACACGGGACGGCTATTGGTTCAGGAAGCTGTCAATCATTATTAACCTGAATGAAGTCATGATTTCCGCTGCCAATCCTGTCTGGCGCCAGAGTTAAAAAGAGCAACAGGACGAACGCGAGACAGCTTTGCTTTCCTGTTCTTTTGTGTTTGTTTAAACCTTTTGTTAATTTTGTTATGTTTAATGACATTCTTACTTTGTACAGTTTTGAGCTGTCATTTCGTTTTCTTATCATTTGTTATTTTGATTGCTTTGACGATCTTCTCTTCGCCGTATGGGAAAACGGACAGGTAGCATGTCACGTGATGTACACTATGCAACACCCAGTGACTTCAATGTATAGACACAGCAGTTTAGAAGTTAGGTTAGACATTGAACTTGAGTTAGATTGGTTTTGTTTTGCTCTTTTCTTTTCTTTGGTGCCACGTCTTTTCTTGATTGTAAAATAAAACTACATTTATTGGCAGTTTGTGTAGCGTTTTGTCATTGCCACCATCACAAGCACACGTAATATGATCACAATCTCAATGTTGCCTCTTCTAACCCTAGACCAAAATTAGGAAGTTGTAACACTTTTAAAATGCAATTTATTCCAGTAATTAGCAAAGCTTATCAGCATATTAAAATGATTTCAAAACGATCATGTGACCCTGAAGACTGAAGTAATATTTGTGAAAACTGTTAAACATTTATTTGATGAATATGAGCATTTATTTGAAATAGATAGATAGATAGATATCAGTTTAAACTTCAAATTTATCATTTTCTGAGCGCACACATCTAAAGCACACGCACAGAAAGCTGGCTGTCAGACGGCATGTCTCGTGAGTATTAAACTAACTTCTCTTTTACATTTTATTGTGCTTAAACTGCCAAATACACACAAGGTTATGTCAAAAACACACAAAGTTCACATAAACACAGTTGGTTATGTCTCTGAACGTAAACAGCAGGGACAGAAAGCGCATGTATATATTATATCTGTGGCGCATTCCCTTAAAAAACAAAGGGATTTCAGCGGATCAGATGTCGGGAGTAAATGAAGAAGTTATGTTCATTCTTACATCCAACAACAAAACTCAATCGCTTACGAGACATTCTTGTCACTACAGCTGCTCCGGCATTGAGACAATGGCGGACTGTGTAAAACTCGCTCAGGGCGGGGTCTATGCTAATACGGCAGTGTCCGTCAACAGATGTGGGTGGGGCCTGTACAAAGTGACGTCACTTTGTATAGAATCTGCAAATGGCTTGTTCTGCCAACACTGCGAACACACATTTATGTTCAAACACCATGTAAATATGAATTTTGCATAATAGGTTAAGTATTTGATATTTGGGTCATTATAGACCATTTCTTCATACTGTGAAGTGAACTGATAAAGAAAGCTACTCTAAAATAACTGCAGAAGAGCTCCTGTGTGATCCCTTCTGTACAGGTGTGTCTGTATACCTTATCTATAGGGAAAAGGGGTTGTACCAAAAGTCTCTTCTGACACACCTGAGAGCACATGAATCGGCATCCTTCAATCATTGTTAAAATCCTCTCAAAAACACCAAACGGGAAGATCTAAACACTCTGAAGGATTGCAAGTAGGCTTCAAAATGCAACCAGCCTGTTTCTGTCATCCCTCTGAAACTCTGCATTACACAGGAGTGCATTACATTACACAGGAGTCCTTACATTACACAAAAGTAGACAATCCTGTCCTACCTTGGGCTCTGATTTGTTGGTCATATTCTTCAGTAGTTCGTGTAGATGAGGCCAGTTGCCCTGAGAATACCAACCAGGCTTTTCCAGAGATGGCAAGCCTTCACTATCTTCAACATCATCCACTAGTGAGACAGAAATAAGAAAGTGGGGCATATTTAAGATACATAATGAGCATAATAAACAATACTTCTATACAGTAACAGTTAATACACTTGGCATTTCAGCCGTGAAGGAGCCAGGGCTGGAAGTAAAGTATCTTGCACTAATTGGGATTTGTGAAGGGTCCTCTTTGCACAGGCCCTGGCATATCCAGCATGTATGGTTTTACAAATCGGAAAATGCTACAAATATCTGCATTTGCGCAAAAATATTTTTAAGATGAATCCCATGTAAAGTTCTTTGCCTGAGGTAAAAGAAAACATTGCTCTTCTTACTATAAAAATAACCAACTGCAAAAACTAGTACCCAGCCTCTGTTACCCATGGTGCATGTTTGTGAATTTTGGCATGCTATAAGAACAGTTTATGTTTTGAATTCAGTTAAAAGGCTGGACCAGCATTCTTTTGGTTGGGATTTTCAGAGAGTTAAACTTCTAAACTTGTTAAACTAAGTATTATACTTTATGAAAAGCATGTTATGACTTGGGTTGAGAATGAAGAACAGCCTCTTATTCAGAACCAGCTCCTATTAAAAAAAAAAAAAAAAAAAAAATACAGAAACCAAATTATTTTCATATGGTTCGATTGTGTTTGTGGCTCTTGAAACGATGAACAGAACATACTAAAACACTCTGACGGTGTTTCCTGCATCACTCCTGCTACTCCACAATGACAAAGGAAATTATGCTTTAGCAGAACTGTAAATTTGCAGTCTAAACTGACTAATTATTAATCATCCAAAGACAACAAATAGAGAACATCTTTTTACTGCACTGTAGTTGATTTCAGAGTGACGGGAAATATCTGTTACTCACCCAGGGTTCTGAAAGGTCTTTGCTGTGGAACCAGAGAGAAGAATCCAGGCTTCAGAGCATTAGTGATAATGATGTCAAACAGCTCCTCAAAGTCCGTTCTGCAAAAATTAGAATGTATTTATTTATTTGTAGGGTGATTTTTTGAGTGTGTGTGTGTGTGTGAATATGCTGGTCGGCTTCACTGTAGAAACAGAAACAGCAATAGGGAAACACGAATGAAAAATAGTTAACTTTATCAAAAAAAAAAAAAAAAAAAAAAAGCTACCATCTCCTCGCTGTAGAATTTGAATGCCATGATTCTCCATATTGACCAGAATCCTACACGAAATGCAAATTCATATATACAGCACAGCGAGAAGAGGAATGCTTAGTGAATCGGAGAAACTAAGCAAGCAGAGATAGAGAAATGTTTCTCACCGTCTTCTCCTCAATATACATATGAGTTTTTACTATATAGTATTTCTTTTTTCTTTTTTATGCCTTGTTGCATCAGTAATACAAAATTCAAATCAATCAGTTACTAATAATTGTGTGGATTATTTGCACTTACACCCACAGGAGAACTATATATATTTAGGAATGAATATCCATAGAAAAATGTATAGGTTTAGGTTTATAAGACAAGAGAACCAAGAGTATAGGTGTGTCCCAATCTGGGCACCTGCGTAGGCACTCAATATTCTGTGGTGTTTTGTAGTACAAATTGAGTAGTGTTCATAACGAAAATTCCAAACAGAAAAAGTACACTTTAAAAACCCGGATGATGCATTTATCCTTCATGCACTCAACTGCCGCATCTTTAATTACATAGCGGAGGGGCTAACATACTCCAACTGTGAATGAAAAAATAACCTTATAAAATGCATACACTACACAGTTGAGTACATCGTACTCAGTATGTCATTTGGAACACAGCTTGTATGATTTTTGCATACATGTGGTTTCAGTTGTTCCTACGTTTTTTTGGAAATTTAGAATCAATTTTAGTACGAAAGTAACTGATGAATCATGATCGCATATATCATGCACAAATTTGTTCGTGTTTACAGACTTAATTGAGCTTCTGAGGCCTTATCCACACAAATACATTTTTGTTTGAAAAAGCACATTTTTCTCTTCATTTTGGCCCTCCGTCCACACTGATTTTGTCAATGAAGACAGCTTTTTGAAAACGCTCTCCGAACTGGATAAATTTGAAAACAGATTTTCACGCTGTACTGTGGACTGTGAAACTGGAAGAATTCGAAAACAATGATGCATGTTTAGTCATGTGACACATACTGTATTCATAATATCTATGATTATATTGCCAATGTTTTGTCCTCTATTTACTTTCATAGTGTTGCTAAGGATACTGTAAATGTTCCTTTGTAGAACCTATACATTCCTGCAAAAATGACAAAAAATTTACTCACAATTACTGTCCTGCAGCAAAATATGATGACAATTGCATTTTAGACCATACAATTTTGAGTGCAACCTGGCCGCAACAGTGAGTGGTGGGATATTTTGCTAATAAAATGATTGTGACAGAAGAATAGCATGAGAACTTCATTATGTCTGCTCTCTCTGTATCATCTTGTGAACTTATATTACATTTTTTCACAGTAACGTGATTTAAGCATTTTCAGATGTTTCAGTTCAGATGAGTAACTTCTTAAATTCAAAAGGTTTGATTATTTTACATTGTAAATAACTCAGTTATGTTGATTAAATTTGTTTTCTTATATCTTTATCAATATATTATTGTTAAGTTATTTCTTTTGTGTATGATTTACACATGTAAAACTCACCCCAGTATTTGCTCACACACTAGTCGACAGTAGTCAGAGTGTGAGCTTGTGATGAGCAGTAGGACTTTACCGCTATTTTTCATGCTTCTCAACCATCTCTTGACCGCATCCGAGCAGGGCTGCAGGTAACGGCCAGGACAACGTTTCACACTGGGGAAATACGTCCCTGTGTCCTCTAAACATGCAATAAAAAACATCAATCATTGTCATTTCTTAATAAGGTAAAACATTCTATACATAAACATTCACGGTTTCAAACATGGGATCGTTTTAAAAATGTATTTTTTTTTTTTGTGAGAATATCTTATGGATTAAATAACACTAAACACCAACACAAAACCAAAAAACAAACAAAACAAAAAGGGCAATATTTACTAGAATAAAATCAGCATATTTATAATAACATTAAATTAAAAGACTAAATAGCTCAATATAATTTAAAAACACTAATATCATATTAGCCATAAGACAAATAAATAAACAAAGTTATATATACACACTGCCTGGCCAAAAAAAAAAAAAAAGCTTGTAGTTTGGATTTAAATAAGCAAATACTTAATAGTCTATCATTATTGCAGTGAATAATGTGTCTGGCATGTTATATATTTGGCAAAATTTTTTTAACCCTAACTGATGGAGTGTGTAGCTATTTATTTTTTAAACAACCATGTCGGAAGACATTTCTCATGGCCATATTCCAGGATGACAATGCCAAGATTCACATATACATATAACTTGCTTTTGAAAGAATTCTCATATGGTCACCAAGGCTGCATTTATTTGATCAAAAATACAATAGAAAAAGTAATATACAACAAACAGTACAGTAAAAATAGTAAATATTATTAAAATGTTACTTTTCTATTGTAACATATTTTAAAATTTGATTTATTCCTGTAATCAAAGCCGAATTTTCAGCATCATGACTCCAGTCTTCATTGTCACATGATCCTTCAGAAATCATTCTAATATGCTGATTTGCTGCTCAAGAAACATTTCTGATTATTATCATTATTGAAAAAAGTTTTTGTGGATGCATTTTTTTCCCCAGGATTCTTTGATGAATAGAAAGTTCAAAAGAACAGTGTTTATTTGAAATTAAAATCTTTGTAACAATGTAAAAGTCTTAAAGGGTTAGTTCACCCAAAAAAAAGGAAAATTCTGTCATTAATTAATCACCCTCATGTTGTTCCAAATTCTATGCTGTTTACGCTCAGTGCTTCCAGGTTCTATTGCAGAACGCCGAGTCATTATTGGCCAGCTCCTGCGTCAGCATCACGCATGCTTCGTGCTGTCCACGTGAACAGTGTCGCCCAATACTGAGCCGGCATTCTGACATAGAACCTGGAAGCACTGAACGTAAACAGCTTAGGAAAATGGCACAGAAGAGGAGAAATTATTGAATAAAGTCGTTATTTTGGTTTTGTTTTTGCGCACAAAAAGTATTCTCGTCACTTCATAACATTAACATGAATCACTGCAGTCACATGGACAATTTAAAAAATGTCTTTAGTACCTTTTTGGACCTTGAAAGTTGTAGTTAAATTGTATTCTATGGAGGAGTTGGAGAGCTTTCGGATTTCATCAAAAAAATCTTAATTTGTGTTCCCAAGATGAACGAAGGTCTAATGGGTTTAGAACAACATGAAGGTGAGTAATTAATGACAGAATTTTCATTTTTTTGGGAGAACTAACCCTTTAATTATCTCTAGTAATCAGTGCACCCATGCTGAATAAAAATATAAATTTCTTTCAAATAATAAAGATGGTTACACTTTATTTTAAGGTGTCATAATAATAATACATTTAAGTACTGAGTAATAATAATTAACTGCATGTACTTACTATAGGTTTAGGATTAGGGTGAGGGTTTGGTTTAGGGTTAATTACATGTAATTAAGCATCATTTATAGTTATTACTAGAAACAATGACACTGTAAAATACATTTTTCCAAAAAAAACTTTTTAATGGCAGTGTATGTTCACTTTACAGTAAACAATTTATATGTCTTGATTCAAATGCTTACATCAGTGAGCATCAGGTTATCATTATAGCAATTCCATTTAAATCATGCATTAATGTTCCTCAGCTGTTCTTAATAATTATGTTCCAACTATTTTTTTATTTACTTGCCAATCTAATTATCACACGCACTTGCCATTTGCTGTGTTGATTTTGAACCCCAACTGCCAGCGTTATTTATATCTTTTTTGTTATTTATATCTGATTTTTATTTCTTATCCTAGCTTTCTATCTGACCTACCAAGCCCATATGGCTTAGATCAAACAGACACACACCCCTCATGATTCCAAAACTTTTCCACAGCCCGCATCTCTCACACAAAAACATGCCCGCACAGCCTGCCAGATCGCAGACTTGAGCATCACACTGGATCGCGTTCAGCCCTCAACATGAGCCATACACACAAATATACCCCTGAAACGCTTATAATAAACATTCAGATTTAACACGTCAAATACAACACTGAAAACTGCTGCATGAGGCAGTCTGATCCTATCAGAATTTACAAACCAAACAAACCCAAGTTTCTTGACAACTAAAACCAAGACGAATGGAAAAACAGAGCCACTAAAGTGTGTAGATTGGCGAGTTGTTAGTGAAAGAGTAAAAGTATCAGTATACACAGGGTGGCCAGCTTACTAAAACAGGAAGTGGACTGTGTTTGCCTGGAGTGAAGGAATGCGCTCCATATGTGAGAAGTACCATGTCTTCATTTCATGAACAGCAGAAAAGGAGACTTAGGAAAACAGGCATATTCACCAGTCTTCAGTTTATGTTGGCAAATACAGCCGCACCACGTACACACAGCCACGTCTCCAAGCCCTTGAATCATCTCACACATTCACACACAGCGACGTCTCTCAACCTACAACACAGATAAACTCTGGGTTCTGCTGGATAGCACAATAGAAGCTTTTACACTAGTGGTCTCTTTCAAAAGCAATTTTATTTAGATGCATAAATGTTTGTTTGCTTATATTTGCAGGTCCATAAGAGCACACATGCATGTCTTGTGCATTTTGGAGTGTCTTATCAGAGTATTTCTATTGCACTATTTAAGACTTCCCTTTAAACTGACTTCTGTCAGGCTGAATATATGTACAAAATAAAAGGTTCACCCATTATCACACAAGGCATCACACAATGGAGTCATCCAACTTAGAATTACTATTGCCATGCTGCCCCCATGTGGGAAACATCCCGAATTAGTCCCACAATGATTTAGCTTAAATATGTCATGACATTTTTAGTGCATGTATATGAAAAAGTGTCTATTGAGAAATTATTATTTTTTTTTTTTTTATCAATGTATGGTTAAATAATAATAATAATAAAAAAACTTTTGTCTATGGTTACAGGAGTTGCCAAGGATCCCAAATATAGAAAAACAGATACCTCAACAGGCCATACCTGACTGCTAAATCTGTGTCTTTGTTCATATGGACATCTGACAATAGTGTGCACCCTTATTTTACTGAGAAAATAAGGTCAGGGAAAAACCTATAGATGGAAAATCTCCATATAAGTGCCTTTTGTGCATTTACAAGTGTTTTTTTCTACTTGTTATTTTGCAGTTTTTGTTAGCAAAGGTTTATTTATTCAACATTAATATTTTTTTGACGCTTCAATTACAGTATCTAAATATTCTTAAGAGTTAAGTTCATTGTCATTTGAAAGTGTGTAGGCCTACTTGCATTATTATGCTGTTATATTATGATTATATATTCAGTGGCATAAAATGGTCTTAAAATGACAATAATATCGCAATTATTTCTGGGGCAATATATCGCACAACAAAAAGTAGTTATTGTGACAGGCCTAGGTAGGGAAAGAGTTAATTGCTGCAACCGTAATCGCATACTGTCTGAGCAGTTACTATATTTGAATTTACTTTGCGACCGTTAAAAAAGTATATTCTATATGTATGAATATGGGTACAACGGGGATAAAGGCGCCATTGATTTTATTTTCCTCTTAACCACTAGATGGCACAAAAACTTGCCACAGCACTTTCCTAAATATCAGCTTTTCAAAATGCACGCGCAAATTTGTCTGATCTTTGATGCGATCGCGGGCAGCAACGCAAAGTTGATTCTGAGGTAGTTTGATCTAATATTTGATGTTTTTTTAAAATGTTGATTTAAGTAGCAAATGAGAATCTATGAAATTAATGTTTATATTTTCAGACAAAGGTCTTAATGATTTTCAGTTTTGTTCAAGGTAATTCAAGCAACCGTTTTTCAGTAACGGAAGAATATGTAAAACTATGGTATTTGGGGTAAAAAGCGCCGCTGATGTTGGGGCAAAAAGCACAATAATTAACATCATAATGAACATCATTTTGCATTTGTTGACATGACATGGTTAGATTCAGATGGTAAACATCATATATCAAATTGGGTATCCATCTTAGAAATAATACCCATATTTACAATGAAGCAATCATATTTAAAAATATTATATTAATCATATCATAATAAAATATAATTTATTGTTACTACTGTAAGTCTATATTAATATTACGGGATCTCCTTTAATGCTTTCAGAATCTTTACTTTTTAAAGTAATTTTGTTTTTGTATTTTTAAAATATATTTTTATATTAACATAGGCCTATTTTAATGACAGTATATTTATTGAACACAAATTATTTTTTTTTATTTATCAAAATAAACTGAAAATAGTACAAATTTTGCTTTTCAACAAGTATTAACCTAGACATTATTAAAAACATATTATTTTAGGTAAAGTATTTGTATGAATACTGTGTACCTTCTACCCCATGATGGGGAGGGGTAAAATGTGTGGGGTAAAAGGCCACCTCATACATTTATAAGATTATTAAACAAACTTAACCACTTTTATGATTCATTTTCACACAAAATCTGTTGCTCCATCAATATTCAATACAAACATATCTATTTTTCCGGCAATCATACTCTTTGAGAGTAGTGAAAAGCACATTTTCTCTTAAGGTGTGCCTTTAGCCCCGTTGTACCCTATAAATGAGATTTGGATGTACATCTGCCATATTGTTACTGTCACGTGACCTATCAGCCTCTCCCGTTGCCTTACGGGGTAGTAAAGTATTCATTGAATGCACACTTCAGAATCTTGCCAGAAATAGTAGATCATCTGGTGACTTTTCGCCTACTGTTTTTCGAAAACAATGTATTCGGACATACTACGCTTTTGCCATACTGTATTTTGCATACTTTATAGTAGGGAAGTGTTAATTTTTTGGATGCAGTGAATGACTACATGCATGTCTATAAGTGACAGGCAATGATGCTGCCCAGAACTGGAATCATGGCATAGAAAAATTATTAATATTTTGTGATGTTCAGAGTAGCATCTTTTGGCCCACATACAATGTGATATTGGGCCCTATTTTAACGATCTAAGCGCATGGTCTAAAGGGCACGGTGCAAGTACACTTAGGGTGTGTCCGAATCCACCTTTGCTATTTTAAGCTGAGAAAATGGTCCAAACGGGTTGTCCCTATTCTCTTAATGAGTAATGGGTGTGTTTTGGGCGTAACGTGCAATAAACCAATCAGAATCTCATCTCCCATTCCCTTTAAAAGCCAGTTGCACTCACGCCATGGCGGATTCTCTATTTACATGCCGGAATTTGCAAGCGGATAAACTGAGCGCTTCTCTAGAGAGAAAATGGATCTGCTCGTGCGTGAGGTTAAAGGGTGTGAACAGACCATCTACGGGAAAAGCCGGATTCCACCAAAGAATTTTTATCTTTTATGCACACAATCATAATCTTTTACATTGTAGTCCTTTTATTTTTAATATTTGGCATATTTGTGTTCTGCTACGCTCTTGTGTTCTGTGTAATGCATTATGTATATAGGTGCATATTACTAACGTGCTATTTAAATAAAAAAACAAAAAACAAATAACAAATATTGCGCCATTGACTTTAGACCAGGTTTCGGTTGGTCAATGGCGCAGTCTATTTCAGTTGCCTCAAAATAGTAACGCACCAACAATGCGCCTGAACACACCTCATTTCAGACCAATGCATCTGATTGAAGACACACATGTAAATTTTACTCCTCCCCAAATGGATAAAAAAAAAAAAAATGTGCGAGAGTGTGTTATATCAGCTCACAGGCAGATATGACAGCACTACTGCAGCATGCATTGCCACAGATATGGCCCTCCGTGGATGAGTAGCTGAGAATCTCTTCAAACAAGCAGACATGCAAACTGCTGCGAATGAAACTGAAAGTTTTCCGTTGCATCCTGATGCTCAAAACACAATCATCTTCATTAAATGTAGTGACACTAAATTATCTCACCTGTGCTGATGCCATTTTCTCTCCTGTTACAGTCTTTGATCTTATATTTATACTTATTCTTATCTTATCATATACTTTATTCAGTATTGTTTATTAAATAGTAATATTTGTAATTTGTTGGCATTTATATTTGTTATATTTATATTTGTATAAAGATCATCATTGTTTTGCTGAGACACATTTATGTGGCCAAGCATAAATGGAACCGTTTTAACAAATCAGATAGCTATCAGTAAAAATGCATGGAGTGACCAGGTGGCCCTTAGTTAGCTGAAATTGCTGAATTGTTGTTTTTCCTTGTGAATTTAACAAAAAAATTGCACATTTATATTTATTAATTCAAGTTTTACATAATTATTATATTTTAATAATAATATTAATTCATAAAATTAATGATGCATTAATTAATAGATGTAGACAGCCAGTTATTATCACAAAAAAAAAACTAGCTTATTTTTAAGCTATCTCTAATAAAACATTCAGCCTAGCAATAAGATAAACACTACAACAATATTTATATACTGAGCAATTATTTTTCTTCTGAAGTATTCAAATAAGCACAATTGGGTTTGTGTGTTAAAAACATTGTAGGTGCAAATCACCAAGAGCAAGACAATTAAAAGGTTTCTGCAGGGGGACTGTCCTTGTCATAATGTAAATAAATGATAAATTAGTAAATTAATATTCAGTTGCTGGTGAACAAACAAGCAAAAAAGACCTCTGCCAAATACAAAAACAAGAATTATACTGGAGCCCACTAGAGGGCCTCAGAAAACTGCAAAATGGGCTGAAGAATGACTTAAAGTAAATAATGACATATTAAAATAGTCTAAGCTAATCTTAATTAAATGATAAAAAACACTCAAAATCAAGATTTCATTTTCTCCATCAAATGCCTATTGTTTTAAATGAAGAACATACAGACACTTGAAATTTCTGGAATCACAAAATGATTCCATGAGAGCCTTCGAATTAAAAAGGTTGAGAATCACTGTTTTAAGCAATGAACAGTAGAGAGTGCTATTGTTTGATTAGAAGCACACTCACCCCTGCAACCTACCAGCTGATACACACCACTGTATTCACCGACAAAAGACAGGTTATTATCTAGGGAGGCATTATAGAGGAGGAATACTTCTGCTCTTGCTTTTGTAACTGCATTTCTTCCATACACACAGACAAACGCAAAGGTCCTCCGTGACAGCAGAGGCGTGACATCCTCCGGGTGGAACGGTGATCTTATCCAGCATGCTGGAAGCAGCACGCGTTCCCTGATACATGGAATAACAAACAAAAATAACAACACTTTGTAGTTTTGACGACTGAGCGTAATCAGCGACCACCCGCATTCACAACGATTACGATCAGAGCTCGCATTCAGGGCTTTGAAGGGTCATATAACATTTTCTGTGATTTTAACTGAGATGCACATCACAGAATACAAATGTTAACAGTTGTTCATTTTAATTGTTGGAAAAAATGGTTAAGTTTTTCGTGATATTTCCATCTTCCGAGTATAAAACTTTAATGTGTCCATGTCACAGGATGTGGCCTTTTCTTATACCTATAGTCCATTGATGACTCGTCATCAGTGTTTCATAATTGAGACTGTGTGTGCTTATCCTATGAGAAGGTGCTTTTCTTAATTATTTACAACAGCATGTGTTTTTCTATAACAGATGCAGCAAACTGTGGTATGATGCACAGTACAGAAAGTGAGAGACATGTTCATGGATCAAAAATGAGTGCTTGTTTTTACTTTGTAAGAGTTTCTGTGTACAGTGAGTGGAACCAGAACCAGTCTTTAGAGCTTCTGGTTATAACCAATCAAATGGCTTATAGTAGGGGTCGGCAACTAATGGCACATGGGCCCGCGGAAGGGTAACTGTTGGAGCGTGAGCAAAAGCAAGAGAGGTGTATGTACTTCATGTAGATAAAGTACATCATACCTGCATACAGATTTACATTTTGAGGTAATCATTCCTCATAGTAACACAGCATGTTTTATTAAGAGCTATTATGCTGTGATAATTAAACTGTGCAAGTTAATGATGGTGCACAGCTCTGACAAACCATTTGCACGACCGCTGCGCATCACAAGGTACTGTGTGGTTATGGCAGAGTGATTAACTAGGAAACTTCATGAGGAAAAGGCTGCTGCCCCCTGGCTTATGGGTATGAACTTGCAAAAAAATGCAAAAATGTATTAAAAGTGCAACAACGCATTCACTTTCATCAGATATATTTTCAATGTGGAGTATAAATGCAAACAGGTGTTCATTTATTTGTGCATTATGTACACTACCGGTCAAAAGTTTGGAATCGGTAAGATTTTTAATGTTTTTAAAAGAAGTTTCGTCTGCTCACCAAGGCTGCATTATTTAATTGAAAATACAGTAAAAACAGCACTATTGTGAAATATTATTACAATTTAAAATAACTGTTTTCTGTTTGAATATATTTTATAAAGTAATTTATTCCTGTGATGGAAAAGCTGAATTTTCAGCATCATTACTCCAGTCTTCAGTGTCACATGATCCTTCAGAAATCATTCTAATATGTTGATTTGCTGCTCAAGAAACATTTATGATTATTATCAATGTTGAAAACAGTTGTGTACTTTTTTTTTTTTTTTTCTTCAGGATTCCTTGATAAATAGAAAGTTCAAAAGAACAGCATTTATCTGAAATACAAAGCTTTTGTAACATTATACACTGCCGTTCAAAAGTTTGGGGTCAGTAAGAATTTTTATTTTTATTTTTTTGAAAAGAAATTAAAGAAATTAATACTTTTATTCGGCAAGGATGCATTAAATCGATCAGAAGTGACAGTAAACACATTTATAATGTTACAACAGATTATATTTCAAATAAATGGTATTCTTTTGAACTTTCTATTCATCAAAGAATCCTGAAAAAAAAAAATATTGTACACAATAAATGTTTCTTGAGCACCAGATCAGCATATTAGAATGATTTCTGAAGGATCATGTGACACTGAAGACTGGAGTAATGATGCTGAAAATTCAGCTTTGATCACAGGAATAAATTACTTTATAAAATATATTCAAACAGAAAAGTTATTTTAAATTGTAATAATATTTCACAATATTACTGTTTTTACTGTATTTTTAATTAAATAAATGCAGCCTTGGTGAGCAGATGAAACTTCTTTTAAAAACATTAAAAATCTTACCGATTCCAAACTTTTGACCGGTAGTGTTGGTATTTGTGTAATGTACTGTAAACATACAAATATATTTGTTCATTTTCATGAGTGCAATGGTGAACTGCAGCATGCATTTGTGGCATTGGCATAGAATACGCTAATGTCCCTCGCACTTTTAATAAAACATAAATTCGTCCCCCGCACTTTTCCGGGTGAGTGCGTTCATGTAGAGGTTTTCATGTCCCAATGTGAATAAATCTAGATTTAAATTCAAGGAGACAAGATAGTCTATGCATGACCTGATGTTTAATTCTTTAATTCGTTAAAACGAGGATATATACGTTTCATATTAGACCTACAGTATGTAAGCATTATGGAGTGCTAAACCTTCTCATTTAATGTATTGTTCATTCACACTCAAAGCTGGAGGAAGCCCTCACACAAAAAGTCCAAAATGGACTCAAAGAAGTAATAACTTATGACGTTTCAGGAAATTCCTTATATGGAGAAAAACAGGTAGCTGAATAAAAAGCAGAAACTTTTTGACTAGTGAAGCCATCTTGGTGTATTTCATGACAATTAAGTATATGAATAATTCAGTGCTGATTGACATAGCCTTTATTACAGTATAGAAACTATAAAATATATTTTCTGACTTATACTGTGAAAAATAAATATTATAGAATACAGACTGCTTGTTATTGTTCAGCAGCATATTTGATTTCTTAGCCAATTAAAAGCAAGAGAAAAGAAAAAATGGTATTACACTTGACTTTTCTGCCCCCCTCAGTTCTGAAATGATGGCTACACCCCTGATTTGTGGGAATATTTGATACTTTAACTCTAACCTAGACTGGATCTGAATCTGTTGTTGTACCCTCATCCGCCTCCACTCCACAGCTTACCATGTCCAGTTTTGTAGCATTTCTCAATACTGCAGTGAGAACTAACCAGTGCTGAAATTGTGGGTTTCATGACCCTTTAAATGGACTGCATTGTGCTTTACAGGTATGTGCTTAATAAAAAAATGGCCGTGTTCAGTTCCTGCTCTTATGCTATTTTAAAAACACTTCAGAAAATGTGCTATAAATGTTTTCAGATGTTTTAATTCAACTTCAACAACACACCCTTTCTCCAAAACATGCAACATCCAGTTAATGGCATCCAGTAGTTTACTGTGTCCTTTGTATACTGCAAGATAGTGAATTAATAAATCAATTTTTAAATTCCTAATCTGTCTGACAGTCACCTCGGAGTGAGTAACATGCTATAAAGAATCTGCGATTTAAGTCGTTACATTTATTCAAATAGCACTTTATACAGCACAGACTGTCAAAGCAGCTTCACAGAAATAAACAGGAAAATAACTAAATTCATCAATTGTGAAATGATGTCACTTTTTTTTTTCTAATCTTGGAGGCTCACCTTAAAGCGGCTTTACCATCAACACAATGTAACACTCTCTGAGAAGTTCTTAATTTTTTTCAGTCGGTTTGCTGTTAACAATAATAATAATAAACGAAACATAATTTAATTGTAACTTTGATTACCACAATTGACACAGCAACAAAACTGATTAGATCAACTTAGAGAAGAAATGAATTTGCACTGCTGCTTGCGATCACATCAAGGATCAGCCAAGTTTCCAGGTGCACAGTGAACCGAGAACGTTCAGTTAAGTACAGGGAAATTTTGCAGTCTAGTGGTTTAGAATAAAATCAAATTAAATGCGCCTTTAGCCCTATTCTACCCTATATCGAAATGTGTTAACTCAAAGTTTTAAAGAACTCTAAAGATCTATGCTTTATTATGTGTCTTTACTGTGTTTACTTTACTGTGTTTTAGTGCTGTGCAGGGCTGGCAGTGGAAGTGCCGAGCATCTGTGAGAAGCTTGAATTAGATCCTCAAATACTTCAAAGACTAAATGCAAGATGATAAAATAAGCTGTGCCACTCCATTTAGAACCACTCGCACCACAGTTTATGGGAAGAGAGAGCTCAGTTACCTCCTCATAAAGAAATGAATCAAAGAGATACTGACCATTTAAGATGGAAAAGCACACACACCCAGGGAGACGTGCTATTCATCTCTCACGAAATAAAGTTATTTATATTTTTATAGCAACCAGTCTCTATTTATGACAACTGGGAAAAGGCCATCCATTTTAATTTCTGCACAGTTATTGTTTATCTGCATGATGCACAGCTGATTGTATAATATTTGCATGAGGATGCAGTGACCTTATTTGACTTTGCATTACTTTCCGCTGTACACCTGTTTGAACCCTGGCAAAACAGCTTGAAGAAACCAACCCTCACCATTTTTAGCAGCAAGGCCACTAATGAATGCATGTCTCCCATGCGGCATTTTTCTGTGGTTGCTAAAAGACAAGAGGGGAACTGAATGAGCAATCCCAAAGGGTCATCAAAAAACCCAGCTGAAACTGCTAAACACACTGAATGTGAAACTCCTTTTGAATATATAAAGTTTTGTAACACTATATTGGAGAGTGCTGAAAGCTGTGCCACTTTTTTCTTTGTCATCATTTTATCCTCTTTGCAAGTATAAATGAGACTGAGGTAAAGCTAATTCTCCAAATTATATTCTATTATGTCAGCTGATGTTAACTGTTATCAGCTGAAATTAGAAACACCTATAACACAGGGTCAAAGACATAAGCTGCTGTAAATTAAAGGCAAGAAGACTTTGTGTTGAGTTGTCCTCACAGACTGCACACATAAACAAACCGACAGCTTGACCACAGAGAAATAAATCAAACAAACATGCTTGCTCCAAAGTGCCTCTACAAATCTGCCCATGAAAAACAATTTATGCACATCTTAAGTCCTATTTGGTCGAACATTATTCTTTTTTTTTTATAAAGCAGCCATAAATGGTTGCTTTGCAATGTTGGCTTGCTCAGTGGGGACTTAAAAGGAAGGGTGGTGAGAAAAAAAAAAAAAAAAAAAAAAAAAAAAAATCAATACAGCATAGTTTTGCAATACTTTTGTGTGATATTATATCGTTACACAGACACCAAGTATCAGTATATCCAGGGTCTGAATTGTGGCTCTTATTTACTAGTATTGTGCATAATTTTACCACAAGCGCCAGCGCTTATAACGCAGGAAATAATAATATGGAAATAAAATAATGACAAATGTTTTTAAAACAAAACAGCTTGTTGAATTGCACTAATTGAAAAAAATATGCATTGCATTAACCATGCTTGTATTTTAATGCATTGTATTTTTAGGGCTTGCATTTATATGGGCTGAAATTCAACATGGTTGTATATTTAAGCTATGAATATTTCAATTCAAAACATTTCTCACACATTTTCATTATTAAAAATTCAATATTCTATATTCACCTCTCAGATTTTACTTCCAAAATATTTGATCTGTTTAAAAATATAACCTATAATATTCGGCAGGCAATTTTTGGTCCATTTTATTTCGCTTAACAAATTCGCTTCCACAAATTCAGTGGTTCAAATTCGACAGAAAATTCAGCATTGCACATCTGGGAACTGCAGGAAGAGCAGTAGATTGCCGATGCTTGACAGTAGATTGCCTTACATGTAGGCTATACACAGGGAAAGTAACTGTAAAGATACTGATTTAAACGTAAACGTATCTTTTGTGTCTTTGTCAGCTTTTCCGCATAAACAGTATACTGGCCCTGATAATCATCACATAAAATTACTGCTTGCTGCATTTCTGTAAATCTGTGAATGAATGAATGAATGAATGGACTTTCTCTAGCCATTGCTTTGGTGCTGCTTGCGGCACCTGCTGGTGAGGCCGACTAACAACAGATGGAGATTATGCATTTGCAATGTACAGCTCTTCCTGCAGTTCCCGGATGTGCAATGTTCAATTTTCTGTCGAATTTGAACCACTGAATTTTTGGAAGTGAATTTGTAAAGCGAAATAAAAAGGACAGACAAATTGCCTGCCAAATATTATAGGTTGTATTTTTAAACAGACCAAATATTTTGGAAGTGAAATCTGAAAGTTGAATATACATTATTGAATTTTAAATAATGAAAATGTGTGTGAAATGTTTTGAAGTGAAATATTCATAACTTAAATATACGACCATGTTGAATTTCAGTCCAAGCATGCACGTTTAATGCAATGCATATTTTTCCAAGTGCAATTCAACAAGCTGATTTGTTTCAAAATCATTTGACATTATTTTACTTCCATATAATAATAATTTGAAATGTTTGTTTCCGACAAGCAGCACAAGTAAATCAGTAAATCAAATTTCGCAAGTAAATCAGTGCTACCACATCTCTCTCTCTCTCTCTCTCTCTCTGTGTCTCTCGGACACGCACAGTGAGCTGTGCGTATCGGTTCAAAGTGGCTCAGTCTATGTTTACGTGTTAATTAAACATGTTAATTAGAATCAAAGAAGCTGTCTATATAATGCCGTATCTACACTGCCAGCGCACTCGTTCATACTGTAACGCAACATGATTGACAAGACAGACAGCAGCAGCAAAACGTGTCTAATGAGAGGATGAGAGGATGAAGAGAAGGATAGTGAGCTGGATAAGTTTCTGGATATATTTACATAAAATAATTTGGCCAGCCAGTCATGTATAATTTTCTTTTAAATTAAAAAAAAACATCAATGGTCAATGTAAATGATTAGATAAAGGTAAAATAAAGGTCATGCTTTGTGACCACAAGTGCTAAACCAAAAGTTCTTTCTCTGGAAAGCTGTAGGTTTGTCTTTGGTTTCCTACGTGTGCATATGCTATTCTTCCTCACATAAAAAAAGAATAAAGATCTTATGCCAAGCAGAACTACATATTGTACGAGAAGTACAATTAAAAACTGAATGGATGGGAAATAGCATAACAGAAGAATGAATGGCAAAAGAGTTAAACAGGGTGTTGGGTTTAAGAGTGGGATTTGGTTAAGATTTAAAAGTCTCAGACGCCAGTTCCAAAGTAAGTCTTCCCTTAACTCGTCCCTTGAGGCTGTGGAAAACTGCAGACCTAACAATCTGTCATTACAGAAACCCCAACCAAGCTTCCAAATCTCTGGGAGTGAAGGAAAAGTTCTTCAGAATCTGTGCTTAGCTCAAAGACTTTCAGATGTGAAGAATACTATAAAATAACACAAACACAAACACATATCTACATGCTATTCACATTAATCATTCAAACTAGGCAAGTTGACAAACCAGTTTTAAGGAAGTCTATATAATTAGGCTGGTTCACCTCCTTTTGATTGGACATGTTACTTTTAGACAAGAAGTGCTCTTGTATTCAAAAACAGCTAGAGGGAGCACAATAGAACAGAAGGTCTCTCAAGATGTATTATTTTAAAAGTTTGACTATTTTTAAAGAATATTTAGTGCTGCGAGAAAACCGTTTCACACATGCTTCACATCTGGTCCCACCTTTTTTGCAATGAAATTTCACTGTGCAGGTACACTACCAACCAAATATTTTGGGTCAGTCTGATTTTTTTTTTTTTTTAAACATTTTTATGAAAGAAATTAAAATTTATTTGCCGTGAACACATTAAATTGATCAACAGTGAGAGTAAAGACATTCATTAATATAAATAGCTAAACGGTGTTCTTCTTATTCATCAAAGAATCCTGATAAAAAGTATCACAGTTTCCACAAAAATATTAAGCAGCATAACTGTTTTTAACATTGATAATGATAAACAAATGTTTCTTGAGCAGGAAAATCAGCATATTAAAATGATATCTGAAGGACTGTTTAACATTGAAGACTGGAGTAATGATGCTGAAAATTTAGTTCAATTGAGTTCAACTCAGCTATAAGCAGCTCTACAGAAGACAATAGTGTCGTTATTCACTTTCAGTTACTTCAATGCTGATTCAATTCAGTTCAATAACAGTGTCGCAAAATTTAACTATTATGAAACAAAGGCGATTCAGCTATAAAGCAGCTCTGCAGAAGTTGTCATCGTCCAGCTCAGTTCATTTCAAGTTTTTGTTCTCATCGAACAGTGTCAGTGCAGTTAAATGCAGTATTATGGAATATTAAGTAACTACTATTTCTGTGAGTGGCTTTGATGTAAAACTTAAAGTTTAAATGTTTTGGATAACTGTTTTATTGGGACTCCAACTTCCTATACAGGTATTGTTCCAATTGAACAACCTGGGACTAGTTCATAAAAGTAGGTAAATAAATAAGCTACATCACATGAGAGCTATTGTTCAGAATATCATATGTAAATGTCCCCATAATGAATGATTGAAATTTGAAGAAAAACACTTTTTCAAGTTTTCAAGTTTAGTCTCTACATTCTATTTCAAGGCAGAAAAAAGCTCTTCATGCCTGGACCCCTAATAAAAGAGATTTCTGAACTTTGTTTGGACTCCTAACTAACCCCACAGTGCCATCCTGACAATCATGCCTGTAAACAGTGACCAGCAGTCAGAGATAAAATGCTGACAAAAATAAATTAAAAATAGACTGAGGAAAAATCAACTGGTATACTGGAGCCTTTTCAGCTCTGGCACACCTTCACCATGGATTGTGGCAATTCTTCTGAAAAATGACTCTGCAATTAAACCATATATTCTAACACAAATCTTTCAGAGATTGGAGTGGGCAACCTTCACTTAAACCTACCCAGTGATGACTGTAACTGCTGTATGAGTCAGTAAGATGCAGAAGTCAGTAATTCCATCTTTCACTCTCTTACAGTCATTAAAATATAGATGGAAAGGCAGTAATTAGGTTGATGACCGGCAAAGGAAAATCCATCCAAATGCAAAGGATTAACATCTATACACCACTAGAAACATCTAGATTTGACATAGGATTTGAAATAATGCTGATAAAACATTTAGATCGTAGTTAGGGTTTTCCCTTTAACATTTTGTCAGCAGTAAGGCCGTGTTCACCAAATTGTTTTTAGCCAGCTGAAAATGGCACTCTGCTGCAAACGCCTAGCTTTGGACGTTTGAGAGCGCTTAGGCAGTGCAGCGTTTTTTTTTTTAAAGATGCTCAGCGCCTCGTCATGCTGCTGCCGTTTTAAAAACTTGATGCTCCCACTGAAAACAATTAGGAAAACAAGTTAGCCTCGAAAAAAACACTTTGGTGGACACAAGGCCTTAACTGTGTAATGCGTAACATTGGCAACTGAACAGTTTTACACAATATTTCAGCCCACTTTCAAAGACAACATCAAGCTGCCCTGTCCTTCTAAACAGAAATTAACTTGAATTACCATTTGAGTCATTTTTGAAACCATGTATCCATGGTTTCCAGTGAGGCAACAGGCTTTCCTTAAAATAGGGGTGTCAAACTCAGTTCCTGGAGGGCCACTGTCCAGCAAAGTTTAGCTCTCTCCAACCCTAATTAAACACACCTGAACCAGCTAATCAAGGTCTTCAGGATTATTAGAAACTTTCAGGTAGGGCTGAATGATTAATCGAAAAGTAATCGAAACCGAAATTCAGAACCTCTAAACGACAATTTTCCCATGTCAGTTATTTCATTGTTTTAATCCTGTTAATACTTTCCCCTTAAAAACATACTACTGCATGTGTAGTCACGTGACTTGTCAACGCTGTCCTGTGATTTATCACTAAAGTAGCTTAGAAACTCAAAAGTTATAGCATATATTTTTCTACTTTTGAAGTAACTACTTAAAACCCACATCTTCACAATTAATAGAGTGATGGTATGACTAATTCACACGCGAAATAGCTCTCTCATTAATGCATTCAAATAAATGCACTGGTACTGTGCTAATTTACCGGTATCTGATTTACAACGAGCAGAAATCTTTAAGAAGTGTTACGAACCATTGATAAAATAACTGCTGAAAGTGAGCCGTTATGTTGGAGCAATCTTTCACATCTTGAAAACAGGAAAATATATTGTGTTACAATAGCAAAAGTAGACTCCCAGCGCGTTCTGTCTGCCCCCACCAATGCAAAGGACCTCAAACATCAGCTTTCCACATGGCCTTCTGCAGATTAGCATCATTGTTGGCTAGTTTCAGGTTCAAATATAGCTAACTTTGGACAGTGCACTACTTTAAACTGAATGAGCGAATGCCTAGCACACATTGATGAAGGGGTCATAGGAGGACACAGTGTGTCTTCTGAAAGTGGTTGACCAAGATCTTCTGTTCTGCCCAATAATAAAATTTAATTTTGGGGGAGGGAAATGCCACTGCTGTGCTTAGGCAGTTCATATTTACCATTCCAAATATGAGGTCTAGATTTGAAGAAGAGTTCATATTTTATTTGTTCAAAAAAATTAAACAACTATGTTTTAAAAGGTGTTTTATAATGGCATGGAACACTGACAACAAGGTACATACATTTATTTTTCTTTAACTTTAAAGGAAAATACAGATATTTTAATTGCCAAGTTATGTGGTTGCTCGAGTTCTCTCCATATGGAAATTAGGCTTTTATCCAAAAAAAAAAAAAAACTGACCAAAGCATTCAAGCAGGGAAAGCAAATACTAACAGGCTCAGGAGGCAGCCCTGTCAAGTACTGTAATACAAATTAAATAATTTTGAGTACTGATTAATATGTAAACCACTGCAGAAACTTACTCCCACTCCATCTTGTCAAACACCTTCTTCAACAACACTATGACCTGCTGCAGAGAGTAAATTATATTATATAAACAGTGGATATTAGAAAAAAACCTGACAGTTCTAAAACCAGTTTGATCATGTGTTGCTGGCTTTAAAGCCAGCACCTTACCTCATCTTACCTCAACATCGAAAAATTCTAGATGTTGCATCCCTAATCAAGCTCACCTAAAAAGTCCAACCAAATTCTCCAGCCCTGCGTATTCCATCAGAATAGACCTGCGGGCCGTTTTTAGATCAGTTGATTACCACTACCTTGAATGAAAGGTAGAAGGTGTTAAAAAAAGCCTAATTTTAGATGAATCTTAGATTAATGGGTTTCAGTCAGGGTTAGAGCAGGGCTAAAGTTGCTTTTTTTGAATATTACCTTTTTATGTAGCGTGTAATTTAACTGTTTGTGAATTTAAAAGGTCTGGAAAGTTTCAAAGATCAAAGTGCATGACTAATGGAGTTAAAAAACAACCCTGAAATACTTAAAATGAGTAAGTAATTCCAGTCTTACTTCTTGCTTGAGCCTACGCAGGTTTGTAACAATTGTGCATATCCCCGCCTATGGTCTTCATTGGCTGCCTTAGAACATCTACTTTGACCCACCCTAAAAACCTACAGTTGTAGCTGAGGCCTGGATGAGTTTGGTTCATTTTGTTGACGTGTCGAGAAGACGCCGTTTCCTGCACTGCGAAAGCAAATCCGGTACAGTAAAAAAAAAAGTTCATCGTTACTGTTCGTATCACTGCGCATACCAGCACTGAGGAACCCTTCAGAGCTAAAATTCACATATCGTCACCTTGGAATTATAAGGTTCTATCTGCATTCTGAGCAGTTTTGAGATATTAAGCTTCAAAGTTTTTGCATTCCATTCAACTTTGTAGATAGAACCTTTTTGTTTTCTAAAAGTCCCAAAATGTACACAACATAAAAAAAACATCACAGTGTTAATAAGTTGTCACAGAATAAGAACATGTGAATAACTCAATTTTGACAAAAATTTCAGATAGAATAATTATAATTATAATTCCAAGGGGACGATATGGTAATAGGAGCTTCTTTTCTGACATATGCACTGTAAGCGGTCCACCAATCACAACAGACTGGGCAACCTGACCAATCAGAGCAGAGTAGGCTATCAGAGAGGAAGGGTTTAGAGCAGATCCTTAATCAAACAGTTTCAGACACTGACAAAAGAGGTAATGTTGCAATGCATATAATTTTTTTTTTTTTAAACCTTGAATGCATGTAAATCTATTGTAGGAGACCTCCAAAACAAAGTTATGAACCAAATAGGGGCACTTTAAGAGGCCATTAAAATGCAAAAATTACTGCAGTCACAAAATGACCTGCTTTGAAATTCGTGACCCAAGGTCCAGTTATTGCATGACACAGAATGATTAGCTTATTTCAATATATAAACACATTCAAACATGGCCTAATTTGATGAAATAAATAATCGCTTCACCCTCCCCACAAACAAATATTGCCAAATATGTTTGCAAAAATGAACTCTGTTCCTGTTTTACTTTGACTTTAAACACTAGGTTGCCGGCCTGTGTTTGATCGAACAATAACAAAGCTGGCGTACTTATCTCATAGCCAGTGCTAAAGAGACTACAGCCCAAACAACATCAACCAGTATTTACATTAACTGTAATGCTGTGTACATTCCCACCCAGAGCCAATTACCGCCATGTTGAACTGAGGGACCTTGACATTGGTTCACTACTCTAACATTGAGTGCATTTATATGCACAACCCTATAAATTTGTGCAAAGTTATGTAAGGTCATGCACTCGTGTAAAACTTTTTACAGATACAGTATATGTATTTAAACTTTGCAGTCTTTCTCCAGTAAGAATAACCAAAAATAGTGATGACATGATGCACTACATAGATTTATCTCTCTAGAATGTAAAATGTCTCTCCCTCTAAAGCCACTTGCAATTGACAAGCAAGTAACAAATCACGATTTGTGACTGTGACATTACAAAAGCCTAGGCAGCAATTAACGATTATTTTGATAATCGATTAATCTGTTGATTTTTTTATTAATTGGGTGAAAAAGTCTGAAAATGATTAATTATTTAATAATTTTAATCTAGGATTCACAAAATTGTTTATTCCACATCCTGTTCAAGGTTGTCCTCCAAAGAAAGTGCAATATGCAAATAGTGAACGTTTCTATGTAGGCTATAGGACGTGTAAAAAGGGGTTAAAATTTAAAACTGATTGCTTACAATTTGAAAGTAGAATTTAAAAAGACTAGCGAAGACTTAACGAAGACTTGCTTGCTACCAGGATGAGCCTTTATGCTCACATTACTTTCTAACATTTAAGAATAAAGATACAACCATAAAATTGTGTGCACTAAAAAAAATTTGTGCCCTAAAAATAAAACTATCAAGTCATACACTTTTCTGCAACAGCTCAATCTGTGTCCTGTTTTCAAGAAGTGTTTTGTCTATATGTGTTATTCACTACTGTAAAGTTATGTGAATGTCAGTCACTTTTTTCGATTATTATCAGCTGATTAGTTGTTGCAACCCTACTAAAGTCTATTAGCTTTTTTTTTTTTTTTCAAAATCGCAATACATTGCAATATCAATATAGAATTGCAATTCTTATAAAAAAAAATAAATAAAAAAAAATACAACACACATTTTGGCACCCAAGCATCGTGACAGTATCGATTCGGGAGATAGGAGTATCGTCCCAGCCTTAGTTAAAAGGGCCCTCGCACCCAGGGCCACTGCCACCCGGTGAACAGTGGTCAAGATGCATTTAGGCGGGTAAATATAGATAAATATAGGAGAAACATGGCAATATTTGGCAATATATATGTCAATTTGATGTGCCACACAGGTGGTGCTTTGACTACAACTGAATATTGTAGATGTCTTCAGGCCAGGACTATAATCAAACTTGAAGTTGGGGGAAGATCGGACATTGTATGCCCGAGTTTCAACAACTTCCTGTTTCATGGCAAAACAACAAAACTTTGTCAGGCCGCTATGGACACACCCTTCAGCAAAAACTCAAGATCTTCGCAATTCAACATCGCAAAGGCCTTTAGATTAGACTGACCAAATATGATGTTGATCTGATTAAATCTCTAGGAGGAGTTTGTTAAAGTACAATATCTGAAAATAGCAAAAACTGCAAAAATAGATAATTCAAAATATCTGAATTCCTGTTGGTTTTCAGATTTTGCTCCAAGAGACTTTTTTGTAGGTATTTGGGCTGTTACATGTGTGTACTGAACTTCATACTTGTATGTGAAATGTAGCATGAGGGGCGCTTCGTTGAAATTTTGTAGGTGGCGCTATTGAGCCATTAGAATATAAATAATAAACGGAGCAATTCTAATAGGGTCCTCACACCATCGGTGCTCGGGCCTAATTACACTGCTGAGTCTTCCACTACACCTTAACCCAACCTTAAACCTAACCATACCACCAATTCTGTCCCTAACCATACCCATATCCCACCTCAATAGCTGCAAATGTGTTTTGCAATAAAACATGAACACAATAAGTACATTGTACTTATTTTTAAGTGCATAGTAGTTAAGGACACCTAATATTTGAATAAAGGGTGAAGATGTCAATTTTCCTAGGCCGGACATCACTTTTGGCCACTACTGTATGTTTTTTGTTTTTGTTTTGTTTTTGTAAAAAAAAAAAAATCCTGTAGTGATTCAATAAGGGACACAGTATTTTATATTTAAATATGGGCAACCCTAATCATTAGTCTGACAGTTCAGTTCATTTAACAGCACTTTAGCCAAGTTGTATTTATGTAGGAGTGGTTTGGATTCTTTTTCTTTCTCTAATGACTCCAGACAAAGCGGAGACCAACAACTTTCCGCTGTAAAATGACTTGGGTCAAAAAAAGAATTTCATAATAGTATCATTGCTCCATTAGACAAGTTTAACATGCACCAAAACATAAACAGTGGGAAAGTTGCCATGTCAACCTGTTTTGTTCACATGTTCACTATTTTAGATGAATATTCTATTCAGCTAGAACATTATTATGACTTTTGATCAATTTAAAGACATTTACATTACAAAGATTACGTTAAAAAAGATTTGTATTTCAAATTTTCATTTCATGTAAGAATCTTAAAAAATATGCATCACAGTTTTCACAAAAATATTAAGCAGCACAACAGTGATAGTTTTAATAATATTCAACATGGATAATATTTTAAAAAAAAAATGTTTCTTGAGCAGAAAATCAGCATATTAGAATAATTTCTGAAGGATCATGTGACACTGAAGATTGGAGTCATGATGCTGTTTTTTAAAAATAATTGGTGCGGCCAAATAGAAGTAGAAACAAGCAGTGTAGCTAATGTTATTTTGAGGAAAAAAAGAACACACAGCAGCAAACATAATTCATTTTTAACAACATTAAACTACTCCTGAGAGACAATAGGCAGACAATCATGACTCATCATCCTCTCGCAGAAAATCCTTCAATGTAAACAGAAGTAGAAATTAAGGATGTAAACAAAGCATGCCATAATTATAAGTGTTCTCCCCACATATGATTTGGGGTGGAACATTTGGCTTTAAATAGAGAGGAAAACAGGGTGACAACTGTGCAGAGCTCTAGAACAGAACCACGACTGGCCCAACAACTCAGACCGCCACACACAATATCATTTAGATGAAAAACTTCAGCAAATCTACACACTCTCCACTAGTGGTTCTGAACCAGTGGACCCGTGGCCCTCAAAATATACATATAAAGAAACACTGTTCTCTAGAAAATAAATGTGTATTTTTTACTTGTCATTAGAAATAGTAATACTATGAATGCCATGATAAAATCTAGGTTTAGCCCATTTCTCCAGTATGTGTTTGAGGTTAAATCTTCAAGGTCTAACAACCACACTACGTGGAACATAGAAATCCACCTCTGAGAATTAAAGCAATTATGGGTAATTTGTTTAATCAACAGAAATTTAAATTAAGTCCACTGTAAGGGACATGTTTTAACACACACAGGCCTGTATGTACTGTATGTTAATTTTACAATGCAATAGCATGAGAAAGCTTGGATTTTACGAGTTATCTTGACATCTAAGAGCATATAAAGGTTCCAAGCAGTACCCTAAAATAGAGTAAATCAACTTTTTAAGCAATTTGGCGCTATTTGGTGCTCCAGGTAACAAAATTGAGTCTCATTCTCCAAGTTGTTAAAGCTTTCAGTAATGTTTGTACCGCTAACCCTGGTTTATGAAATTTGCAGGATTTACCCCACACTGTGGTGTCAGTGTGGTATACAGTGTGAAACAATGTTGAACAGCACTTGCCTCATTAAATATTCATGTGCTTTGTACAGTCACAGAAACTTTCACATGCTGTATTTCATTTCTGTGTTTGAGGGAACACTCAAAATGTCAAATAATGACACTGTGAGAAAGAAGTGACCATGTTATTTTTGCAGTTACAGACTGGATAGCACAATCAGAAATATGCAAGTGCAACTGACACTGTGTCCTAACCAGACGTGACGTGATAAAAGGTATCTTTTTCATGTTAATCAAAGTTTTTTATATTTTAGATATGGCTTCTATTTCTGCAACGTCAACCCTGGAACAACAACATACAAAGTACTTGGGTACTGATTATGTGCTTTATTTAATGTTCAAAGATTTTAATGTGAATTTGAATATCATTTTGCATGACCTTTATTGCATGACCATACTGAAAACAAAAATGGAAAAAATCACCAATCAAGTGTATTCTATGACAAAAATTGTTTCAGTCACTTAGTATGTATTTATAATAATGCTAAAGTGGTGTAATATTTATGAATTTGATTATGTACCAATCCATTTCATTGTGAGTGCAGTGAAAGCTCTTCCCACAGGCACTTGTGATGTTTGTGAATGACTGAATGATGATGGTGTGGACAGACAAATTCCTTTCAGTCACTGGAATCCTTGTCTCACTCTTCCGGCCACACAAACATAATTTTATTTGTAAAGCTGCCCTTACGAAAACTAACAAAATAAAATGAAGTTTTGATGTAATAAATGTTTTTTGGTGGTTTACTTCCATTTGTATAACAACTGTTGTACTACAGGCACCATGTTTAAACTATGCCAGAGTGCGTACACACCTCACGCACTGGATGCCATGTGCGCACTCAAGGCAGTTGGACATGGTGTATTAGAGGTAAAAAATGATACTATAATATAAATACTGTTAGGTTTCTCGCACAAACCGATCGTTTCGTGTCTTAGGACATCAATGTGTCGTCGCGAGCCGCAGGGATTAATTTGGATTTGTCTATGCATGTTTTTTTTTTTACTTTCATAGATTTTGTTACCATTGCCATGCATTATACAACTGACAGACTGCAACAGTTGGAGTTAAAAATCATCATTTGTGTTCTACTGAAGAAACAAAGTCACCTACATCTTGGATGCCCTGGGGGTAAGCAGATAAACATCAAATTTTCATTTTTGGGTGAACTATCCCTTTAACTGAAGTAGCTCTCCAAAAGTTTTGGAGTCTCACTCTCAAAACTAACCATGTATGAACGGACTGGCCACCACACCTGCTGCTGTGTGAATCCAGCCAGGGTCAGAGAGACAAATTTCAGAAAATTACGCAGACTTCTTTAAATTCTGCTAAAAGTGATGTTAGATCCACCACACAACCAACGCCTTTACCAATGGTTATTACAGGACCATTTTAGAGTCTATGGCAATTACAGCATTTTAGCTAGCCAGCTATTGGTTTATTCAAGGAAGAATAATTCAAGCCTTTATAGTGACCCTCACATCAGTGAGCTGGGTCTTTCCATGGTGGCCTGACTCAAATGAAAAGCCTCTCATGAAGGGTCAATGTCTGCTTCTCCAACTCCATTACAGTACTTTAACATTTCCATAAACTCCAAATGGGCATTGCGAGACAACCACCATATGATTGGACACTATAGAGCAAAATTGTTTACTGACAACCCAAATGTAAACACAAACACAGAAACGAAAATGGTAGTTAAGTATCTTGTTGAAAACTTCCACATTTATTCAAGTATTCAACAAAGAGTTAATTGTCCCAGGATACCAGAAACAACCTTGGCGCACAAAACAACCCAGTAACGGCTGCTGGACGTGTGAAGTATCCATTTTGGCAAACAAGATTCATCAACACTATCTTTAAGAGTTCTTGACTCTAGCCTAACATACGCTCAATCATTCTTTTGTCAGACAAGTTTTCATTTACGCAGTCTCTGGCCTTTAGAAGCTGGAGGGTTGGTCCAAAACAGAAGGGGAAAAAAACGTTTACCTTAAATTTTTAATTTCCCCTTTTTAACATTGTCGACTTTTCCGAAATATTCACTTAAGTTTCTTCTTAAATAGTAGATCTAAGGAAATCAGAGTAATGGCCAAAAGAAAAATACATCATTGACACAGACAATTTAATTCCACTACTTGTCTAACAAATGGAACAAGTTCTTTTTACTGCTTCAATGAAGATAATTTCTAAGTGTGTAAAATCAAGAACAAAAAATAAACAATCTAGTCAGCAATTTCAAGGTTTTCAAAGAATAAATACACATAAGCACACACACTATCTATACATCAATATAGTGTTTGCTGCTCATCTCTCTCATTATCTTAAAACTGTACTCAGCTGGCCTTATTTATGAAACAGGTTTGTGAAGGTTTATATGAAAATGGTTTACTTTTTCATCCAGTTTAGTGGAACTTAATAATAAATCAGAAATCCTTCCTGCTCGTGTTTCATGAATAAGGTCCACAGAAGTGTTTATATGAACATGAACCTGTGTTTTTGTGCAGTAATGTTTCCTCTGCACTTTGAACCGCTACCATGCCAAGCAGCTCCTAGGATGAATGAACATTTATGTTTTGAGGACATGTGGGTCCTCTTTAACTTGGGTGGGCACAGTCACATGTGTGTGGCGGCCCTGTGTTTAGAAACTGGACGAAGAGTGAAGACAGTGAACCATGACACCGTGGAAGATGTACTATTGCATAACCCTGCAGAGAGATGGATGATGCCATCCTATGCTGGTCCCTATTAATGCAGAATACTGAAAAGCATGCAAAGTAAATACATATCTGATTAAAATGACACACCCTGATAAATGCAAGAGCTTTTCAAAATGTCTTAATATCTGAAAGCGATTAGTAGATGGCACTTCTGAGCCTCAGCTCCTATTCTGAGTGTCTGGATTGCTGGGTTAAGCTTCCGGCTGTGATTTGGCACAGTTTGTCTTTTGATCCCTGTAATTGCAATAACTCTCTGCCTGAAGCTCTTCCGTCACTCTCTCCATCCATAAAATTACAAATGCCTCTTAGTGGCACACTGGGTTTATTAAAATGTTAAATTTATATCTATCTATCTATCTTTACCTTTTCCACTATCTTTAGCTTTTCCACACTCATCAGCCTTTCATTAGTCTTTCCTTTCTCTAGACATCATCTGTTTCCCATAACTCTAAAACAGCCAGCCAGCTCTTCTTAAATGAACAAACAAATAAGACTAGAGACATGTCTAAATGCAAAATTTCCATTCTGACCCATGTCAAACATTATTATGATTACAATTTTGAAGCAGGATCTTCTTTTTTTTTTTTTTAAAGAAAGAACTAGTGGTCAACAGTATAGTATATGACACATGAACAGTCAATTGTAGTCTGTCCTCCCTTTGCTCCTATAACAGTGGATTTTTCCCCATTCATAAAAGAGATTTGGTGATGTTGGGCAATGGGGCTTGGTGCCAGGGCATATTCCAAAAAGTAGGTTATGAGACATACTTGGGTAGGTTTACGGATGAGTGGATAACCTCCAAAAACTGGGGTAACAGTGGGCATAACATATTTCGCACAGTACTCCATTTATTTAATTCTTATCTCACATATTGTCAAGCTGGGTTGCAGAGAACACACGATGAAGAACAAGAACATGTTCACAAAGTCTTTAATAATCCACACGAGCGAACACAATTCCAGGTAGGTAAAGAGATGTAACACTAGCATTAACGAGACCAGACAAACTAAAGAGGAACACACATTAACTTGTATACAGACGATAACGGGGTGCACACACCTGTCCTGAACATAATGACAAATCAAATTAGTTACTATGACTAAAGACTAGTGGGAACTAGAACAAAGGAAAAAAGGAAACTCAGCAGAAAAATGAAGAGTCAATGAAAATTAAACTAAGAATAACTAAATATCTACACACATTGTGGATGTGTTGCTGTTGTTTTTTGACATTTTAATGCATTTCTATAATAAACATACATATGTGAAACATCTCACCATACAAAAACATGTGGAAGCAAAATTGCTAAACATAAAAAAGCAAGCACAGTTTTTTTTTAGGTTCAATCAATGTTTCCTATTTACCGGCATTTATCAACCAAACAGTTTAATCCTAACCCTAACCCCCTAACAGTCAACTACAAGAGGCCTACTCGACCAAAATTTTTTTAGTCAGTTAGCTACCAAAAAAACAAAACTTGTGACTAAGTCACGCAGTCCCAGTTTGTTAACGGCGGGTGGTAATTACAGTATGTCAGGCAGGAACTTAAACCTCAAATATGGCTTATCATTTGAAACATAGCAACTTTACATGGCCGCTCGCTCTAACATTAATCTAGATCAAGGATGGGCATGCAGCCCGCAATGTCTTTAAATACGGCCGGCTTTAAATACATAAATACGCTGGACAACTCGGATGATCAATTTTAAAACATTTGAAAAGCAAGTAATAGGATAAGATTGCATTTAGATTATGAAGTTAATACTAAAACCAGGAGAGGTCGCTATTCCCTGCCATTCCCCGTATTAATTACAGCGTAGGATGTGTACGCTAATGTTAATTTTACTAAAATTAGCAAAAATACACGAAAATTGACCATAAAAATCATGTTTTCCAGTCAGGACGGTTAACGGATTATCTTTTTATCAAGTTCAAGGGGTCACCCATGTTTGGTTTTATTTGGAAACGAAATCTGTAATGAAAGATTTTAATGTAAATTGCTATTTCACCACTGCACTGCTCACAAAATCCGCATTTCCACCATAGGGCCGAACGGTTCAAAGAATAGTAAGGAACAGTTACAGTTGTATTTCCACTTGAGAATGGTACGACACGATTACAAACCATTCTCGGCCCAGAATCAGCAAACTGTGCCGAACCGTGCCGCAAGAATGTGAGTAGTGACGTCGCCACTCAGGATCGGTCACGTCTGTTGCCTGACTGTCAGTTTAATAAAAAGTAAATTGAGTAAAATGGTGTAAAAGGTGTGGGTGTGGATTAGTAATCTGGCCCCTGAGTATGAAGGAGAAAAAATGTTGGCCCTCGTCACTATTGAAGTTGCCCATCCCTGATCTAGATAAATGTGCACTATTAGGTGCATCTCCAAGTGTTTGTGTGGAGTGTGGAAGCTAAAGTATAGCACGCCTGCTGCATGACATGGAAGCGCCGGCACGATCACTTGCATTTTTTCTGATAACAGTGGAAACAGCTAAAAATACTTATAGTATTTAGTATAAATACTTTAGTACACTTTACTAAAAATAATTTTTGGTCACACAGATAAGAGTAATACATGATTCAAAACTTTCCAAATTTGTGTAAACTCACAATAACAAGAAAATGTTGTGCATTCATGACATTCATAATCATTACTTTTGCCTGTGTTTTGTGGCAAGCTTTATGTGTGAGCTTGAGCGCAGAATAGGCTATATTACGCCTATATAGTGCTCATTATGGTTTAGTATTCTCCTCAGTATATATTTAAGTAATTAAATTAATATAAATGTTTGATTAGTTAAACTCCTTAGCATTCCTAAGGTCTCTTTTTGAATGGTTTTTGTACCACGGGTGGTACGGTGGAATGCTCGGGGGCAGCCCTAGTAATCTTTAATCAAAATAACTTCCACTTCCCCTTGAAACATTTCTTCTCTGATGACGTGTTTACTGGCGCGAGGGCGGGACCACCTGTCACTCACATGAGATAAACCAATAGCAAACCACAACTAGCCAACCATCCGAATCAATTCCCCATGTACAAAATAAAGTCCCATCCTACGTGAATTTTTTTGAGAAACTGTTTCTCGTGGATATATGTCACAAAAGTGAAGAAAAGAATATTGCAACTTCCATTTCATGCCGACTTTAAAGACTAAAGATTATAAGATAAAAGATAAAAAAAAAAACATTGCACAACCGCCCAGTAGGTGCCGATATGCACTAAGAATGTAAATCGCCGTTAAACAAAAGTATGACAATGGGATTAAACAGACATATCTATGCAACTGTTAGGATTCAACACAGTGTAAGCAAACATATGGAAATCACATGGTATCACATATGGAAACTTAAAGTGGTGTATTTTACTATATATAGGAACTTTGTAAATGAGCATTAAGTTTTTCCAGCACCACCTCTTCACTAAAGACAGAATCTCAGAGGAAGACCACATCAGAGAGGAGGTAGATTACCTCACCAGACAGCAGAACTTAAACTCTTTACGGCCCTGGGTGAACCACAGGAGAACTCATTATGGGAACCCTGTCTGGTCTGCTTCTGGTTCTTGAATCAGACACATAGTAAGAGATTAGACTGTCAAAGTCTATCAATTTGTAGGGAATTTTCAGTGTAACTTTTGATTAGGGGTGTAGGGCAGATACAGATCATTCAGAGTCGATAAAGATAGCGACAATTTATTTTTTTTACTTTTAACCCCCTACAATGGAGCTGCGATCTAATAAATGAAAAACTACTCAGTGGGACCAGTGTGACTGTGTTACAGACGATATGATAATTTAATGATAAATATATTACATTAAACTAGCATAAATTGTATCATGTCAATTTCTTAGAGTATTTATGATCATTAAAGCACTAAACAGGATAGAATAACAAACTTTAAACATATCTAACAATAATTTAAACCCAATTTAAATGTGCTAAATGTAACAAACATAAAACAACAGCACACTGTAACGCTGTTGGGTTCAAACACTCACTGGAAGCAGGAATTAAAGTCCAAGGAAATTTTATTTAAATCCACCAAAGCAGAAAACTAGGGAAATCGCAAGAGAAGCAATACAAATCAACAGCTAAAACATGACTAATACCAGAACCCAGAGTAGAGAGAAAACAGAGTATAATAGAGCCACCAAACAAGGAAACAATCAAATCAAAATCAATCAATCAAATGTTTACTTATAGAGCACATTTAAACACAACCAAGACTGACCAAAGTGCTTTACAAAGAATTACAAAAAAACTAACACAATGAATAAAAGATAAAGCAAAAAACAAAATAAACAAACATAAACAATCACCATTATGCAAGGGAAACCCATGATAATGTACTAAGGAGTGTTAAAAGCCAGGGAGAATAAATGTCTTGAGATAAGATTTAAAAGTAGTGAGAGATGGGGCATGCCTAATATAGAGAGGAAGGATATTCCAAAGTTTTGGTCCAGCAGTAGCGAAAGCATGATCACCGCGATTTTTAAGTTTAATTTTAAGAACTGTAAGTAGGCCAAGATTGTGAGATCTCAAGTTTCTAGATGGGTATCATGGCAAGTATCGAGGTGCCAGGTCATTGAGAGCTTTGTAGACAAATAACTAAATTTTAAAATCAATCATATACTTGACAGGGAGCCAGTGCAGAGACATTAAAATAGGTGTTATTTGGTCATATTTTCACTTCCCAACAAGCAGTCTAGCGGCTGCATATTGGACCAGCTACAGACGAGAGATGGAGGCCTGAGAAATGCCATAATACAGCGAGTTACAGTAGTCAGGCATTGAAATTGCTCCTGGATAAAAAGGGCTTAACTTTACTGAGAAGGTGAAGTTGGTAAAAACATGACTTGACAACAGCAATGATCTGTTTGTCAAACTTTAGACTGGAGTCAAATAGGATGCACAAATTCCTGGCACAATGTGCATTATATGGAGCGAGAAAACAGAGATCAAAACGAAAACATTTTCCTTAGGGCCAAACATAATAATTTCAGATTTACTTACATTCGGGAGTAAAAAAATGCTTTAAAGCCATGACTTAAGTTCGTTTAGGCAATCTAACAATAGAATATTTATTGCTGTGCTATAAGGGAAGATAGATTTGGGTATCATCGGCATATAAATGAAATAAGACACCATATTTTTCAAAAATAGAGGCCAGGGGGAGCAAATACAGGGAAAACAACACAGGTCCAAGGATTGATCCCTGCGGAACACCACAGCCAAGAGGTAGGTTGGAAGATGAATAATGCCCCAGATATACAGTGGAACACCTATATGACAAATAAGAGCCAAACCACTGTAATACTGTAATAAAAAAAACTATGAAGTCCCACACAGGACTCTAGGTGTGACAGAAGTATGTTGTGGTCAACTAAGTCAAATGCAACACTTAGATCTAAAAGGACTAGAGCCATGGATTTCCCTGAACCTGTCATGAGAAAGATGCAATTTGAGACTCTTAAAAGAGCAACTTCAGTGCTATATAGAGCTTTAAATCCTGATTGAAAAACTTTATTGATGGAAATGTCTAACAAGAAGGATTGCAATTGGGCCAGTACAGCTTTCTCCATGATCTTTCAGATAAAAGGCAAGTTTGAGATGGGCCGAACATTAGGAAGAGACATAGGATTGATATTAGGTTTTTTAAGGTATGGTGTTACCACAGCATATTTAAGGCAGGCTGGAACAATGCCAGTAAGTAAGCATTTATTAATTAATGACAACAGACCCAGACCAACAACATTCATAATAGTAGGAATAATAGGAAATGTGGAGGAATAATGTCCTGTGGGCATAATGGGCCCTATCATACAACCAGCGCAATGTGTTTTTGCTAGTTCCAGCCCGACGCAGTTATCATTTTCACGTCCAGTGCCCACATTGTTTAAATAGCAAATGCACTCATGGCCATCTGTTCACCCATAGGTGTGCTGGTCTGAAAATGAGGTGTGTTCAGGCACATTGTTGGCGTGTTGCTATTTTGAAGCAAATGAAAACGACTGCACCATTGAAGAACAACAACCTGGTCTAAAGTCAATGGAGCAGTATTTTTTCATTATTTAAAGGGTGCGTTAGTAATATGCGCCTATAAGCGGGTGCACAACATGCGTACACTCTGTTTGTTACTCACACAGCGCACAAACATGCCAAATATTAAAAATAAAAGGATTGCAATGTAAAAGATTATTATTGTGTACATAAAGATAAAAATGCCTACATGTCATAATGGATAGTCATTGCATGTATCAGAATAACCTATTTGCAGTAAGGACGAATGAAATTGGCTAATTATTTGATCAATCGTGGCAATACACACATGTATTTCATTTTTTTCCGTCGTTAAACTAGCAAAAGTGGATTCGGACACGCCTTCAGTGCACCTGCGCCATGCGCTTCAGTTGAATGGCTCAAACACAGACCATGTAGAGGACTACAAAGGAACATCAGGCAAAGTACATCCATTCTGAGACATCTGAGATTGTGACCTTATTTGTGAAAAAACTTTTAAGTTTAACAGGAGGATTTAGCACAGAGTTAATAGTGGAAAAGGGTTTGTGCTGATTTTTAGTAATCAGTTTAGAAAAATATTTGCACTTTGCAGCCTTGGCTGCCCTCTGGAACATAGTAAGAGAATTTCATAAGAAACCTGCAGTTTGTCCTTTTTCCACTTGCGCTTTGCATGTCTGCAAGTCTGTGTGAGAGTGCGCGTCATTTCCTTATGCCAGAGAACTGGCGCTGACTTATGATTTCTAAGCTTCAATGGTGCAATGCTATTCAGAAAGAAGGCACAAGTGGAGTTGAAATGAATGAGATTCAGCATCCAAGTTGTCGAGAGTAGATTCCATTTCTGAAGAATCCTGTACTTCATGATAAGCGACAGTGAACTCTTCACTAGAGCGTGAGTTAAAGGTACGAGACTTACGCACCATGGACTGATTTTAGAGTATGGAACAGAGAAGGATACAGGCATATGATCAGAGAAAGTTCCGAAACAGACAGTCCGTAAGTTCAATCAGGTACAGAGTATGGCCATGTAAATGTGTTGGGCCAGATACCCACTGAACAAAGTCAAACAACTCAATAAGATTTAAGAACTCCATGGATAAGGTTTTAGACAGACAACAGAAATGATTATTAAAATCATGCGATATTTTGCAGCAGCAATATTTTGCCATGAGCAGCAATAAGATTCCCTGCATGCAGCAAATTCATCAAGAAAGTCCATGTTTTGCTTGGGTGGATGATACACCAGAGCAACAGTGACAGGGTTTAGCCTACTAGCAGTATTTGAGATAATGGCACCTCAAAACTGCGATACAAGACAGTAGAAAGATATTGACAAGGAAAAGTGTTTTTGAAAACCCACCGTGACCAGATGAGCGTGGAGTGTTTAAAAAAATTACAGCCTTGAGGTACCAGTTCAGCAAGCGAGCATAATTTACCAGGCTTAATCCATGTTTCTGTAACACAAATGAAGTCCAATGCTTGCATGATAAAAAAGTTGTTTAAAATGAAAGTTGTATTTAACAGGGGCCGTGCGTTGATTTTTCCATTTTCAGTACTGCAGATGAATCATTTTCCAGCTGTGTTATTTGACACAGTGGTCGGAGATTATGGAGATTCACTCCACCACGGTGGATATGAGGATTCATCCCAAAATGATGCATGGACGAGGAAACGGGGATAATCGCAAAAGGCTGCTGGACTTGAGACTCAGGAAATGCCTTCCTGGACGGAGTCCATGGACCAGCTGATCTCCCCACGAAGACGATGGATGCTGTGTACCATTCTCCCAAGTTCGATCCAGTTTTCAGTCGTACAGCAAAGCCTCCCTGTTTACTGCGCCTCCTCAGGCACTTTCTTCTAGGTCGATCCATAGAACACCTACACAGGGAGGTGGATTGAAGGAGGAAGGGGGAGTAGACAAGGTCCACTAACATCACTCTTAGTAAAATCAGCAACCGCACTACGGATGTCAAGCAGGCGGTCATAAACCAAGGTGGAATTACAATTAGTGATTAATAAGGAGATAAATAAAAGAATAACAAATGCCAAAGGCAGAGACATAGACAGCAGACAGCAAGCCAACACAGGCGCCATCTTGAATAATGAAAAAAGAATCAATCTGTAATTATGGCAAAGTTTGGAATCAAGATTTTTTTTTTTATGTTTTTGAAAGAAGTCTCTTATTCTCACCAAAGCTGTTTATTTGATCAAAAATACAATACAAACAGTATTAAATTTCCACAAAAATACTTTCAACACTGATAATAATAATAAAATGTTTCTTTATCTTTATGAGTGAGCAATTGAACCTTTCACTGAAAATTATTTCAAAAACATTCATTAAAGGAAACAAGTCGCTGAAACTGATCTTTGATGTTCATACATATTTCTTACACCGAACAAAATTATAAATGCAACACTTTTCTTTTTGCCCCAATTTTTCATGAGCTGAACTCAAAGATCTAAGACTTTTTCTAGGTACACAAAAGGCCTATTTCTCTCAAATATTGTTCACAAATCTGTCTAAATCTGTGTTAGTGAGCACTTCTCCTTTGCCGAGATAATCCATCCACCTCACAGGTGTGGCATATCAAGATGCTGATTAGACAGCATTATTATTGCATAAGTGTGCCTTAGGCTGACCACAATAAAAGGCCGCTCTAAAATGTGCAGTTTTATCACACAGCACAATGCCACAGATGTCGCAAGTTTTGAGGGAGCGTGCAATTGGCATGCTGACTGCAGGAATGTCCACCAGAGCTGTTGCCCGTGAATTGAATGTTCATTTCTCTACCATAAGCCGTCTCCAAAGGCGTTTCAGAGAATTTGGCAGTACATCCAACCGGCCTCACAACCGCAGACCACGTGTAACCACACCAGCCCAGGACCTCCACACTCAGCATCTTCACCTCCAAGATCGTCTGAGACCAGCCACCCGGACAGCTGCTGCAACAATCGGTTTGCATAACCAAAGAATTTCTGCATAAACTGTCAGAAACCGTCTCAGGAAAGCTCATCTGCATGCTCGTCGTCCTCAATGGGGTCTCGACCTGACTGCAGTTCGTCGTCGTAACCGACTTGAGTGGGCAAATGCTCACATTCGATGGCGTCTGGCACTTTGGAGAGGTGTTCTCTTCACGGATGAATCCCGGTTTTCACTGTACAGGGCAGATGGCAGACAGCGTGTATGGCGTCGTGTGGGTGAGTGGTTTGCTGATATCAACGTTGTGGATCGAGTGGCCCATGGTGGCGGTGGGGTTATGGTATGGGCAGGCATATGTTATGGACAATGAACAGTGCATTTTATTGATGCCATTTTGAATGCACAGAGATACCGTGACAAGATCCTGAGGCCCATTGTTGTGCCATTCATCCACGACCATCACCTCATGTTGCAGCATGATAATGCATGGCCCCTTGTTGCAAGGATCTGTACACAATTCCTGGAAGCTGAAAACATCCCAGTTCTTGCATGGCCAGCATACTCACCAGACATGTCACCCATTGAGCATGTTTGGGATGCTCTGGATTGGCGTATACGACAGCATGTTCCAGTTCCTGCCAATATCCAGCAACTTCGCACAGCCACTGAAGAGGAGTGGACCAACATTCCACAGGCCACAATCAACAACCTGATCAACTCTATGCGAAGGAAATGTGTTGCACTGCGTGAGGCAAATGGTGGTCACACTAGATACTGAGGGCATCAGTATGGCATCATAAATATTGTACTAACATGTATTGTTCATTGTTAGTTCATGTTAGCTAATACATAAACTAATGTTAAATAATGAGACCTTATCGTAAAGTTTTACAGATAAAATAAAGTATATATAATTTACTGAATTATTTTTAATACACTAACAGGAGACAAGTGAGGAGTCAGAGGAAGGGACAGACAGTGAATTCAGAGGAAGAAAGACAACAGAGTAAAACAGGATGGAGAGAGAAAACACAGGTACAGTGTTGAAATGGTTCCAATCTTTTCTGTCAAACAGAAGATTTACAGTCTATTTAGGTGTCCATTCATCCTCAGTGGCTCACGTCACCTGTGGTGTACCCCAAGGATCGATCTTAGCACCGTTATTATTTTCGCTGTATATGTTACCTCTGGGATCAATTATGCAAAAATTTGGGGTGTCGTATCACTGCTATGCGGAAAACACACAACTTTATATACCTATTAAACGTAAAGATAACTCAGCATACAAGAGACTGGAGGCTTGCCTGCATGAACTCAAATTATGGCTTACAAATAATTTCATGATACTTAACGATGATAAAACCCAAATCATTCAATTTGGGCCAAAAGAGCACCCAGACGAAGACTCAACCAACCTCGGCACTCTTACTCCTTATCTTACTTCTGATGTTAAAGATCTAGGATTTCACCTAGATAATGATCTTAAATTAGACAAACAAATCAACAACATAGTTAGTACCAGTTTTTATCATATTTGCCGGTTAGCTAAAGTCAAACCTTTCTTAAGCAGGAAAAGTTTGGAAACTGTTATTCATGCTTTTATCTCAACTCAACTCGATTACTGTAATTCTTTGTATTCTGGGTTACCTCTCTCTTCCATCTCTCGCCTTCAAATGGTCCAAAATGCGGCTGCCCGTCCACTCACAGCTAGCCGCAAACGAGACCATATTACACCAATCTTACGTTTATCGACTACAAGATTTTGTTATTCGTTTACAAAGCTCTCAATAATTTAGCTCCCAAATATCTATCTGATTTGATTGTTATGTACAATCCTTCCAAATCACTTAGATCCCAAAATGGTCATCTTTTGCTGGTACCACGATATCGCCTGCAACGCAAGGGAGACTGAGCTTTCGCAGTAGCGGGCCCTAAGCTGTGGAATAGCTTGCCACTACCAGTCAGAATTGCTTCTACGTTTGCCGAATTTAAATCTATGTTAAAAACACATCTTTTTTCCAGTGCTTTTAATTCTTGGTAATTTGTACGTGTTCTTTTCTTCTTTTTTTCTTTTTCTTTTTAACTTTATGTACAGCACTTTGGCCAGCTCAGGTTGATTTTAAATGTGCTTTATAAATAAAATTGAATTGAAATGAAACAGAAACAATGTAATGTTGAAGACAGGGAGACAAGAGGAGATGAGGTTGAGGAAGCAGGTTATAGAAAGCAGAAAGGCAGAAAAAGAGGCTGAGGGAAGAAACACAGGAGATACATCTGGAAATAACTCAGAGAAATCACAGGAATAAAGCAATGCTAGATGAGACAAAGCTGGGAACGAGGTGACAGGAGGAGAGGAGAGAGAGTGGAGAGGGGAGAGAGCTGATGGCAGTGAAAAAGGTGCATATCTACATTTGATCCTGCCAAATTTAAAAATAAACAGCTAACAGATGAAGAGAATACTGACCTCTAAACAATAAAATGGTTCAAACATAACCATAATTACCCTAAAATAAAGTTTGGTGAAAAGCAATTATGCTATAATATGAATTGGGAGGCTTGGCTTAGATATTCAGTTTCAGAAGATTCCACTTACAATAAACACGATTTTCATAAACTAAAGATTTTGTGACTGGAAAAATGCTACTGGAGAGAAGTGGGGAATCATTTCAGGCAACAGAAAAGCATTAATTCTGTTCTAAGCAATGCTTATGCAGAGAAGGTTAGTGTGAATCGCAAAGCTTTCCTTTCCATTCTGCTATAATCAATCTTTCAAAGAGAAACATAGCACTGCTTGGAAAACAGACAGGAGAAAGTGAAGATGGCACCTTTAATCATTTCCTCACATGGAAATCTTCATTCGACGCCACATTGAAACATCATCATGAGACTAGAGTTGTCAAAAGTACCGATTTTGGTACCAAGTCGGTACTGAAATTTTAGAAAAGGGGAGGCTTTGAGCGCTGTTGAGCCGATTCGTAAACACCTTTAATTGGCCACTGTGACTTTAATTGGCTCCAGCCGAGACTCAGGAGAACCTAGTTAAGGAAATAAAAAAGCCAGCTGATGAAACAATAGATGTGAGTGGGACTGTCTGTCTGCATTTGCTACATCAACCACAACAATGAAGCTGAAAAATGCGGAGTTCTTGGATTACTGTCCCCTTGCCAAACAAGATGCTGCATCTATTTCAGAAGCCATCCCGTCACAGTTGGAGAAGTGGGGTCTGGAGATTGAATATCTCAGAGGGCAGGGCTATGATGGAGCCAGAACCATTAGTGGACATGTGAATGGATTACTAACAAAGCATCAGAGAGCTTCAACCACAGGCACTATTCACAAATTGCTGAAGCTACGCACTATACCTTGTGTACCATTGAGAATGCTGCAGCATTTTTCTCTGCATCTGCTGTTAGATGAACATGTTACAAGAGTAACCACAAGGAAGCAAGGAAACACAGGCTAGTGACAAAAGAAAAACAGGAGGCATCCCACTCATGTCCAACACACACTGGGGCTCCAGAGGGAAGACAGTAGGTGCTTTTCTGGATCACTTCAATGCAGCCCACTCTGCCCTCATAGAAATAGAATCACAAACATCAAACTCCAACAAGGTCAGCAACCTACAGCACAGTATAGAGTCGTTTGACACAATTGTCACTGCTGTCACAACAAACAAAATTCTAGGCTACATACAGCCACTGACTAAAGAGTTACAGTCAACAAATATGGATCTTATGACTGCTTACAAAGAGGCCAGAAAGGTGGCTCAGGTCATTTCTACACTAAGGAATGAGGAGGGCTTCCATGAAATTTATGAAGAGTCAACAGAAACTGCCAGCACGATTTATGTGGTTCCAGTAAAAAAGCATGTGACCAATAGGAAGCAAAACAGAGAGATAGTCAAAAGAAGAACATTACAGACTCAATCTGTTCTAACTTTTTAATGACCATGTGACAAGCCAACTAAACAACAGGTTTGTGGAAAACTCTGAGCCAGCTTGCTGCATACCTAATACCTTCAGCTTTGTCCAAACTCACAAAAGAAAAGCAAGAAATGATGGTGTCATGGTACAGATAAGGCCTCCCTCAGCCAGACTCCACTGACCAGGAGATTCACAGATGGAAGGTAAAGAACCAACTTAAAACAGTGCTGACATCAACAGCAACGACGTGTGCACGCTCATGTCTTTTGTATCATTAAAATGTGATCGGTTTATGTAAACGTCAAGCTGACAGACATATATCCATGGGTTTCAGGCATGTGACTTTTTTGTTACGGACGCCATCTTTAGGACCTACCCGTAACATCTCCTTGATGATTGGAAAGATGTCAACACCAAAATAGCACACCTCACCATCGGCGAAAAGCAATGGTATTTAAAGAAAATAGATACTTTAGGATTAGATTCTTATTTACTATACACAAACTGCTAAATCCACTAAAGTCTAGTAAAATTTGCAGAATTTTACATTTGCTGACATTTACATCTACATCATCCACAATCCCATACACCGGCGAAGCTCTCAAGGCATTTAAAAGCACGTGCTTTTAAATACTACCGCTACTTCAACTCAGGATGGGTTAATGATATTAACGTTACATGAATAGCAAGTATCACTGAATGGAATTGTCAACGTCTGTAAAGCACATCTCTTGTATTGTCAGTGCCGTTAGATGAAATAAAGCTCTCACTGCACAGTCTAGAGTGTTCTGTAGGAGTCCAGTAATCTCTCTTAATAGGGTTGCCTTTAGGGGGACACCCATTTAAATAGGGACACCCATTTACTACCCTCAACAATATCGACATCTTAGCAATGAACATGAAAACACATAAGATCAAGTAGCCTATGTGAACTTGCAACAGTCAACATTTTATATTATTATTTTACTTTTTTTTTTTTTTTTTCTGAAGAACTCTTCAACGTATGTTGGTGTGACTTAAGCAGTCATTCTGAACCAGCCATCACTTTTTTGACAATTCTGCAGCTATTTCCTGGATGGGATGAATTTTTAATTTTTAATGAATTTACTTATTAGGACTATATTATCATGTAATTTTTTGTCCTATTTTTATGTAAATAAAAACTTTTTTAAATGTCAAAAATTATATATGACAGATAGGATTATTATGAATGATAAATCAATAACATTAATTAATCTGTCAACTAATGTCTAAAAATATAATAATTATCTGACTAACCAGCTCCGAATGTGTATGGAATATTATATTAATAGATTATCCAAATTTTATAAGCATGGATGTGTCTGCCACCACATGCTGTTTTAACAGTGCATTTTGTCTTGCGTTCATCATAAGTTACTGAAAGAACCAAGTGATAACTTTTTCCCCATTTAGCCCTATATCCGGAGAGTGTCTTGCGTTCAAATGGCAGACGTGAGCTTGACTTGTTTTTTTTTTTTTTAAACACGCAGATTTACAGTGCATGTTCTTGACACTCTGTCGCTATGGAACCCTATGATAGCAGCAATTTATTAATGAGGATGCTCAGGGTTTGTGGGGATAATGTAAAACATTAATCCATTTCTATTACTTTAATTTTCCAAATCATTTAAAGTTATTAAGCTACTTATGATGATTGTAGAATTATATTATATTCTGGTCAGAGCTACAGCCTTGTAGACAGCATTCCATCATATTTGAGGTCCTTTCCTGAACCTGTTCCCTTCACTCCTCTCCTACTGCTTCCCGTCTCTCTCAAACTGTCCTATTTAAAAAGCCCAAAAATATAACTTAAAAAAAAATAGTCTCCAAAGTGTTCCAGACCTGAAAAAAAAGGAACACAAATACATAGAAACAAACACACTCCTTTGAACCACACAAACAAAACATACTTCTTACTGAATCATAAAAAAAAAATAAATAAATAAAAAAATTAGAATGGAATGCTTAAAATTTTGATAAGCCAACCAAAATTGTCATCAAAATAAGTAAACATGCACACCACTGTGCAGTCTTCTCTATTGGTTCAAGAGACAGCAATCAGGAACAGACTAAAAGAGAGACTTCCAAATCTTGAGATCTGTTATTTTACTAAGTGGGGTTGTCGGGAGGACCATGGTTCTGCTGGTGGTCAGCTTTGGGTCGTAAAACTGAGCAGCTTCTGAATCAGATACTCCAAAAAAAATTAATAAATAAATAAAATATATATATATATATATATATATATATATATATATATATATATATATATATATATATATTTATTTTATATATATATATATATATATTTTTTAAAACATGGATGCATGGAAACCATACAAAATGACACACCTTTTTGCTTCAGAATTAGTTTTGAACTTAATAATAATAAAAAGAACTGGTGCAAACCAAGATTATCATCATCTGACAATTAAATATAAGACTATTAAATTATTACATAACATTTCATATTAAAATAGTAATACTTCCATGATGTTACTGTAAAACTTTATGGTAAGATTAACTCATTTTAAAATTGTGTGAAAACTCCACAAAGACAAACAGCACAGGCAAATGATTGGAACATGTAATTGACAGCTATGCATTAACCGTAATTACAAGCACAGAATTCCAATTCACCAGTTTAATTTCTCTGACACTTTCCTGTCATCAAAATTCTAAAAATAACCTTAATCATGACCCCCGTCATGCGGTGCATACTGATGCACCCCACAGTTCCTGAGGACAAAAAGGACTTTAATTCTACCCTCTGCTGTTCTAGAGTAGAATTAACCACACTTCCACACATATTCTAAGCTGTGGTTTGACACTGATCTTGAGATGTTTTAAAGGAATAAATCTAAAAGGCAAAACAAAAACGGGGGGAAAAAAATAAACAAACAAAGGCTATACTTCTAACAGTTATCTTATTATTTTAAAATTTCAGCAAAAACATTTTAATACCCTGACCATTTAAGTCTTGCACCCCTTTTAAGGTATAGAAGGAAGGCTTCTATACCTTAATAAATATTATAAAATATTCACAACACTAAAATAAAAACCATATCCCCTTAGAGAACAGTGTTTAACATCCTTTATTATTGTTTTATTTTTTATTTATTTATTTTTTGCCTGTATGGACCAAACGAAACCATGACCACAGATTAAAATAATAGGAACTGCCAAATTGCTATGCACTCACAAGGGAGTATCCTTCATTAAAACTGACATCACAGGGAGAGGGAGGGAGATTTTGGGTGCTGCTGGAGAAGCAAATTTGGTATAAATAGAAGAATCCACTCCTGTGAACAGGAGTTCCACGGACTTACAGGAGTTGGAAACTTACATATATACAGATTGGCCGGGACAGCAGCCCGACCCCCTCTGACTTCTGGAGCTCCGGCCTGCTGGTGGGTACAGCCACTTGCTACTATGGCTTTCTGCAGCAGCATAATGCTGGTTTGGGAGTGTGTGGTATTGCTGGAATGGGTGTGAGGAGAGGATCATTTATTTGCTACTTTGTATGTGTGTTAGTGAGTTCCTGGGCCACATTTATGAAGTCTGCAATTTAAACGGGAACTTTTCTGAGTGTTTACAAATATACTTGATGCATTCTTTAGTAATTTGTTATTTATGTTCATTTTATACAATGTGTTTAGATATATTGAGACAACATACTTTTTTTCAAGTGCTATGAGGAGATGTTTGTCCTCATTTCTTTGTCACTCTTTCATCATTGCTCTCATTTCATTATTTCTTTACAGGCTTAGCTTCAGAGAATGGACCTCAGAGTAACAAGCATTGTTCTTCTCCTTGTGGTACTGGCTGAGGCGACCCCTGACAGATACTATCATGTGAAGAAACAGCCTTTTCCTACAAAATCTCACAGTGAGTTTACTTTTGGTCCATATATACTTAATGTATTTCATAACTGTAATGTGGAATGAGTCAGAATATGTATACAGAATAACAGCAGCAGGTGCATCATTAAGAGACAGTAAACTAAGGGAGCTTGGGGTACATAGGGTGCCTAATACATGTACATATATACAAATGAATATGAAATTAGATGAACCTCTTTGCCACAAATGATCTTTCAGTCACTGAGGTAATTTGTGCATACACAAAGTCAACATACATCTAACAACTCTTTAGATATCTAGCCCCTCTTTAATTGCCAAATGTTAACTTCAAATAAAGTCCTTGTGCACAAATACTGTTAGTTAATTATTTTTCTGTTAGTATAAACCACAACATATACAATTTAATACTTTAGAAAACTGTAAAATCACCAAAACAGATGTGACCACTTTATACAACAGGCATTCCCAAAATAAGCCACACTGTTGTGTTAAATTATACCATCAGTTACTGGACAAGCACGCTTTCAAATTGGAGGGAAAAAAGGCTACTCCCTGTGTTTTCTAGATTGTCAAACAATCCAATCCAACTGTGCAACACCTATGACTACATATAATGAATTAAACAACATATTTTATACCAAAATATACCTATGCAGGAGTTTTTATATCATGATAATCATAATACTCATTACATATGTAAAAGTTAAAATTCAGCTCAAGTACAAAAAGGTGCTGACTACAGTATCACTTGCAATTTGGGATGTCTCTTGTCAATCACTCTTGAACCAAAGTGTACTGCAAATTACAAACATGATCACACACACGTTTGTTTCAGTATATTAGTGAGGATATATCCATTGTTTTTATATCAGGCTGATGTTTTCTATCTTGACCCCTACCCCTGAACTTTTACAAAACAATTTTTAACTTAAGATTTAAATAAAAACATATACATATAGCTTCTACAATTTATAAGCCATTTTAACTATTGAGGTCTAGCTGACTAGTCAGTGTTCAACAGGTTGCAGTATATTACTAAGGACAGCTAGTCAAATGTCATAGAAGTCAGTGCCATGTTACTGAGCCAAAAGTGTATGTTAAGTAATGTCTTACAAGCAATTTAAGAAGTTTCATTTTATTTTTAAAATTATGCAGAGTTGTGTATGATTTACCTAATATTTTTATCTTATTTTTAGCTGTTGCTGGTGAACCTGGTATTCCAGGTTCCCCAGGTGATCCTGGTCCCCCCGGCCCACCTGGCCCACCAGGAATTCCTGGAAAGGATGGTGTTGGATACACTGGTCCGATTGGTCCACCTGGACCACCAGGTCCAGCAGGATACTCCTCACCTGGTAAACCTGGAAGCCCAGGTTCACCTGGAAAACCAGGTGCACCTGGATTTCCAGGCGAGAAGGGACATCCAGGGCCTGTAGGACCTCAAGGTGCAAGAGGAGCGCCAGGATCACCTGGAAGCCCTGGACCTGCTGGCCTTTCTTCTCCTGGAAAGCCTGGACCACATGGTCTTCCAGGAGCAATGGGCCCACGTGGAGAACCTGGCTTAAAAGGTCATCCTGGAATTCCTGGACTGCCAGGCCAGAAAGGAGAACCTGGCCATGGTATTCCAGGAGGACCTGGTGGCCCAGGTCCAATGGGCCCTCAGGGGCCTTCTGGTCAGCCCGGTCAGCCTGGAATTGGAAAACCTGGACCAACTGGATATCCTGGAGAGCCTGGAAAGCCAGGAATGCCAGGTAGGGATGGGTCACCAGGTCCTATGGGCATACCAGGCCCAAAGGGTCATACAGGGGCACCTGGAATAGGAGCACCAGGAAAACCAGGCCAGAATGGCGCTCCAGGTCTGCCTGGGTCAATGGGACAAAAAGGTCCTCAAGGACCAGCAGGACAGCCAGGCGCTCCAGGTCTGCCAGGCACTGGCAAACCTGGATCATCTGGACTTCCAGGAGAACGTGGAGTGCCAGGAACCCCAGGTACAACAGGCCAAAAGGGAGAACCAGGGCCAACAGGTCACACAGGTCAGCCTGGTGCTATCGGCCCAATAGGTCCACCTGGTCCTCAAGGTGCTAGGGGATTTCAAGGAGAAACAGGTCCACAGGGAGCTAAAGGTGACATTGGTATGGTTGGGGCACCAGGCCCAAGAGGTGCAAAGGGTGAACAAGGAGCACAAGGCTTCTCAGGAAAACCTGGTATTCCAGGTGCAGCAGGTCCTCCAGGCCCAATGGGCCATATGGGACATCAGGGTCCCAAGGGCGAAGCAGGATTTACCGGTGCTCCAGGTATCCCAGGTAGCAAGGGGCCACCAGGTGATAAGGGACATCCAGGACAACAAGGGCCACCAGGTGGAAGGGGTGAAAATGGTATCCCCGGAGCAAGAGGACCAACAGGTCCAGTAGGACCGGCTGGTCCACCAGGGCTTAAGGGTCATCCAGGACTTCCAGGCCCCCCTGGCCCAGCAGGGCTCACAGCCAAGGGAATTTCTGGACCTCAGGGTCCTCCTGGCATCCCTGGTGCCAGAGGTCATGATGGTCTCCCAGGTCAACCAGGACCTCCTGGGCCACCTGGCCCCCCAGGCGAGATTGTTTACCACCATGGGAAAAGCATGCCAATTAAATCCCATGAGATGGTAATGCCTCTTAGTCACGAGCTGATGAAGCCATCCATGTCAGCATTCACAGCTCTTCTTACCACAGCTTATCCTAATGCAGGAACACCAATTGTATTCAACCAGATTGTGTACAATGGAGAGAACCACTATGATCCTCACTCTGGCATATTCACCTGTCAGGTTCCAGGACTTTACTTCTTTTCTTTCCATATGCATGTCAATGGAGCAAATGCATTGGTAGCACTTTACAAAAACAAAGAGCCAGTCCTGTTCTCTTATGATGAGTACAACAAAGGTTTCCTTGACCAGATGTCTGGCAGTGCTGTCCTTATGCTGCATACCCATGACACAGTGTACATCCAGGTTCCAGATGACCAGTCCAATGGCATTTATGCTGATGATAATGTTCACTGTTCTTTCTCTGGCTTTTTGATTGCCACAACGTGATAAACACACTCAAGAAAACCTCAATCTTTCTAATTCAAAAATTGTCTGCATTTATACTCATGTTCATGTTGCCCTGAGATAAAGTCATGCAGAGTAGAAAATGAAGACTAATTTAGAAAAAATGTCTGTAGCTTGTTGATCTACATAGACCTACTTGTATGGAAATATTTCAATAATCTCAATTATTATGGAACACCAATAAAAAATTATCCAAGAAATTAGACAACAGATATATTGCATTTGCCTAGAACCTGAACTGATGGTTATGTATTGAAATTGTGTTGTTTGTTTGCCTTTTTCCCGTGCCCACGTTTTAGCATAAGGTTCCCGTGTTTAGTATGCTTTGAAGACACAGTCTCTTAGCAGACAAAAGCCTCTTTAAGACAAAGGAGCTAGTTTTGAATTAAATGGATTTCAAAGTGAATAATAAAAATGAGTTTTTTTTTTTCTTCTTGTAACTCTGTAATGTCACAAGGTGTGTATTATAATAATTAACACAAATAAAGTTTCAGTGCCAGTGTTGCTGTTTGTGTTTGACTATAGTAAAAAGTTAAACTGTTCCCAAAAATAAGTGCTAATCCTAACCTTATCTTTGAACAACATAAGCAACAATATCTTAGACTAAGCTTAAAATGTAATTTTTATAGCATATTGAACCCATTATAATCAGTGATATTGTCTACACTGAATGAGGCGCAGCGCCACACGACAATTCCCGACCATAAACTGATACTCTGTTCTATTTCTGACAAACTTCAAGAGCTCATGCTACTTTTGACACAAAGAACAAATGGATATGCAATGTTGCTTTGTTGCGTCTGGTGTAGACATGGTGTAAGACCTTTATAGTCATTATACAATATCAGAATTCAATTACATTTTAAAATACTGATTACAAATGGTAAGATGGTTTAAAAGGGTTTTTTCTACATACCACGAAATGCAGATGTGTTGTAATTATGGTCAATTGCAGCAACAATGTCTTTCCAAAAGTCAGATGTGATTTCGGCTCCTCGCTAGGGTTAAAAAAAAAAATGCTTTAATTAATTAATTAATTATAAATGAAAACATTAAAAAAATCACAACATACATTTTTGTTGTATAATTTAACATTCACCATACAGCTAATTAACAAATGCTACTTAAAATCTGAAATAGAAATATAGCATTTTTGAAAAGCATTGAATTAATTAAATTAGTTTTACCTTATGCAACATATCCACCACTCTGGCACAGAGAAGAGCACCAGGGAGGTCAAAATAGTTGTCATAAAAATAGTATTTTGCTGCAACAAATGAGTGAACTAAATCACATATTTAGATAAAGACCATTATTTACATTATAAAAAAATAAATCCTCAAATTCAATAAACGTATAATTTCATTAGAAATTCTATTTGAACTAGCTTAAAAAACAACAACAACAACAACAAAAAAAAAAAAAACAGCCTTACCAGATCGTGTGTATGAGGTATTTAGGCTATTAAAATGCTTCCATTCTCTTTTTGGACCATAATGCTTTATGATGTCATCAGTACTCAGGTTTTTAGTGCCATGAGTTGCCCTACAAATATATTTTTTAAATATATTAACAGCTTAATTAACAGCAGTTTAGATATTCCTTATGTACAGTATAAATTATTTAAAAAAAGCTATAAAAATGTACTGCGGAGTAATCATTTAAACACAAATGTCAAATTAAAACTCACTCACCGCAAGACAGTACCATCCTCTGCCAACTTGACCAGGTTACCCTCCTCAAGGTCCACCACAAGACCTTTAAAACTGGTCACATGACAACAAGCAACTGTGTTTGTGTACTAGAGAAACAAACAACCTCATCCTAACAATTTACTAGTTTGTAACCCAACAACTTGCATAAACGACAAGATTATGGATATATATACAATACCTAATTAATTTATTTTCACAATTTGTCTTAATTACAAGAATACCTGCTTGAAACAAGATTTAATTTGTTCATATTTCAATTTTGAACATAAGCCATGTTCTTCAGATGTAGGGCACATATGTTTATTCTGATCCCAGTTAAATTTTTCAGTCCATACAACTTCAATGGTGTTGACCATATGAAAAATGGGCAGACAAGGTCATATGTTAATGAGTGGGTGGGGCTTATTAAAGTAACGGAGAGTGTCTGAGGGTGAATGAGTGTGCAGTGCGTACAAGTTATTGAAACTATGATATCATTGTATTCGAGAATATAATTATATTGTACTCGAGACGAGTCACGATGGCAAAATCTGTAAGCCAGCTTTAGCTTTTGCAGGAAGCTGCTGCAGCCTTGGAACAACCAGAGCAGAACACCACAAGCCAGACTGTCCTAAAAATCAGACTAAAATCTTTGTAACACAATTCTAAAACAATTATAGCCAGGGCTTGTCATTATCACCAGCTATGGCTATGCCAAGAGATGCGTAGGCCTACTGAATTATACATGCAGACACTCAAGCATAAGTTTTCCACAGCTGATTTTTTTTATTTGGTTTTATATAGCTACACATTATTTTTATATACGAAATATTAAATATGAAACATTTCCCGAGGTCCTCTGTGTCATAGCTGGATACAATATCTCTGCATAAAGCCATTGTGGGTGATAATGTCAGTGTTTCAAATATTTTAGCACACCCAAGGGGTTGACGTCACAAAATAGGCTAATGCATAAATGAACCTCATTGATTATGGTCTTAGTCTAATGGCTCGTTTACATCAAGCAGTAAGGTTCAGTTCAGTACAGTACAATACGGGATGGTAAACCCTGATCAGGCTTGCGTTTCCACCGCCAACAGTACCCTTACTTGGCTGCAAGGAAAAACAGCCAGAAAATACACATTGTGTTGCAACGGCATATTGTGTTGTCATTCCCCTTGTAGTACGTGCAAGTGACGATTTTCTGTCAACCAATCAATGTTCTGCAGTGAGTGTAGCTCTATCATTTTGGTACCGGTACTATTGGTACTATTGTGCTAGGAACCCCAACGGAAGGGTCCCAAAAAAGTGGTACGGTACGGTTCGGTATTTTGTTACCATTTACAACTTCTCACAATGGAAAAGGAAATAATGGATCGTTTCCACCAAGCGGTACGGTTCAGTACAGTACAGTACGCAGTTTTTGCCATTTCCATTGTCAGAAGTTGTGAATGGTACCTTAATTCCGAACTTTTTTGGGACCCTTCCGTGGGGGTACCTAGCACAATAGTACCGGTACCAAAAGGGTGGAGCTACACTCACTGCAGAACATTGATTGGTTGACAAAGAAGTGTTACTTGTGCGTGCTACAAGAGGAATACCGTTGCAACACAATGTGTATTTTTTGGCTGTTTTTCCTTGCAGCCTTTAGCCTTTGCTCAAACAAAGCTGCTGTATGTCCTACATTGTTGTTTACTGTCACTTTCTTCTTCACACGAAAATGACGTTGAACGCTACTTTCCGGCATACACCACGCCTATCAAATAAGGGTACGGTTGGCGGTGGAAACGAAAGCCGGATCAGGGTTTACCATCCCAAATCATACTGTACTGTACTGAACTGTACCGCTCAGTGGAAACGAGCCAAAACAGTGACATGGCCTACTTACGCTGGACAGTTTCTCTGGCTGAGGGACAGGGTTTGCCGCTTGGACATTCTGGCTTGTATGTTCTGCTCTTGTTGTTCCAAGGCTGTGACAGCTTCCTGCAAAAGCTGGCTTATAGATTTTACCATGATGACTCGTCTTGAATACAATGATCATGACATGAGTTTCAATAACTTGTGCGCACTACGCGCTCCGCACTCACTCATTCACCCTCAGACACTCTCCGTTAATCGAATAAGCCCCGCCCACTCATTAACATAGAATTTGCATACAGGTTGACTTTAAAAATGAAAACAATAACTGAAATAAGAGAGGAAATAAAATGAAAACTAAACTTCACATTTTAATTTGAATTGTGTCACTATTATTGCATGAGCATTAATAACAATCTTTGTAAAAACTGTATTTGTAGTTTCTTTTTCACTTTTGCCTTTTCATTTTAATATTCATTTAAAATAGTCTTGCTTTGAAATAGTATTAATAATGAAATGTCAAATCACCAATTGCATTTTATTTTTCAATTTGACAGGGATAATGCATCGTCACCGTGGAAAGGAAAATTAAAATGAAATCATTAAATTTTGCGTACTTTTAAAAACATACATTTACACACAAACTGACGACCAACTGCAATTTTCAGATGCCATCTTTATTTTTTTCATTCATTTATTTCATTCACTTTATTTATAAAGCACTTTTGCTCAGCTGTCACAGAATGGAAAGCACAGGATTGTGGGATAATCAAAAGCAGTGAAGGATACATCTATGCTGCCTTCAAAAACTTATGAAGGTATCTCAGGAGACAGAAAGTGAAGCTAACACTGGATTTGGATTCAGACATGACTTGATGGCTTCCTACCTTGGAATGCATCCTACAAAGGCAGCATTTTTAAGCTTTCGGATGCAGCCATAATCAAGCTAACATATATAATTAATTTATGGCTGAATATTAGGTATATAAGCATATTAGGTATCAAAGTATCAAAGTATTTATCATATAGAAAAATATCAGTTCTGCTGTTGTTCATAAATACCAGTAGTGATGTTGTATAATGAGGATGTTGTCATGACGCTGGAAATAGAGCCATCAGTGTCCGAATGTGTAGTGAGGCAGGGTCCCTACTGTCCCTTACCAGTGCCTGAATTTGTGTACACGACATACTAATTCACAACCTAGGGAGCTGATCGAGGGACAATTTACATGACATGTTTTCAACTAAAAACTTACAACTTTTTATGTGTTGGCCACTCATTTACACGACAATGGTGTTTTGGGGGCCTGAAAACAAAAACTTTTGAAAACGGGTTTCAATTTGCAAAATGGTAACATCATGCACATGCGTATTACGTGTTTACATGTTCTATATGCACATACTGTTTCTTTACAAAGTAGCAACTACTGGCCAAGCATGCATAATACAGCATTTTTCGCAGATGCACATGAACAGGGATTGTTTTGACAATGTTGTCGTCACTCTGTACGTAAAAAATGCAAAGGAAAAACTTTTTAGTACATTGTTGCGTAAACAGCCTGGGATGCACGGTGCACCTACTTATTTCAGTTAGGTAGAACTCTCACCTAACAAGCTCATGATCTGAATTAATATGTGTGTGTTTGTGTATGTGAGTGTGAGTGAAAGTTGTGTGTGTCATAGTAAATTAGTAACTGTTAAGTCTTGTCTTGAAGAACATGGTTTCATGCAGGTATTCTTAGTCATTTTGATTAATCTCTCTGTGTGTGCATTGCTGAAACAACTCACCAGAAATCCCAAGTAGCAGGTGTTAAATTAAGCAGATCTTTATCATATCCCTTGTGTTCCACGAGATACCGTGCAAAACTCTCATAGATCAGCTGCACACAGACATAAAAAGAAATAAATGCAAGTACTAACAGGAGGTACAGTGACAAGATGCCAGGCCTAACCATAACTGAAGCTTCACCTCGTGTTATTATAGGTAGGCTGCCCGTAAACTACAGGTGAGATGCAATCAATGCAAATGGTGAATGCATAAACGTCCTCCTAGAATGACAGATAAAGCAGACAATCCTCTCTCTCATTCTCACTGTTCTAACAAGGCCTGCAGAATAGATCGATCTTTTACATCAGCGCATCAACACGCGACTGTTCCACTTCAGTTCCAGTAACAGAACAAATCGTATACTTCTGATTTATTATAACAATGTGTCAGTGTTCGCGCACTGTAAGTCTTATTGTGCGTTTAAGGTCGATTGTGTCATGATATGCATGATGCCAGTACGACTCACCCTGGAGGTCTCCTTCAAATAGTATCGACAGAGCGTGTGGTCCAAATCAAAGCCAATCACATCACACTCCGACAGCGAGAAGTATTCACTCATTGTACAGCCTTTAGAAGGAATGGAAAAAGATTACAGAATCGTGATGTCTTGCAATGACAGCGATGACTTAAAGCTGTCGATGCAGCTCGCTCGGTGGCGGCAGTCTGCAATGTATTTGTCTGTTCTGCAACACGTGGGATAGAGGCGACAACAATGTCACAAAAGACTACAAGCCGCGTTTCTACAGAAACGGTTAAACGGAAGGCGCAGTCACCCAAAAACGTGTATCGGCATTTAACGCGGAAATACTATGCTACACAGTGCCGGTTATAACATTACATATTAACATCATGGATGTATGTATCATGCTTGCTTATAGAGGATACGAAGTTACAAGCGTAAGAATATATGAATATTCGCGCATTTCCGGGTGTTGTTACCGTAATAACCCGAGAAAAATGCACGTCACTTCTGATTATTGAACATTTGTCAGTTATACATGGGTGAAGCTGTAGTGTAACTTGTAAAGTAAATCATTATTCTCATGAATAAAGTACTGTAGTCACTGATTACAAAACCAAAGTGTGTGTATGTGTGTGTGTGAATTATTTTTATTTCCTCTTTTTCTGAAATTCCATCATGTTTTGTAGTCTGATAATTTCTGTATAAATGAGTAGGCTAAACAATAAAACCTCTAGCATACATTCAGGCAAGTGTCAATGCTGTATTGATTAATAATGGTTTTATTTATTCATCTAGGCTTTTTTTAATGTTTGGTTATATTATTTTTGTTATATTATTCTGCTTTGTGTCTTAGCTATAATTTTATTATAATTTAATAAAAAGCTGAAACTGGGATTTATTTACATTTTAGTCTAAATGTGTTCCTCAAAAGAGCCAGCAGTTGGCAGTGTTAAACGTGTGGTGTCAGAAAGAGCCAAGCACATTAAAGGACATTAAAGTTCACTTTAAAATGAAAATTACCCACAGATGGCAGTGAACGGGGCTAATGAGTTTGAAGCTCAAGAAAGTGCATCCATCCATCATAAATGTACTCCACACAGCTCGGGGGGGTTAATAAAGGTCTTCTGAAGCAAAGCGATGTGTTTGTGTAAGAAAAATATCCATATTTAACAAGTTTTTAAGTAAAATATCTAGCTTCTGCCAAACTGCCTTCCGTATTCAGCTTATGAAGAAAGTGCAACACTTCTCACAGTTCAAAATGCTTAAGCCATGTCCTACGCCTTCACACATTCAACTTACAAAAAAAGCGTAACTGACACAACATCGTTTTTTTGCAAGTTACGGAAGGCGGTCTGGCGGAATCTAGATATTTACTTTATAACTTGTTAAATATGGGTATTTTTTACATTATAGGCCATGTGGCTGGATGGAGACCATTTATCATTGAAGAAGTTCTAGCATATACAGTATGTTATCTAAACAACATGCACATTTCATATTTCAAAGCAGTAAATGTTGGAACAGTGTGCTTGATGCATGAGAACAAACCTCATTGCTTCTTGCAGAAGCTCAAATGTGCTGCTTAACACATGGCAATGAACCTCATTGGTACTCGCACATAAAGCAAGCATGCTTGAGCTTCCGTTTACCATAGTAGATGTGTGCATTGATGAATGTTTATATGTGAATAAAAGCCTAAATTAAATCTTTTCATCATATAAAGTGATTGTGTATCTTCAAATTTACTAAATTACGCAATTCTTATGGATTAGTTTTATGATCTCTTTATGAAATTTTTGAAGTGTCACATTTTTGAAGTGGTAGTCACATAGCTGTCAATGGAGGGACAGAAATCTCTCAGATTTCATTAAAAATATCTATGTTTTGAAGATGAATGAAAGTCTTACAGGTTTGGAAAGACATGAGGGTGAGTAAATGACAGAATTTTAATTTTTGGGTGAACTAAGGACTCCATACAGTGCTCGAATTGAGGTGGGGCTGGGGGGATCCTGGGACCCCCCATATAAGGTATTAGTAACCCCCCATAAGAAAGTCTGCGCAGGTATCCGTGATTCTGAATGGTGACGAGAGCATCGGAGCTGTTGTGCTGCACGCGGGGGTGAACATCAGGCTGTGGCAGACAGAGGAGACGGAGGTTCTGGAGCAGGACTTCAGGAGCCTGATCGATTCAGTTTCTTCAATTCCTTAAGCCAGCAATTACACACACACACACACACAAAAACAGTTGTTTTAACCTCTTTAATGCAGTAATTTGTCTGTTATTAAAAAAAAAAACAATAAACAAGTTGATCTGCTTTATCAGAAATGTTTTCTGAAAACACCTGCTGAAAAAGAAGCAACTTAACAAAAGGCAAGGGTCAAGAACCCAAACTAAGAGTCGGGAAGAGAAAGCTTCTTTGGCTACTGACTTTTCTGAGGGGTAACTTTCTCTCTCTCTTTCTTTCTACTATATTTATCCAGTCCATGTCAGGGCTTTTGTATTCCTTACCTACATAATTTTGAAACATGCACTCATTTTTCATTATTATTTTTAATTTTTTATAATTATTGCAAAGTCATCAAAGCTGCCTCGTGGTATCAAAACTAATTATGTTGTGAAAAATGTCGAAAATAAGTCAAAATGATCGTGCATGACATTCTTTTAAATATGTGAAACTCATTCGAGAAATCACCACCAGATGGCGCAAAGGGACAGTTAGCGCCATTGCTCTGTAAGGCTGGAATTGAGACTTCACTTGTAACTGAAGATAAAATAATGAAATAAATTAAACAGGTCATTTAAGGTCCTTTTAAAGACTTATATCAAGTCAAGTCATTTTTATTTCTATAGCGCTTTAAACAATACAGGTTGTCAAGGCAGCTTCGCAGTGATAAACAAGAAAATAGCAGAATCAATTAAACTCAACTATGGAAATTATGCTGTAAAGCAGCAGACAATAGTGTCACTATTTAGCTCAAATTTAGATTATATGTCTATAGTCTGCTTCACCACTGTCAAATCCTAGGAGATACAAATATTTGAGAGGCTGTGGGGAGAGGCAGGAAAAGTTTGGGTCTCATTTCTTGGTTTCATGTTGAAAGGGTGTTTGTTGTGAATATTTAGATCTGGTGACTTTGTTAATATATCTTTTGTTTAGCTTACGAGCAGCATTTAAAAGAAACATGACCATCTGTAGTCGGAAATCTACTAACCTTCTTGATACATTTCACATATTTACAATATTTGGAGGGGACTTACATGTTTAAAAAGTTGTTGTTCAGTGTTAGCTTATTACATTTATGTTGAAATTTTATGAATTTAATTTTTTATATTTTTCATAATTTGTCTGTAAATGTTTATATGTCCCAGGATACGTCGCCCCTTTGGGGGTATAAATTCATTGAAAACAGAATGCTTGTTTGGCAATGTGTATTACAACATTACAGCCAAAATGTTTAAACATTTATTCTCTCATAACTTAAACCTTCTTTGTAAAATTCTGTTGAACAATAAGTATAATGCCTACTTATGAATATATTGTATAATGCTGTATAATATTTAATACGCAAATTTCTAGGCCCTATAAATTATCAATACGACCAAAACTTTGCTGAAAAACGTACACAATCTACTTCATGCCTTCTGTACTCTGATTAATAGTTCATACTCTTTTTTATCAAGTAAAGTCCTTTTTGCTCAGAAATCTTTAATGATTTTTATCTTTAAGTAAATGTAAGATAAACATTTACTGTACTGAAGCAAATTGGGTTTACTTGATTATTCATTCATTATTTTTGTATGTTAAATATTAAAAATTCTTTTCACATTTTTTCATGTTAATGTAAATGTCAAAAATGACAACTTTTGGGGAATATTTTCCATCTCTCAATTATCATTGATTTGCAATGAATGCGTATACACTACCAGTCAAAAGTTTGGAATCGGTAAGATTTTTAACGTCTGCTCACCAAGGCTGCATTTATTTAATTAAAAATACAGTAAAAACAGTAATATTGTGAAATATTACAATTTAAAATAACTGTTTTCTGTTTGAATATATTTTATAAAGTAATTTATTCCTGTGATGGAAAAGCTTACTTATTACTCCAGTCTTCTGTCACATGATCCTTCAGAAATCATTCTAATATGCTGATTTGCTGATCAAGAAACATTTATGATTATTATCAATGTTGAAAACAGTTGTGTACTTTTTTTTTTTTTTCACGATTCCTTGATGAATAGAAAGTTCAAAAGAACAGCATTTATCTGAAATGCAGAGCTTTTGTAACATTATACACTACCGTTCAAAAGTTTGGGGACAGTAAGAATTTTTATTTTTATTTTTTTGAAAAGAAAGTAAAGAAATTAATACTTTTATTCAGCAAGGATGCATTAAATTGATCAAAAGTGACAGTAAAGACATTTATAATGTTACAAAAGATTATATTTGAAATAAATGCTGTTCTTTTTAACTTTCTATTTATCAAAGAATCCTGAAAAAAAATATTATGCACAAATATTTTGTACAGTTGTACACAATAAATTTTTCTTGAGCAGCAGATCAGCATATTAGAATGATTTCTGAAGGATCATGTGACACTGAAGACTGGAGTAATGATGCTGAAAATTCAGCTTTGATCACAGGAATAAATTACTTTTTAAAATATATTCAAACAGAAAACAGTTATTTTAAATTGTAATAACATTTCACAATAGTACTGTTTTTACTGTATTTTTAATTAAATAAATGCAGCCTTGGTGAGCAGATGAAACTTCTTTTAAAAACATTAAAAATCTTACCGATTCCAAACATTTGACTGGTAGCGTATATGCCATAAAAGCCTGATGTATAAATGTGTGTGTGTGTAATATGATACTCAACAAAAAACACATGCAAACTTATGTGTATATATACTGTATACATGCATGTGTGTTTTTTGTTAAGTATCATATTTATACATTAGGCTTTTATGGCTCATATATGCAATTAATTGCAAATCAATGATAACTGGGAGATGGACAAATAAATGTTCCCCAAAAGTCTGTTGTGTCATGTTTGACATTAACATTAAAAAAAAAATGTCAAAAGAATTTTTAATTTTTAATATTATAAAATTCCCTTTTGGGGATTAATAAAATTAATAAATCAATGAATCAATCAATCAATGAATCAATCAATCAATATATATATATTGTATTCCTGGTCAACACAAAAGCATGTTCTTTTATGTAAGCCTGCTTTAATAAGTGGTATATAGTTATAAATATTATTTTTTATATTATAAAAAATACTCAGCTGCTGACAATTACATGCACTATGTGGTACAGTACAAATATTTTAAGTGTCCCTTATTTTTCCTAGAAAGAAACAAGATTGTCCCCTATTTCCTCAATGGTCAAACAAATCAATGTAGGCCTACCTTAATCTTCTTAAGTTTCTAAATAAAAAAAGGCATAGATTGTAAAGAGTAGCCTAAACTTACTTGATTTTTACAATTAAGTTGTACAAATTGGTGTCATGCAATGACATTTGATTTAATTTACTTATTTTGTCGTGTATTCATTTAGCTTATCAGCTGCCTGTACACTGGAATACTCATTGCGTAGTAGGTGTAGTCTACTAGGTGGCGCGGCAATTGGAGACTCTGGCCTGAGGGCGTTTGGAAGAAACAACCTGTCTCAGAATCCTATCCGTTTAGCACGAAAATTTGTGTTACAAACTCTAACATCAGTTCTTAAGTTTTAACTTAAAGATAAATAATAAGTTTCTGTAAAACGATATCTTCCCTGACAGCACCGCGGAGCGGAGGATTATCTTGAAAGGTGTTTGAGGAATAATGTGACCAGGAAATGCAAACAGATTTTTGACTGCAAGCAATAAATCGCCTTCTTCCCTCTCGACAGGGCTGTGCTATCTCGTGTCACCGGTCAAAGTGTTTTTTCAAGCTCACAGAATGGACGAAACGCTTCGACTCAAGTCCACTCAACAATTACTAGGATAACATGGACACTATGGATCACTGAAATGCGATTTACTGCTTCAATTTAACTTGATCTATACATATGGGACAGATGAACAATTTCACGATGGAAGACTTAAGAGAAAGGGTTTTATTTTGCTGTCAAAACACTTTCTCGTGTTTCAGAGACCCTGCGACTAATACCTCACCTGCCACCGAGAAACGGCATATTGAAGTGATAAAAAATGATTTTGCGAAAGCGCCCAACAGAGAGTTACCACCGACACCTGTAGAGAAACCCGGCTACGTTTACGTTGCGCTGTACGACTATACGGCGCGTACGGATGATGATTTGAGTTTTAACGCAGGGGATAAACTGGAGCCACTCAATAAAAACGATGACTGGTGGTTCGCGAGAGGAATCACCGGGATTTCAGCAAACAAAGAGGGCTATATTCCTGCTAACTATGTTGCACCCTTAGAAAGCCTCGATGCTGAACCGTAAGTATCTGTGGCTCTTTAAAGCAAACCCTGAAACTGTAGCCTATATCAATTTAAAATAAATCTTTAAATGGATTTCATATATCTGTACCACTGATGGTATGTAATTTATGATTATTAAAGATGAGATTAGTTGGGGGACAGGGGATCACATCATGGTTTTGTTTGGAAGGATTTCCCTGACTGAGTGCCTTTCTCAACGCACCTGAACATGAACATTATAGTTTATTTACCATGACCTTCCTGAAAATTAATAAAATAACAGACAGCCATCACATCAGATTTACATCTCTTTTTTTAACCAGCAGTAAGCTACAACTGGCACTGTATGAAGTAGCATAATTGTATTACCCGTATTTTAATGCAGTGATTCTCATGTCTCCCCTTATCTAACACAGCTGATTCAACTCATCAGCTCATTAGTACACACTGCAAGTGTCTGATGAGGGAGACATGTAAAATATGCAATAGTTGGGGGTCCTCAGGACAGGTATTTTTGATTAAATCAGAGAGCTCTCTGATCCCTCCATATTTAATTACACATTTTAATGACCTTTCTGGGCCTTGACAGTGGTAATTAAATTGCTGTCTATGAAGGAGTCAGAGAGCTCTCGATTTTCATCAAAAATATCTTTATTTGTGTTCCGAAGATGAACGAAGGTCTTGCGGGTTAGGAACGACATGAGGGTGAGTAATTAATGATAGAATTTTATCAGAATTTCGACAGATTCTATCTCTGCATTGTCTGTTATTTCTTTAAGGGAAGCTGGTTAATGTTCAGAGGACAACCAGGAAGTATTGAGCCTGTTAATGATTCCTAAGCTTTGTACAATATAGGTGCCATAAATCGATAAAAAATAGTCACACCTTAAAAATAAGTAAATTGAAATAAATTGTTAAAATGAAACTTTAATTTTATTATGCTATAGACTTGTAATTGAGTTATTGAAAAGGGGTCTTTCTCTGTCAGTATTAGTAACTCTGATAATGATCAACATTTGTTGTGTGTGATATTATCTCTCACTTAAGGCTAGAATGCTGCTTTGTACATCACTTTGGCACAGTAAATAGTTTCTGACGTATGTACTTTCCAGTTTTTCCAGCTCTGCCACCAACTACGTAATGTGCTTTGAGTGTAAATTTGTTTTGTAGGGATTTGACATACTTTCAAATGAATAAATCCATTTGACTAGACTTTATTACAGTTCATTGTACTGCTGGTGTGTGACGTGTTGTCATGTCTCAGCAAATTTTTAGCTGTCTGATCCATGTTGAAGATTTAGACACTACTTAGAAACTACTAGAACCTACTGGACACAAGGTCTCTGCAGTGTGTATATGTCAAAAATCATAAACACTGAGGAGACCAAAGTTTAGTTTATGATATAATAAGAATCTCATAGTCTTTGTTTGAACATGCTTAATTGTTATCTAGACCTGTACCCTTGATGGTTCTCAACTGGCTTCAGAATTTCAGAACCCATGAAATGGCAGCCAACATATTAATAAATCGTACAGAAGTAAACTAAAATGTCCTTAAAAGCAAACACTGAAATGTATTATGTATTATGTTACTCATAAACAACAGCAGTAGTGTGAATTACCAGCCTAACATATGAAACAAACACTGGGCTATATTGCAATATTGCATTACTAAATATTGTGTTAGCCATTTTACCAAGTGACAGGTCAGTTTACACCAAATTGATGTAGAGTTTGATTGGACGCACAACCTTTGATGCCAACACCCACCCAAAAAAGTGTTTAAAATATGCTATCCTTTTTTTCTGACCAAATGACCAAGTTCAAGAACAGACCCCCACCAGTTTTTTGATCAGAATCACTAGTTTTTAGTACAAAGATTTCAGTACACCAAAGGAAAAAGGAAAAGAAATGAGATTCATTGTGTGACCTGAATATTGGGTGATATCTAGTTCAAATAACATCGTGCTGCTCTTCCACTGCAGGTGGTATTTTCCAGAAACAAAGCGCTTGGATGCCGAGAAGATGTTAACATCTCAAGAAAACAAGAATGGAGCTTTTCTAATCAGAAACTGTGAAAGCCAGGCAGGGGAACTCTCACTCTCAGGTACATTAACCTGTTTTTATTCCTTAATAATTTTCACATGTGCAGCTGTGAAACTATGAAAGTTATTATGGGGTTGTTTTTTTGACATCAAAAAAAAAAAAAAAAAGGGACTATTGCTCTCAAATCAGAAGATGTTTTTTCATATTATAAGTAATGACTTGGCAGATTGGTGTCTTTTCCTGCTTTGCAATGCAAGTAAGGCTGTCACTAATGATTATTTTCGTAATTGAGTAATCGGTTGATTATTTTGACGATTAATCGAGTAATCAGATTAATTTTTTTCTGGTAATAAAAGTAGACTTAAGTGAACAATAACCATTAAAATTACTTAAAATACATAGGTATAATGACAATGAGGCAATAATAATTGGTTCATATAAAGTATCAAAAGCAAGTGATCATGGTTTTATTGAACAAAAATACCCCCTAATATTCCTATATATGGCTTATCATTTGAAACATGTAAGTAGTAACAACTCTACATGTTCCCAGATGAACATTGTAAGCAACCCAAAAACACTTGTGGTATTTTGACGTTAATCGACACGGGCAAATTGCAATCAAGGATGTTTTTAAAATCGAGTAATCAGATTTAATCAAGGAACCGTGACAGCCCTAAATGCAAGTACTAAAGAATTTTATTCTACGAATGTTTTCCAAAAATTCATTATTGGTTATGAGAATGCTGAAGTGTCCAGTTTTCTTAATGTTAGTGGAATTTTTTTTTTTTAAGGTTAGTATGATGTCCCTGAAACATACTTTCAACTCAATGTTATAGGAATGTTGATTTGTAACATTCCAAGAACATAAAAATGTCCAGTTTCCTTAATGTTAATAGAATATAATTTAAAGGGTTACTTCAGTGGTCAACGCTGTTCACGTGAGCACCATGACGCATGAGTGTGATGCTGACATAGGAGCCGGCCAATAATTAGCCGCCGTTCTGATGTAGAACCTAGAAGAACCTTCTCGTCGCTTCATAGCATTAAGTTTGAACCACTGTAGTCCTGTTGATTATTTTAACAATGTCTTTAATATTTTTCTGGATCTTGAATATGGTTTTTACGTTGCTTTCTACAAGTTTTTTTTTATTTTTTATAAAAAAATCTTCAGATTTCATCTTAATTTGTGTTCCGAAGATGAACAAAGGTCTTACAGGTTTGGAACGACATGAGGGTTAGTAGTAATGACAGAAATTAAATTTTGGGGTAAACTAACCCTTTAAAGGTTAGTATGATGTTCCTGAAACAGTGGAACACCTGCTGTTGACAAGCAAAATCACTGAAGGAAAAAGAAATAAGATTAGAAATTACAACTGACTTCCAGCCACAGCCTTAGATGAAATCAACTGCAAATAAAAGAAGACATTAAATCTCTAAATATCTCAGCAGAGAATGATTAAACAACTCACAGCATTACATCTTCACTGTATGAGATCTTCCAAAAATGCTACAACCTCTTGTGCAAAAGTTGAGATACACTTAGACATCAACGGTCATCATACGAACCTCAACAATGGTGACAATCAAAAAAATATTCATAGATAAATATTCATGCTGCACTGCATGCTGGGAGCCATGAATGAGTTTTGTTTGCTGACATGAAGCATGTCACAAGTGTTGCGTTTCATATGCCGATTGTTGATGTCTGTGAGTGTTTAAACAGCTCTGTAGTTAATAACTTAATGCACACAATATGCTTTTATAATTTATAGTATTGTGAATCACTCCCTCAACTGATTTGTTCAAAGACTCGGATTCATTCAGGAATGAACCACTAGTCTACTCTGTGCACCTATGCTGCGAGTCGCACGATGATCTGTGTTTTTGCTTTAAAAGTTTAGCTGGCAGAAAAAAAATCATTGTTTTGAGTGACATCAATTAATACTTAGTGTTAATGAAAAAGACTCAGTGTATTGCTCAAAACAACTGTCAGGACTGCTGCTCTGCACTTTATACAGTTTAAATACATTCTCTCCGCGCCGTTCAGTGCGTCGCACAGTTTTGGCCCAAAGATTTCAAGAGTTGGTCAGCTAAATAAAACAGGCGATGTGCCAAAGGTATTTGTGACAGCAGATGCAGCGTAAATTAATATTTAATATGATAAACTAATTTTCCGGCACACAAATTTATGTGTACACAGAAAAAAGCTCTGTCTATATTTATATATGTTCTTGAGAAGGGTCAAATATGTGATAAATGAATGTTTTCTTCGTTTTTCCGTTCAGAATACAAAAACGAGAAAACTAATTATCCGAAGGTTCACGGACCACATTTGTAGATTGTTTAATTTATACAGTGAAGACTATGTGGTTTTAATTTACATTTGATTATTCTGACTTACCTGAAAAACATTGACTAAAAAGCTTTGTTTATTTCATTTGTTCTATTTTCATCTTTGTTCTGTTGTATTTATCTATGCTTGTAATTTATTATTTTCTATGCAGATTCACTCCCCTACAAAATTACCCCCATCATTCTAGAATGACTAATTCTTTCCAAATGGAGCTATTCATCTAGTGAAACTGTGTTCATATCGCAATATATATTGCAGAAAAACAAAATATTGCAATATCAGTTTTTTTTCCAATATCGTGCAGTCCTAGTACTACATACTTTTGTTTTGCTCAGAACTCAAACCTGCAAAACTTGCTGGTTATGGCCACATGATCTGTTATTTCCCGTAGCTTCACATGTATCAGCATGTCTTTGCTAACTCTTTAGTTTTTAAAAATTAAAAAAAGAGGTTGAGTGCACAGGAAATACCAACCCAGTCTCATAGGAAAGAATACCCGTGGGAACGTTTTCGCAAGTCGCCAAAATACGTACCAATGCGTACATATCACTGCAGTTTCCAACAGGAATGAACGCTAGAGGCAGTAAAACGGCAAGCACTTTTTTAATCGTTTTCATAGGCTACACAGTTACGATTACGGGGTCAGATTATGGATTAATAAAGACTCATTTTCATGTCTCCTTGCACAAAATTATGTTATGACTTCAAAACGTTTTTTTTTTACCAAAGCACATGATTTGTAAACGAATATATTTTGGACTTTGCATCGCTTAACCAGCTCCATATGTTTCGCTTTTCTGACATAACAAGCTTGCTCGGTAGCTCAGCTGATCCGGAGTTGGACTTAAAGGAACACTCCACTTTTTTTGAAAATAGGCTCATTTTCCAACTCCCCTAGAGTTAAACAGTTGAGTTTTACCGTTTTCGAATCCATTCAGTCGATCTCCGGGTCTGGCGGTACCACTTTTAGCATAGCTTAGCATAGTTCTTTGAATCTGATGAGACCAACAGCATCTCGCTCAAAAATGACCAAAGAGTTTTGATATTTTTCCTATTTAAAACTTGACTCTTCTGTAGTTACATCATGTACTAAGACCGACGGAAACTGAAAAGTTGCGATTTTCTAGGCTGATATGGCTAGGAACTATACTCTCATTCCGGCGTAATAATCAAGGAACTTTTGCTATTTTCAAAAAAAGTGGAGTGTTCCTTTAAGACGAGGAGGCCCTGGGTATGAATCCCGTGAAAGGAATCCCGTGAAATCCCGGATGCTCTTTATGTCACATTTGCTTTTGTTAACACTATCGGGTAGATTTAGGTGTAGTAGTGTTGGTGGTACGTTATTTTAAAACGCAATGGAGTGCAAATGTCAAATCAGAACTGCTGTGATTCGTAGAAAAACCAACGTCATAAAAACGTACCATATTCACGTTTCTCTGTTCCGGCAAAAAAAAATGAACACGCTTTTAGCGCCACTCAGTGGACATTTCACATCGAAACTGCAGCGATATGTACGTATTTGTACGTATTTTGCGACTCGCGAAAACTTTTCCACGGGTACGTTTTTCTAATGAGACTGGGTTGCGAAATACACAAAGAAGAAAGATCCTATTTGAACAAGTACATCCAACATTAGCCAGAATAGCACATTTAAAACAAACCCTAGTATGTCTGTTTCGCTTTTTCTAAACTTGTGTCAACCGTTACATTTATTACCACAAACTACTCAATGTAAACTTTTTCCAGATTTAAAGACCAGTGATAAAGCCTAAATATCTGCCCATGTAAGAGACTCATTTTCACTTGTTTATCAATTAAATAAATGCCAGCAATCGACATGATGTGATCATTATTTTCATCTCATCATACCACTATGAGTAATTTGTATTTGTTTCATGCTAAAATGTGGATGCTGGGTTAAAAGATTTAGCTGTAATCAAATGCACAACTTAAGTTAAAGAATTTGAAATGTGTTTTTTAAACCATGACTGGAAAATCTGCTTCCTGATTAGTGACAAGAAAGAAAAACAAGTGTTTCCTCATTCCAGAGTCTTTGTGTCATTTCACATGTTTTTTTTATTTGCTCATAATCTTTAACAAGATTGACATTTGAGGATCATGAGAGGGAGACTTGTGATAAGGACTCTGCCCAAGGTTCCTAGTTATAGCAACAGCCAATGTGACTAAAAGTATTTGATTAGTGATTACTCACCAGCTCATTAACACTACACTGTCCTGAGCTTTCAGTGCCACTCCCTGTATCACAGATCAACCATAAACTACGCAGAGCTTAGACTCAGCCTAATTCCTCAGTCCAGCAATGAAATGTTGCCACTATTTTTCTAAATTTGAGAGTGTGCACTTTGTTCTCCGATGAAATGTATAACCTAAAGAAAAAATGGTAACACTTTTTTTTAGGGTCTTTTAACTATTTGCTTATTAGCTTGCATATTACTAGAATATTGGCTGTTTATTAGTACTTATTAAGCACATATTAATGCCTTATTCTACATGCCCTTATTCTACATTCTTAATCCTACCCAATACCTAAACTTAACAACTACCTTACTAACTATTAATGAGCAGTAAATTAGGAATTTATTGAGGGAAAGGTCGTAATTAACAGTGAATATGTGTTCCCTATACTAAAGTGTTAGCCATAAAATGATCATGATAAAGTTTTTTGTGTCAGTCAATAATGATAATTATCACGATAAAAGTTTAAAAGCAGAATTTTGCTCCTGAATGAAAATTGTAGAAACCAGACAGTTAATTGTGGTTTTAAAGTACTCTTTATTGTCAGAACATCACAAAAACTTGACAAACAGGTGAACATTTCATAAATCTGAGGTGGTATATTTAAAAAGATTATAAATATAGCTGCAAGCAGCCATTAAGGGGCCAAGCACAAAGAAGGCATGATAAGTCATGCCAACAAGACTGGGAGCATCAGACCAACTGCAACAATGAGCAATTAAAGACCTATTAAGATGATTTTAGGCAAAATAGATGAAAATGCAGAGATGCAGTCTTAAGAGTCATTTTGGCATCATGCCTCAAATTCGGTGCTGTGGTATACGAAAATGATTTCGACTATCGAGGCAAAAGCCATAACTTTTTGCCGTTATGGTCTGAAGATGATAAGATCCGATTTTGGTGAAAATCGGACAAACGGTCTGGGAGGACTTTGAAAAAGTAGGTTTTTAAAGAAAAACAAAATAGCGGACAGAAAGTTCGGCCAACTATTGGTATGTTCTCGGCATGACCCAAGGAATCTATTAAGACCAGTACAATAGGTTAATTTATTCAAAAGTTATTAGCATTTCATTGTAACTTTTGACCACAAGGTGGCGCTGCCCCAAACCTTTTAAAGTACTGTCAGCGCATGGTGCCGAAGACCCATACCGAGTTTCGTAATGATACGCTAATGCGTTCATAAAATACAGCATTTTACAACAAAATTCAAAATGGTTGACAACCAAAATGACTGGATAATTGGATTGAATTGGATGTAATTCGACTCCACATGATGCCCCGAATCTAACGAGGCCACTTGTATTATTTTTGGGCTAATCAGTCAGAAGTTATGAGCAAAAATAGCCATTTTTCATATCTCTGGAGCAGCGCCAAAATGCAGCATATAACCTCAGGTCATGCTTGTGATGACATGGACCAAGTTTGAACTCAATACGATAAAGTGTTGAGGAGATACAGCCTTACGTCTATTTTCACAAGCGCTACATACAATTAGTTTGTGCGTTTTTGAAAGCGGTTTGTCAAATCGACTTAAATTTCGTAACTTTTTATCGGCATGGTCTAAAGATGATCTGGTTCAATCTTTGTAAAAATCGGATCAACGGCCTAGGAGGAGTTTGAAAAAGTAGATTTTTCAGAAAAGTCTAAATGGCGGAAAAAATTTCATGACAGAAAATGACGTCATAGGGTGCAATTGAATCAGCTTGAGTTTTGTTTCTAGTCCTTACGATTCAAAAGTTATTAGCATAAATGTGAGTGCAAATTTGGACAGCTGGTGGTGCTAAAGAGATTGAGTTAGAGACTCCAAGTTTGCTATGGTGACAGTTCAGACTGTCCTCTATCTGTGTGCCAAATTTCACAACTTTTTAACATATGGTTCTATGGGCTGCCATAGACTCCCAGAGCAGAAGAAGAATAATAAGAAGAAGAATGCCAATGATTACTACGCACCTTCGGTGCTTAGCCCCTAATGATATATATTTTTTTTCTACATCAAAATAGGCATGAGTTTTTTAAATGACTCTGCATACATTTTCTTCAAAGGACTGACCAGTTTGTCTTTAAATAGCTTATATATGTCAATTGTCAGACCATTAGAGCTTGCTGATTTACCATCCTTTAGCTTAGATATAACGGTTTTGGTTGTGCAGCAAAAGCTAGCAAAAAGCTAGGATATGTTACAGTATATTCAGGTACAGACAGAAGGTTGTTCTAATTTTATGTCATGTACCTGAGTGTTCCTGGGCGAATGCTTAATATTAATGTGAGCCAAGTAGAAAATAGAAAGTGATCAGCATGAATGATATTCAAAACAGTAAGCAGATGCTGCTTTGATTACGGTTTGTGTATCTGCAGCCTGCAGTCCCGGTCTCCCTTTCTGAATTACGAATATAGACAAACATAAATGAAAAAATCAGAGATGGTAAGTAACGAAGTACAAATGTTTGTTACTGTACTTAAGTTGATTTTTCTGGTATCAGTACTTTACTTCACTATTTATTTTTCTGACAACTTTTTACTTTCACTCCTTACATTTTCACACAAATATCTGTACTTTCTACTTCTTACATTTTCAAACTAGGCTCGTTACTTTCGTTTTAATCTGTATTTGGTGGCGTCTCGTGCTAGCGACTATTAGCAGTAGCAACCCATTACTATCATGACTCAAAATACTGTATGCTAAAGGACATCATTATTATCTATTGTAAAGTTATAGTAATTTAGCAGACAAATATTCACATGGTTTTATAATAGGTTTAGTAATGGCTACTTCTTACTTAGGTACGTGTCAGAGCCCATACTTCTTTACTTTAACTTGAGTAAAAACATGCAGTCAGTACTTTTTTAAACACGAGTATCTGTACTTGAGTGAAGGATGTGTACTTTTGCCATCTCTGGAAAAAATAGACAGCGGGCTCCTTACACGCAGGTACAGAACGAGCATGCTAGCTGACGATTGTCTGACTTTTTTTTTTTTGTAAAAAGAGAATTTAGCTTGATTTTTTTGTTTTTCGTTCATAGGTAGAAAAACTAATAAGCAGCTTGAATATTCGATTTCTACACGTGGATGGGAATTAACCGCCCGTTTCTGCTGATTGGTCAGCAGAAGATCAAACTGTGCCAAAAGATGCGAGGTGCATTCATATTTATTAAATAAACACCTGTAATAGTCTAGCCTGTTTCTCTTACATGTGTAGAGCCATAAGTGAATTTGTCTACACAAATACAACATTAACAAACATTATAAGCAAATTTAGCATGTAGGCTATGTGTATTTTACTTCCCATCACTCTAAGACAAATCTTTAAATGAATAGTATTAAAAAAAAAAAAAAAACAAGAATGAAAACATTTAAGTAGCCTTGTTGGCCTATAATAAAATATGGCCTGCATTGCAGCCTATAAAAATAGCCTATATATAGTGCCATTGGTTACATTTTATTTTAAATGCCAAGCCTAAACAAATTTATTTAAATCTCTTCTTATCTTGGATGCTAAACTATTTATGAAAAGAAGGCTCATATTTCAGTCGGGTCCTAATATACACGTAAATCAGCATCTTCACAGAGAAATGAGTTTGGAATAACAGCAAGTGACAGATGATGATTGACCGGCACCTTTGTATTGTACAACAGACAAATTAAATTAAACAGAAAAACTTTTTATATGTTTGGTTAACTGTATTTTATTTTGATAATGAACAGCCTGCGATGTCAAGTCAGCACTGCCAGAACTGATATACTGTGTGAGCGTGATTACTTGGTTTTTTTTCTCAGAAGGGGAAATAACTTAAGGAAATACTCTTTATAGTCATACAGATGAGAGTAGGACATTATTCAAAATGGTAAAATGTATTTTTTTTATTTGGGTACATTCAAAATGACTACAAAATGTCATGCCTTTGAAAAATAAAGAAAACATCAGAATGCGCTGGTAGCGCGTCTGGATCTTCACGGCACAAACAAAAACTAAAACAAAGCGAATACTTGACATGCCTACAGTACTTTTAAAAATCTACATTTAGATTATTTGACGTTAAATGCATAATATAAGTCACTGATGATCGCATGTGATGATAATGTGACTTACAGTCTGGAAAATACGGTAGGCTATATAGCAAATTATATTTGGCACTTTGAGAACCCCTAGTCTACACAGAAGAAAGCCCTGTCTAGGCTCCGGGACGGGTTGTGTCGAGTCATTAATTATTCTGGTTGTTTGATGAGAAAAAGAATAAATGTATTTGCAATAAACACGTTAAGAATCCGTACAACTGCAGCAACGGAGGATCTTCTGCTGACCAATCAGCAGAATGGGGCGTTTAATTCCCGCCCACGTGTAGAAATCGAATATTCAAGCTATTTATTCGTTTTTCTACCTATGAACGAAAAATCAAGCTGAATTCTCGTTTTTTGTTTTTTTAAAAAACAAAAAAGGAGCCATTTTCTCATTTTTCTACTATCAATATTAAATCAAAAAATGACTGAACGAATGATACACGGATTTGTGTCCCTACCCTTAAATGACTGTAAAGATTTGTGAGGACATAGTGGGTGTGTCAGATCCGTGTCATGTGTGGCCAGTCTTAAAGTGACAGCAGCCTAATGAACCTGCTGCTGTGATGGCTGTCATAAATGTTAATCAAAGAACAAAAAAAAAGAGAAAATCAATCACTGCTCTTGACTGAACTTTTAAAGCTTTAATATGAATTAATCTATATTTAATTTATAATTTATGCAGTGAAGATTGTGAAGTGTTTGATAAATGTATTCAATTTCTGTATATTTCCTACCTTAGATAAAATATTTTAAAAAATATATATATAATAATATTGAAAAAAAATAATTTTGGGTGTGATTAATTGCGATTAATTACAGAAAAAAAACTGTGATTAATTAGTTAATTTTTTTAATCGATTGACAGCACTAGTTAAATAATATTATTTGGTTGCTTTGCCTTTTTTTGATGTGCACAATGTCTCCTGCCATTGAAAGGCCATTTAGCAAAACAATGCTATTCTGATGCTTTTGATTGGTTCTCTTGTTTGAATTTGCAGCGCACCACATCTGCCAATTACATCAATCCACATTGCCACTGAAAGCTTTAGGCTACAACCTAAGAGTTGCCACCATGGCAAATGATAGAAAAGCGTTCCAGTGCTGGAAATTTAAAAATCATTTAATCCAAAAATTCTGTATTTAAAGGGATAGTTTATCCAAAAATCTTCATTTACTCTCAAGATGTTCCAAACCTGTATTCATTTCTTTCTTCCGCTGAACACAAAAGAAGATATTTTGAGGAATGTCAGTAACCAAACAGTTGATGGGACCCCATTGACTTCCATAGTATTTTATATTTTTTTCTTGATGTGCACTCTGTCTGTTTTGCAGTGCTGGACAAAGGAAAAGTGAAGCATTATAAGATCAGAAAGTTGGATAATGGTGGCTATTATGTGTCAAGGACTCGGAATTTTTCTACGCTGAGAGAACTAGTGGAGCACTACTCCATGCATGAAGATGGCCTCTGTGTTCGTTTGGCAGAACCCTGCAAAAAAGTGTGTTGATAATCTTTTCTGTCAAAGAAAAAAGTTTGAAGGGTTTATTTTGCAAAAATAATCAATATTAATTGAGAGAAAGACTACATTTTCTCACGTAATGCATACATAAAAATAAATAACATGAGGTATTAATTTGAGATAGTTCTTTGATTTTGTTCGAAGAGTGTGAGACAATAGTGAACAATTTACAAAAGTATTTGACTGCAGAATACACTAGAGCAACTGACCAATTAGAATAGTATGCCAGAGAGTTATTCAATTCAATGTTCAAATGAATATTCAATCAATACATGTTTCCTTGCTTTTATTTGTGTCTACACTAGACAATTGCTCCAGAGACTCATGGTCTATCTTATAACACTGTGGATCAGTGGGAGATCTCGCGTTCCTCTGTAAAACTCCTGAAGAAGTTGGGAGCGGGGCAGTTTGGGGAGGTCTATGAAGGCATATGGAATGACAGAACAGCTGTTGCTGTCAAAACACTCAAACCAGGTACACACACAAACAGAGATAAGATGGATACACATATGTATGATAGACATACAACTCCAAACATACATGCATATGGCTTGCTATAGGTCTTCTGTATGTGCTATAGGAACTATGGATCCAAAAGACTTCCTGCGAGAAGCTCAGATAATGAAGAAACTCCGTCACCCTAAACTAATACAGCTATATGCTGTCTGCACTATGGAAGAGCCCATCTACATCATCACAGAGCTCATGAGCCACGGAAGCCTTCAAGAATATCTGCAAAGTAAGACACACTCGCACATGCTACAATTCTCAAACACGATGATGACAAAAATCATAAATGTCCGGTATTTCCCTTACGCAAAGAAAATATATTTCCCAATATATGAATGATCTATATATTAAATGATTTAATGGTATATTTGAACATATACAGAATAATTTACAGTATTGTGTTAATATATTACAATATATTGAATAATACATAAGGAATTGCCACTTTTCATACATTGAAAAATATGTGACAATATATTTACTAATATAACATAATGTATGTAATTTTATATTTACTTATATATATACACTTATATATTAATATATTGCAGATATATTTACACATGCAGTATATATAGAGAAATATATAATGTAATATTTCTTATATTTTATGATTACTTACATTATAAACATTTGATATTTTTATGCTAGTTAACAAAAGCACAAGCACACCTGCATGTACTAAAGTATTTAGCAAAGCATTTAGTAATTCAGCTTTTTGAATAAAAAAAAAAAAAATCAATTATAGATCAATTATACACAAAAGAAAGAAACAAAAAGAAAAACAATATGAAATACAAAATATAGACACAACAGGAGCAGGCAAAAAGGGAAGGTTGTTTCATAATTAGTTAATGTAATTGTGATTTATACAGTAACTGATGTTGAATTCTAAGTTGTTCTAATACACCGTATGTCATAATCTCTGTGTTTGTCTTTGGACTTTTGTTTGTTTTGGAGCGTCAGGAATCCGCTTCTTATATGAGGGGCTCTGTCATGATCTCTGTGTTTGTCTTTGGACTTGTTTCACTTCCTGTCTCATGTGCCATAGTTGTATATTTGTAGTCCTTTGTAGTTTTTCTAGTTGATTTAGTTCTGTGATCATTCCCAGGTGTGTCAATTTAATTATATGGGAGTATATGGGAGAATTATTTTTTGTGATTATTATGGATAATACTTTTAATTATTTATTGAACATTTGTTATTTATAATATTGCTGTTGGCGTCATATAAAAATAATAAGCCATTGAAGGTTGTTTGTTAAAACAAATTTTAAACAACACAGTTGGTTGAGTTAATATTACTTGTTGGGTTGGCCAGGCGCTACATGTGTTTCAATTTCACATCAGAGCCACAACGTTTACACTTTTCGGAGAAATAAACCTTTGAATGACTTAATTACCTGCAAAGCACTGCTTTGATGGCAGAAGGGGTCATTTACGGACAAGGAGATGGAGAGAGGGAGGAACACAGTTTACACTGGCCATGATGCTTCCTTATTGCCATAATTTAAATGTCAATCATGAATGCAGACAGTAACAGGTATAATACAGTTGCGGTCATATTTACATACACCTTGCAGTGTTTTTTTTTTTTTTTTTTTTTTTAATCAAAATAAGAGGGATCATAAAAATGCCTTCGTTTCTGAAAGGTAGTAAATAGAAAATATGATGTTAAAAAAAAAAAAAATAGGCATTCTTTTTTCTTTTTAAAAGTTTACACACCCAGCTCTTAATGCATCATGTTGCCTTCTTGAGCACTTGTTAATGTTTGCAGCTTTTGTAATAGTTTGTAATAGTTAATGTTTGTCCCTCAATTGTCCTCAGTGTGAAAAAATGGATCTCAAAACATTCACTGATGGAAAAAATTCAAATTTGCTGAAGAAGCTGGAAAACCAATGTATTTCTGAAGAACAGTTAGCAGTTTAACATCTCTGGACAAACAAGGGACTCATGAACAACTATCACAAAGCAAAAATCATCCTTGTAACAACACACAGTATTAAGTATGTAAACTTATAAACTGTAATTTTCTTAAATTCAGCTATTACTTTGTCTTGTGGACTACTGTTTATATAAACATTTTTGTTATTTGAAATAGCTTATTAAGAGCTATACTAAATAAACAAACATGATCTCTCTTGATTTGTTAAAATATGAGTAATTTTGCAGAATCTGCAAGGTGTAATGTAAACTTATGACAACTGTAGATCAGAAGGTATAATAATGGCTTAAATATGCTGTTTTGAAGCATGGCAGCTGGTTTGAGCTGGTTTAAGCTGGTCCTTAGTTGGTCCTTAGCTGGCATGAGCTGGTTAAAGCTGGTCAAGTGCTGGTCCTAAGCAAATAGCTCCAGCTCAGGACCAGCTTATAACCAGTTCAGGACCAGCTTAAACCAGCTCGGTCCGAGCAACTTTTCAACAGAGATTTTGAAAAATTGCTTACTGCACCTTTAAGGCTCTTTGTAGTTGTAGTTGTTTTGTTCTGTCTCCTCTCTTTTTTTTTATGTTCTTGTTGTTTCTCTTCCCTTCAGTGATTCTGCTCAACCATCACTTAATTAGTCACTTAATTATATAATTATTATCCAGTTATCATCCTGGGAACTAGAAATTTGCTATAACTAATTCAGTTTGAGTTCTGCTTCAGTTATTGAGTTCACATAACTTTCAGTACTATTTGAGTGCAATGAATTCATTTTTATTTAGTACATTGTTAGGTTTGACAGTGTAGACACGGGGGAAAGGTGGGACTGATTCTTAGGGCCCAGAGTAATTTTTTATTGTTAATAATTTTTTATTTATTTGAATTATCCATATTATAGTTAGGTTTGACAGTGTAGACACAGGGGGAAAGGTGGGACTGATTTTTATGGCCCAGAGTAATTTTTTATTGTTATTAATTTATTGAATTTTTTATTGAATTATCCATATTATAATATATTATATAAATTGCATATTTCATAAAGGTTATTAACAATCCATAGGTTCTTGAGGTTAGATTATTTTGAAGCCACAGTTAATTTGTAAATAAAACAGAATATAAACTTACAGTACGCTAAATGTCCTACTTTTCAGGTCATATTTTTTGAGCAATCAAATATTTAATTTTTAATGCATTAGAGTACTTGACTAAAGAAGCATGCAAAATGCTGTTCTCTCTGACAGTGCTGCTGAGGTTATGACCCACATCATGGTCATGGATTCAGACAAAGCTGTTGATGGAGGGTCTGCAGCCCACTTCATTTGTCAGCACATCTGATACCACATATCGGATGTGTGTTAACTGTATTTAATGCCTATTCTATCTCTTTCTTTCTCTCATACAGAAGACAGAGGTGCTTCTCTGCAAATGTCTAATCAGATAGAAATGGGAGCACAAGTGGCAGCCGGCATGGCATACTTAGAGTTGCAGAACTATATTCACCGAGATCTTGCAGCTCGGAACGTTCTGGTGGGAGATAACAATGTGTGCAAGGTTGCCGACTTTGGCCTGGCACGAGTTTTTCTGGTGAGAAATAGTCTAAATTTTTATATATATATATATATAAAGGCTTGACCTCTCAGCTTGCCTATAGGGCAGTGGTTCTCAAACAGGGGGTCTCAACCTAAAAATGGTTCACATGTCTCTCATGATAGTGTCGCGGACAGCAGGGAAAATATATGTAGGGTAAATGCAAAGAATAACAAGCAACTAATGCTGGTTTTACACTGCAAGCGTAAGCAACGCATATTTTTTTCTGTTTTCTTTTTTTCTAGTGTAGACGACATGCAAACTGAATGGTTGTAATTCATGAATGCTTTGGAATACAGATCTAAGGTCTATTTTGAAAGAAGACATTTGGCAAATTATTGCTGAAGTGGAATCACTAAAAAAATTAAATATGAAAATGTTATATAAGTTTAAATGTGTTATGAAAATGTACAGAATTATGTATTAGCCCAAAACTAACTAAATAAATAATAATATCAAGTCTAACCAAGTTTTATGCAAAAAATGCCTTTTCTGAGAAACTTTTAGCTAGAGACCAGATTACTCCATCAACATAGAAACTAGTATATTATTATATTAATATATAAATATATATATTTTAATTTAATTAGAAAATGAACATTATAATTCTGATTCAAGACATGAGGATAGAATACATCATTTCATACAACATTTAGCTTTTTTTTTTAAAGTATGGTGTATTGTAAAAAACTTTGTAAAGTAAACTAGCCAGAAAATATGATATATAAACATTATTTTAGTTATTACACAAAGAGATATATAGGCTGCAGCATACCCAAATCAAACCCGAGTTTGCTGTCTTGTAAACGTGCTCGCGGCAGATGATGTAAAACACAAAGCTTACCTCATTCATTTGCAGCAATGGATGACACGAGGCTTTTATTTATTTATTTTTAATTATTTACATTTATATGCAAATGTTCTACACCTCCCCATGTTAACAAACTTTCAAGACTATCAAGTTTATAAATGACCAACTTATAAAAACAAATTTATAGCTGTCTTTGTAAAGAAATGCTCACTTTATATGTAGCTTTGAGCCGCTGCTGTGACTCTGTATAAACGCTTCCAGTGTGAATACACTCACACGCTACTCACGCGCTGCTCACACGCCGCTTAAGCTTGCAGTGTGAAATAGACGTAATACATAGTACTATAAATAACCTTAGCCACATTTAAAAGGGAGGAGTAAATTCTTCACATATCTTTTGCTGTGACATCAAAGGTTTTGCATTTGATCAGTTTTTCCAGTATTTGGCCCAGTGTTAATCCAAAACACTGCTGTTGTTATTTATAAAACATTTTATTTCCCTATTCAGTTTATGTAATTTCAAGTTTGCATGCTGTTCGTTCTATCCAATTCATTTTAAGGACATTTTTGTTTACTGTTATACAATGAACAAATAACCAATTGATGTTCAATATGAAGTCTGGGTTCTGTTGCAAACCAGTTCAGAACCACTGCAGTAGTGTATGCCCTGATTATGTATAAAGAATACAACAACTGTACCTTTAATTTCCTCACTGCATGTGCTCTTTAGATGGACAGTGAGGACAGTGGTGAGAATGTTTATGAGGCCAAAGAAGGAACCAAGTTTCCAGTGAAATGGACTGCACCTGAGGCCATTCACGAGAACAAATTTACCATCAAATCTGACGTCTGGTCTTTTGGGATCCTGCTGTATGAAATCGTGACTTTTGGACAGATGCCTTATCCAAGTACGTCTTTCTAATATATTATTGCACTTTTTGGGGATGTTGATAATGCTGAGGTGAAGTTTTGTTGGAATAATACAATCTAGTAGAATACAATCTGACAGACACGAGTCAATTCCTTTGAGTCTGATTCATCTCTGAAATTAGATATCTTTATTTGACTTCTTTGATTTGGATATTGTTGAGAGAGATTAATATATGGTAGTGGTATTGGGACATCATTTGTCTCTATCCCTTAAGCCCTCTCCTACACCGACTCCTAAACCCTAACTACATTGAACCCGCTGATTAGTAAAGATGTTCTTGAAGGTACAGGATGGAAGCCATTGTTTTGATCATGGTACTGTAATATGAGCTTGATTGGATGCATTGCCGCTGACCTCAACAATAAGAGACGGAGTGTTTTTACCTCCTTTTTAAAAAGTTGATAAGCCTCTCTATTTGATTAGTTTCATTTTATAATTTGCATTAGCATTGCTAATTTTTTCCCTTCTGACCTCACCTCAACCGTATCAGAACAGACCTGCGACCCAGCTGAGAGCCATTGTAACATACTAACATACTACCATCATGTTTGACCTTGTCAAAGCATTGAAGAGTTTTAATGTTGATTTTCTCTTTCTCCAGCCATGACAAACTTTCAGGTGGTCCAACAGTTGCCCAAAGGCTACAGGATGCCATGTCCTATAAACTGCCCAAAATTTTTGTATGACATCATGTGCGAATGCTGGAAGAACGTCCCTGCAGACAGACCTACCTTTGAAACTCTACAGTGGAAACTCGAGGAATTCTTTGATATGGATGTCAGCTCTTACGACGATGCAAACCGCTACTAAAAAAAAAACACTACTGTCTTTCAAACTTAGCAGCTTAAAGGGTTAGTTCACCCAAAAATGAAAATTCTATCATTTATTACTCACCCTCATGTCGTTTCACATCCGTAAGACCTTCGTTCATCTTTGGAACTAAGAGCTTTCTGTCCCTCCATAGAGATCCAAAGCAACTACCACTTTCAAGGTCCAGAAAAGCAGGAATGGCATCATTAAAGTACTTCATGTGACTCCAGTGGTTTAACCTCAATTTTATGAAGCGACTCGAGTGCTTTGTTTGCGCAAAAAACAATAATTTACCACTTTACTTACAAAAATATTGATCTGCAACACACGTTCACGAGAGATTGACAACGTATGCATGTTACGTTCAGATTCGCGTGTCAACTTGACGCACATGTGGGAGTGTTCACGAGAGCATCACGACTCACGCGTCAACTCAACACACATGCGCGAGTGTTCACGAGAGCATCTTGTTGCGTGAACATGCTTTGAATAATATTAATTTGTAAATAAAGTTTTAAATTATGTTTTTTTTTTGCACAAACAAAGCACTCACGTCGTTTCATGGAATTGAGTTTAAGCCACTGGAGTCACATGGAGTACTTTAATTATGTCATTCTTACCTTTCTGGACCTTGGAGTGGTAGTTAAGTTGGATCTCTATGGAGGAACAGATACCTCTCAGACTTCATCAAAAAGATCTTAATTTGTTTTCCAAAGATGAATGAAGGTCTTACGGATGTGGAACAACACAAGAGTGAGTAATAAATGACAGAACTTTCATTTTTGAATGAACCAACCCTTTAATATAACTGTAGATGAGTCGAGTGCAGGTGGGTATTGGCAAGCCAGACTGAGAAGCCATTGTAGTATAAAAGTAACAAAATGCCTTTGTGTTCTCAATGTACACATGTAATATGCTCAATGTACTTACTAACAGGGCCGGCCCTGACCAATTTGCTGCCCTAGGCAAGGTTTTACCTGGTGACCCCTGCATTGCAGCCAATTCCACCACTGAATAAAAAAGCTGATAATGGTGAAACTATACAAAAATAGCCACATTATAGCCTAAACACAAATAGCAAGAGTAATTACATCTAGCATTCATGCACAGAACATGTATTCATTGAGCACTTCTCTGGCATACTGTTTAATTTTCAAAATTAATTTTTAAAAGTGTTTGTTTTCCAGTAGATGGCAGCAATCTTCCACTAAACTATGGCACATTTTTCATGTTATCATTATGAATGAAATCATTTTAAAAATGAATTTTACATAAAATGTTGCTATTTTAAGGAAAAAATAACTGACGTTAACTCTAGCTAGATAGCTAGCTTTTTCAAAATAACCAGTTGTTATCATCTAACTGCTATGCAATTAAATAAAATGTTTATTCAGTACATCACATTACCTACACTGCGCAGACCGCATCGGTATATGACATCGAAGTATTGTGAGAACGATTAGAGAGCAGATGGCTCCATATGCTTTCAAAATGCTCTCGCTGTACTTTGATGTCATACACCGATCGCAACTCATTCATTGGTTGATTTCCCTGGAAACTGCTCTGTTGTTTGAACAGAAAGATCAATAGCATGAGTGTGTTCTGTTGACCAGTGACAAACTGGATAATGAGTGGGGTGGATGTTGTTTTAAAACAAATAATGTATGCATAATTTGTGCAGTTTTGTTTTTTGATGCTATTGAAACTGATTTTGCACAGTTAACAACACAATTCAGCTTTAAATCAAATGTATACTCTGAGCCTTGTGATAGTGAATTTTTTTTTTTTTTTTTTTTTTGTAGGCAAATCTGTATTTGCTTCTGTTTGCATACTGTATATTCTCAGCAATATCATGGTAGTTTAGTGTCACTTTACTTGCACTCATGCTGGTACCATGAAGCTGAAACTTTTGAGGAATAATTATACAGAGTCTGGGCGATCAGGATCAGGTAGCAGCATAGCCTGATTAACCAGTTTCAGGACAAGTTTAAATAGTGAATGAGTCACTGCCTGTCAGCCTGACAGCATTACTGGCTCAAAGGGAGGAATGCTCAGAATTCACTACAAATTTTTCCTCACAGCATTAAGTTCTATGTGACAGTAAAGGCACACTGAGTGTAGACTCTCATTCGAGCCTTAGTGAAGACTGTAATTATTAGATGTATTGTACAGTTATAGTGATTTTTAAATGCATTTTAGATCTAAAAAGAGTTTCTTTGAGGCTAATTTACAGACTGTGATTCTTTTTCTTATCCTTTTATAAGAAGATAAATACATTTTAGATCTGAATAGAGATTCTTTGAGGTTAATTTACAGACTGTGATTCTATTTCTCATTGTAAGAAGATAAAAATATACACTACCATTCAAAAGTGTGGGAACAGTAACTATAACATCACAGTTTTCACAATATTAATCAAACTTTATAGTATAAAATGTTTGGTGATCAGCAAATCAGCATGATTTCTGAATGATCATGTGATACTGAAGACTGGAGTAAAGATCCTGAAAACAACTTTGCCACCATGAAATTAATATAACATTATAAAGTATTTTAATAATAAAGTATTTTAATAATAATGTTTTACAATTAAATTGTACTAATTTTGAATTGTGTGTGTAAAATTGTATAAAGAACAAAAAAGTAGGCCTACAACTGTAATGTAAAATTCATAAAAGTTCTTACTCTGCATTTGTAATTGAATATTAAAGCATATATTTTTTTCTCATTCAAAACAAAATAATAATGTATTTAAATATCATGTGTATTCACTTAGTGAAATAAACTTTAATACTTAATAATGATCCTGGACTATGCTTTATATCTCCACCACATGGGGGCACTAACAACCTTGGATTTTCAGTTGGGTGTCAAATCAAGCCTTGGTTATTCTTTCACCTACCCCAGCACTGTGACCGCCATCAACTGGCTGCACAAGCGCCTTCTTCTCGTTTATAGTTGACATGGTTGCCTTTTTATTTTCTAAAATGCCAGAGGCAGTTTGAAACAAAAAATCTTTTAAATCAACATGTAGTAGCACTGAGACGTACTGTGGCGGACCAACATCAGATCATATTGTAAAACATCAATCTATTTTTTGATTTTATGTCAAGCATGCCTTTGAAAAAATTTTAAGATTTTTGGAAGGACGTGCAAACTTGTATTGAGGATGTTTAAAGGTTAAATATGTAAGATTTTTTATGTTAAAATGCATTCTCTTAACCCAAGTTATTGTTCATTGACTACTATTAGTATGCCATTCATGGGTTTATCTCCCTCAAATGTGTACAACATTTGAGCCCCTCAGGCACCATCAAAACACAGAGCTGTCCATTTAGATCAATCAGTCTCTTCTTAGCTTAACATATAGCGACAGTTTAAGGCATGGCTACTGTAGCAGGTGCAGCCAGAGAGACCTTTCTCCCCCCATTCATAGCAAAAACACTTGAACGAGTTATTTTCAACTAGGTATCATTTTTCCTTTTACAGAACAACAAATATAAGTTTTCTTATTCTTCTTCCGCTCTTTATGGCAGCCCATACAACCGTATGGTAAAAAGTTGTGAAATTTGGCACACAGATAGAGGACAGTCTCAACATTAAACACAGTAATTTTGGAGTCTCTAACTGAATCCCTCTAGCGCCACCAACTGTCCAATTTTGCATGTATCAGTGTTTTTTTCCCCATACAAAAGGAAGTCAGTGGTAACTCAAACTGTTTTGCACAATGTTTTTTTATTGCAATGCTCTTTGACACATTTTGTCACATTTCCATGCAAGAAAAGCATAATAACAATAATAATGAAACCAGCATATTCCAGAAAATGCTGTTAATGCTGCAGATGTTATTGTAATCCTCAGGGCCAGTTGAATGTCCTGCCTGTGATTTGATAGAACTTCTGGTTAAATGGGTGGAAGAAGCGTTGCAGTTTTTCCTTGATGGAAGGGTCTACATTCGGATGGATCCGTCCCTTACTGCCCGCTAGGCACTTGTTGAATATGAAGTTATATCGTAGACAGAAGAACCCACGTGTTGCGTTAAAGTACAGATTGTAATGGCTGATCTTTGAGGGAAGGTTTAAGAAATGCTCAACCAGCTTAAGTTCTGGCAGTGGGTCTATAATGAGGCGGTCTCCATCAACTACATGAAATTGCTCAACAGGGAAGTACTTTAACCAGTGTTCTAGGTACTTAGTGTAGATGCTTGTCTGTACAGCCTTGTACTTTGTGTTCACCTCACAAGTGTTGGTATCAATCACAAGTTCCTCAAACTTGTCATACATTTTGTTTTTGCGCTCTTTCCCTTCCAGGACCTGTGTGTAGTCAGAAACAGCGCGGGTGGTGGGCTCACGCACAATCACCAAAAGCTTAATGGAGGAATTCATCTTAAAGATCCTCTCAGGTACCTCCTCAGTGATGAAATATGCAGGACTCTTCTCAATAGTTATTTGATGAGGAAAAGAGAAAGGCATCTTTTCGCGGGTACCAGTCAATGCCACGAGCATAGTTCTGGTCATTGTCGAAAAAGTGGACCTCTTGGGAGGCCTTGACAACAGCAGGGTGAAGACTGAGCATCTCCAGCAACGCGCGTGTCCCACCTTTCCTCACCCCAATGATGATGGCTCTGGGCAACTGCTTAATGAGGTGATGCATTTGCAGTTTCTCCCTTGTGCTGTTGGTCCTGCGCAGCTTGAGACGATGAGCTTGTTTTTGCCACAACGTATGTAAAGGAGTCTGCCATGACACACCAGCAGGGGGCATTCTGTCCTTAATGGGGCAAATAAACTGCAGCCTGCAATGAGAGAATGAAACGGTTCTATATACTGTAACCACCTGCAAGACGTTCTATGTCCCAAGAGTTAATTTCAATTTAAACAGATTTCAACTTTTCCTTTTTGTTATATAAATATCACATTAATTCTGGTTCTGTAACATCAGTTTTTTCCTGACTTTCAAATGCTCTCATATACAGGGCCTGTACCAATATACGTTCGTTGCACTCAATGACTTGTCTACTTTCATGATCTATTTAATGTATTTGGCCCAAGTGTTCAAGTTGGCGTTAAGACCGCAAGTGTGCGTAAAAATTGTGATTATCATTTTAGTGTTGTGCTGTTGTGCCAATATATGGTAATACAATACATCACAATAAGATGCACGGTATTGTTATTGTGGGCACTTCATATTACCATGAATAATTCCTAATTACGAATTATTTCCATTTTTAGAAAGCATTTAAAGAAAACTTTCCCATCAACCAGTTAAAATGTACAACACTACGTGTCAAAGGGGCATGTGCACTCTGATGTACCCTTAAAAAAAAAAAAAGGTTTAAGTGTGCTATTAGTATACTTCTTACAAACTAAAAACAAGAATGTATTATGTACTTCTCAGAAATATACTTAAAATGGCACTGAAGTACACTTATTTTGACAGACAAGTACATTTTATGAGGGTAAAATGATGCCTAAAAGGTTTGCATTTGCGGGGTAAGATTTGTGAAAGTGTACGTAAGATTGCAAGCGTAAATTAAATTTGCATGCTCAAGAGAAGCTTTGTAAAGGTGTAAATCGCCTTTCAAGTGTAAGAAAAAAAAGACTTGTAGCATTTTTCTGTGTACAGTTTTTTAGTTTTTTTTTTTTTTTACAGTTGTGTAGTTTTTTCAACTGCTTACACACATTTTCAAAACTTTGCCTTTAAAAAAAAAAAAAATTAACCACAAATCCAAGAATTGCACACACAAAATGCATAATTGCACACACAAAATGCCTCACATCGATACTTTCGATACTGATGTTGTATCGAAAAAGATCAATCCTCACATAAAATATCGATATTAAGATGCTTTTTAACCAGTTATTTTATTTATTTAGCATGAAATTTAATGTTTAAAATAAGCTTTTATAGAACTATTTCTCACATGCAGCTCCTTTTACATCTTGTATGCACCATAGACTGTAAAAAAAAGATGGATGTCGCATTTTCACTCTCTTCCATTGTAGTAAGTGAAGCCGACAGTGTGCCAATATGGCGCTAACATCTTGAGTCTTGAGTCTGCGCATAGTGAACTTGGAACCCGAGTCTGTGCAGTAGTGAGCACGAAGAGGAGCCGCGATATCAAGGTCCCGCCCACACTCCCGCAGAATTGGTTACAGTTTACTTCAGAACAAAACATTATTAACACTAAAGTTAAACCTCCAATCTCCTTCCGAAGATCCAGAAAAAAGTCCGTTGGTGCTTCAGTGATGACTTCGCTCAGAGAATCTGTCAATCATAGCGTCAAAAACCCCATTTTTATAGCATCAAATAACTAACTAAAACCAAACTTATTTAAAGAACGAACACTTGAACTAACATCAGCGTGATAAAATCGGCCTAAAATGACAGAAACCATCTTTGGAAAAAAAATATTTGACGTGTAATTTGATTAGTTTGTCTCATGTCCCATTAGATTACATGGAGAGGGCGGGGTTTATGACCTTTACTGCATCCAGCCACCTCGGGATGATCGAGACGCTTTGGCTTCACTTTTCAGGACTCGTGTGGCACACTTGGGCTGGGTTCCACTCCACTTTTAGACTTCCCTAAGCACTTCCCCTTGGGGGAATCCCTGCCGCCATTTTCAAGTGCGTTCCACTTCATGAAGTGGACGAGGGAAGTTTATATGGACAGGCCCTTGCTCCCTTGATTTTGACAGAGGTCTACTTCATATGTACACTTCAGGCAGCTCCATATACCACAATGCAACACAATTGTGATGTCACTGCATATCGCGTTAAATTTACCCCACCACAAACAACTCTATGATATATATATATATATATATATATATATATATTTTTTTTTTTTTTAAATATTTAAAACAACTCAAACACACCTATATACATATAGAATCAATGCTGCATTAAACAATTTTGTAAGGGAAAAAAAAAAAATCAACTCCATATTTTCAAGTGATCAAGGGCTCAGGACGTTCCAATTCAGCCCATTGCAAAGCTTCTGCCAGTAGTGGGCACTCGTCTTTGGCGAGATTTTCCCCCCAAACCAGTTCATCGTTCATCAATCACAGTAATGATTGCCTACACCAAACACTGATCCCTAAACCTACCCATTACTGTAACCTCAGCCAATGAAATTGGTTGCAGGGCAGGATTTCCGCTGTACTAGTGTGGAGAAAAAATTCACGCTGTGTTTTGTTGTCCTGCCATCACGTGATTCAGCGGTGCCAATGTCATTGCAGAAAGAAAGAATGATTTGTAGGTTTTATTGGGTTTTTTTCAGAACAAAAACTTTTTTGTGTGGCAAGCAATTTTTATGGTTAACACTTTTTCTGGAGTCACCCCTTTGGTTGAACCCCAGCAAAGCTCATGATTCAAGTAGTTGGCTATTCTTAAAGATTCGGGCCTCCTTGCTAACTTTCACTTAGGTTGAAGTGAAGTGGTTTCCTCTCGTTTTGAGAGTCCAAGATGATATGCTGAAACCTTCCGCTCCCCTAAGCTCCAGATGTATCATGACTTCAGGTATGGATGTTTTCTTACATCACCCGGTGATGCGTGTTGGCTTTCTTTTTGCCTCCCCCCTGTCTAGGGTTCGGTATAGTGTGCAGGCGTTTCCCTTTATCGCCGCCCTTTAGGCCACAGGTGTTTTACCTGTTTGAACATACCTGCCTCCTCTTGCCATTAAGAGTCGCTAGGTTGTTTTTTTTTTTCTTGCTACCTTTGAAGTCATGATTAGGTGTGTCGGCCATACCATTGTATTTAGGAATACGTCTTTCTGACAGAGGCAGGTTTTGCTGTTGCTTTCTGCCTCCTGGCCTGCAGTGGCTAGAGTAGGTCTTTTTCTGCTGCCTTTATACTGCGGCTGGTGATCCTTGTATGCCTCCTCTATGTTTGAGTTGTCTCCGGCCGGGGCCCGCCCTCTGCATTGGGCAATAAATGCGAGTCGCAGGCTCTCCTAACTTCCCTTTTTTCAAGGCGAGTTTGTGGCCTCCTCTTTCTCAGTCTAGGTGAACGTTGCTCCTCTTAATATTAGAGTAGATGTGATATGCTGAGCCTCAGTTCCCTTTGGTGTGTGACATATTAGACACTTAGGTGGTTTAGGTTCTGTTTGAACCTCCCTCTGGATGTCTTGACTGTTGCTGGCTTCCTCTCTTTCTTGAGAGTTGAATACGATATGTTGAAGCCTCCGCTCCTTAGAGCTAATTGTAAACTTCCCTCCAGCCGTGTTTTAAGCTCCTTGATGTTTCAAGTCTCTGGTCAGAATTGTAGGCCTTTATACTGTTGTTAGGCCTCTTTTTTCACCTGAGCTCTTTTTTTCAGACTCCTTTTCGTCTGGTTTTCGGCTGGTTCTGTTCAGGTCTGCACCCTTGAGTCCTACTCGGGTTTTTTGCTTACTCTTGGCTCTTTAGCCCCGATATGCCTCAAGCCATTTTGGCTTAGGTTGAGCACATTTGGTACTCCCTTCCTTCATATTGGTTGAGTATGCTCCTTTAGAGCCATTGCATTAGCCCTGGGCCTGCGGCCATGTCCTGCTAGGGTTGCAGGCTCTATCGGGCCTCCTCATTTAGCCTGGCTGCATGTTTTACTCCCCTTGCTTTAAGGGTTTAAGAGTATTTAGCCCATGTTGGCAATGCCAACGAGTATTCCAAGCCTGTTTAGCCCTGGTGGCTTTTTTCTCTCGAGTTCTCTGCCTTTGAGTTGTTGGCCTTTTGGGGCCTCCTTGTTGGCTATCCTCTTGGTATCCAATATCAGGTCGCTAGGCTCCTCTGGAGCCTCCTTGATGTTGACCCCAGTTTTAGATCTGCTACTTTGCATCAGCCTTTTCAGGCTGCCTCTGTGGTAGGTTCTGGTTGGTTCTTTGCCCCAGGGTGGACCCCTTTTTTCTGTGTTGGTCCTCATACAGACTTCCTCATACAGACAGATTGTGTTGTATGAGCCAGGCTCTTAGCTCTTATTCAGGCTAATTAGAAGCTGGTTCTCTGGTCTGTGTGTGGTTGTAGGCTCTCTTCTGAGCCTCCCAGCAATCTGCTTGGCTTGGTCTTACTCATCTCGGTTGAGTCTGTCTACTCCCCTCTAGTAGGGTTCTTGTTCAGAGTTCTGCACTCCGGAGTTTTGATCACTGTTAGAAGGCTCCTCAGCCTCCCAGGAAGATCAGTTTTGCTATACTAGGCTGTAGTTTCTACGTTTTTTGGACCTTGCTCCCTGAGTGTGGTCTATGGTAATTTAGTTTTTACTCCCCTTAGACTAGCTTCTGGTGAAGCTAGGTAGCCCTTTTTGGGCCCTATGTAGAATACCAGCCTCCAGAATGTTCCTCTGAGCATTCTGTAGATCCTAGGTCGAGCAGGTTACTCCCCTCGATCTGAGAGTTGGGAAGCACGAGTTCTGCTCCCTGGGATGCCCGTCCCTTTCCGGTGAGGAGTGCTTTCTGCCTTTCTGCAGTCCCTCTCATTTGGCTGCCCTTCTTGGGTTTTAATTAAGGGACTCTGTTCTATGAACAGACAGGTTGCTGGCGGATTAGGCCTCTTTTTGGGCTGGGTCGGCCTCCCTGGTGGCTCCAAGGGTTGACTCTTGTGCCCTTGAAAGTGACTGGCCAGAGCTCCGCTCGAGCTTTCTGGCCTGACTCCCTTTAAGGAACCTCTTCTGTTAGATGCTGGTTCCATGCCTTGAGCGGCCTTGGTGAGTCATGCCCTCTTCTCAGAGGGCTTCCTCCTTTGAGGCTTAAGCTTGGCTTTTGGCCGTAGGGAGTTTTGTCACTGACAGCCTGGTGTGACCAGAAGAAGTTGAGTGCTTGGCTTTCTAGCCCCCTTTTTTTCTCAGCCTTATGGCATGCACTCCTCTCGGCATGACGGCGTGGGTATTTCGTTCCCCAGTTGCGTTCTAGGACGCAGTGCGAGTTCCCTTTCGAAAGGGAACGTCTCAGGTTACGACTGTAACCCTGGTTCCCTGAGAAAAGGGAACGAGACACTGCGTCTCGTTGCCATGCCTCCATTCTGCCTGCTGACAGTCACTTCAGACGAAAAGCGGATGACATGTTCTCCAGGTGCCCCTTTTATACTTCCTGGTTACACCTGAATTACGTCATAGGCTGTCACCGGCCAATAGGATTGTCGAGATTGGACAAGTTGTTTCAGACACCGGCCACGCGAGGGCGTTCCCCAGTTGCGTTCTAGGACGCAGTGTCTTGTTCCCTGTTCTCAGGGAACCAGGGTTACAGTCGTAACCGGAGACGTTTTATGTGCATTTTAAAAAAAATCCTAATTTTATGGAAAATAACTGTGATTTTTTTTGCAGTCATTTTCTTTTATTTTAAATTATACTCAAAACACTGTAAAATTACAAACAATGTATGAAAATTAACAACTCGGCTGTTATTGTAAGTATTATGACATTAATCAAAAATTACAGTAATTCAGATATTTTTTACAGAAAATGTACTGTATTTTGTATACAGTATTTTTTCTGTTTTTTAAAATTACAAACAAATGTTTGTAAAATTACAAAAATAATCAGTAATTAAACAGTTAAATGATAAAACCGTCAAATGAATGGCAGCCAAAAAACTTTTCGGGTTACGACTGTAACCCTGGTTCCCTGAGAACAGGGAACGAGACACTGTGTCCTAGAACGTATATGGGGAAACGCCCTAGCGTGACAGGTGTCTGAAGTGAAAGTCGAATCACGCCAATCCTATTGGCCGGCGACAGCCAATGACGTCATACAAGTGCGACCAGACAGTATATAAGGGGCGCCTAGAGAACGTCATCCGCTATTTGTCTGAAGTGACTGTAGCAGGCAGCCCAGAGGCATGGCAATGAGACGCACTGTCTCGTTCCCTGTTCTCAGGGAAACAGAGTTACAGTCGTAACCCGAGACGTTCCCTTTCGAAAAGGAACTCGCACTGCATCCTAGAACGCATATGGGGAACAAAATACCCACGCCGCCATGCTGAGAGGAGTGCATTCCAAAATGGCTGAGAAGAGAGCAAAACACTCAACCCCTGGTCACAGGCTGTCAGTGACATAACTCCCTACGGCCACTGCCCAAGCTAAAAAAAGCCTCAAAGAGGCCTCCACAGAGTGAAGGCATGCCAAGGCCGCTCAAAGGCTTGGAACCAACAACTTCAAAAGAAGGGGTTCCTTTAAGGGAGAATGGCCAGTGGACCGAGAGGACTCTGCCCAGTCACTTACCAGGGGGACAAAAGTCAAACCCAAGGGCCACGAGGGAGGCCAAACCGGCCCAGACAAGGGCTAGTCAGGCCAACAACCTGTCTGAAAGAACAGAATCTCTACAAACTTCCTCAAAGAGGAAGAAACCTGTGAGAGGGACTGCAAAAAAGGCAGTACTGACTCACCGGACTAAAGATGGGCATCCCTAGGAGTAGAGCTCAGCAAATTGCTTAAAACCCTGAAAGAGGGGAGCAACCTACTCAACCTAGGAACTACAGAGTGAAACCAAAGCACTCTGGAGGCTGGATACTCTACCAGGGGAGGAACAGAGACTGGAATATAGTAGGAGACAAAAAACACTCCTAACGTATAGACCGAACTTTAAAGGTAAGGGAGTATCAACAGCCTAATACCGGTCATTCAGGGCTGTCTAAAGAGTCCCTCTACCTTCTGACTGGTCTTCGGGAGCAAATTCTAATGACCCAGGAAAAACATAAGGGGAGAACTAAGCTCGACCGTGATGAGCAAAGCCAAACTTGAACAATAAAGAGCTGTGAAATAGCACCAAAAACAGTGAGGATTCCCAGAAGAGCCTGGAGAATCTGAAGGAGCTCAAAGATGGAGGTAAACAGGAAGTGAAACCTACACCATCTAGATAACGTACCCAAGGAGGCTCCAAGGAGCCAACTACTTAGACGTAAGAATATATATTGCAAGCTTGGAATACTCGTTCGCACAGCAAACACAAGCCGTGTGCTCAGCATATCACCTATCTACCCTTAAATAAAGGGGAGCACAACATAACGCTAGCAGAATGGTGAGGAGGCCTCAAGAAAGGCCTGCTACTCCAAAAAAACATGGCCGTGGGCCCGGGTTGCCAATGCTAGAGCTCTAGGGGAGCGAACTCCAAAACCAATAGGAAGGAGAATAACGCATTCGACCCGAGCAGTGTAGGTGTAAAGCATGCATGGGGCATAGAGCTTGAAAATAGAGAAAGAGGGATCCAGGGGATCCCAAAGAGACTCAAAAGAGCTTGCTACGGATGAATATCGGCCTCAACAGGGAGAAACCCAAGGAGGCCGGCCATTCGAACCAAAACTTGAAACAAATCAAGGGGCCACTCACAACGAGACTACCAAGCTCAGAGAGCGGAGGCTTCAGCAAAAAGCACACTCTCGAAAGCGAGAGGAGGCCTACAACGCTTAAAGCAACCACAGGGAGGCTAATAACAGACTATGCTAAATGCTAAATGCTAAACACCACCAGGGAACCAGATACTTAAACATTGCTTAAATTCAGTAACAATGGAGTAAAGGAACAAAGGAGAGGAGGCCGCAGGACCTGCTACTTGCATTCTTACCCTAATGCAGAAGGCGGGCCCCCGACCAGAAGCAACCCTGACGAGAGGGGAGGCAAACATAAACTAAGCGCCTAGCAAGGGAGGCTGAAACAGAAGCAGCCAACACCTGCTGAATTTATAGTCATACTCAGATACAAATGTATAGTATAATGCAATGTAAGTCGCTTTGGATAAAAGCGTCTGCCAAATGCATAAATGTAAATGTAAATAGTCAGAACAGGTTGACAACGTCTGCCAAGGTCGGGACAGGGGCGGCCCAATAGGAAGGCCGACCCTCTGAACATGACCTCGCTGAGGCTCAGTGGAGGCTAGAACCCATACAGTTAAATAAGCAAAACCTGGGCACCTACCAGGCAAATTTAATTCTATAATAGAAACTGCTAGCACTCAGCGGGATAGCAGTTTGAACCTAATGACTCTCATAAGAGAGGAGGCTGGCAAAAATAAAAAACCCAAGGTGGCCAAAAAAGGGCTAACACAAGAAGGAGAAAGGAAGGGACCTGAAATGGAGGCCAGACGGCCTACACTAAAAATGAACCCAACATAGTTAGGAGGCTTCAGAAGTAAAGGGCAGCTAGATGATAAAATAGCTTGCCATACTACAAAATCGTACTGAAAAACACCCGCTAAGAGCTTCTAATAAAACTCTCAATAGAGAGGAAGCAATAGCAAGGATGTGAAATCAGCCTTCCATAAGAGCTCCAGGGCCCTAGCGCCAAAAATCCTAATGTATACAAAATAAAAGCCCCGCCAGCCTAAAGCAAAGAGCCACGGTCACTGCAAGATAAATAAATCTCCCTTAGTGGGGAAGTGACCTGCTAAGCTCACCTAAGACCAAAAAGGGTAGAGGCCGAATGTAAAAATGGCCTGCCATACTCCAGCAGTCTAAAAACGGCTGTGCTCAATATCAAGCACTAAGCCGGACCCTCAGAAGGAGTTCCAGAACATGAACAAACTCATCATCGAGCCCAGGCTTCAGGCCCGCAGAACAAAAAAAAGGGTACAGGGGGAAAGAAGAAAAAGAGGAGAGGGAGATGGAAAACCCTCAAAAGAGAGGAAACACTCAGTGGCGCTCACCGTGCTGGCTTTGTATCACCTCTCTCAGATCCTGCTTTTTCTTTCTTCTTTTGCCTTGACGGAAGTCCCGAAAAGCTCAAGCGGCGAGACCGGTGCATCGAGGAGAAAACCCTTCTCTTTCTCCCTGATGTTGGCCAGGTTCACCCACAGGTGTCTCTCTGTTGCCAGCATCGCTACCATCGATCGACCGATCGCGGCAGCAGTTTGTCTGGTGGCGCAGAGAGCCAGGTTTGTGGTGCGGCACAGCTCAGACACTGTATCAGGGGAAAGACCCTGGCCCTGGTCCAAATCTTTCAACAGGTCAGCCTGATATGCTTGAAGCACTGCCATAGTGTGCAGTGCAGCACCAGCCTGACCTGCAGCCACGTATGCCCTGCCATTCAACCGTGAAGTTGTTTTTAGAGGTCTAGTAGGCAGGGCCGGAGCCTTCAAAGATGACGCTCCACCACCAACGAGATAGTTTGTGAACGTCTCAGCGATAGGGGGCATCGCCACATATCCGTGCTCACGTATCCCCTCGACATTGGCATAATTTGCATGCCCAGACCGATGAATATGGGCAGAATAAGACTTTTTCCATGCCTTCTCGATCTCAGAATGGAGATCGGGAAGAAATGGAAGGCTCATGGGAGCTGGAGGAGTATGGCCAGAAAGAAAGCGTTCATCTAGCCTCCCACGAACCGCTTCTTTCAGAGCGCGTGCCCACGGCAGTTTTAATCTGCCCGAGGCGCGCTCCATAACGTCCAACAACTCAACATACGCAGGGCAGGATGGTCGCACGAGCTCAGATGAAACACCCTCACTGCCCTCAACAACCATAGTCTGCTCTTCAGTGTGGCTTGAAGCCAAAAGAGCACTGTCTGCTGAACCAGAGTATGCCAGAGAAATGGCATCCTCATCAAGCAGATTGCTCTCGTGAGCTGCCGAATCACGAGAAAGAGAAACGCCTTTCTCAAACTTTTCGGTGAGCTCCACGACTTCAGTTTCCTTTCGGGCCTCAATTCGTAAAGCTCCAAAGCAGTGTTTTGAAATCGCTAAAAAGTGACCAACATCATCTGATCAGAGTTTCTCTTGCACTATAACAAACGTGTATCAAAAACACAATTAAAGCAGCCAGAGAAATAATAAAGTTAAAAAGTCAAGGGTCAAGAGCCCAACTAAAGTAAGCGCTGACCACCAGAATGGTGACTTCAAACTTTACTATTTTCAATTAAATATCAACATCTAAACCTCTGTTAATTCTCAATAAGAACTTAAGTATGAAATAAATAAAGTCTGGATTGTAATAAGTGAAGATGCTGAGATCTTGAGAGAGTGTTTAATATTCTGTTGGGATTTAAAGGGTTTCTATATCGTCTGTTTTGTGGGTCACCATTGTGCTGGAGAGTAGAGTCTGTGCTTCAGTCCAGGATGAGCCAGAAAACATTGGTGTTATGCAGCATGTTGATTTCAAAGGCAGTAACATATAGTTATATTAATTCATTCATGTGTGTTATTTCTGATTAAATGCAAGAGATTCACTTTTTGTAGTGCATGTGTTTTGTTTTGTTAGTTTGTTAGTATTCAGGATATACCTCTAAAACAACAGTGTTTTCTTATGTATAAGTGTTTTGCACTTTATTTAAATGAGGATATTTTACATTTATTTTACAGACTTTGTTTGACAGCCGTTGCTGAAAGCTTTTTTTTTTTTTTTTTTTTTTTTTTACTATTATGTTTTGCAGTGAAGGTGTTTCATTGTAATAATTCAGGGAATACCTGTAAAATAAGTGTTTTTCTATAAAAAAAAAGTTTAATGAAAATTTCTGTTAAAGTTTTTTGCACTTTATTTAAATTAGAAAATTTTACTTTAATTTTAAGGTTTTTGTTTGGCAGCCATAGCTGACAGTCATTGACCGTTTTTTTTTAATGATTTTTTTCAGTGTAGATCATCGCTAAGACATGGCATGGACCATTTTATGATTCATTTTTTCAGATTCTTAATGATTTTCAGTACATTTAACATAGACATTCACATAAAGTTATTCTCAACATTTTTTCTATTATACTTATTTTTTCTAAACATATGTACACGGGTTCTGTCTCGCGCACAGACGCGCGTGCGAGCCTTTGAAAGTATTTGGCTGCAGACCATTGTTCTTGGCTGACTACCATGTGTTCATACTGAATTTCGAGCTGGTGTGTTAGGAAAGAAAATTTCAGTGCATGTATCCTGCTCATCATCATCATCATCATCATAATTATCGTCCTCAGCAGGCCATGATATTAGTTTGTAATATTGAAGTCAGAAGAATACAGATCATATTTATTTTGCATTAGCATGAAGCTGCAGTTTCACAATATATTAATTACACTTACAAAAACAGTAAAATGCTGCAAATCTTTTTTTCTTTACACTTGAAAGGCGATTTAACCTTTACAAAGCTTCTCTTGCACATTTATTTAATTTACTTTTGCAATCTTATGTACACATTCACAAATGATACCCTGTGCATGGAAATCTTTTAGGCATCATTTTACCTTCATGGAGATTCTCTACTCTTTCAGAAGATGCGTAACACCGCCCCCTACCGTATATCAGCGATCACGGAAAGCTGGAAATTCCCATCAATGATGGGGAAAGAGTTAAATGTCCTAATTTAACTAAGGCCTACTCCTGTGAAACCAGGCCTTTATGTTTTACTACTAATTTGTATTTAATTTCTAATTAATTTAACTTGCACAGTAAAGTTTCCATCAAAACTGTGCAATTTCAGGGCACGTGAGTTCCTGAACCTCAGGAATGATATATCGATATCCTCAGCCTCAAATACTGCTCTGAGAGATTTTTTTGTGGATCTGACCTGGGATAGTTGCATTTAGGCTAACTTCCTGGACAGGGCCATATACTTTATTGATCCAGATTTTCAATCTTAAAAGTGAATACAGTTGTTCTTTAGTTAGTGTTAGTTGATCTTTGCATCACCAAATAACATTAATCTACTAGAGTATCTATACAGGTGGCGGCCAATGAGTGCAAGGATTCTTTCCAACGTCTAATGAAACACCAGAGTGCAGAATTTGTGGCCACATTTGTGGCTGATGACCTGTACCATACGTAATTAAAACTGTAGACCATTCAGATGACACTTCACAAAAGTAATATTTATTTTTTAATATGTAAAACTTTTTAAAGTATCACCAAACTACTGGATGCACTAATAAAATAATCAAACAATAACTAAATACCATTAAAATAAATAAACAAATAAATAAAATAAACAATATATGAAATAAACAAAACAAAATTCTAAACAAAAAATGAAATAATCATTAACTATTTCAATAATTATTGTGAAAATTATATTATATATTATATTTTTTCCCTTTTGTTGTGGCAATATTTCCATCACAATCAACAATTTTGACACTAATAATATTTTTTCCTCAGAATTTTTTTTATTTGGCTACCAAAGAGTGGTGTGTCAATTAAAATGCTTGTGATGACATGATTAAAAACAAAGTAAAATTAAGTTAAATAACTAATAGTTCTAATAGTTAAATAACTAATGAATCTAATAGTTTAATTTAAAATCAAGCTGTAATTTTTGGACAAATTATGAAAATTTTGTTTGTGTGTATTTAATGTATAGTTTATAGTTTATAATGTAGTATTAGTTTATTAGATTTTTATTTTATTTATTTTTTTTTTTAAAGATTTCCATCACAGAGTACATAATTTGAGATGTGGTGAAAATGTGTATGAACAACTTAATAAATGTGGGATGTTGTTAATGGATTAATGACAAATGTGAAAAGTGTTTAATTTCTAAAAGTACACAGAGCAAAAGGATTTACTGCTGAATAAACACACATTCATGGAATTTGAGTTTCTCTATAAATGAATGCTACAATACTGTACCTATCTAAAATGCCAACTCTGGCCATCAGAAAGAGAAGGCTCCCGAGCGCCAGGCTACCTAGTACAAAGAACCTCTGCCTCAGCCACTGCTGCTGTGAAAGAAACATCACCCTCCATCAAACAGCCTTCCCCAGCCTGCATAGAGACACACACACACATGCATGTATGAACAAGATTCATGTAGACATATCCTGTCACTTATGCATTGATTAAGAGCCCACTTCCATCAAACTATTAGTTTACAAATGCATACATTACCAAACAGTGTATCAGTGTTTTTAGCACACAATAAATCATGTCTTACAAGTCATAAAATGCTGCAGTGCCATTACAAAGGATGGACACACACACACACCAACACCTACCTTCTTATGGCAAGCTGTTAATTTTGGGTTCATGTATATTGTACAACACAGCCTTTAGCCATAGGTTTTTATGTATAGTGAATTCTTTTTAATATGAACCCTCTGTGAGCTATCCAGATGCGACACCTGAAATATGCAAAAATTCCTTGATTTTTTTTTTTTTTTTCAACAAAAATCAGAATACTAGAATACAAATCTTGGGCTAAGTTGTTATTTACTCTGAATCAACGCTGCTTCCCAGCTCCTTCAGTCATTTTGACCCTGTCTCATTTGTTGGATATAGTCTCTTTAATAAAACCTGCTAATTCTCCCATGGATGTCACACCCTCACAGTTTCTTAAAGATGTTTTTACTTCTGTTGCTACCATTATGCTGGCGATAATGTACAGTTCTCCAAGAAATGGAGTGGTCCCTGCAAGTTTTAAACATTCTGTGGTTTAGCTTTTGCTAAAAAAACATCTTGATCCTACTGTTTTTAATAATTACAGTCCTATTACAAAATTGTGTTTTCTATCCAAATTTTTTGGAAAAGGTCAGTATTGATCATTATACGGTTGTTAAGTCTGACATCACGCGGCACTGCTTCCGGGTCCAAACGCTCTATCTCATACCACAAGAAAACAACAAATGGTGCTAATATACACACACGATGTGGTGTAATACTACCAAAAAATTATAATCTCCAATCCCAGATGGCCAGATAGTGATTCATCTTTTATAAATCGTTAAAATATTAATGTCTGTGATGCTGTGAGCAAGGAGACTGTTGTGTAGACTGTAAGTATTTTAAATGTTTAACTTTAAAATGTTAAATGTTTAATATGAATAAATAGCACTCATTAACGGCCGTCGAGATGCCATTCTCAAGTGAAACGAGTCGAGGCTTGGACCCAGAAACGGTGTTCCTTATGTCACGACTTAACAAGCAGATTGATAACTCATTCTCAACAGTGATCACATGTGGCATCCCACAAGGCTCCATTCTGGGCCCCCTGTTATTTTCTAATTATATGTTTCCTCTCTCAGATGTGTGAAATGAATAAAGGCAACATGTTCTCCAACCAATCCACCTATATAGGTCATTTGTCACTTCCCTGAAATATGACTCATATGAGCATTTGCTAAAGTTGCACCCCTATCGACAACAGGACACTTTCATTTGAATGCATTGTTCCCTTTTATCTGCGTCATATTTCGGGTTTTGCGTAGCTCAACTGGCAGAGCATTGCAATATATAACAATATGCAATCATGTGACAGTTTGATCCCAGGGTGCTCATAAAGTGTAGGCTATGCATTATAAATCACTATGGGTAGGATTAGGAGTGGGGTGGGTGTAGTCGTTAATAAAAAAAGAGAGTTTTGCTAAATGGAAATAGGACAAATGGTGTAAAAAGTCCACACATTGCATTTAAATGAACACGCGTTTTGATTGGTAACGACAGTCATACGTCATTTCATGACGACAGACGTAACATGACACTGTCATTATTTTTACGCCAGCTAGAGGGCGCATGACTTTAAAACATAAATATAGGTCGTAATAAGGTGCTTGAAAAATGAGGGTGAGTAAATTATGACAGAATTTTCATTTTTGGGTAAACAACAAACTTATGACAGGTTTGTTTACCAATACTTTCAGCTGTGACATTAAAATAGTATTGTACTGCTCTTGCCCTTTCCATTATTTTCTTCTCTCCTCTCCCTGTTTTTCATCTTTAGGGGTAGATTGTTTTTATGCTCCAAATAATGTAAAGCAGTCGAAAACTGCATAGCTTTCATTTGTTTAGTTTGCAGCATTTAGCCATTTCAAAGATCTGGTCTGTCTGTTTGAATTTGCATTTGTGTAGCGATCTGAATCTGTGGGTTGTCTCATTTGCAACCGATTTGCTAGAAGACAAGTTACAAAGCACTCACCTAAACCATTGTTGTGTTCACTTAACAATGTCGTATGGTAAATGCCACTAGAGGGAGTTGTTGTATGATGTGGGAACTGGTATGCATGTAAGAAAAGAAGAGGGGTTGTTTGGAACATGCAGTGCTAATAAAGACACCATGTGAGTTACTTGAATGTGGTATCTCTTGATTTATATTACTACACAACAAACTGGCGACGAGGATGGCAGTCCATCTTCCTCCTACATACTTACAATGTCCTGGTGAACCTACAATTCCATTTGGAATATGGACGCAAATATTTGAGAACTACCTGCTGGCGATTCATGCAGAGGGAGATGACTGGCCTGACACTCGTAAGCGTGCTACATTGCTTCACTGCCTCGGAACAGAAGCACAGAGAATTTTCTACACTCTTCCTAACACTGGTACGACTTATGCATCTGCACTTACGGCTCTTAGGGCGCACTTTGTTCCAAAAGTGAATGTCATTGCGGAGCGACACAAATTTCGGCAAAGAGAGCAAAGACATGATGAAAATATCCTGCAATATGTGGCCGCGCTCCGTGATATGGTGTCATTGTGTGCATTTGATGATAAAGAAGATGAAATGCTGAGAGATCAAATCGTTGAGAAAGTGTACAGCAGTCGAATTCGTGAACGTCTATTGCTTGAAGCCGATTTAACGTTAGACAGAGCAATACAAGTTGCAATCTAAGTGGAAAATGCAATGGCTAATGCAAGTGAATTTGCGAAGCCTGCCGAATTACCAGTTCAAAGACTGCATGTGAGAAAAAAAGAAATGAACGCACATAGAGGCACACAAGAAAAGCAGCAGAGTAGAACGAAAGTACATTCTGAACGCAAATGTTACCGTTGTGATTCCAGCAGTCATCTAGCAAATTCCAAGCAGTGCCCAGCTTTAAACAAGACCTGTAAATCATGCGGCAAAATTGGACATTTTGCAAAAAAACATAACATAACATGGAAACATAACATCCGAGAAATTGAAGTTCCTGAACTGACTGTCTTATACATGACTAGTACATCTCCTGCTGCCAACAAGATTGTGTGTAACATTGAAGTGGGCACATTGTCAGGCACTACAATGCAGGAATTAATTGTTGATACAGGGTCTTCTGTATCTTTGTTGCCAGAGCATATATATAAGCAATACTTTTCTGAGCTGCCCCTGGAACAGTCTGATGTGCGTCTTATCACATATGCAAAAGACGACCTTCCGGTGATGGGATGTATTAAGACGTGTGCACAACATGGAGAATGCTCAGTACCTGCCATATTCTATATTGTGAAAAGCAGAAACCCACTGATGGGCATGGACTTAATATCTTCCTTGAACCTGTGCATAAAAGGGAATAAAGTACTCACCTACAAACAGTCTGTGGAGCAGGTGTCTCATTCTGCCATGCCAAGCTTTGGCTGTGCAAAGAACTTTGTACATAAAGTGAAATTGCACGAAAATGCTGTCCCTGTGCAACAGAAGCTGCGCAGATTGCCTTTTTCTGTAAGGGATGCTGTGTCGGCGGAGCTGAACCGTCTGTTAACAGCAGACATAATTGAAAGAGTAGATGCCTCACCCTGGGTATCGCCCATTGTAGTGACTCAGAAGAAGTCTAGAGATATCAGAATGTGTGTGGATCTTAGGGAACCCAACAAAGCAATTGTGGTGGACAGCTATCCCATTCCACACATCGAGGTACTCTTTTCACAGTTAAGAGGTGCTGTGATGTTTTCCACAATTGATCTTGCAAATGCGTACCATCAGGTTCCACTACATGAGGAAAGCAGAGACCTGACTGCATTTATAACACAGGACGGCCTGTTCCGCTTTAAGAGAGTCTGCTATGGATTAGCGTCAGCCCCAGCAGCATTTCAAAAACTTATGTCTACCATCCTCAAAGGTGTTCCCGGTGTCCAGTTTTATTTGGATGATATAATTGTATTTGGTGATTCTGCTGCCAGTCATGACGCCCACCTCAAAGCAGTGCTGCACAAACTGCAAGAAGCAGGTTTGCGTCTAAATGACGAAAAATGTAAGTTCCACCAGGAGAAACTCACATTCCTGGGACATACCATTTCAAAAGAAGGACTGATGCCAGACAACAGCCACTTGGAGGCAATACAAAATGCCCCAGCTCCTTCGGATGCATCCACACTAAGATCGTTTCTAGGTCTTACTGCTTGGTATGCTAAATTTATTTCGAGCTACGCAGCAGTTGTTGAGCCTATGAGAGATGTGCTCAGAGGAGACGCAAATTTCACATGGACCACCAAAGCACACAGAAGTTTCCAGAAAGTGAAAGAACTGATTGCAGAGAGCCCTGCATTGGCTTTATTTGACCCTGCTTTGCCCACAGTTGTTACAACAGATGCTTCGGACTATGGCATAGGTGGTATCCTGACTCAGATCCATTCAGATATGTCAGAAAGGACTGTAGCTTTTGCTTCCAGAACTTTGACAGCTGAAATATTCTGTAGTTGAAAAAGAAACCCTCGCTTGTGTCTGGTCCATTGAGCGCTGGAGAACGTACCTGTGGGGCAAACAATTCAAATTAAGATCAGACCACCAAGCCCTGACTACTCTGTTGACAACGAAGGGCATGGGACGCGCTGGACTTAGAGTGGCTCGATGGTCTGCCAGATTGCTCTGCTTCAATTATGATATAGAGTACAAACGCGGAGCTGACAACCAAGTAGCCGACTGCCTATCATGTTTGCCATTGCCAAATGAAATGAGCTACGACTCGGACTCCGAACCAGAAACTGTAGCTGCCATCACCACCCTGCTGTCAGCTGTTCCTGTTGCTGAGTTTGCTGCTGAAAGCTCTTCCTGCCCTGAGCTCATCAAACTGCGTCAATATATTGAGAACGGCTGGCCTGCAACGTCTAAAACATTTACTGGGAAGTAAGGAAGTACATTAGCAGGCAGAGATGAACTGTCTATTCATGACTCTTATGTGCTAAGAGGAACTCACAGACTGATTGTGCCGCTTAGCTTACGTTCACGTTTGGTCACTCTAGCACATGAAAGCCATCAAGGAATTGTGAGGACCAAACAGCGACTCAGAGACTTATATTGGTGGCCCAAGATGGATTCGCTTGTACAGTCCACAATTGCAACCTGTGTCACCTGCCAACTTAACGATAAGACAGCTAGAACCACACATGCACCACTGACCCCAGTTGAGTATCCAGCCGGTCCATGGCAGAAACTGGGCATTGATGTGGTGGGCCCTTTTGAGATAGGTCCTGTTAGCTGCAGATATGCCATTACATTAATTGACTACCACTCAAAATGGCCAGAGGTTGCATTCGCACCTCACGTGACTGCATCTACTGTTACCAGTTTTCTGAGATCAGTGTTCAGCCAAAAGGGGAATCCACTGGAGATTGTCACCGACAATGGACCTCAGTTCCTGTCATCCGAGTTCAAACATTTCCTGCAAGAAAGAGATGTCAAGCACATTCGCACCTCCATATACCATATACGGAAGGAATGAGCTATTGAGCGTTGGAATAAGGTACTGAAGAATGCCATTCTGACTGCGGAGAGAGAGAGGGCTCCATGGACATCATTTATTGTAGAATTCTTGCAAACGTATAGAGCTACACCCCATGCTACCACAGGAATTCCTCCTTTCGAGCTCTTGTTTGGGAGGAAAATGAGAACAAAATTGTCAGTCCTTCCACAGTGCAATCTGAACCCTGACATGAATGAACTGAGAACAAAAGTGATGCAAAATCAACAAAAGATGAAAGCTTACCTGGACACAAAGCGTAAAGCAAGGATTCCGAAACTCAAAGAAGGTGACCTCGTAAGGGTGAGAAAACCTGTGCATGTCAGGAAAGGGAAATCAAAATTCAGTGGCCCTATGCAGATTGTGAGGAGAAAAGGAACACACAGTTACGAGCTGAACGACGGACGAATGTGGGACGTGTCTCATTTGGCACCCCTACCTACAGATTTCACTCTGGTTGAACAACCAGTTTCTGCTTCACCACTGAAGAGTGTCAACATCTAAGCAGAGAGGCATCGTTGTAGAAGGAAGCCAATGTGGTTGAAAGATTATGTAACATAAGGTCTCACAGTAAGAAGGAAATAAGAAAAGAAAGTAACAGCCAACTCAAAGTGATAATTATTGGTTAAAGTTAAGTTGAACTGTACTGATGCACATATAAATGTTCATGTTGTACATGCTTTGTTATTCGAGCATTGTTCTGCATTTGGTGAAACGTAAAAAAAAAAAATCAAATCAGAAAACATTTGAATTAACTGTTATACTGTTTATATTGTTGGTAATGTTCAGTGAAATGCAGTACAGATGTAATCAATTAAGTCTGCGGGAGATGTTGTGTTCACTTAACAATGTCGTATGGTATGGTCGTATGCCACTAGAGGGAGTTGTTGTATGATGTGGGAACTGGTATGCATGTAAGAAAAGAAGAGGGGTTGTTTGGAACATGCAGTGCTAGTAAAGACACCATGTGAGTTACTTGAATGTGGTATCTCTTGATTTATATTACTACACAACAACCATGCATTACCAGAACTTGTATTAATGGAAAGGAGTGTTCAGTTTACTCTTATCAATACAATTGTAATCAATATGAGCTGTTAGTAAAGAAGATGCGATATGTGAAATGGCCTTTATTAAGTTACCCATATTCCAAATGAGAATAATAATGATTAGACCATTATCGTGCAACCCTAATCACTCCTGTTCTCGCTTCCCTAGCTTGGCTTCCAGTTACTTACATATATAAATTTAAGGTTCTGATACATGTTTTGCTATATGTCAAGGCTTGCATGGTCTAGCCCCATTACATTGCTGATCTCCTTCAACCACACTCTACATCTAGGACTTCGTTCATCAAATCTGTTCCTCGTCCCTGCTTGAAAACCAATGGTGACTGGACATTTTGAGATTGCGGAATGCACTTCCATTATATGTCATGTTGTCCTCTTCCTCACTGCCATATTTAAATCTATGTTGAAGACATTTTTATTCTCTGTAGCCTTTGATGTTGTTTGAAATGTATAAGGTTTTATTAGTATGTTTTATACATACATGTTTTATCAGTACGTTGTGTTCTTTTAACACCTTGCTAATTCTGTTTGATTGGGCCAATTATTATATCTTTTTTTCTTGACTGTACAACACTTCAGTAGAATATTTGTTTTTAAATGTTATAACTGTATAAATAAACAAACTTGAATACATACTGAAAATAAGATTATTCACTCACATTTACATTTTAATTTATTCACTTATGTAGATGTAAATATAAAAGATGAATATAAAAAAGCGACTGATCCAGTAACATGCACTTTTGGGCTCAATGAAGACCAGTCATGTTTTGGATAATTGGTAAAAGTTGTAAATTCAGGAAGACTGTACATGTTAGAAGTCTGGCTAGAAGAGCACTGCATTAATTCAGTCTAGAAATGACAAGAACATAGATCAAAAAAATAAAAAAACATCAATTGACTGACAAAGAGTACAGAAAAAAACTATTATTTTACAATTACAGGCTTATATATATTTAAGTATATATTTTCTTTCATGACATGATTTGGTGGTATATGATTCTCAGTTTTAACAACTACAAAAACTGAACCTTTTCTGTAAATGTTTTTTAATACTTAATCTGACCCCTACTTACTCCTAACCCAAACCACTTCTTATGGATTAGGAACGGCATGAGGGTGAGTAAATTATGACAGAATTTTCATTTTTGGGTAAACAACAAACTTATGACAGGTTTGTTTACCAATACTTTCAGCTGTGACATTAAAATAGTATTGTACTGCTCTTTCCCTTTCCATTATTTTCTTCTCTCCTCTCCCTGTTTTTCATCTTTATGCTCCAAATCTTCCTTGCACTCATTCATCCTGCTGCTGTTATCGTTCAGAAGCCTCCACCCCCAATATTTACACTGTTTTGTGCAAGTAATCCTGGTGTCTGAGCTGGCATGTCAATGTAAATGAAGCTTTATGGACTCTCTCTCTCAGAATCAACTGCTGTAAAATACAAGGTCATGTATAAATAACTACATAAACAAAACAAAACCTAATATCATATATAATATAGTTGCAAGATGAGATTATGTCATCACTTTATAATAAAAGAACACATTAAATCTCTCAAGATCTCAGCAGAGGATGATTAAACAAACAACATTACCGTCTTCACATTCAACAAACAAGTTTGACCTTATGGCTGTTCACACAGCAGCAGAAAATGTTTGTCAGTCCTGTTAATTTAGTCCTTAATATGGTTACGTTCACACACAGTGCGGTTATTGACGGGAGTGACAACCGCATTCTATAACACCCGTAAATTTTCAGGACTCAACCAGAGATATGAGCTGCATATCATCTGAAGGTTTTAGATCCAGTCACTGTTCTCCACCTGAGCTGCTCTCATCAGTTTACACAAAGAAAAATAGTACAAAGCAGAGGAACAACCGTTACATTCACACTGTCAGTTTTTGGGATTGACAACCACAATTACTTAAAGTTATGAGTCTCGAAATGTCCCGCTCGGCTCTCTCACCTTGTATGATATGACAGACAACTAGATGTCCAATCCAGTTCCGTTCACACAGTGCATGTTTTCTGTGAATGCGGTTGTAAGCCCTGAAAATTTACCGGTGTGAGTTTGGTTATATATGGTATAATGCTTTGTGACCCCCCTAAATAACCGAACTGCGTGTGAACGTAACCATATTAAGGAAATATAGGACAAATATAGGACTGACTGATAACTGTATTCTGCTGCTGTATTAACAGAGGTTTAGCTCTGTTTTTTTTTCATTTGAAGTCACCATTTTGGTTATCAGTGTTTGCTTTATTTAGGCTCTTGATCCTTGATTTTTTGGCTGCTGAAGTGCGTTTTCAAAAACCATTCACAGTTGCAAAGAAAGCTGAAACAAAATGAGATCTTATGAAGTTGGTTAACTATTGATAGTGATATAATCATGAAGTGATGATCATTTCATATTTGCTGGTCTCATCTGAAGTCTAAGTGATCATTAGTATGCTGTGCTATTAACACATTTAAATTTCTATTTTTTGTTACCAACTCTGTAATACTACAGCATGAGATCCAGCAGTGTTGTTGCAAACAGTTACGATGAGAAATTTTAACATCATGTATATAAAATAAAAAAAAAAAAGCTTGAAGGTTTTACACACACAGACATCAACAATCGACATATAAATCTCAACAATGGTGACAACAAACAAAAGGTTTCATGCCACATGGCATGCTGAAAGCCAGCATAGTAAAAAACTCCCAGCATGCATTTTGACATGAATAAATTATGCAGCTGAACTGTTTTAATACTTTCTTTAATTCTTATTATTGGCTTTTATCTTTGCTGTTGTTTTTGTTGTGACTTTTCAGCAGCTTGTTATGTGATGTTCTGAACTGTATATCTGAATATTTTGTTGATTGTCACCATTGTTGAGGTTTGTATGATGAGTGTTGATGTCTAAATGTGTCACAACACTAGGTTCTAAATTCTCACTCAGTAGGTGTTGTAATGTTACTGAAATATTTTCAGTTTTCTTTATAATTTTGTTACAGCTTTGTTTGTTCTTTAAGATTGTTTCAATCTCTGTATAAAATACAGAAAAACACCATGAATAAACTATTTTAAGACACTCATTTAAATATCATAAACATTTAGCTTCAGCTGATCTGTTTCTTCTTTCAAAAATTTCTTTTCTGCAGTAATATACAGGTGCCTTTAGTAAAACATTATTACAAACGTTGAAAGAGAGTCAACTTAAGAAAGGTCAAGGGTCCAACTAATGAAAAAATGAATCACCATAATGGTGTTTGTCATATAGTCCACTACATAAAAAAGGAGTGAATGAAAATTAGTAATTAAATTCAGACACTGATGTAAATATTGTGTGGATATATAAGGGGATAGGGGGCAATTTCGATTACAGCCACTGTCAGTGTGACCTCATGACTAGAGTTGTTCTGATGTTCAGAAATACAGTACTCTTTCTTGCTTGTGTGATATTGCTTCATTATAAATTGGTATTTTTTCTGAAAAAGGGAAAAACAGTCAGAAAACAGAAATCTATGATGAGACAGATGATAGATTGTGTTTGTGTGTGTGTGCGTGCATACACGTAAGCACTATAGAGTGGTGCTGATAGTGTAATGGAATAGTATGACCTCATACTCAGATTCTGTATCTGATGGAGCACTTAGCTAATCTTCACAAAAGATGAGTCACACTATTGAACAAAATGACCTGCCGTGGCTTCACATATAAGGTTATAATAGTGCTTGGTTTCATATTTTAAGGAGGAATGACATGCAGCATAGCATGTTTACTGACACTATTACTCCTACAATGTGAACCCCATCATGGGTGTTTTCTACTGTCCACTGACCAATAATAAAGAACTGAATGGCTAATCACATCATAACAGTTAAGCCATGTTGTCATATTGGGATTCCATTTACTGTCTTAATAGGAAATCATATGATTGGATCAAAGAGTAAGCATTATCCAACCAGTCAGCGGTTTTATATCTGAAATCTCCCTCTTACAATGCAAAAAATTCCTTATCATACGGTATTTATTGCAGTTATTTCAAAAATAATAATGTTGTGAAAAATTTGTGCTTATAAATAACTTTTGTGCCATTGCAGCTTGTAAAAATTAACTGGAAGTGTATCTGTTTTGTAATTATGTATTAACAAAAAGAAGAGGTCACACACATAGGCAAAAAACTTGCCATAACACTGCTGGGTCTCGTCTAGTTTTACAGGGTTGGTAGCGCAAATTTAATGTATTGCTGACAACACAGTTACAAGCAGTTACAAGAGTCCAGATGAGATCAATTTATCGGCTATTTTGTGATGATCCTGCCATCATATGTAAGTAGCCATCATCACCTGCACTGTAAAAGTGAACGTGCAATTGTTGTTTTAAGGACGTATTTCTACCTGATTCTAATTTTGTTGTTGTAATCTATTTCCATTCAGTTTGATATAACATAAAACAAAAAACTGTTTTAATAAAAATTAATAAAAGTGCCTTTAACAAAAGTTTTGTTTTTAATTAGTTTTTTCAAAAGCAAAAACTATATTTGGACTTAATAGCAAAAATTCGTTTTCTGTAACAAATTACAGTAATTTTTTTTAGGTTGGTCCAAAGTATAATTTTTTTCAGTGTGGTCTTTGCCACAACAACAGTTTTTTAAACAGTTACAGTAGCCACTAGCCAAAAGAAATGAATCTAAAAAGTCAAAGGCAAAAAAAAACAAACAAAAAAAAAAAACATCAACATTAAAGCTGCAGTCCGTAAGATTTGCCTCTTTGTCGTCATTTCTTTTTGAAACCTGCAAACCTCCACGGCTTCTCAGTGCGGATGAATCTAATGTTTGGTGTCAGTCACAACACTGGTGTGGATACTGTACTTCGGAAATACAGATTCTACATCTTGAAAGTATGACCAAAATTAGAATTTTCACCGGAAAATTTCATCTGAACAAGAAACATGTCTGACACTTTTGTTCTGACCAACTGAGGAAAAAAGCATTAGGTCTACAATTAATCTTGCTGCTAATGGTGATTAAATCTAACAAACGTTTAGCTCAGATCATGTCAAACGGTGCAAATTATTATTACTGTTATACTTTGTTCTCAAATTGTTAATGTTAACAACATCAGCAACAACATCAGCATTGCGTGACTATGTGTATTTAGTGTGTATTAGCGTTACCTGTAGATTTCAATTTCTGTAGCCACTCCGCAGAAGTCTTTTGCTTTTGACTACAGGTGAATCTCCAGTTGTCGCTGATGATTGTCATTTGGAGCTTTCTAGATTACAATCCGCCATCAAAATGATAAGTTTAATTATTTCAGCTGCTGTGAGAAAAGGCTATACATTATCCGCTACAAGCAGCATCCTCATATGATATAGCTACTAATGACGCAAAGACGAACGGCTGCATGCTCGAATTTCCCACAGAAACCCACCAGTACCACTCTTATTTTAAAACATTATTACAAGCTTACCGTTGTGAATCGGGCTAAGGTAAGGAGATAGTTTTGAACACTGGCTACCCCGCTAGAAATTTTACGTTCCCAGAACATTCTCAGAACGTCCCCACTGGTTTTAAGGACGTTGCCTAGTAACGTTCCCAGTACGTTCAGAGATGGTCACGATGTGGAGTTCTTTTAAGGTTTGGGGGATGTTATTTGGCGGACCTTCACAGAACATTCAAGACGTTTTCTGAACGTTTAGGGAACCATGTTTTATTCAGAAATGTTCTCAGAACGTCCCTGATGCCTTTATCAAAAAATTGAATTGAAAATTAGAGCTAAACTGAATAACAAAAGTGGCTGTTCAAACAAAAACTAATTTTTCTTAAATGTCTCACAAAAAAAAAAGAAAAAAAAAAGTTCTTTACAGGTATTTTCTTGATTGTTATTACAAAACCTTTTCTTTAAAATGCAAATCTCTTGCAGTAAGTCATTAGCTGACCACAGCACATGCATGAGCTAATATAACTGCTGTATCACTGCATCAGCAACTACACATTTACTGCAGCCTTTAACTAAAGCAACGTGCAGCATAACATCAGAGAATCAAGAGCCCATCTAAAGCAAATGCTCATCTCCATAACGGTGACTTAAAACTTTATTATTTTCTATAAAACACCCACGTAGAAGGCAACATTCTTGTGACCTTGCGCAACGTTGCCTAAAAGTTCTCTAAAGGTGACGAAAATTCTGAACTTTTACAGAACATTAAGGACATTCTTAAAATGTCCTCTTTTGGTAATGAAAGTGCTGCAGTTCAAGGTTATATATGACTTTATGCTTCTAACCACAGCTTGAGAGCTGTCGTTCCAACCACACAAGTTTGCGATGCAGTTTACGAATGTTCGTTTGAACTATGGTTTCGGGAAACACCAAATTGTTGAACTATTTTAGTAACGACGGAACTTGCGACGTTAGTTGGCTAACAATGCTTTTGGGAAACGCACCCCTGGTTAGTAATAGATGAAATTAACAGAAGATAAAAATCTCTGAATAAACAACTCCACAAACAGCATTACCAGCTTCACTTAAGGCTGGCCACACACTTGAAGATTTTAAGCCTGATTTACACCCCCAAATGATCTGGTCCAAAAAATCCTCTGTTGTGTGGTGTCATTACGATTATTTAACTGCTCCTGATTGAGATGGAACGTCCCCGACCTCAAATAATAAATATCAAACATGTTTGATATCTGAAGTCATTAAAGAAAAAAAGAACAACAAGAACAGGAAAAAAACAAAGAGATAAGTAGAAACACAGTGTTTCCTTTAGTTGGGCACTTGGCCATTGACTCTTTGTGGTAGTTTTTCTCTTTGCAATTGTAAAAAAAAAACAAAAAAAAACAACATTTTTTTGCGACAAAAGAAAACAAGGTAACATGATATTAGGTGATATTTACTTCTTTTTTTAATGGTCGGAAAGTATGTTACACTTCGGCTGGATTTAATTGTTCAGTAAGATTTGCCGCTTAGAGTCAGGGAAGAGTTGAAAACAGAGAGATAAAGTTGGACACGTTCTGCTTCCACTTTCTAGTGATGCTCGTGCAACATTTGCATATTTTATCACGGATTAACTGGATTAGATGCAATATTTGACACTGATGTTTTCATGTAGCAACAGAAACACCTTTCAATCAATACTATGTACTGCTTAATACAGCGCCTGTTGTAACAAGAATAAACTCCATTAACATTAGCTTATACTATTTAAATACAAATAAAGTGGGGTCTATATTTTTATCACTTTTATTTTGATAAACATGACACAATATAACATTGTGACCATCAACAAGGTGTCAGAATAAATAAGAAACACACATTATTGTCGTGATCAGGTGAATCTGGCTAATCGTGAAACAGCTGTGTCGTCATCAGAACTCATGCAGCCTCTCTGCTTTCTAGTTGCTTTTGTAGTACTTTGATGCCATTCGTAACATTGATGTGATGTTGCTGCCATCAGAAAAAAAATTGTAATTGATTCAATCTAATCATTGATTGTAAGTGTGTTGTCTCATTAATATATTTACATTTTCAATACCAATGTTGGATATTATGCTCTGATACTAGAGCATAATATCCAACAACATAATAGACAGACAGACAAACAAACGGCTATGACATGCACCTATAGTAACAATCAGCATATGAAACTCAACAATGGTGACAATCAACAACAACAACAACAACAAAAAGATTGTATTCATGTTGTTTTTGTTGCATTGTCCAGAGTTTATCAGTTTATGTGGATGGTTTGTTGATCATCACCATTGATAAATTCTTTGAAAATACTCTAAAAGCACTGCAATTGCTAAAGAGAATTTAATGTAACAAAACTCAAGGCCAAGTGGTTAACTAAAGGAAACCTTTTTTTAGCTGTAATGGTGATTTTAAACAAAACATCTACTACTACAGTGACAGCTCTTAATTCTCAATAAGAACTCCCGTTTTTGGAGTTGTTTAATCATCCTCTGGAGAGATCTTGAGAGATTCAGTTTGTTGATTTATTTGCAGTTAGTTGTTGTGTTTCTGCTGGTCTTCTTTTTTCTGTTCTTTCCTTCAGCAATTCTGCTTGTTAACAGCAGATGTCATGCTCAATCAGCACTACAGTGAATTTACTTTATTCATTCACTGCAACAATTCTCCAGTGTTACTTTCACTCTCTGAAGAATATATATGAACACTGAGCATTTTGTGTACTGTTTTATGACTTACGAGTAAAATAAAATTTGTGGTGAACATTACTTGAAGATACTCACTCTAGACTCACTCTTTTTTCTATAAGATGTGATGCATCATATGTGAATTTAGTGGCTGTTGTGTGCTTATTAACTTCTGTTGCTGACATGTTGCTGCATTAACACAAGGATGTGAGTTGACGTGCTTGATGAACTGGGCTGCCTTTTCCAAAAGCATTTTAAGCTTGGTCATAGAAGCATTGCCACCAATGGTCTATATGTTAGTTTACAATGCTTTTGGGAAACAAAACCACCCTGGACATAGTCATTATGCTGCTTCTTTACATGCATAAAAGTGTTAACCAGAACAACCTACAGTTTAAGTTTACAGTCACTCATTACAAACTACTAAACCCAGTAATGATTAATTTACAATAAATTACTGTAGTCAGAAATGTATCTACTGTGAAATAAATGTATGCTGGGTCATTTTCTTACAAATTACTATGAATCAACAGCAGACAGTCCTATCTAATACTTTATTAGATAGAACTGTTAAACAATAGAAGCAATCAGTATACGAAAAAAAAATGCTATAGTATTTGATTTTAAATTATTAGTGGCAAACACTATAATACTTTCTTATCTACCGTCAGCATTCAAAAATAGCATCATTCCAACAAGTCTGAATAGGCTACCTAATAATAATGTGATTTCACAAACCTTGCAGACTTAGTCGAATCCAGCTGTGGGAGCTTCTGAAGTGTTTGTAGACTAAACTAAAGTGTTACCGATTGTTTAAAAGCCATGGACTTGATTTACTAGAAAACAGGCAACAATACCGGTTCGCATCGTGCTTTGGATGGCTATCCAGTGAAAGCGCAGGTGGCGATGATGGGTCAGTCAGTGTTCCAGTATCAGCATCACTGTCCCCCCTCCGGAGTGTTTAGGACAGGTTACATTTCAGCTGGTCGACATGTAAACGGCAATACAAGAGTCACACACAACGGCTAACACAATCATATGGGGGAAACTAAAGCGCTCTTCTGCAATCGTAAAGTCGTTTTTACTCTTTGTCAATCGCCAGATGAACATAATTTATTTCCCGAGACTGCGTGAAAGAAACACAAGCGCTTTCTTCTTGACATAAGACGAAATTAAAAAACGTAATAGTCTCACGTGTTCTCATTTGAAGACACTTTAAATTTGAGTGTGTCTGTGGGGAAGAGTGTTCTGGGTGCGCCCACCGAGTCCATCAGCTAATTACAGAGGAGCGATGAGCCGGCTGCTGGGTGTGCGCGCGACACGAGCTCCAGCCTTGCGCAACATGAATGAGGACGGAAGATGGCCGGGAAACATGCGTTATGAGGCGGCGTCCCAGTAGCTGATTCAGAACAACAGGATTGTGGTCAAAGCCACCTGGCTGTTTTTAGTGAAATCGCACCCTCTTCTGTCGGAGGTCCGTTACAACACGAATAAAAAAGGGGAACATGGCAAAGGACAGTACATTGCACTACCTGCATCACTCAGTCTATAGTACTAGACTTAAAAAAACTACATACTAAACATTATTTTACAATTCAATCATAATCCTTATACTTTGAAATTTGCCTTACTGATATGTTGAAAATACAATAACAATAGTAATATTATATTCAGTGAGCACATATTTTGTATTACACATAGGTTACTAGCCTGTAAATCCATATTTAACAATCATTGTGATGCTAGAAGAGAATGGGCTTCCCCAGTCTTGTTCCTCTCAATGTTTTTTCCCCCTCCACCACCTAAACATCATAAACTTTCTTGCCCGATGACCTGTCATAAAAGTTCTTATTGAAAATTAACAGAGGTTTAGCTCTAATTAATGTGATCTTTTTTTGTTTCCTGGCTCTTGACCCTTGATATTTGATTTTTGGTAATGTAAATTTCAAAGTGGTTTTCTTTCGTTAATCTAATCCAAAAATCACTGGTTATAAATGCATTGTGCCATGTTTAACCTTTATGTTACTAATCAATCATGTGATGCTACAACTGTGTTGTAGCAAGTTAACCAAATATTCAAAAGAAAATGAATATGAATATGAAACTCAACAAAGTGACAATCAATGAAAAGCTTCCTGACACACTGTATGCTGGGTGCCAGCATAATAAAAGGAGTTAATAGTAACCTGGACCATTATTTTAAAGTGAAAAAGACATTTTTATTTATTTTTTTTTTCAGTTTAAAATAATGGACCAGATCAGTGGTCTTTTATTTTCATGAGAGCCACACTGATAGGACAAAGTCAATAGAAGAGCCACTTTTACCGCAAAGTTTCAAAAGTTACATCCAGTCATAAATAACATCCCAGAGAGCAAGAACATTTGGGCCAAATGTGGCTGATAGTTGGCACATCTGGCCTAGATATGGCATGGCTGAGCACATGTGGGCCAAAAGTTCACCATATATGTTTTGCTATGGCTTTAGAATTGGAAGAAATTTTATTTTGGCTCACTATTTGTATTGAGATACATGGCTCAGACGACCACACACAACTGTGGATCATATAGCAAATAGCAAACCATGGAATATTTTAACTTAGGGTTAACATTTGGCCCATACTTGGAAAAACACATGTAACCTGTGCTGCAGGTCTGTGGTAGACCACATCTCAGCCTATCCAACAACGCTATTGATTGCTTTGAATCTTTCCTGGGCCCAGTTTATGTAATGGACCAATGGAAACTAATGGAAACACCAATCACTATCATGGTAACCTCAAATAAAACAAACATGAGAGTTAAACTTCTGTTAATTCTCAATAAGAACTGCTGTAGATGAATGGCAGAAATAAAGTCAGTCTGGTTAGTAATAAGTGAAGCTGGTAATGCTGTTTGTGGAGTTGTTTAATCAAATCTTCAGAGATTTAATGTCTTTTATCTTCAGTTGATTTCATATCAAAGCTGTGGCTGAAGTCAGCTGTAGTTCTTGTGTTTCTGCTCATCTCTTTTTTTCTTCTTTCCTTCAGTGATTCTGCTTGATAACTGGTTTGTTAATGCTAAGATGACTCTATAAATAATATACACAGATTTTGTGGATCAGATAAGGTCCAGTTGTTTTATTTCTTTGCTCTTGGCTCACATGTGGCATTTCTATGGCCTGCTTGTGGCCCAGATCTGGCAAACAGGAGCGGTCCGCCCAAGTGCCATCACTCCTGCCACATGTGGCCCAGATCATCATTCCGCATGTGCCAGATGTGGGCCGGATCTGGGCCGACACAAAGTTCTGTTCTGAGCCTCCAGCCTGTAAGGAAAGAGACATTAACAAACAGTTCAGAGTTCAGTAGTTCAGAGTTTTTGTCCAGTGAGACAGTAATGACTCCAGAGAGACAAAAGCGGATTGACAAAGTTCTGAGTGTCTGGCCCATAGAGGCAGAAGACACACAGAGACTTGCAAAAAGGTTAAGCTCAGGAGAGCAAACCTTCATTTCAAGGTACCTTCGTCTGCGTGTTCCAGATTGTTAAGGACCTTCTACAGCTACGCCAGGGCCTCATCTGCATGCTCCAGATTTTAGGACCCTTTGGTGCTCCAGGATATCAGCATCCCACAGAGCTTCGTGTTCAAGGCTGTTGAAACAGATTCCGGCTCCTCTCCCCACTGCATTGTCACCCAGCAGAACCAGTGGAAGATACTGCCAAGGTAAAATACCTTGACTGGTGCCCTGAACTAGGAGAAGGGGGAAGTGGTCATCTGATGTACTCATAACTATACCTTAAGTGACATGTGATCCAAAAATCACAACTTCAGCAGTGATGTGAGTACCAATTCCTATTTTACTTAGCGTCCTTGAATGGGCAAAAGTAAAATCACTACATGTAAGACAGATGCGAAAAGCGGTTTTATGGAAAAAAATGGTCTGGATCAATGTTCCCTCTAATTTTTTTTCTTGCTGAGCAAAACTTTTCTCTATTGAGGACACATTTTGACCACCTGAGCAAAAACATTCTTTATATCAGACCTGTACAGTGTACGCAAACACACACAAAAAAATTGTTTTATCATTCAATTGTAACTTTTAACTTTATTGTGCCATTTCTATTTTATTTGGCCCTTGATGTAACCATTTTAGGTTACTTTTATTTTTTTTCACATTGCTGCATTAACTGTACCAGTCTTTACCAAGAAATTCTATTAAAAAATAATTTAAAAAATCTTCACTTCTTTATAATAATATAATATGAGCAGTTACACTGATGGTTTGAAACAACCATAATATGTTTTTGTACAGTCAATTATTAGCAACAGACAGTGTTAAACCATCAAAAGTAAATGTTTATTGCCCAGATTTTCTATACCAGGAGGTTTCAAAATTTTTAGTGGCAAGGAGCCCTAAACAATCCCCTTGTGAGATCAATTCTTTATTAGGCTTATATTATAATATAATATAATAAAAATATAATATAATCTTGAAGTATTTAAACTGATATACAGTATTATATCAGTTTAAATGCTTCAATTTGTTTAAATATATTATGAAATGAAAACAAACTGAAGCATTTAAACAGATCTGATGACTAAATATTTTTAAGAAAAGTGAACGTTAACTCTTTTATAGTTATCTAAACATCCCTGAAAAACAGTCCACTACCACACACAAAAATCTATTTAAACTGAGGTATATAACATTAACTGATGTATTTTGAGATTGCACTCTGCACCTGTGGTGGGTGTGTAATAGTAAATGTCTCAGAGTTTTGTTAGCATTCTGTGCCCATCATCCGTTATTTCCGCCACTTCATCATTGAAACACAATGTTTTATTTCATTCATTAATGCGCGTGTGACTTTTCGTCTAAAGGATTTTCTCCATTTAGCTTCAACGGGTGGACTACAAAGCATCACACAGGAAGCAATGCTCCAAAAAAGTATGACATTATAGATCGTTGTTTGTATTCCTCATCATGTCTTAGTAGGCTTCTAGGGGACTGTGGATGTGCTTTCTGCTTTTGGCTCCGATGTATGCGCTAAAATGTCACGTAAACTTTAAAGCCCACAGAACTCGACTACAGAAAACCATCTGAGAGGAGAGGCGCATCAGAATGGAATGCCGTTTGAGTTTCGATAAATCGTTAAGACTATATTTTCAGGGATCATTTTTATAGTTCTTTGCTTGGAAATGCATTTCGAAAGTGTTTGTCTTCCAACCCACGATGACGAGTCATGATGCTCCTTTCTGAGCGTGAATTGGGCGCAGAGCAACACCTTTGGTTGTGAGCTCTGCGTTGTTGATGAACGTTCTGTATTGCCTTTTGCAATATCGAAGAAAGGGGTGTGTTCTGAGTGGTGTTTCAGTGTTCTTAAAATCGCTTTCCTTTTTTTTTTTTTTCTCGAGACCTGTGCTTTCTATAAAACAATCTTCGCTGACATGCGGAACCGTTTGTGATGATGGGGTACCGTATGTTGTGTAAGATAGCAGTTGCGAAAAGCAGTTTTATGGAAACAATGGTCCGGGTAAACGTTCGCTCCGCGTTTTGCGATCAGCTGTTGCGAGTCTTCTAAGAGAGCGATCACTGTCAAGTTTCTGAAATGCCTGCTTTAGAAACGCTTAGTAAGTGTGTGAATTTTTCGTTGGATGTGAACTCTGTGTTGTGGATGAAGGTTCCGTCTTGCTTTTGTCAACATTGAAGAAAGGGGTATGACCTTACTTCTGTTTCGCATGTGTGCCTTTTGAGAAAGCGGTTTGTTTCAGGAGCTTTTCTGCAATGCGTTGTGGCAATCCAGTATTGGAAACGGGAGCCCAGGAGCAATGGAGCAAGTCCTAGCTAGGACAAGTCATCAATCATGAGCATTTCCACCTACTCACCCTCCAAACGTGGAACTACCCACAGCTGTAGCCAATGATGGCCTATGGAGGTCACCATAAAACTGGGAACTCTCTTGCCTCAAAGCTGGATGGTCCTGAGTACCCGCCTCCTTCAGGACGAGGTGCTGAAGCACAGGATGGCCTAGAGAGAAACTGGCCGAAGAGTAAGAAGACAGAAGTGGTCTTGCAGCATTTTCTATGGTGACTTTGCTTTTCTTCTGTTCCGTCTTCCCCCTTTAAGGTGGCCTATAGCGTTGAAACAGATGTGGGGAACAAAGCCGCCATGGATACCCCAGCCCAGGAAGAACCTAAGTTCCAGTTTAAAATCCCTAAGTTCTTGGCTAAATAAGAGATCATTTCCGTTAACCCGGCTCCCGTCTCTTGTGGTTGCGTTTTGTGGCAGCTTAAACCTCTCCTCATCTTGGGGCGCGTGTCACAGCGTCCTTTTGTATAAAGCGAACACTGTATTATCCAAGATACAATAGCACATAACTGCAGAAGTAGAAATGTTTGCAGCGATGTGGTATCGTCTCTTGGATAAGACAGCAGATATATATATACGAAAATCAGGTTTTATGGAAAAGGTGGGCCGGACGCGGGTTCATTTGGCATTTCGAGGTCAGCCATAGCACGTTTTCTAAGTGCGCAACCGACGTCAAATTTCGAAATGGTCTACATTAAGATTCGTTAATGCGCGTGTGACTTTTCGTCTAAAGGATTTTCTCCATTTAGCTTCAACGGGTGGACTACAAAGCATCACACAGGAAGCAATGCTCCAAAAAAGTATGACATTATAGATCGTTGCTTGTATTCCTCATCATGTCTTAGTAGGCTTCTAGGGGATTGTGGATGTGCTTTCTGCTTTTGGCTCCGATGTATGCGCTAAAATGTCACGTAAACTTTAAAGCCCACGGAACTCGACTACAGAAAACCATCTGAGAGGAGAGGCGCATCAGAATGGAATGCCGTTTGAGTTTCGATAAGTCGTTAAGACTATATTTTCAGGGATCATTTCTATAGTTCTTTGCTTGGAAATGCGTTTCGAAAGTGTTTGTCTCCCAACCCACGATGACGAGTCATGATGCTCCTTTCTGAGCGTGAATTGGGCGCAGAGCAACACCTTTGGTTGTGAGCTCTGCGTTGTTGATGAACGTTCTGTGTTGCCTTTTGCAATATCGACGAAAGGGGTGTGTTCTGAGTGGTGTTTCAGTGTTCTTAAAATCGCTTTCCTTTTTTTTATTTTTTCTCGAAACCTGTGCTTTCTATAAAACAATCTTCGCTGACATGCAGAACCGTTTGTGATGATGGGGTACCGTATGTTGTGTAAGACAGCAGTTGCGAAAAGCAGTTTTATGGAAACAACGGTCCGGGTAAACGTTTGCTCCGCGTTTTGCGATCGGCTGTTGCGAGTCTTCTAAGAGAGCGATCACCGTCAAGTTTCTGAAATGCCTGCTTTAGAAACGCTTAGTAAGTGCGTGAATTTTTCGTTGGATGTGAACTCTGTGTCGTGGATGAAGGTTCCGTCTTGCTTTTGTCAACATTGAAGAAAGGGGTATGACCTTACTTCTGTTTCGCATGTGTGCCTTTTGAGAAAGCGGTTTGTTTCAGGAGCTTTTCTGCAATGCGTTGTGGCAATCCAGTATTGGAAACGGGAGCCCAGGAGCAATGGAGCAAGTCCTAGCTAGGACAAGTCATCAATCATGAGCATTTCCACCTACTCACCCTCCAAACGTGGAACTACCCACAGCTGTAGCCAATGATGGCCTATGGAGGTCACCATAAAACTGGGAACTCTCTTGCCTCAAAGCTGGATGGTCCTGAGTACCGCCTCCTTCAGGACGAGGTGCTGAAGCACAGGATGGCCTAGAGAGAAACTGGCCGAAGAGTAAGAAGACAGAAGTGGTCTTGCAGCATTTTCTATGGTGACTTTGCTTTTCTTCTGTTCCGTCTTCCCCCTTTAAGGTGGCCTATAGCGTTGAAACAGATGTGGGGAACAAAGCCGCCATGGATACCCCAGCCCAGGAAGAACCTAAGTTCCAGTTTAAAATCCCTAAGTTCTTGGCTAAATAAGAGATCATTTCCGTTAACCCGGCTCCCGTCTCTTGTGGTTGCGTTTTGTGGCAGCTTAAACCTCTCCTCATCTTGGGGCGCGTGTCACAGCGTCCTTTTGTATAAAGCGAACACTGTATTATCCAAGATACAATAGCACATAACTGCAGAAGTAGAAATGTTTGCAGCGATGTGGTATCGTCTCTTGGATAAGACAGCAGATATATATATACGAAAATCAGGTTTTATGGAAAAGGTGGGCCGGACGCGGGTTCATTTGGCATTTCGAGGTCAGCCATAGCACGTTTTCTAAGTGCGCAACCGACGTCAAATTTCGAAATGGTCTACATTAAGATTCGTTAATGCGCGTGTGACTTTTCGTCTAAAGGATTTTCTCCATTTAGCTTCAACGGGTGGACTACAAAGCATCACACAGGAAGCAATGCTCCAAAAAAGTATGACATTATAGATCGTTGTTTGTATTCCTCATCATGTCTTAGTAGGCTTCTAGGGGATTGTGGATGTGCTTTCTGCTTTTGGCTCCGATGTATGCGCTAAAATGTCACGTAAACTTTAAAGCCCACGGAACTCGACTACAGAAAACCATCTGAGAGGAGAGGCGCATCAGAATGGAATGCCGTTTGAGTTTCGATAAGTCGTTAAGACTATATTTTCAGGGATCATTTCTATAGTTCTTTGCTTGGAAATGCGTTTCGAAAGTGTTTGTCTCCCAACCCACGATGACGAGTCGTGATGCTCCTTTCTGAGCGTGAATTGGGCGCAGAGCAACACCTTTGGTTGTGAGCTCTGCGTTGTTGATGAACGTTCTGTGTTGCCTTTTGCAATATCGACGAAAGGGGTGTGTTCTGAGTGGTGTTTCAGTGTTCTTAAAATCGCTTTCCTTTTTTTTATTTTTTCTCGAGACCTGTGCTTTCTATAAAACAATCTTCGCTGACATGCAGAACCGTTTGTGATGATGGGGTACCGTATGTTGTGTAAGACAGCAGTTGCGAAAAGCAGTTTTATGGAAACAACGGTCCGGGTAAACGTTCGCTCCGCGTTTTGCGATCGGCTGTTGCGAGTCTTCTAAGAGAGCGATCACCGTCAAGTTTCTGAAATGCCTGCTTTAGAAACGCTTAGTAAGTGCGTGAATTTTTCGTTGGATGTGAACTCTGTGTCGTGGATGAAGGTTCCGTCTTGCTTTTGTCAACATTGAAGAAAGGGGTATGACCTTACTTCTGTTTCGCATGTGTGCCTTTTGAGAAAGCGGTTTGTTTCAGGAGCTTTTCTGCAATGCGTTGTGGCAATCCAGTATTGGAAACGGGAGCCCAGGAGCAATGGAGCAAGTCCTAGCTAGGACAAGTCATCAATCATGAGCATTTCCACCTACTCACCCTCCAAACGTGGAACTACCCACAGCTGTAGCCAATGATGGCCTATGGAGGTCACCATAAAACTGGGAACTCTCTTGCCTCAAAGCTGGATGGTCCTGAGTACCGCCTCCTTCAGGACGAGGTGCTGAAGCACAGGATGGCCTAGAGAGAAACTGGCCGAAGAGTAAGAAGACAGAAGTGGTCTTGCAGCATTTTCTATGGTGACTTTGCTTTTCTTCTGTTCCGTCTTCCCCCTTTAAGGTGGCCTATAGCGTTGAAACAGATGTGGGGAACAAAGCCGCCATGGATACCCCAGCCCAGGAAGAACCTAAGTTCCAGTTTAAAATTCCTAAGTTCTTGGCTAAATAAGAGATCATTTCCGTTAACCCGGCTCCCGTCTCTTGTGGTTGCGTTCTGTGGCAGCTTAAACCTCTCCTCATCTTGGGGCGCGTGTCACAGCGTCCTTTTGTATAAAGCGAACACTGTATTATCCAAGATACAATAGCACATAACTGCAGAAGTAGAAATGTTTGCAGCGATGTGGTATCGTCTTTTGGATAAGACAGCAGATATATATATACGAAAATCAGGTTTTATGGAAAAGGTGGGCCGGACGCGGGTTCATTTGGCATTTCGAGGTCAGCCATAGCACGTTTTCTAAGTGCGCAACCGACGTCAAATTTCGAAATGGTCTACATTAAGATTCGTTAATGCGCGTGTGACTTTTCGTCTAAAGGATTTTCTCCATTTAGCTTCAACGGGTGGACTACAAAGCATCACACAGGAAGCAATGCTCCAAAAAAGTATGACATTATAGATCGTTGTTTGTATTCCTCATCATGTCTTAGTAGGCTTCTAGGGGATTGTGGATGTGCTTTCTGCTTTTGGCTCCGATGTATGCGCTAAAATGTCACGTAAACTTTAAAGCCCACGGAACTCGACTACAGAAAACCATCTGAGAGGAGAGGCGCATCAGAATGGAATGCCGTTTGAGTTTCGATAAGTCGTTAAGACTATATTTTCAGGGATCATTTCTATAGTTCTTTGCTTGGAAATGCGTTTCGAAAGTGTTTGTCTCCCAACCCACGATGACGAGTCTTGATGCTCCTTTCTGAGCGTGAATTGGGGGCAGAGCAACACCTTTGGTTGTGAGCTCTGCGTTGTTGATGAACGTTCTGTTGCCTTTTGCAATATCGACGAAAGGGGTGTGTTCTGAGTGGTGTTTCAGTGTTCTTAAAATCGTTTTCCTTTTTTTTATTTTTTCTCGAGACCTGTGCTTTCTATAAAACAATCTTCGCTGACATGCAGAACCGTTTGTGATGATGGGGTACCGTATGTTGTGTAAGACAGCAGTTGCGAAAAGCAGTTTTATGGAAACAACGGTCCGGGTAAACGTTCGCTCCGCGTTTTGCGATCGGCTGTTGCGAGTCTTCTAAGAGAGCGATCACCGTCAAGTTTCTGAAATGCCTGCTTTAGAAACGCTTAGTAAGTGCGTGAATTTTTCGTTGGATGTGAACTCTGTGTCGTGGATGAAGGTTCCGTCTTGCTTTTGTCAACATTGAAGAAAGGGGTATGACCTTACTTCTGTTTCGCATGTGTGCCTTTTGAGAAAGCGGTTTGTTTCAGGAGCTTTTCTGCAATGCGTTGTGGCAATCCAGTATTGGAAACGGGAGCCCAGGAGCAATGGAGCAAGTCCTAGCTAGGACAAGTCATCAATCATGAGCATTTCCACCTACTCACCCTCCAAACGTGGAACTACCCACAGCTGTAGCCAATGATGGCCTATGGAGGTCACCATAAAACTGGGAACTCTCTTGCCTCAAAGCTGGATGGTCCTGAGTACCGCCTCCTTCAGGACGAGGTGCTGAAGCACAGGATGGCCTAGAGAGAAACTGGCCGAAGAGTAAGAAGACAGAAGTGGTCTTGCAGCATTTTCTATGGTGACTTTGCTTTTCTTCTGTTCCGTCTTCCCCCTTTAAGGTGGCCTATAGCGTTGAAACAGATGTGGGGAACAAAGCCGCCATGGATACCCCAGCCCAGGAAGAACCTAAGTTCCAGTTTAAAATCCCTAAGTTCTTGGCTAAATAAGAGATCATTTCCGTTAACCCGGCTCCCGTCTCTTGTGGTTGCGTTTTGTGGCAGCTTAAACCTCTCCTCATCTTGGGGCGCGTGTCACAGCGTCCTTTTGTATAAAGCGAACACTGTATTATCCAAGATACAATAGCACATAACTGCAGAAGTAGAAATGTTTGCAGCGATGTGGTATCGTCTCTTGGATAAGACAGCAGATATATATATACGAAAATCAGGTTTTATGGAAAAGGTGGGCCGGACGCGGGTTCATTTGGCATTTCGAGGTCAGCCATAGCACGTTTTCTAAGTGCGCAACCGACGTCAAATTTCGAAATGGTCTACATTAAGATTCGTTAATGCGCGTGTGACTTTTCGTCTAAAGGATTTTCTCCATTTAGCTTCAACGGGTGGACTACAAAGCATCACACAGGAAGCAATGCTCCAAAAAAGTATGACATTATAGATCGTTGTTTGTATTCCTCATCATGTCTTAGTAGGCTTCTAGGGGATTGTGGATGTGCTTTCTGCTTTTGGCTCCGATGTATGCGCTAAAATGTCACGTAAACTTTAAAGCCCACGGAACTCGACTACAGAAAACCATCTGAGAGGAGAGGCGCATCAGAATGGAATGCCGTTTGAGTTTCGATAAGTCGTTAAGACTATATTTTCAGGGATCATTTCTATAGTTCTTTGCTTGGAAGTGCGTTTCGAAAGTGTTTGTCTCCCAACCCACGATGACGAGTCGTGATGCTCCTTTCTGAGCGTGAATTGGGCGCAGAGCAACACCTTTGGTTGTGAGCTCTGCGTTGTTGATGAACGTTCTGTGTTGCCTTTTGCAATATCGACGAAAGGGGTGTGTTCTGAGTGGTGTTTCAGTGTTCTTAAAATCGTTTTCCTTTTTTTTATTTTTTCTCGAGACCTGTGCTTTCTATAAAACAATCTTCGCTGACATGCAGAACCGTTTGTGATGATGGGGTACCGTATGTTGTGTAAGACAGCAGTTGCGAAAAGCAGTTTTATGGAAACAACGGTCCGGGTAAACGTTCGCTCCGCGTTTTGCGATCGGCTGTTGCGAGTCTTCTAAGAGAGCGATCACCGTCAAGTTTCTGAAATGCCTGCTTTAGAAACGCTTAGTAAGTGCGTGAATTTTTCGTTGGATGTGAACTCTGTGTCGTGGATGAAGGTTCCGTCTTGCTTTTGTCAACATTGAAGAAAGGGGTATGACCTTACTTCTGTTTCGCATGTGTGCCTTTTGAGAAAGCGGTTTGTTTCAGGAGCTTTTCTGCAATGCGTTGTGGCAATCCAGTATTGGAAACGGGAGCCCAGGAGCAATGGAGCAAGTCCTAGCTAGGACAAGTCATCAATCATGAGCATTTCCACCTACTCACCCTCCAAACGTGGAACTACCCACAGCTGTAGCCAATGATGGCCTATGGAGGTCACCATAAAACTGGGAACTCTCTTGCCTCAAAGCTGGATGGTCCTGAGTACCGCCTCCTTCAGGACGAGGTGCTGAAGCACAGGATGGCCTAGAGAGAAACTGGCCGAAGAGTAAGAAGACAGAAGTGGTCTTGCAGCATTTTCTATGGTGACTTTGCTTTTCTTCTGTTCCGTCTTCCCCCTTTAAGGTGGCCTATAGCGTTGAAACAGATGTGGGGAACAAAGCCGCCATGGATACCCCAGCCCAGGAAGAACCTAAGTTCCAGTTTAAAATCCCTAAGTTCTTGGCTAAATAAGAGATCATTTCCGTTAACCCGGCTCCCGTCTCTTGTGGTTGCGTTTTGTGGCAGCTTAAACCTCTCCTCATCTTGGGGCGCGTGTCACAGCGTCCTTTTGTATAAAGCGAACACTGTATTATCCAAGATACAATAGCACATAACTGCAGAAGTAGAAATGTTTGCAGCGATGTGGTATCGTCTCTTGGATAAGACAGCAGATATATATATACGAAAATCAGGTTTTATGGAAAAGGTGGGCCGGACGCGGGTTCATTTGGCATTTCGAGGTCAGCCATAGCACGTTTTCTAAGTGCGCAACCGACGTCAAATTTCGAAATGGTCTACATTAAGATTCGTTAATGCGCGTGTGACTTTTCGTCTAAAGGATTTTCTCCATTTAGCTTCAACGGGTGGACTACAAAGCATCACACAGGAAGCAATGCTCCAAAAAAGTATGACATTATAGATCGTTGTTTGTATTCCTCATCATGTCTTAGTAGGCTTCTAGGGGATTGTGGATGTGCTTTCTGCTTTTGGCTCCGATGTATGCGCTAAAATGTCACGTAAACTTTAAAGCCCACGGAACTCGACTACAGAAAACCATCTGAGAGGAGAGGCGCATCAGAATGGAATGCCGTTTGAGTTTCGATAAGTCGTTAAGACTATATTTTCAGGGATCATTTCTATAGTTCTTTGCTTGGAAATGCGTTTCGAAAGTGTTTGTCTTCCAACCCACAATGACGAGTCGTGATGCTCCTTTCTGAGCGTGAATTGGGCGCAGAGCAACACCTTTGGTTGTGAGCTCTGCGTTGTTGATGAACGTTCTGTGTTGCCTTTTGCAATATCGACGAAAGGGGTGTGTTCTGAGTGGTGTTTCAGTGTTCTTAAAATCGCTTTCCTTTTTTTTATTTTTTCTCGAGACCTGTGCTTTCTATAAAACAATCTTCGCTGACATGCAGAACCGTTTGTGATGATGGGGTACCGTATGTTGTGTAAGACAGCAGTTGCGAAAAGCAGTTTTATGGAAACAACGGTCCGGGTAAACGTTCGCTCCGCGTTTTGCGATCGGCTGTTGCGAGTCTTCTAAGAGAGCGATCACCGTCAAGTTTCTGAAATGCCTGCTTTAGAAACGCTTAGTAAGTGCGTGAATTTTTCGTTGGATGTGAACTCTGTGTCGTGGATGAAGGTTCCGTCTTGCTTTTGTCAACATTGAAGAAAGGGGTGTGACCTTACTTCTGTTTCGCATGTGTGCCTTTTGAGAAAGCGGTTTGTTTCAGGAGCTTTTCTGCAATGCGTTGTGGCAATCCAGTATTGGAAACGGGAGCCCAGGAGCAATGGAGCAAGTCCTAGCTAGGACAAGTCATCAATCATGAGCATTTCCACCTACTCACCCTCCAAACGTGGAACTACCCACAGCTGTAGCCAATGATGGCCTATGGAGGTCACCATAAAACTGGGAACTCTCTTGCCTCAAAGCTGGATGGTCCTGAGTACCGCCTCCTTCAGGACGAGGTGCTGAAGCACAGGATGGCCTAGAGAGAAACTGGCCGAAGAGTAAGAAGACAGAAGTGGTCTTGCAGCATTTTCTATGGTGACTTTGCTTTTCTTCTGTTCCGTCTTCCCCCTTTAAGGTGGCCTATAGCGTTGAAACAGATGTGGGGAACAAAGCCGCCATGGATACCCCAGCCCAGGAAGAACCTAAGTTCCAGTTTAAAATCCCTAAGTTCTTGGCTAAATAAGAGATCATTTCCGTTAACCCGGCTCCCGTCTCTTGTGGTTGCGTTTTGTGGCAGCTTAAACCTCTCCTCATCTTGGGGCGCGTGTCACAGCGTCCTTTTGTATAAAGCGAACACTGTATTATCCAAGATACAATAGCACATAACTGCAGAAGTAGAAATGTTTGCAGCGATGAGGTATCGTCTCTTGGATAAGACAGCAGATATATATATACGAAAATCAGGTTTTATGGAAAAGGTGGGCCGGACGCGGGTTCATTTGGCATTTCGAGGTCAGCCATAGCACGTTTTCTAAGTGCGCAACCGACGTCAAATTTCGAAATGGTCTACATTAAGATTCGTTAATGCGCGTGTGACTTTTCGTCTAAAGGATTTTCTCCATTTAGCTTCAACGGGTGGACTACAAAGCATCACACAGGAAGCAATGCTCCAAAAAAGTATGACATTATAGATCGTTGTTTGTATTCCTCATCATGTCTTAGTAGGCTTCTAGGGGATTGTGGATGTGCTTTCTGCTTTTGGCTCCGATGTATGCGCTAAAATGTCACGTAAACTTTAAAGCCCACGGAACTCGACTACAGAAAACCATCTGAGAGGAGAGGCGCATCAGAATGGAATGCCGTTTGAGTTTCGATAAGTCGTTAAGACTATATTTTCAGGGATCATTTCTATAGTTCTTTGCTTGGAAATGCGTTTCGAAAGTGTTTGTCTCCCAACCCACGATGACGAGTCGTGATGCTCCTTTCTGAGCGTGAATTGGGCGCAGAGCAACACCTTTGGTTGTGAGCTCTGCGTTGTTGATGAACGTTCTGTGTTGCCTTTTGCAATATCGAAGAAAGGGGTGTGTTCTGAGTGGTGTTTCAGTGTTCTTAAAATCGCTTTCCTTTTTTTTATTTTTTCTCAAGACCTGTGCTTTCTATAAAACAATCTTCGCTGACATGCAGAACCGTTTGTGATGATGGGGTACCGTATGTTGTGTAAGACAGCAGTTGCGAAAAGCAGTTTTATGGAAACAACGGTCCGGGTAAACGTTCGCTCCGCGTTTTGCGATCAGCTGTTGCGAGTCTTCTAAGAGAGCGATCACCGTCAAGTTTCTGAAATGCCTGCTTTAGAAACGCTTAGTAAGTGCGTGAATTTTTCGTTGGATGTGAACTCTGTGTCGTGGATGAAGGTTCCGTCTTGCTTTTGTCAACATTGAAGAAAGGGGTATGACCTTACTTCTGTTTCGCATGTGTGCCTTTTGAGAAAGCGGTTTGTTTCAGGAGCTTTTCTGCAATGCGTTGTGGCAATCCAGTATTGGAAACGGGAGCCCAGGAGCAATGGAGCAAGTCCTAGCTAGGACAAGTCATCAATCATGAGCATTTCCACCTACTCACCCTCCAAACGTGGAACTACCCACAGCTGTAGCCAATGATGGCCTATGGAGGTCACCATAAAACTGGGAACTCTCTTGCCTCAAAGCTGGATGGTCCTGAGTACCGCCTCCTTCAGGACGAGGTGCTGAAGCACAGGATGGCCTAGAGAGAAACTGGCCGAAGAGTAAGAAGACAGAAGTGGTCTTGCAGCATTTTCTATGGTGACTTTGCTTTTCTTCTGTTCCGTCTTCCCCCTTTAAGGTGGCCTATAGCGTTGAAACAGATGTGGGGAACAAAGCCGCCATGGATACCCCAGCCCAGGAAGAACCTAAGTTCCAGTTTAAAATCCCTAAGTTCTTGGCTAAATAAGAGATCATTTCCGTTAACCCGGCTCCCGTCTCTTGTGGTTGCGTTTTGTGGCAGCTTAAACCTCTCCTCATCTTGGGGCGCGTGTCACAGCGTCCTTTTGTATAAAGCGAACACTGTATTATCCAAGATACAATAGCACATAACTGCAGAAGTAGAAATGTTTGCAGCGATGTGGTATCGTCTCTTGGATAAGACAGCAGATATATATATACGAAAATCAGGTTTTATGGAAAAGGTGGGCCGGACGCGGGTTCATTTGGCATTTCGAGGTCAGCCATAGCACGTTTTCTAAGTGCGCAACCGACGTCAAATTTCGAAATGGTCTACATTAAGATTCGTTAATGCGCGTGTGACTTTTCGTCTAAAGGATTTTCTCCATTTAGCTTCAACGGGTGGACTACAAAGCATCACACAGGAAGCAATGCTCCAAAAAAGTATGACATTATAGATCGTTGTTTGTATTCCTCATCATGTCTTAGTAGGCTTCTAGGGGATTGTGGATGTGCTTTCTGCTTTTGGCTCCGATGTATGCGCTAAAATGTCACGTAAACTTTAAAGCCCACGGAACTCGACTACAGAAAACCATCTGAGAGGAGAGGCGCATCAGAATGGAATGCCGTTTGAGTTTCGATAAGTCGTTAAGACTATATTTTCAGGGATCATTTCTATAGTTCTTTGCTTGGAAATGCGTTTCGAAAGTGTTTGTCTCCCAACCCACGATGACGAGTCGTGATGCTCCTTTCTGAGCGTGAATTGGGCGCAGAGCAACACCTTTGGTTGTGAGCTCTGCGTTGTTGATGAACGTTCTGTGTTGCCTTTTGCAATATCGACGAAAGGCGTGTGTTCTGAGTGGTGTTTCAGTGTTCTTAAAATCGCTTTCCTTTTTTTTATTTTTTCTCGAGACCTGTGCTTTCTATAAAACAATCTTCGCTGACATGCAGAACCGTTTGTGATGATGGGGTACCGTATGTTGTGTAAGACAGCAGTTGCGAAAAGCAGTTTTATGGAAACAACGGTCCGGGTAAACGTTCGCTCCGCGTTTTGCGATCGGCTGTTGCGAGTCTTCTAAGAGAGCGATCACCGTCAAGTTTCTGAAATGCCTGCTTTAGAAACGCTTAGTAAGTGCGTGAATTTTTCGTTGGATGTGAACTCTGTGTCGTGGATGAAGGTTCCGTCTTGCTTTTGTCAACATTGAAGAAAGGGGTATGACCTTACTTCTGTTTCGCATGTGTGCCTTTTGAGAAAGCGGTTTGTTTCAGGAGCTTTTCTGCAATGCGTTGTGGCAATCCAGTATTGGAAACGGGAGCCCAGGAGCAATGGAGCAAGTCCTAGCTAGGACAAGTCATCAATCATGAGCATTTCCACCTACTCACCCTCCAAACGTGGAACTACCCACAGCTGTAGCCAATGATGGCCTATGGAGGTCACCATAAAACTGGGAACTCTCTTGCCTCAAAGCTGGATGGTCCTGAGTACCGCCTCCTTCAGGACGAGGTGCTGAAGCACAGGATGGCCTAGAGAGAAACTGGCCGAAGAGTAAGAAGACAGAAGTGGTCTTGCAGCATTTTCTATGGTGACTTTGCTTTTCTTCTGTTCCGTCTTCCCCCTTTAAGGTGGCCTATAGCGTTGAAACAGATGTGGGGAACAAAGCCGCCATGGATACCCCAGCCCAGGAAGAACCTAAGTTCCAGTTTAAAATCCCTAAGTTCTTGGCTAAATAAGAGATCATTTCCGTTAACCCGGCTCCCGTCTCTTGTGGTTGCGTTTTGTGGCAGCTTAAACCTCTCCTCATCTTGGGGCGCGTGTCACAGCGTCCTTTTGTATAAAGCGAACACTGTATTATCCAAGATACAATAGCACATAACTGCAGAAGTAGAAATGTTTGCAGCGATGTGGTATCGTCTCTTGGATAAGACAGCAGATATATATATACGAAAATCAGGTTTTATGGAAAAGGTGGGCCGGACGCGGGTTCATTTGGCATTTCGAGGTCAGCCATAGCACGTTTTCTAAGTGCGCAACCGACGTCAAATTTCGAAATGGTCTACATTAAGATTCGTTAATGCGCGTGTGACTTTTCGTCTAAAGGATTTTCTCCATTTAGCTTCAACGGGTGGACTACAAAGCATCACACAGGAAGCAATGCTCCAAAAAAGTATGACATTATAGATCGTTGTTTGTATTCCTCATCATGTCTTAGTAGGCTTCTAGGGGATTGTGGATGTGCTTTCTGCTTTTGGCTCCGATGTATGCGCTAAAATGTCACGTAAACTTTAAAGCCCACGGAACTCGACTACAGAAAACCATCTGAGAGGAGAGGCGCATCAGAATGGAATGCCGTTTGAGTTTCGATAAGTCGTTAAGACTATATTTTCAGGGATCATTTCTATAGTTCTTTGCTTGGAAGTGCGTTTCGAAAGTGTTTGTCTCCCAACCCACGATGACGAGTCGTGATGCTCCTTTCTGAGCGTGAATTGGGCGCAGAGCAACACCTTTGGTTGTGAGCTCTGCGTTGTTGATGAACGTTCTGTGTTGCCTTTTGCAATATCGAAGAAAGGGGTGTGTTCTGAGTGGTGTTTCAGTGTTCTTAAAATCGCTTTCCTTTTTTTTATTTTTTCTCGAGACCTGTGCTTTCTATAAAACAATCTTCGCTGACATGCAGAACCGTTTGTGATGATGGGGTACCGTATGTTGTGTAAGACAGCAGTTGCGAAAAGCAGTTTTATGGAAACAACGGTCCGGGTAAACGTTCGCTCCGCGTTTTGCGATCGGCTGTTGCGAGTCTTCTAAGAGAGCGATCACCGTCAAGTTTCTGAAATGCCTGCTTTAGAAACGCTTAGTAAGTGCGTGAATTTTTCGTTGGATGTGAACTCTGTGTCGTGGATGAAGGTTCCGTCTTGCTTTTGTCAACATTGAAGAAAGGGGTATGACCTTACTTCTGTTTCGCATGTGTGCCTTTTGAGAAAGCGGTTTGTTTCAGGAGCTTTTCTGCAATGCGTTGTGGCAATCCAGTATTGGAAACGGGAGCCCAGGAGCAATGGAGCAAGTCCTAGCTAGGACAAGTCATCAATCATGAGCATTTCCACCTACTCACCCTCCAAACGTGGAACTACCCACAGCTGTAGCCAATGATGGCCTATGGAGGTCACCATAAAACTGGGAACTCTCTTGCCTCAAAGCTGGATGGTCCTGAGTACCGCCTCCTTCAGGACGAGGTGCTGAAGCACAGGATGGCCTAGAGAGAAACTGGCCGAAGAGTAAGAAGACAGAAGTGGTCTTGCAGCATTTTCTATGGTGACTTTGCTTTTCTTCTGTTCCGTCTTCCCCCTTTAAGGTGGCCTATAGCGTTGAAACAGATGTGGGGAACAAAGCCGCCATGGATACCCCAGCCCAGGAAGAACCTAAGTTCCAGTTTAAAATCCCTAAGTTCTTGGCTAAATAAGAGATCATTTCCGTTAACCCGGCTCCCGTCTCTTGTGGTTGCGTTTTGTGGCAGCTTAAACCTCTCCTCATCTTGGGGCGCGTGTCACAGCGTCCTTTTGTATAAAGCGAACACTGTATTATCCAAGATACAATAGCACATAACTGCAGAAGTAGAAATGTTTGCAGCGATGTGGTATCGTCTCTTGGATAAGACAGCAGATATATATATACGAAAATCAGGTTTTATGGAAAAGGTGGGCCGGACGCGGGTTCATTTGGCATTTCGAGGTCAGCCATAGCACGTTTTCTAAGTGCGCAACCGACGTCAAATTTCGAAATGGTCTACATTAAGATTCGTTAATGCGCGTGTGACTTTTCGTCTAAAGGATTTTCTCCATTTAGCTTCAACGGGTGGACTACAAAGCATCACACAGGAAGCAATGCTCCAAAAAAGTATGACATTATAGATCGTTGTTTGTATTCCTCATCATGTCTTAGTAGGCTTCTAGGGGATTGTGGATGTGCTTTCTGCTTTTGGCTCCGATGTATGCGCTAAAATGTCACGTAAACTTTAAAGCCCACGGAACTCGACTACAGAAAACCATCTGAGAGGAGAGGCGCATCAGAATGGAATGCCGTTTGAGTTTCGATAAGTCGTTAAGACTATATTTTCAGGGATCATTTCTATAGTTCTTTGCTTGGAAGTGCGTTTCGAAAGTGTTTGTCTCCCAACCCACGATGACGAGTCGTGATGCTCCTTTCTGAGCGTGAATTGGGCGCAGAGCAACACCTTTGGTTGTGAGCTCTGCGTTGTTGATGAACGTTCTGTGTTGCCTTTTGCAATATCGAAGAAAGGGGTGTGTTCTGAGTGGTGTTTCAGTGTTCTTAAAATCGCTTTCCTTTTTTTTATTTTTTCTCGAGACCTGTGCTTTCTATAAAACAATCTTCGCTGACATGCAGAACCGTTTGTGATGATGGGGTACCGTATGTTGTGTAAGACAGCAGTTGCGAAAAGCAGTTTTATGGAAACAACGGTCCGGGTAAACGTTCGCTCCGCGTTTTGCGATCGGCTGTTGCGAGTCTTCTAAGAGAGCGATCACCGTCAAGTTTCTGAAATGCCTGCTTTAGAAACGCTTAGTAAGTGCGTGAATTTTTCGTTGGATGTGAACTCTGTGTCGTGGATGAAGGTTCCGTCTTGCTTTTGTCAACATTGAAGAAAGGGGTATGACCTTACTTCTGTTTCGCATGTGTGCCTTTTGAGAAAGCGGTTTGTTTCAGGAGCTTTTCTGCAATGCGTTGTGGCAATCCAGTATTGGAAACGGGAGCCCAGGAGCAATGGAGCAAGTCCTAGCTAGGACAAGTCATCAATCATGAGCATTTCCACCTACTCACCCTCCAAACGTGGAACTACCCACAGCTGTAGCCAATGATGGCCTATGGAGGTCACCATAAAACTGGGAACTCTCTTGCCTCAAAGCTGGATGGTCCTGAGTACCGCCTCCTTCAGGACGAGGTGCTGAAGCACAGGATGGCCTAGAGAGAAACTGGCCGAAGAGTAAGAAGACAGAAGTGGTCTTGCAGCATTTTCTATGGTGACTTTGCTTTTCTTCTGTTCCGTCTTCCCCCTTTAAGGTGGCCTATAGCGTTGAAACAGATGTGGGGAACAAAGCCGCCATGGATACCCCAGCCCAGGAAGAACCTAAGTTCCAGTTTAAAATCCCTAAGTTCTTGGCTAAATAAGAGATCATTTCCGTTAACCCGGCTCCCGTCTCTTGTGGTTGCGTTTTGTGGCAGCTTAAACCTCTCCTCATCTTGGGGCGCGTGTCACAGCGTCCTTTTGTATAAAGCGAACACTGTATTATCCAAGATACAATAGCACATAACTGCAGAAGTAGAAATGTTTGCAGCGATGAGGTATCGTCTCTTGGATAAGACAGCAGATATATATATACGAAAATCAGGTTTTATGGAAAAGGTGGGCCGGACGCGGGTTCATTTGACATTTCGAGGTCAGCCATAGCACGTTTTCTAAGTGCGCAACCGACGTCAAATTTCGAAATGGTCTACATTAAGATTCGTTAATGCGCGTGTGACTTTTCGTCTAAAGGATTTTCTCCATTTAGCTTCAACGGGTGGACTACAAAGCATCACACAGGAAGCAATGCTCCAAAAAAGTATGACATTATAGATCGTTGTTTGTATTCCTCATCATGTCTTAGTAGGCTTCTAGGGGATTGTGGATGTGCTTTCTGCTTTTGGCTCCGATGTATGCGCTAAAATGTCACGTAAACTTTAAAGCCCACGGAACTCGACTACAGAAAACCATCTGAGAGGAGAGGCGCATCAGAATGGAATGCCGTTTGAGTTTCGATAAGTCGTTAAGACTATATTTTCAGGGATCATTTCTATAGTTCTTTGCTTGGAAGTGCGTTTCGAAAGTGTTTGTCTCCCAACCCACGATGACGAGTCGTGATGCTCCTTTCTGAGCGTGAATTGGGCGCAGAGCAACACCTTTGGTTGTGAGCTCTGCGTTGTTGATGAACGTTCTGTGTTGCCTTTTGCAATATCGACGAAAGGGGTGTGTTCTGAGTGGTGTTTCAGTGTTCTTAAAATCGCTTTCCTTTTTTTTATTTTTTCTCGAGACCTGTGCTTTCTATAAAACAATCTTCGCTGACATGCAGAAACGTTTGTGATGATGGGGTACCGTATGTCGTGTAAGACAGCAGTTGCGAAAAGCAGTTTTATGGAAACAACGGTCCGGGTAAACGTTCGCTCCGCGTTTTGCGATCAGCTGTTGCGAGTCTTCTAAGAGAGCGATCACCGTCAAGTTTCTGAAATGCCTGCTTTAGAAACGCTTAGTAAGTGCGTGAATTTTTCGTTGGATGTGAACTCTGTGTCGTGGATGAAGGTTTCGTCTTGCTTTTGTCAACATTGAAGAAAGGGGTATGACCTTACTTCTGTTTCGCATGTGTGCCTTTTGAGAAAGCGGTTTGTTTCAGGAGCTTTTCTGCAATGCGTTGTGGCAATCCAGTATTGGAAACGGGAGCCCAGGAGCAATGGAGCAAGTCCTAGCTAGGACAAGTCATCAATCATGAGCATTTCCACCTACTCACCCTCCAAACGTGGAACTACCCACAGCTGTAGCCAATGATGGCCTATGGAGGTCACCATAAAACTGGGAACTCTCTTGCCTCAAAGCTGGATGGTCCTGAGTACCGCCTCCTTCAGGACGAGGTGCTGAAGCACAGGATGGCCTAGAGAGAAACTGGCCGAAGAGTAAGAAGACAGAAGTGGTCTTGCAGCATTTTCTATGGTGACTTTGCTTTTCTTCTGTTCCGTCTTCCCCCTTTAAGGTGGCCTATAGCGTTGAAACAGATGTGGGGAACAAAGCCGCCATGGATACCCCAGCCCAGGAAGAACCTAAGTTCCAGTTTAAAATCCCTAAGTTCTTGGCTAAATAAGAGATCATTTCCGTTAACCCGGCTCCCGTCTCTTGTGGTTGCGTTTTGTGGCAGCTTAAACCTCTCCTCATCTTGGGGCGCGTGTCACAGCGTCCTTTTGTATAAAGCGAACACTGTATTATCCAAGATACAATAGCACATAACTGCAGAAGTAGAAATGTTTGCAGCGATGAGGTATCGTCTCTTGGATAAGACAGCAGATATATATATACGAAAATCAGGTTTTATGGAAAAGGTGGGCCGGACGCGGGTTCATTTGGCATTTCGAGGTCAGCCATAGCACGTTTTCTAAGTGCGCAACCGACGTCAAATTTCGAAATGGTCTACATTAAGATTCGTTAATGCGCGTGTGACTTTTCGTCTAAAGGATTTTCTCCATTTAGCTTCAACGGGTGGACTACAAAGCATCACACAGGAAGCAATGCTCCAAAAAAGTATGACATTATAGATCGTTGTTTGTATTCCTCATCATGTCTTAGTAGGCTTCTAGGGGATTGTGGATGTGCTTTCTGCTTTTGGCTCCGATGTATGCGCTAAAATGTCACGTAAACTTTAAAGCCCACGGAACTCGACTACAGAAAACCATCTGAGAGGAGAGGCGCATCAGAATGGAATGCCGTTTGAGTTTCGATAAGTCGTTAAGACTATATTTTCAGGGATCATTTCTATAGTTCTTTGCTTGGAAGTGCGTTTCGAAAGTGTTTGTCTCCCAACCCACGATGACGAGTCGTGATGCTTCTTTCTGAGCGTGAATTGGGCGCAGAGCAACACCTTTGGTTGTGAGCTCTGCGTTGTTGATGAACGTTCTGTGTTGCCTTTTGCAATATCGAAGAAAGGGGTGTGTTCTGAGTGGTGTTTCAGTGTTCTTAAAATCGCTTTCCTTTTTTTTATTTTTTCTCGAGACCTGTGCTTTCTATAAAACAATCTTCGCTGACATGCAGAACCGTTTGTGATGATGGGGTACCGTATGTTGTGTAAGACAGCAGTTGCGAAAAGCAGTTTTATGGAAACAACGGTCCGGGTAAACGTTCGCTCCGCGTTTTGCGATCAGCTGTTGCGAGTCTTCTAAGAGAGCGATCACCGTCAAGTTTCTGAAATGCCTGCTTTAGAAACGCTTAGTAAGTGCGTGAATTTTTCGTTGGATGTGAACTCTGTGTCGTGGATGAAGGTTCCGTCTTGCTTTTGTCAACATTGAAGAAAGGGGTATGACCTTACTTCTGTTTCGCATGTGTGCCTTTTGAGAAAGCGGTTTGTTTCAGGAGCTTTTCTGCAATGCGTTGTGGCAATCCAGTATTGGAAACGGGAGCCCAGGAGCAATGGAGCAAGTCCTAGCTAGGACAAGTCATCAATCATGAGCATTTCCACCTACTCACCCTCCAAACGTGGAACTACCCACAGCTGTAGCCAATGATGGCCTATGGAGGTCACCATAAAACTGGGAACTCTCTTGCCTCAAAGCTGGATGGTCCTGAGTACCGCCTCCTTCAGGACGAGGTGCTGAAGCACAGGATGGCCTAGAGAGAAACTGGCCGAAGAGTAAGAAGACAGAAGTGGTCTTGCAGCATTTTCTATGGTGACTTTGCTTTTCTTCTGTTCCGTCTTCCCCCTTTAAGGTGGCCTATAGCGTTGAAACAGATGTGGGGAACAAAGCCGCCATGGATACCCCAGCCCAGGAAGAACCTAAGTTCCAGTTTAAAATCCCTAAGTTCTTGGCTAAATAAGAGATCATTTCCGTTAACCCGGCTCCCGTCTCTTGTGGTTGCGTTTTGTGGCAGCTTAAACCTCTCCTCATCTTGGGGCGCGTGTCACAGCGTCCTTTTGTATAAAGCGAACACTGTATTATCCAAGATACAATAGCACATAACTGCAGAAGTAGAAATGTTTGCAGCGATGAGGTATCGTCTCTTGGATAAGACAGCAGATATATATATACGAAAATCAGGTTTTATGGAAAAGGTGGGCCGGACGCGGGTTCATTTGGCATTTCGAGGTCAGCCATAGCACGTTTTCTAAGTGCGCAACCGACGTCAAATTTCGAAATGGTCTACATTAAGATTCGTTAATGCGCGTGTGACTTTTCGTCTAAAGGATTTTCTCCATTTAGCTTCAACGGGTGGACTACAAAGCATCACACAGGAAGCAATGCTCCAAAAAAGTATGACATTATAGATCGTTGTTTGTATTCCTCATCATGTCTTAGTAGGCTTCTAGGGGATTGTGGATGTGCTTTCTGCTTTTGGCTCCGATGTATGCGCTAAAATGTCACGTAAACTTTAAAGCCCACGGAACTCGACTACAGAAAACCATCTGAGAGGAGAGGCGCATCAGAATGGAATGCCGTTTGAGTTTCGATAAGTCGTTAAGACTATATTTTCAGGGATCATTTCTATAGTTCTTTGCTTGGAAATGCGTTTCGAAAGTGTTTGTCTCCCAACCCACGATGACGAGTCATGATGCTCCTTTCTGAGCGTGAATTGGGCGCAGAGCAACACCTTTGGTTGTGAGCTCTGCGTTGTTGATGAACGTTCTGTGTTGCCTTTTGCAATATCGAAGAAAGGGGTGTGTTCTGAGTGGTGTTTCAGTGTTCTTAAAATCGCTTTCCTTTTTTTTATTTTTTCTCGAGACCTGTGCTTTCTATAAAACAATCTTCGCTGACATGCAGAACCGTTTGTGATGATGGGGTACCGTATGTTGTGTAAGACAGCAGTTGCGAAAAGCAGTTTTATGGAAACAACGGTCCGGGTAAACGTTCGCTCCGCGTTTTGCGATCAGCTGTTGCGAGTCTTCTAAGAGAGCGATCACCGTCAAGTTTCTGAAATGCCTGCTTTAGAAACGCTTAGTAAGTGCGTGAATTTTTCGTTGGATGTGAACTCTGTGTCGTGGATGAAGGTTCCGTCTTGCTTTTGTCAACATTGAAGAAAGGGGTATGACCTTACTTCTGTTTCGCATGTGTGCCTTTTGAGAAAGCGGTTTGTTTCAGGAGCTTTTCTGCAATGCGTTGTGGCAATCCAGTATTGGAAACGGGAGCCCAGGAGCAATGGAGCAAGTCCTAGCTAGGACAAGTCATCAATCATGAGCATTTCCACCTACTCACCCTCCAAACGTGGAACTACCCACAGCTGTAGCCAATGATGGCCTATGGAGGTCACCATAAAACTGGGAACTCTCTTGCCTCAAAGCTGGATGGTCCTGAGTACCGCCTCCTTCAGGACGAGGTGCTGAAGCACAGGATGGCCTAGAGAGAAACTGGCCGAAGAGTAAGAAGACAGAAGTGGTCTTGCAGCATTTTCTATGGTGACTTTGCTTTTCTTCTGTTCCGTCTTCCCCCTTTAAGGTGGCCTATAGCGTTGAAACAGATGTGGGGAACAAAGCCGCCATGGATACCCCAGCCCAGGAAGAACCTAAGTTCCAGTTTAAAATCCCTAAGTTCTTGGCTAAATAAGAGATCATTTCCGTTAACCCGGCTCCCGTCTCTTGTGGTTGCGTTTTGTGGCAGCTTAAACCTCTCCTCATCTTGGGGCGCGTGTCACAGCGTCCTTTTGTATAAAGCGAACACTGTATTATCCAAGATACAATAGCACATAACTGCAGAAGTAGAAATGTTTGCAGCGATGTGGTATCGTCTCTTGGATAAGACAGCAGATATATATATACGAAAATCAGGTTTTATGGAAAAGGTGGGCCGGACGCGGGTTCATTTGGCATTTCGAGGTCAGCCATAGCACGTTTTCTAAGTGCGCAACCGACGTCAAATTTCGAAATGGTCTACATTAAGATTCGTTAATGCGCGTGTGACTTTTCGTCTAAAGGATTTTCTCCATTTAGCTTCAACGGGTGGACTACAAAGCATCACACAGGAAGCAATGCTCCAAAAAAGTATGACATTATAGATCGTTGTTTGTATTCCTCATCATGTCTTAGTAGGCTTCTAGGGGATTGTGGATGTGCTTTCTGCTTTTGGCTCCGATGTATGCGCTAAAATGTCACGTAAACTTTAAAGCCCACGGAACTCGACTACAGAAAACCATCTGAGAGGAGAGGCGCATCAGAATGGAATGCCGTTTGAGTTTCGATAAGTCGTTAAGACTATATTTTCAGGGATCATTTCTATAGTTCTTTGCTTGGAAGTGCGTTTCGAAAGTGTTTGTCTCCCAACCCACGATGACGAGTCGTGATGCTCCTTTCTGAGCGTGAATTGGGCGCAGAGCAACACCTTTGGTTGTGAGCTCTGCGTTGTTGATGAATGTTCTGTGTTGCCTTTTGCAATATCGAAGAAAGGGGTGTGTTCTGAGTGGTGTTTCAGTGTTCTTAAAATCGCTTTCCTTTTTTTTATTTTTTCTCGAGACCTGTGCTTTCTATAAAACAATCTTCGCTGACATGCAGAACCGTTTGTGATGATGGGGTACCGTATGTTGTGTAAGACAGCAGTTGCGAAAAGCAGTTTTATGGAAACAACGGTCCGGGTAAACGTTCGCTCCGCGTTTTGCGATCAGCTGTTGCGAGTCTTCTAAGAGAGCGATCACCGTCAAGTTTCTGAAATGCCTGCTTTAGAAACGCTTAGTAAGTGCGTGAATTTTTCGTTGGATGTGAACTCTGTGTCGTGGATGAAGGTTCCGTCTTGCTTTTGTCAACATTGAAGAAAGGGGTATGACCTTACTTCTGTTTCGCATGTGTGCCTTTTGAGAAAGCGGTTTGTTTCAGGAGCTTTTCTGCAATGCGTTGTGGCAATCCAGTATTGGAAACGGGAGCCCAGGAGCAATGGAGCAAGTCCTAGCTAGGACAAGTCATCAATCATGAGCATTTCCACCTACTCACCCTCCAAACGTGGAACTACCCACAGCTGTAGCCAATGATGGCCTATGGAGGTCACCATAAAACTGGGAACTCTCTTGCCTCAAAGCTGGATGGTCCTGAGTACCGCCTCCTTCAGGACGAGGTGCTGAAGCACAGGATGGCCTAGAGAGAAACTGGCCGAAGAGTAAGAAGACAGAAGTGGTCTTGCAGCATTTTCTATGGTGACTTTGCTTTTCTTCTGTTCCGTCTTCCCCCTTTAAGGTGGCCTATAGCGTTGAAACAGATGTGGGGAACAAAGCCGCCATGGATACCCCAGCCCAGGAAGAACCTAAGTTCCAGTTTAAAATCCCTAAGTTCTTGGCTAAATAAGAGATCATTTCCGTTAACCCGGCTCCCGTCTCTTGTGGTTGCGTTTTGTGGCAGCTTAAACCTCTCCTCATCTTGGGGCGCGTGTCACAGCGTCCTTTTGTATAAAGCGAACACTGTATTATCCAAGATACAATAGCACATAACTGCAGAAGTAGAAATGTTTGCAGCGATGTGGTATCGTCTCTTGGATAAGACAGCAGATATATATATACGAAAATCAGGTTTTATGGAAAAGGTGGGCCGGACGCGGGTTCATTTGGCATTTCGAGGTCAGCCATAGCACGTTTTCTAAGTGCGCAACCGACGTCAAATTTCGAAATGGTCTACATTAAGATTCGTTAATGCGCGTGTGACTTTTCGTCTAAAGGATTTTCTCCATTTAGCTTCAACGGGTGGACTACAAAGCATCACACAGGAAGCAATGCTCCAAAAAAGTATGACATTATAGATCGTTGTTTGTATTCCTCATCATGTCTTAGTAGGCTTCTAGGGGATTGTGGATGTGCTTTCTGCTTTTGGCTCCGATGTATGCGCTAAAATGTCACGTAAACTTTAAAGCCCACGGAACTCGACTACAGAAAACCATCTGAGAGGAGAGGCGCATCAGAATGGAATGCCGTTTGAGTTTCGATAAGTCGTTAAGACTATATTTTCAGGGATCATTTCTATAGTTCTTTGCTTGGAAATGCGTTTCGAAAGTGTTTGTCTCCCAACCCACGATGACGAGTCGTGATGCTCCTTTCTGAGCGTGAATTGGGCGCAGAGCAACACCTTTGGTTGTGAGCTCTGCGTTGTTGATGAACGTTCTGTGTTGCCTTTTGCAATATCGACGAAAGGGGTGTGTTCTGAGTGGTGTTTCAGTGTTCTTAAAATCGCTTTCCTTTTTTTTATTTTTTCTCGAGACCTGTGCTTTCTATAAAACAATCTTCGCTGACATGCAGAACCGTTTGTGATGATGGGGTACCGTATGTTGTGTAAGACAGCAGTTGCGAAAAGCAGTTTTATGGAAACAACGGTCCGGGTAAACGTTCGCTCCGCGTTTTGCGATCGGCTGTTGCGAGTCTTCTAAGAGAGCGATCACCGTCAAGTTTCTGAAATGCCTGCTTTAGAAACGCTTAGTAAGTGCGTGAATTTTTCGTTGGATGTGAACTCTGTGTCGTGGATGAAGGTTCCGTCTTGCTTTTGTCAACATTGAAGAAAGGGGTATGACCTTACTTCTGTTTCGCATGTGTGCCTTTTGAGAAAGCGGTTTGTTTCAGGAGCTTTTCTGCAATGCGTTGTGGCAATCCAGTATTGGAAACGGGAGCCCAGGAGCAATGGAGCAAGTCCTAGCTAGGACAAGTCATCAATCATGAGCATTTCCACCTACTCACCCTCCAAACGTGGAACTACCCACAGCTGTAGCCAATGATGGCCTATGGAGGTCACCATAAAACTGGGAACTCTCTTGCCTCAAAGCTGGATGGTCCTGAGTACCGCCTCCTTCAGGACGAGGTGCTGAAGCACAGGATGGCCTAGAGAGAAACTGGCCGAAGAGTAAGAAGACAGAAGTGGTCTTGCAGCATTTTCTATGGTGACTTTGCTTTTCTTCTGTTCCGTCTTCCCCCTTTAAGGTGGCCTATAGCGTTGAAACAGATGTGGGGAACAAAGCCGCCATGGATACCCCAGCCCAGGAAGAACCTAAGTTCCAGTTTAAAATCCCTAAGTTCTTGGCTAAATAAGAGATCATTTCCGTTAACCCGGCTCCCGTCTCTTGTGGTTGCGTTTTGTGGCAGCTTAAACCTCTCCTCATCTTGGGGCGCGTGTCACAGCGTCCTTTTGTATAAAGCGAACACTGTATTATCCAAGATACAATAGCACATAACTGCAGAAGTAGAAATGTTTGCAGCGATGTGGTATCGTCTCTTGGATAAGACAGCAGATATATATATACGAAAATCAGGTTTTATGGAAAAGGTGGGCCGGGCGCGGGTTCATTTGGCATTTCGAGGTCAGCCATAGCACGTTTTCTAAGTGCGCAACCGACGTCAAATTTCGAAATGGTCTACATTAAGATTCGTTAATGCGCGTGTGACTTTTCGTCTAAAGGATTTTCTCCATTTAGCTTCAACGGGTGGACTACAAAGCATCACACAGGAAGCAATGCTCCAAAAAAGTATGACATTATAGATCGTTGTTTGTATTCCTCATCATGTCTTAGTAGGCTTCTAGGGGATTGTGGATGTGCTTTCTGCTTTTGGCTCCGATGTATGCGCTAAAATGTCACGTAAACTTTAAAGCCCACGGAACTCGACTACAGAAAACCATCTGAGAGGAGAGGCGCATCAGAATGGAATGCCGTTTGAGTTTCGATAAGTCGTTAAGACTATATTTTCAGGGATCATTTCTATAGTTCTTTGCTTGGAAATGCGTTTCGAAAGTGTTTGTCTCCCAACCCACGATGACGAGTCGTGATGCTCCTTTCTGAGCGTGAATTGGGCGCAGAGCAACACCTTTGGTTGTGAGCTCTGCGTTGTTGATGAACGTTCTGTGTTGCCTTTTGCAATATCGACGAAAGGCGTGTGTTCTGAGTGGTGTTTCAGTGTTCTTAAAATCGCTTTCCTTTTTTTTATTTTTTCTCGAGACCTGTGCTTTCTATAAAACAATCTTCGCTGACATGCAGAACCGTTTGTGATGATGGGGTACCGTATGTTGTGTAAGACAGCAGTTGCGAAAAGCAGTTTTATGGAAACAACGGTCCGGGTAAACGTTCGCTCCGCGTTTTGCGATCAGCTGTTGCGAGTCTTCTAAGAGAGCGATCACCGTCAAGTTTCTGAAATGCCTGCTTTAGAAACGCTTAGTAAGTGCGTGAATTTTTCGTTGGATGTGAACTCTGTGTCGTGGATGAAGGTTCCGTCTTGCTTTTGTCAACATTGAAGAAAGGGGTATGACCTTACTTCTGTTTCGCATGTGTGCCTTTTGAGAAAGCGGTTTGTTTCAGGAGCTTTTCTGCAATGCGTTGTGGCAATCCAGTATTGGAAACGGGAGCCCAGGAGCAATGGAGCAAGTCCTAGCTAGGACAAGTCATCAATCATGAGCATTTCCACCTACTCACCCTCCAAACGTGGAACTACCCACAGCTGTAGCCAATGATGGCCTATGGAGGTCACCATAAAACTGGGAACTCTCTTGCCTCAAAGCTGGATGGTCCTGAGTACCGCCTCCTTCAGGACGAGGTGCTGAAGCACAGGATGGCCTAGAGAGAAACTGGCCGAAGAGTAAGAAGACAGAAGTGGTCTTGCAGCATTTTCTATGGTGACTTTGCTTTTCTTCTGTTCCGTCTTCCCCCTTTAAGGTGGCCTATAGCGTTGAAACAGATGTGGGGAACAAAGCCGCCATGGATACCCCAGCCCAGGAAGAACCTAAGTTCCAGTTTAAAATTCCTAAGTTCTTGGCTAAATAAGAGATCATTTCCGTTAACCCGGCTCCCGTCTCTTGTGGTTGCGTTTTGTGGCAGCTTAAACCTCTCCTCATCTTGGGGCGCGTCACAGCGTCCTTTTGTATAAAGCGAACACTGTATTATCCAAGATACAATAGCACATAACTGCAGAAGTAGAAATGTTTGCAGCGATGTGGTATCGTCTCTTGGATAAGACAGCAGATATATATATACGAAAATCAGGTTTTATGGAAAAGGTGGGCCGGACGCGGGTTCATTTGGCATTTCGAGGTCAGCCATAGCACGTTTTCTAAGTGCGCAACCGACGTCAAATTTCGAAATGGTCTACATTAAGATTCGTTAATGCGCGTGTGACTTTTCGTCTAAAGGATTTTCTCCATTTAGCTTCAACGGGTGGACTACAAAGCATCACACAGGAAGCAATGCTCCAAAAAAGTATGACATTATAGATCGTTGTTTGTATTCCTCATCATGTCTTAGTAGGCTTCTAGGGGATTGTGGATGTGCTTTCTGCTTTTGGCTCCGATGTATGCGCTAAAATGTCACGTAAACTTTAAAGCCCACGGAACTCGACTACAGAAAACCATCTGAGAGGAGAGGCGCATCAGAATGGAATGCCGTTTGAGTTTCGATAAGTCGTTAAGACTATATTTTCAGGGATCATTTCTATAGTTCTTTGCTTGGAAATGCGTTTCGAAAGTGTTTGTCTCCCAACCCACGATGACGAGTCATGATGCTCCTTTCTGAGCGTGAATTGGGCGCAGAGCAACACCTTTGGTTGTGAGCTCTGCGTTGTTGATGAACGTTCTGTGTTGCCTTTTGCAATATTGACGAAAGGCGTGTGTTCTGAGTGGTGTTTCAGTGTTCTTAAAATCGCTTTCCTTTTTTTTATTTTTTCTCGAGACCTGTGCTTTCTATAAAACAATCTTCGCTGACATGCAGAACCGTTTGTGATGATGGGGTACCGTATGTTGTGTAAGACAGCAGTTGCGAAAAGCAGTTTTATGGAAACAACGGTCCGGGTAAACGTTCGCTCCGCGTTTTGCGATCAGCTGTTGCGAGTCTTCTAAGAGAGCGATCACCGTCAAGTTTCTGAAATGCCTGCTTTAGAAACGCTTAGTAAGTGCGTGAATTTTTCGTTGGATGTGAACTCTGTGTCGTGGATGAAGGTTCCGTCTTGCTTTTGTCAACATTGAAGAAAGGGGTATGACCTTACTTCTGTTTCGCATGTGTGCCTTTTGAGAAAGCGGTTTGTTTCAGGAGCTTTTCTGCAATGCGTTGTGGCAATCCAGTATTGGAAACGGGAGCCCAGGAGCAATGGAGCAAGTCCTAGCTAGGACAAGTCATCAATCATGAGCATTTCCACCTACTCACCCTCCAAACGTGGAACTACCCACAGCTGTAGCCAATGATGGCCTATGGAGGTCACCATAAAACTGGGAACTCTCTTGCCTCAAAGCTGGATGGTCCTGAGTACCGCCTCCTTCAGGACGAGGTGCTGAAGCACAGGATGGCCTAGAGAGAAACTGGCCGAAGAGTAAGAAGACAGAAGTGGTCTTGCAGCATTTTCTATGGTGACTTTGCTTTTCTTCTGTTCCGTCTTCCCCCTTTAAGGTGGCCTATAGCGTTGAAACAGATGTGGGGAACAAAGCCGCCATGGATACCCCAGCCCAGGAAGAACCTAAGTTCCAGTTTAAAATTCCTAAGTTCTTGGCTAAATAAGAGATCATTTCCGTTAACCCGGCTCCCGTCTCTTGTGGTTGCGTTTTGTGGCAGCTTAAACCTCTCCTCATCTTGGGGCGCGTGTCACAGCGTCCTTTTGTATAAAGCGAACACTGTATTATCCAAGATACAATAGCACATAACTGCAGAAGTAGAAATGTTTGCAGCGATGTGGTATCGTCTCTTGGATAAGACAGCAGATATATATATACGAAAATCAGGTTTTATGGAAAAGGTGGGCCGGACGCGGGTTCATTTGGCATTTCGAGGTCAGCCATAGCACGTTTTCTAAGTGCGCAACCGACGTCAAATTTCGAAATGGTCTACATTAAGATTCGTTAATGCGCGTGTGACTTTTCGTCTAAAGGATTTTCTCCATTTAGCTTCAACGGGTGGACTACAAAGCATCACACAGGAAGCAATGCTCCAAAAAAGTATGACATTATAGATCGTTGTTTGTATTCCTCATCATGTCTTAGTAGGCTTCTAGGGGATTGTGGATGTGCTTTCTGCTTTTGGCTCCGATGTATGCGCTAAAATGTCACGTAAACTTTAAAGCCCACGGAACTCGACTACAGAAAACCATCTGAGAGGAGAGGCGCATCAGAATGGAATGCCGTTTGAGTTTCGATAAGTCGTTAAGACTATATTTTCAGGGATCATTTCTATAGTTCTTTGCTTGGAAATGCGTTTCGAAAGTGTTTGTCTCCCAACCCACGATGACGAGTCGTGATGCTCCTTTCTGAGCGTGAATTGGGCGCAGAGCAACACCTTTGGTTGTGAGCTCTGCGTTGTTGATGAACGTTCTGTGTTGCCTTTTGCAATATCGACGAAAGGGGTGTGTTCTGAGTGGTGTTTCAGTGTTCTTAAAATCGCTTTCCTTTTTTTTATTTTTTCTCGAGACCTGTGCTTTCTATAAAACAATCTTCGCTGACATGCAGAACCGTTTGTGATGATGGGGTACCGTATGTTGTGTAAGACAGCAGTTGCGAAAAGCAGTTTTATGGAAACAACGGTCCGGGTAAACGTTCGCTCCGCGTTTTGCGATCAGCTGTTGCGAGTCTTCTAAGAGAGCGATCACCGTCAAGTTTCTGAAATGCCTGCTTTAGAAACGCTTAGTAAGTGCGTGAATTTTTCGTTGGATGTGAACTCTGTGTCGTGGATGAAGGTTCCGTCTTGCTTTTGTCAACATTGAAGAAAGGGGTATGACCTTACTTCTGTTTCGCATGTGTGCCTTTTGAGAAAGCGGTTTGTTTCAGGAGCTTTTCTGCAATGCGTTGTGGCAATCCAGTATTGGAAACGGGAGCCCAGGAGCAATGGAGCAAGTCCTAGCTAGGACAAGTCATCAATCATGAGCATTTCCACCTACTCACCCTCCAAACGTGGAACTACCCACAGCTGTAGCCAATGATGGCCTATGGAGGTCACCATAAAACTGGGAACTCTCTTGCCTCAAAGCTGGATGGTCCTGAGTACCGCCTCCTTCAGGACGAGGTGCTGAAGCACAGGATGGCCTAGAGAGAAACTGGCCGAAGAGTAAGAAGACAGAAGTGGTCTTGCAGCATTTTCTATGGTGACTTTGCTTTTCTTCTGTTCCGTCTTCCCCCTTTAAGGTGGCCTATAGCGTTGAAACAGATGTGGGGAACAAAGCCGCCATGGATACCCCAGCCCAGGAAGAACCTAAGTTCCAGTTTAAAATTCCTAAGTTCTTGGCTAAATAAGAGATCATTTCCGTTAACCCGGCTCCCGTCTCTTGTGGTTGCGTTTTGTGGCAGCTTAAACCTCTCCTCATCTTGGGGCGCGTGTCACAGCGTCCTTTTGTATAAAGCGAACACTGTATTATCCAAGATACAATAGCACATAACTGCAGAAGTAGAAATGTTTGCAGCGATGTGGTATCGTCTCTTGGATAAGACAGCAGATATATATATACGAAAATCAGGTTTTATGGAAAAGGTGGGCCGGACGCGGGTTCATTTGGCATTTCGAGGTCAGCCATAGCACGTTTTCTAAGTGCGCAACCGACGTCAAATTTCGAAATGGTCTACATTAAGATTCGTTAATGCGCGTGTGACTTTTCGTCTAAAGGATTTTCTCCATTTAGCTTCAACGGGTGGACTACAAAGCATCACACAGGAAGCAATGCTCCAAAAAAGTATGACATTATAGATCGTTGTTTGTATTCCTCATCATGTCTTAGTAGGCTTCTAGGGGATTGTGGATGTGCTTTCTGCTTTTGGCTCCGATGTATGCGCTAAAATGTCACGTAAACTTTAAAGCCCACGGAACTCGACTACAGAAAACCATCTGAGAGGAGAGGCGCATCAGAATGGAATGCCGTTTGAGTTTCGATAAGTCGTTAAGACTATATTTTCAGGGATCATTTCTATAGTTCTTTGCTTGGAAATGCGTTTCGAAAGTGTTTGTCTCCCAACCCACGATGACGAGTCATGATGCTCCTTTCTGAGCGTGAATTGGGCGCAGAGCAACACCTTTGGTTGTGAGCTCTGCGTTGTTGATGAACGTTCTGTGTTGCCTTTTGCAATATTGACGAAAGGCGTGTGTTCTGAGTGGTGTTTCAGTGTTCTTAAAATCGCTTTCCTTTTTTTTATTTTTTCTCGAGACCTGTGCTTTCTATAAAACAATCTTCGCTGACATGCAGAACCGTTTGTGATGATGGGGTACCGTATGTTGTGTAAGACAGCAGTTGCGAAAAGCAGTTTTATGGAAACAACGGTCCGGGTAAACGTTCGCTCCGCGTTTTGCGATCAGCTGTTGCGAGTCTTCTAAGAGAGCGATCACCGTCAAGTTTCTGAAATGCCTGCTTTAGAAACGCTTAGTAAGTGCGTGAATTTTTCGTTGGATGTGAACTCTGTGTCGTGGATGAAGGTTCCGTCTTGCTTTTGTCAACATTGAAGAAAGGGGTATGACCTTACTTCTGTTTCGCATGTGTGCCTTTTGAGAAAGCGGTTTGTTTCAGGAGCTTTTCTGCAATGCGTTGTGGCAATCCAGTATTGGAAACGGGAGCCCAGGAGCAATGGAGCAAGTCCTAGCTAGGACAAGTCATCAATCATGAGCATTTCCACCTACTCACCCTCCAAACGTGGAACTACCCACAGCTGTAGCCAATGATGGCCTATGGAGGTCACCATAAAACTGGGAACTCTCTTGCCTCAAAGCTGGATGGTCCTGAGTACCGCCTCCTTCAGGACGAGGTGCTGAAGCACAGGATGGCCTAGAGAGAAACTGGCCGAAGAGTAAGAAGACAGAAGTGGTCTTGCAGCATTTTCTATGGTGACTTTGCTTTTCTTCTGTTCCGTCTTCCCCCTTTAAGGTGGCCTATAGCGTTGAAACAGATGTGGGGAACAAAGCCGCCATGGATACCCCAGCCCAGGAAGAACCTAAGTTCCAGTTTAAAATCCCTAAGTTCTTGGCTAAATAAGAGATCATTTCCGTTAACCCGGCTCCCGTCTCTTGTGGTTGCGTTTTGTGGCAGCTTAAACCTCTCCTCATCTTGGGGCGCGTGTCACAGCGTCCTTTTGTATAAAGCGAACACTGTATTATCCAAGATACAATAGCACATAACTGCAGAAGTAGAAATGTTTGCAGCGATGTGGTATCGTCTCTTGGATAAGACAGCAGATATATATATACGAAAATCAGGTTTTATGGAAAAGGTGGGCCGGACGCGGGTTCATTTGGCATTTCGAGGTCAGCCATAGCACGTTTTCTAAGTGCGCAACCGACGTCAAATTTCGAAATGGTCTACATTAAGATTCGTTAATGCGCGTGTGACTTTTCGTCTAAAGGATTTTCTCCATTTAGCTTCAACGGGTGGACTACAAAGCATCACACAGGAAGCAATGCTCCAAAAAAGTATGACATTATAGATCGTTGTTTGTATTCCTCATCATGTCTTAGTAGGCTTCTAGGGGATTGTGGATGTGCTTTCTGCTTTTGGCTCCGATGTATGCGCTAAAATGTCACGTAAACTTTAAAGCCCACGGAACTCGACTACAGAAAACCATCTGAGAGGAGAGGCGCATCAGAATGGAATGCCGTTTGAGTTTCGATAAGTCGTTAAGACTATATTTTCAGGGATCATTTCTATAGTTCTTTGCTTGGAAATGCGTTTCGAAAGTGTTTGTCTCCCAACCCACGATGACGAGTCATGATGCTCCTTTCTGAGCGTGAATTGGGCGCAGAGCAGCAACTTTGGTTGTGAGCTCTGCGTTGTTGATGAACGTTCTGTGTTGCCTTTTGCAATATCGACGAAAGGGGTGTGTTCTGAGTGGTGTTTCAGTGTTCTTAAAATCGCTTTCCTTTTTTTTATTTTTTCTCGAGACCTGTGCTTTCTATAAAACAATCTTCGCTGACATGCAGAACCGTTTGTGATGATGGGGTACCGTATGTTGCGTAAGACAGCAGTTGCGAAAAGCAGTTTTATGGAAACAACGGTCCGGGTAAACGTTCGCTCCGCGTTTTGCGATCAGCTGTTGCGAGTCTTCTAAGAGAGCGATCACCGTCAAGTTTCTGAAATGCCTGCTTTAGAAACGCTTAGTAAGTGCGTGAATTTTTCGTTGGATGTGAACTCTGTGTCGTGGATGAAGGTTCCGTCTTGCTTTTGTCAACATTGAAGAAAGGGGTATGACCTTACTTCTGTTTCGCATGTGTGCCTTTTGAGAAAGCGGTTTGTTTCAGGAGCTTTTCTGCAATGCGTTGTGGCAATCCAGTATTGGAAACGGGAGCCCAGGAGCAATGGAGCAAGTCCTAGCTAGGACAAGTCATCAATCATGAGCATTTCCACCTACTCACCCTCCAAACGTGGAACTACCCACAGCTGTAGCCAATGATGGCCTATGGAGGTCACCATAAAACTGGGAACTCTCTTGCCTCAAAGCTGGATGGTCCTGAGTACCGCCTCCTTCAGGACGAGGTGCTGAAGCACAGGATGGCCTAGAGAGAAACTGGCTGAAGAGTAAGAAGACAGAAGTGGTCTTGCAGCATTTTCTATGGTGACTTTGCTTTTCTTCTGTTCCGTCTTCCCCCTTTAAGGTGGCCTATAGCGTTGAAACAGATGTGGGGAACAAAGCCGCCATGGATACCCCAGCCCAGGAAGAACCTAAGTTCCAGTTTAAAATCCCTAAGTTCTTGGCTAAATAAGAGATCATTTCCGTTAACCCGGCTCCCGTCTCTTGTGGTTGCGTTTTGTGGCAGCTTAAACCTCTCCTCATCTTGGGGCGCGTGTCACAGCGTCCTTTTGTATAACGCGAACACTGTATTATCCAAGATACAATAGCACATAACTGCAGAAGTAGAAATGTTTGCAGCGATGTGGTATCGTCTCTTGGATAAGACAGCAGATATATATATACGAAAATCAGGTTTTATGGAAAAGGTGGGCCGGACGCGGGTTCATTTGGCATTTCGAGGTCAGCCATAGCACGTTTTCTAAGTGCGCAACCGACGTCAAATTTCGAAATGGTCTACATTAAGATTCGTTAATGCGCGTGTGACTTTTCGTCTAAAGGATTTTCTCCATTTAGCTTCAACGGGTGGACTACAAAGCATCACACAGGAAGCAATGCTCCAAAAAAGTATGACATTATAGATCGTTGTTTGTATTCCTCATCATGTCTTAGTAGGCTTCTAGGGGATTGTGGATGTGCTTTCTGCTTTTGGCTCCGATGTATGCGCTAAAATGTCACGTAAACTTTAAAGCCCACGGAACTCGACTACAGAAAACCATCTGAGAGGAGAGGCGCATCAGAATGGAATGCCGTTTGAGTTTCGATAAGTCGTTAAGACTATATTTTCAGGGATCATTTCTATAGTTCTTTGCTTGGAAATGCGTTTCGAAAGTGTTTGTCTCCCAACCCGCGATGACGAGTCGTGATGCTCCTTTCTGAGCGTGAATTGGGCGCAGAGCAACACCTTTGGTTGTGAGCTCTGCGTTGTTGATGAACGTTCTGTGTTGCCTTTTGCAATATCGACGAAAGGGGTGTGTTCTGAGTGGTGTTTCAGTGTTCTTAAAATCGCTTTCCTTTTTTTTATTTTTTCTCGAGACCTGTGCTTTCTATAAAACAATCTTCGCTGACATGCAGAACCGTTTGTGATGATGGGGTACCGTATGTTGTGTAAGACAGCAGTTGCGAAAAGCAGTTTTATGGAAACAACGGTCCGGGTAAACGTTCGCTCCGCGTTTTGCGATCGGCTGTTGCGAGTCTTCTAAGAGAGCGATCACCGTCAAGTTTCTGAAATGCCTGCTTTAGAAACGCTTAGTAAGTGCGTGAATTTTTCGTTGGATGTGAACTCTGTGTCGTGGATGAAGGTTCCGTCTTGCTTTTGTCAACATTGAAGAAAGGGGTATGACCTTACTTCTGTTTCGCATGTGTGCCTTTTGAGAAAGCGGTTTGTTTCAGGAGCTTTTCTGCAATGCGTTGTGGCAATCCAGTATTGGAAACGGGAGCCCAGGAGCAATGGAGCAAGTCCTAGCTAGGACAAGTCATCAATCATGAGCATTTCCACCTACTCACCCTCCAAACGTGGAACTACCCACAGCTGTAGCCAATGATGGCCTATGGAGGTCACCATAAAACTGGGAACTCTCTTGCCTCAAAGCTGGATGGTCCTGAGTACCGCCTCCTTCAGGACGAGGTGCTGAAGCACAGGATGGCCTAGAGAGAAACTGGCCGAAGAGTAAGAAGACAGAAGTGGTCTTGCAGCATTTTCTATGGTGACTTTGCTTTTCTTCTGTTCCGTCTTCCCCCTTTAAGGTGGCCTATAGCGTTGAAACAGATGTGGGGAACAAAGCCGCCATGGATACCCCAGCCCAGGAAGAACCTAAGTTCCAGTTTAAAATCCCTAAGTTCTTGGCTAAATAAGAGATCATTTCCGTTAACCCGGCTCCCGTCTCTTGTGGTTGCGTTTTGTGGCAGCTTAAACCTCTCCTCATCTTGGGGCGCGTGTCACAGCGTCCTTTTGTATAAAGCGAACACTGTATTATCCAAGATACAATAGCACATAACTGCAGAAGTAGAAATGTTTGCAGCGATGTGGTATCGTCTCTTGGATAAGACAGCAGATATATATATACGAAAATCAGGTTTTATGGAAAAGGTGGGCCGGACGCGGGTTCATTTGGCATTTCGAGGTCAGCCATAGCACGTTTTCTAAGTGCGCAACCGACGTCAAATTTCGAAATGGTCTACATTAAGATTCGTTAATGCGCGTGTGACTTTTCGTCTAAAGGATTTTCTCCATTTAGCTTCAACGGGTGGACTACAAAGCATCACACAGGAAGCAATGCTCCAAAAAAGTATGACATTATAGATCGTTGTTTGTATTCCTCATCATGTCTTAGTAGGCTTCTAGGGGATTGTGGATGTGCTTTCTGCTTTTGGCTCCGATGTATGCGCTAAAATGTCACGTAAACTTTAAAGCCCACGGAACTCGACTACAGAAAACCATCTGAGAGGAGAGGCGCATCAGAATGGAATGCCGTTTGAGTTTCGATAAGTCGTTAAGACTATATTTTCAGGGATCATTTCTATAGTTCTTTGCTTGGAAATGCGTTTCGAAAGTGTTTGTCTCCCAACCCACGATGACGAGTCGTGATGCTCCTTTCTGAGCGTGAATTGGGCGCAGAGCAGCACCTTTGGTTGTGAGCTCTGCGTTGTTGATGAACGTTCTGTGTTGCCTTTTGCAATATCGACGAAAGGGGTGTGTTCTGAGTGGTGTTTCAGTGTTCTTAAAATCGCTTTCCTTTTTTTTATTTTTTCTCGAGACCTGTGCTTTCTATAAAACAATCTTCGCTGACATGCAGAACCGTTTGTGATGATGGGGTACCGTATGTTGTGTAAGACAGCAGTTGCGAAAAGCAGTTTTATGGAAACAACGGTCCGGGTAAACGTTCGCTCCGCGTTTTGCGATCGGCTGTTGCGAGTCTTCTAAGAGAGCGATCACCGTCAAGTTTCTGAAATGCCTGCTTTAGAAACGCTTAGTAAGTGCGTGAATTTTTCGTTGGATGTGAACTCTGTGTCGTGGATGAAGGTTCCGTCTTGCTTTTGTCAACATTGAAGAAAGGGGTATGACCTTACTTCTGTTTCGCATGTGTGCCTTTTGAGAAAGCGGTTTGTTTCAGGAGCTTTTCTGCAATGCGTTGTGGCAATCCAGTATTGGAAACGGGAGCCCAGGAGCAATGGAGCAAGTCCTAGCTAGGACAAGTCATCAATCATGAGCATTTCCACCTACTCACCCTCCAAACGTGGAACTACCCACAGCTGTAGCCAATGATGGCCTATGGAGGTCACCATAAAACTGGGAACTCTCTTGCCTCAAAGCTGGATGGTCCTGAGTACCGCCTCCTTCAGGACGAGGTGCTGAAGCACAGGATGGCCTAGAGAGAAACTGGCTGAAGAGTAAGAAGACAGAAGTGGTCTTGCAGCATTTTCTATGGTGACTTTGCTTTTCTTCTGTTCCGTCTTCCCCCTTTAAGGTGGCCTATAGCGTTGAAACAGATGTGGGGAACAAAGCCGCCATGGATACCCCAGCCCAGGAAGAACCTAAGTTCCAGTTTAAAATCCCTAAGTTCTTGGCTAAATAAGAGATCATTTCCGTTAACCCGGCTCCCGTCTCTTGTGGTTGCGTTTTGTGGCAGCTTAAACCTCTCCTCATCTTGGGGCGCGTGTCACAGCGTCCTTTTGTATAACGCGAACACTGTATTATCCAAGATACAATAGCACATAACTGCAGAAGTAGAAATGTTTGCAGCGATGTGGTATCGTCTCTTGGATAAGACAGCAGATATATATATACGAAAATCAGGTTTTATGGAAAAGGTGGGCCGGACGCGGGTTCATTTGGCATTTCGAGGTCAGCCATAGCACGTTTTCTAAGTGCGCAACCGACGTCAAATTTCGAAATGGTCTACATTAAGATTCGTTAATGCGCGTGTGACTTTTCGTCTAAAGGATTTTCTCCATTTAGCTTCAACGGGTGGACTACAAAGCATCACACAGGAAGCAATGCTCCAAAAAAGTATGACATTATAGATCGTTGTTTGTATTCCTCATCATGTCTTAGTAGGCTTCTAGGGGATTGTGGATGTGCTTTCTGCTTTTGGCTCCGATGTATGCGCTAAAATGTCACGTAAACTTTAAAGCCCACGGAACTCGACTACAGAAAACCATCTGAGAGGAGAGGCGCATCAGAATGGAATGCCGTTTGAGTTTCGATAAGTCGTTAAGACTATATTTTCAGGGATCATTTCTATAGTTCTTTGCTTGGAAATGCGTTTCGAAAGTGTTTGTCTCCCAACCCGCGATGACGAGTCATGATGCTCCTTTCTGAGCGTGAATTGGGCGCAGAGCAACACCTTTGGTTGTGAGCTCTGCGTTGTTGATGAACGTTCTGTGTTGCCTTTTGCAATATCGACGAAAGGGGTGTGTTCTGAGTGGTGTTTCAGTGTTCTTAAAATCGCTTTCCTTTTTTTTATTTTTTCTCGAGACCTGTGCTTTCTATAAAACAATCTTCGCTGACATGCAGAACCGTTTGTGATGATGGGGTACCGTATGTTGTGTAAGACAGCAGTTGCGAAAAGCAGTTTTATGGAAACAACGGTCCGGGTAAACGTTCGCTCCGCGTTTTGCGATCGGCTGTTGCGAGTCTTCTAAGAGAGCGATCACCGTCAAGTTTCTGAAATGCCTGCTTTAGAAACGCTTAGTAAGTGCGTGAATTTTTCGTTGGATGTGAACTCTGTGTCGTGGATGAAGGTTCCGTCTTGCTTTTGTCAACATTGAAGAAAGGGGTATGACCTTACTTCTGTTTCGCATGTGTGCCTTTTGAGAAAGCGGTTTGTTTCAGGAGCTTTTCTGCAATGCGTTGTGGCAATCCAGTATTGGAAACGGGAGCCCAGGAGCAATGGAGCAAGTCCTAGCTAGGACAAGTCATCAATCATGAGCATTTCCACCTACTCACCCTCCAAACGTGGAACTACCCACAGCTGTAGCCAATGATGGCCTATGGAGGTCACCATAAAACTGGGAACTCTCTTGCCTCAAAGCTGGATGGTCCTGAGTACCGCCTCCTTCAGGACGAGGTGCTGAAGCACAGGATGGCCTAGAGAGAAACTGGCCGAAGAGTAAGAAGACAGAAGTGGTCTTGCAGCATTTTCTATGGTGACTTTGCTTTTCTTCTGTTCCGTCTTCCCCCTTTAAGGTGGCCTATAGCGTTGAAACAGATGTGGGGAACAAAGCCGCCATGGATACCCCAGCCCAGGAAGAACCTAAGTTCCAGTTTAAAATCCCTAAGTTCTTGGCTAAATAAGAGATCATTTCCGTTAACCCGGCTCCCGTCTCTTGTGGTTGCGTTTTGTGGCAGCTTAAACCTCTCCTCATCTTGGGGCGCGTGTCACAGCGTCCTTTTGTATAAAGCGAACACTGTATTATCCAAGATACAATAGCACATAACTGCAGAAGTAGAAATGTTTGCAGCGATGTGGTATCGTCTCTTGGATAAGACAGCAGATATATATATACGAAAATCAGGTTTTATGGAAAAGGTGGGCCGGACGCGGGTTCATTTGGCATTTCGAGGTCAGCCATAGCACGTTTTCTAAGTGCGCAACCGACGTCAAATTTCGAAATGGTCTACATTAAGATTCGTTAATGCGCGTGTGACTTTTCGTCTAAAGGATTTTCTCCATTTAGCTTCAACGGGTGGACTACAAAGCATCACACAGGAAGCAATGCTCCAAAAAAGTATGACATTATAGATCGTTGTTTGTATTCCTCATCATGTCTTAGTAGGCTTCTAGGGGATTGTGGATGTGCTTTCTGCTTTTGGCTCCGATGTATGCGCTAAAATGTCACGTAAACTTTAAAGCCCACGGAACTCGACTACAGAAAACCATCTGAGAGGAGAGGCGCATCAGAATGGAATGCCGTTTGAGTTTCGATAAGTCGTTAAGACTATATTTTCAGGGATCATTTCTATAGTTCTTTGCTTGGAAATGCGTTTCGAAAGTGTTTGTCTCCCAACCCACGATGACGAGTCGTGATGCTCCTTTCTGAGCGTGAATTGGGCGCAGAGCAACACCTTTGGTTGTGAGCTCTGCGTTGTTGATGAACATTCTGTGTTGCCTTTTGCAATATCGACGAAAGGGGTGTGTTCTGAGTGGTGTTTCAGTGTTCTTAAAATCGCTTTCCTTTTTTTCATTTTTTCTCGAGACCTGTGCTTTCTATAAAACAATCTTCGCTGACATGCAGAACCGTTTGTGATGATGGGGTACCGTATGTTGTGTAAGACAGCAGTTGCGAAAAGCAGTTTTATGGAAACAACGGTCCGGGTAAACGTTCGCTCCGCGTTTTGCGATCGGCTGTTGCGAGTCTTCTAAGAGAGCGATCACCGTCAAGTTTCTGAAATGCCTGCTTTAGAAACGCTTAGTAAGTGCGTGAATTTTTCGTTGGATGTGAACTCTGTGTCGTGGATGAAGGTTCCGTCTTGCTTTTGTCAACATTGAAGAAAGGGGTATGACCTTACTTCTGTTTCGCATGTGTGCCTTTTGAGAAAGCGGTTTGTTTCAGGAGCTTTTCTGCAATGCGTTGTGGCAATCCAGTATTGGAAACGGGAGCCCAGGAGCAATGGAGCAAGTCCTAGCTAGGACAAGTCATCAATCATGAGCATTTCCACCTACTCACCCTCCAAACGTGGAACTACCCACAGCTGTAGCCAATGATGGCCTATGGAGGTCACCATAAAACTGGGAACTCTCTTGCCTCAAAGCTGGATGGTCCTGAGTACCGCCTCCTTCAGGACGAGGTGCTGAAGCACAGGATGGCCTAGAGAGAAACTGGCCGAAGAGTAAGAAGACAGAAGTGGTCTTGCAGCATTTTCTATGGTGACTTTGCTTTTCTTCTGTTCCGTCTTCCCCCTTTAAGGTGGCCTATAGCGTTGAAACAGATGTGGGGAACAAAGCCGCCATGGATACCCCAGCCCAGGAAGAACCTAAGTTCCAGTTTAAAATCCCTAAGTTCTTGGCTAAATAAGAGATCATTTCCGTTAACCCGGCTCCCGTCTCTTGTGGTTGCGTTTTGTGGCAGCTTAAACCTCTCCTCATCTTGGGGCGCGTGTCACAGCGTCCTTTTGTATAAAGCGAACACTGTATTATCCAAGATACAATAGCACATAACTGCAGAAGTAGAAATGTTTGCAGCGATGTGGTATCGTCTCTTGGATAAGACAGCAGATATATATATACGAAAATCAGGTTTTATGGAAAAGGTGGGCCGGACGCGGGTTCATTTGGCATTTCGAGGTCAGCCATAGCACGTTTTCTAAGTGCGCAACCGACGTCAAATTTCGAAATGGTCTACATTAAGATTCGTTAATGCGCGTGTGACTTTTCGTCTAAAGGATTTTCTCCATTTAGCTTCAACGGGTGGACTACAAAGCATCACACAGGAAGCAATGCTCCAAAAAAGTATGACATTATAGATCGTTGTTTGTATTCCTCATCATGTCTTAGTAGGCTTCTAGGGGATTGTGGATGTGCTTTCTGCTTTTGGCTCCGATGTATGCGCTAAAATGTCACGTAAACTTTAAAGCCCACGGAACTCGACTACAGAAAACCATCTGAGAGGAGAGGCGCATCAGAATGGAATGCCGTTTGAGTTTCGATAAGTCGTTAAGACTATATTTTCAGGGATCATTTCTATAGTTCTTTGCTTGGAAATGCGTTTCGAAAGTGTTTGTCTCCCAACCCACGATGACGAGTCGTGATGCTCCTTTCTGAGCGTGAATTGGGCGCAGAGCAACACCTTTGGTTGTGAGCTCTGCGTTGTTGATGAACGTTCTGTGTTGCCTTTTGCAATATCGACGAAAGGGGTGTGTTCTGAGTGGTGTTTCAGTGTTCTTAAAATCGCTTTCCTTTTTTTTATTTTTTCTCGAGACCTGTGCTTTCTATAAAACAATCTTCGCTGACATGCAGAACCGTTTGTGATGATGGGGTACCGTATGTTGTGTAAGACAGCAGTTGCGAAAAGCAGTTTTATGGAAACAACGGTCCGGGTAAACGTTCGCTCCGCGTTTTGCGATCGGCTGTTGCGAGTCTTCTAAGAGAGCGATCACCGTCAAGTTTCTGAAATGCCTGCTTTAGAAACGCTTAGTAAGTGCGTGAATTTTTCGTTGGATGTGAACTCTGTGTCGTGGATGAAGGTTCCGTCTTGCTTTTGTCAACATTGAAGAAAGGGGTATGACCTTACTTCTGTTTCGCATGTGTGCCTTTTGAGAAAGCGGTTTGTTTCAGGAGCTTTTCTGCAATGCGTTGTGGCAATCCAGTATTGGAAACGGGAGCCCAGGAGCAATGGAGCAAGTCCTAGCTAGGACAAGTCATCAATCATGAGCATTTCCACCTACTCACCCTCCAAACGTGGAACTACCCACAGCTGTAGCCAATGATGGCCTATGGAGGTCACCATAAAACTGGGAACTCTCTTGCCTCAAAGCTGGATGGTCCTGAGTACCGCCTCCTTCAGGACGAGGTGCTGAAGCACAGGATGGCCTAGAGAGAAACTGGCCGAAGAGTAAGAAGACAGAAGTGGTCTTGCAGCATTTTCTATGGTGACTTTGCTTTTCTTCTGTTCCGTCTTCCCCCTTTAAGGTGGCCTATAGCGTTGAAACAGATGTGGGGAACAAAGCCGCCATGGATACCCCAGCCCAGGAAGAACCTAAGTTCCAGTTTAAAATCCCTAAGTTCTTGGCTAAATAAGAGATCATTTCCGTTAACCCGGCTCCCGTCTCTTGTGGTTGCGTTTTGTGGCAGCTTAAACCTCTCCTCATCTTGGGGCGCGTGTCACAGCGTCCTTTTGTATAAAGCGAACACTGTATTATCCAAGATACAATAGCACATAACTGCAGAAGTAGAAATGTTTGCAGCGATGTGGTATCGTCTCTTGGATAAGACAGCAGATATATATATACGAAAATCAGGTTTTATGGAAAAGGTGGGCCGGACGCGGGTTCATTTGGCATTTCGAGGTCAGCCATAGCACGTTTTCTAAGTGCGCAACCGACGTCAAATTTCGAAATGGTCTACATTAAGATTCGTTAATGCGCGTGTGACTTTTCGTCTAAAGGATTTTCTCCATTTAGCTTCAACGGGTGGACTACAAAGCATCACACAGGAAGCAATGCTCCAAAAAAGTATGACATTATAGATCGTTGTTTGTATTCCTCATCATGTCTTAGTAGGCTTCTAGGGGATTGTGGATGTGCTTTCTGCTTTTGGCTCCGATGTATGCGCTAAAATGTCACGTAAACTTTAAAGCCCACGGAACTCGACTACAGAAAACCATCTGAGAGGAGAGGCGCATCAGAATGGAATGCCGTTTGAGTTTCGATAAGTCGTTAAGACTATATTTTCAGGGATCATTTCTATAGTTCTTTGCTTGGAAATGCGTTTCGAAAGTGTTTGTCTCCCAACCCACGATGACGAGTCGTGATGCTCCTTTCTGAGCGTGAATTGGGCGCAGAGCAACACCTTTGGTTGTGAGCTCTGCGTTGTTGATGAACGTTCTGTGTTGCCTTTTGCAATATCGACGAAAGGGGTGTGTTCTGAGTGGTGTTTCAGTGTTCTTAAAATCGCTTTCCTTTTTTTTATTTTTTCTCGAGACCTGTGCTTTCTATAAAACAATCTTCGCTGACATGCAGAACCGTTTGTGATGATGGGGTACCGTATGTTGTGTAAGACAGCAGTTGCGAAAAGCAGTTTTATGGAAACAACGGTCCGGGTAAACGTTCGCTCCGCGTTTTGCGATCGGCTGTTGCGAGTCTTCTAAGAGAGCGATCACCGTCAAGTTTCTGAAATGCCTGCTTTAGAAACGCTTAGTAAGTGCGTGAATTTTTCGTTGGATGTGAACTCTGTGTCGTGGATGAAGGTTCCGTCTTGCTTTTGTCAACATTGAAGAAAGGGGTATGACCTTACTTCTGTTTCGCATGTGTGCCTTTTGAGAAAGCGGTTTGTTTCAGGAGCTTTTCTGCAATGCGTTGTGGCAATCCAGTATTGGAAACGGGAGCCCAGGAGCAATGGAGCAAGTCCTAGCTAGGACAAGTCATCAATCATGAGCATTTCCACCTACTCACCCTCCAAACGTGGAACTACCCACAGCTGTAGCCAATGATGGCCTATGGAGGTCACCATAAAACTGGGAACTCTCTTGCCTCAAAGCTGGATGGTCCTGAGTACCGCCTCCTTCAGGACGAGGTGCTGAAGCACAGGATGGCCTAGAGAGAAACTGGCCGAAGAGTAAGAAGACAGAAGTGGTCTTGCAGCATTTTCTATGGTGACTTTGCTTTTCTTCTGTTCCGTCTTCCCCCTTTAAGGTGGCCTATAGCGTTGAAACAGATGTGGGGAACAAAGCCACCATGGATACCCCAGCCCAGGAAGAACCTAAGTTCCAGTTTAAAATCCCTAAGTTCTTGGCTAAATAAGAGATCATTTCCGTTAACCCGGCTCCCGTCTCTTGTGGTTGCGTTTTGTGGCAGCTTAAACCTCTCCTCATCTTGGGGCGCGTGTCACAGCGTCCTTTTGTATAAAGCGAACACTGTATTATCCAAGATACAATAGCACATAACTGCAGAAGTAGAAATGTTTGCAGCGATGTGGTATCGTCTCTTGGATAAGACAGCAGATATATATATACGAAAATCAGGTTTTATGGAAAAGGTGGGCCGGACGCGGGTTCATTTGGCATTTCGAGGTCAGCCATAGCACGTTTTCTAAGTGCGCAACCGACGTCAAATTTCGAAATGGTCTACATTAAGATTCGTTAATGCGCGTGTGACTTTTCGTCTAAAGGATTTTCTCCATTTAGCTTCAACGGGTGGACTACAAAGCATCACACAGGAAGCAATGCTCCAAAAAAGTATGACATTATAGATCGTTGTTTGTATTCCTCATCATGTCTTAGTAGGCTTCTAGGGGATTGTGGATGTGCTTTCTGCTTTTGGCTCCGATGTATGCGCTAAAATGTCACGTAAACTTTAAAGCCCACGGAACTCGACTACAGAAAACCATCTGAGAGGAGAGGCGCATCAGAATGGAATGCCGTTTGAGTTTCGATAAGTCGTTAAGACTATATTTTCAGGGATCATTTCTATAGTTCTTTGCTTGGAAATGCGTTTCGAAAGTGTTTGTCTCCCAACCCACGATGACGAGTCGTGATGCTCCTTTCTGAGCGTGAATTGGGCGCAGAGCAACACCTTTGGTTGTGAGCTCTGCGTTGTTGATGAACGTTCTGTGTTGCCTTTTGCAATATCGACGAAAGGGGTGTGTTCTGAGTGGTGTTTCAGTGTTCTTAAAATCGCTTTCCTTTTTTTTATTTTTTCTCGAGACCTGTGCTTTCTATAAAACAATCTTCGCTGACATGCAGAACCGTTTGTGATGATGGGGTACCGTATGTTGTGTAAGACAGCAGTTGCGAAAAGCAGTTTTATGGAAACAACGGTCCGGGTAAACGTTCGCTCCGCGTTTTGCGATCGGCTGTTGCGAGTCTTCTAAGAGAGCGATCACCGTCAAGTTTCTGAAATGCCTGCTTTAGAAACGCTTAGTAAGTGCGTGAATTTTTCGTTGGATGTGAACTCTGTGTCGTGGATGAAGGTTCCGTCTTGCTTTTGTCAACATTGAAGAAAGGGGTATGACCTTACTTCTGTTTCGCATGTGTGCCTTTTGAGAAAGCGGTTTGTTTCAGGAGCTTTTCTGCAATGCGTTGTGGCAATCCAGTATTGGAAACGGGAGCCCAGGAGCAATGGAGCAAGTCCTAGCTAGGACAAGTCATCAATCATGAGCATTTCCACCTACTCACCCTCCAAACGTGGAACTACCCACAGCTGTAGCCAATGATGGCCTATGGAGGTCACCATAAAACTGGGAACTCTCTTGCCTCAAAGCTGGATGGTCCTGAGTACCGCCTCCTTCAGGACGAGGTGCTGAAGCACAGGATGGCCTAGAGAGAAACTGGCCGAAGAGTAAGAAGACAGAAGTGGTCTTGCAGCATTTTCTATGGTGACTTTGCTTTTCTTCTGTTCCGTCTTCCCCCTTTAAGGTGGCCTATAGCGTTGAAACAGATGTGGGGAACAAAGCCGCCATGGATACCCCAGCCCAGGAAGAACCTAAGTTCCAGTTTAAAATCCCTAAGTTCTTGGCTAAATAAGAGATCATTTCCGTTAACCCGGCTCCCGTCTCTTGTGGTTGCGTTTTGTGGCAGCTTAAACCTCTCCTCATCTTGGGGCGCGTGTCACAGCGTCCTTTTGTATAAAGCGAACACTGTATTATCCAAGATACAATAGCACATAACTGCAGAAGTAGAAATGTTTGCAGCGATGTGGTATCGTCTCTTGGATAAGACAGCAGATATATATATACGAAAATCAGGTTTTATGGAAAAGGTGGGCCGGACGCGGGTTCATTTGGCATTTCGAGGTCAGCCATAGCACGTTTTCTAAGTGCGCAACCGACGTCAAATTTCGAAATGGTCTACATTAAGATTCGTTAATGCGCGTGTGACTTTTCGTCTAAAGGATTTTCTCCATTTAGCTTCAACGGGTGGACTACAAAGCATCACACAGGAAGCAATGCTCCAAAAAAGTATGACATTATAGATCGTTGTTTGTATTCCTCATCATGTCTTAGTAGGCTTCTAGGGGATTGTGGATGTGCTTTCTGCTTTTGGCTCCGATGTATGCGCTAAAATGTCACGTAAACTTTAAAGCCCACGGAACTCGACTACAGAAAACCATCTGAGAGGAGAGGCGCATCAGAATGGAATGCCGTTTGAGTTTCGATAAGTCGTTAAGACTATATTTTCAGGGATCATTTCTATAGTTCTTTGCTTGGAAATGCGTTTCGAAAGTGTTTGTCTCCCAACCCACGATGACGAGTCGTGATGCTCCTTTCTGAGCGTGAATTGGGCGCAGAGCAACACCTTTGGTTGTGAGCTCTGCGTTGTTGATGAACGTTCTGTGTTGCCTTTTGCAATATCGACGAAAGGGGTGTGTTCTGAGTGGTGTTTCAGTGTTCTTAAAATCGCTTTCCTTTTTTTTATTTTTTCTCGAGACCTGTGCTTTCTATAAAACAATCTTCGCTGACATGCAGAACCGTTTGTGATGATGGGGTACCGTATGTTGTGTAAGACAGCAGTTGCGAAAAGCAGTTTTATGGAAACAACGGTCCGGGTAAACGTTCGCTCCGCGTTTTGCGATCGGCTGTTGCGAGTCTTCTAAGAGAGCGATCACCGTCAAGTTTCTGAAATGCCTGCTTTAGAAACGCTTAGTAAGTGCGTGAATTTTTCGTTGGATGTGAACTCTGTGTCGTGGATGAAGGTTCCGTCTTGCTTTTGTCAACATTGAAGAAAGGGGTATGACCTTACTTCTGTTTCGCATGTGTGCCTTTTGAGAAAGCGGTTTGTTTCAGGAGCTTTTCTGCAATGCGTTGTGGCAATCCAGTATTGGAAACGGGAGCCCAGGAGCAATGGAGCAAGTCCTAGCTAGGACAAGTCATCAATCATGAGCATTTCCACCTACTCACCCTCCAAACGTGGAACTACCCACAGCTGTAGCCAATGATGGCCTATGGAGGTCACCATAAAACTGGGAACTCTCTTGCCTCAAAGCTGGATGGTCCTGAGTACCGCCTCCTTCAGGACGAGGTGCTGAAGCACAGGATGGCCTAGAGAGAAACTGGCCGAAGAGTAAGAAGACAGAAGTGGTCTTGCAGCATTTTCTATGGTGACTTTGCTTTTCTTCTGTTCCGTCTTCCCCCTTTAAGGTGGCCTATAGCGTTGAAACAGATGTGGGGAACAAAGCCGCCATGGATACCCCAGCCCAGGAAGAACCTAAGTTCCAGTTTAAAATCCCTAAGTTCTTGGCTAAATAAGAGATCATTTCCGTTAACCCGGCTCCCGTCTCTTGTGGTTGCGTTTTGTGGCAGCTTAAACCTCTCCTCATCTTGGGGCGCGTGTCACAGCGTCCTTTTGTATAAAGCGAACACTGTATTATCCAAGATACAATAGCACATAACTGCAGAAGTAGAAATGTTTGCAGCGATGTGGTATCGTCTCTTGGATAAGACAGCAGATATATATATACGAAAATCAGGTTTTATGGAAAAGGTGGGCCGGACGCGGGTTCATTTGGCATTTCGAGGTCAGCCATAGCACGTTTTCTAAGTGCGCAACCGACGTCAAATTTCGAAATGGTCTACATTAAGATTCGTTAATGCGCGTGTGACTTTTCGTCTAAAGGATTTTCTCCATTTAGCTTCAACGGGTGGACTACAAAGCATCACACAGGAAGCAATGCTCCAAAAAAGTATGACATTATAGATCGTTGTTTGTATTCCTCATCATGTCTTAGTAGGCTTCTAGGGGATTGTGGATGTGCTTTCTGCTTTTGGCTCCGATGTATGCGCTAAAATGTCACGTAAACTTTAAAGCCCACGGAACTCGACTACAGAAAACCATCTGAGAGGAGAGGCGCATCAGAATGGAATGCCGTTTGAGTTTCGATAAGTCGTTAAGACTATATTTTCAGGGATCATTTCTATAGTTCTTTGCTTGGAAATGCGTTTCGAAAGTGTTTGTCTCCCAACCCACGATGACGAGTCGTGATGCTCCTTTCTGAGCGTGAATTGGGCGCAGAGCAACACCTTTGGTTGTGAGCTCTGCGTTGTTGATGAACGTTCTGTGTTGCCTTTTGCAATATCGACGAAAGGGGTGTGTTCTGAGTGGTGTTTCAGTGTTCTTAAAATCGCTTTCCTTTTTTTTATTTTTTCTCGAGACCTGTGCTTTCTATAAAACAATCTTCGCTGACATGCAGAACCGTTTGTGATGATGGGGTACCGTATGTTGTGTAAGACAGCAGTTGCGAAAAGCAGTTTTATGGAAACAACGGTCCGGGTAAACGTTCGCTCCGCGTTTTGCGATCGGCTGTTGCGAGTCTTCTAAGAGAGCGATCACCGTCAAGTTTCTGAAATGCCTGCTTTAGAAACGCTTAGTAAGTGCGTGAATTTTTCGTTGGATGTGAACTCTGTGTCGTGGATGAAGGTTCCGTCTTGCTTTTGTCAACATTGAAGAAAGGGGTATGACCTTACTTCTGTTTCGCATGTGTGCCTTTTGAGAAAGCGGTTTGTTTCAGGAGCTTTTCTGCAATGCGTTGTGGCAATCCAGTATTGGAAACGGGAGCCCAGGAGCAATGGAGCAAGTCCTAGCTAGGACAAGTCATCAATCATGAGCATTTCCACCTACTCACCCTCCAAACGTGGAACTACCCACAGCTGTAGCCAATGATGGCCTATGGAGGTCACCATAAAACTGGGAACTCTCTTGCCTCAAAGCTGGATGGTCCTGAGTACCGCCTCCTTCAGGACGAGGTGCTGAAGCACAGGATGGCCTAGAGAGAAACTGGCCGAAGAGTAAGAAGACAGAAGTGGTCTTGCAGCATTTTCTATGGTGACTTTGCTTTTCTTCTGTTCCGTCTTCCCCCTTTAAGGTGGCCTATAGCGTTGAAACAGATGTGGGGAACAAAGCCGCCATGGATACCCCAGCCCAGGAAGAACCTAAGTTCCAGTTTAAAATCCCTAAGTTCTTGGCTAAATAAGAGATCATTTCCGTTAACCCGGCTCCCGTCTCTTGTGGTTGCGTTTTGTGGCAGCTTAAACCTCTCCTCATCTTGGGGCGCGTGTCACAGCGTCCTTTTGTATAAAGCGAACACTGTATTATCCAAGATACAATAGCACATAACTGCAGAAGTAGAAATGTTTGCAGCGATGTGGTATCGTCTCTTGGATAAGACAGCAGATATATATATACGAAAATCAGGTTTTATGGAAAAGGTGGGCCGGACGCGGGTTCATTTGGCATTTCGAGGTCAGCCATAGCACGTTTTCTAAGTGCGCAACCGACGTCAAATTTCGAAATGGTCTACATTAAGATTCGTTAATGCGCGTGTGACTTTTCGTCTAAAGGATTTTCTCCATTTAGCTTCAACGGGTGGACTACAAAGCATCACACAGGAAGCAATGCTCCAAAAAAGTATGACATTATAGATCGTTGTTTGTATTCCTCATCATGTCTTAGTAGGCTTCTAGGGGATTGTGGATGTGCTTTCTGCTTTTGGCTCCGATGTATGCGCTAAAATGTCACGTAAACTTTAAAGCCCACGGAACTCGACTACAGAAAACCATCTGAGAGGAGAGGCGCATCAGAATGGAATGCCGTTTGAGTTTCGATAAGTCGTTAAGACTATATTTTCAGGGATCATTTCTATAGTTCTTTGCTTGGAAATGCGTTTCGAAAGTGTTTGTCTCCCAACCCACGATGACGAGTCGTGATGCTCCTTTCTGAGCGTGAATTGGGCGCAGAGCAACACCTTTGGTTGTGAGCTCTGCGTTGTTGATGAACGTTCTGTGTTGCCTTTTGCAATATCAGCGAAAGGGGTGTGTTCTGAGTGGTGTTTCAGTGTTCTTAAAATCGCTTTCCTTTTTTTTATTTTTTCTCGAGACCTGTGCTTTCTATAAAACAATCTTCGCTGACATGCAGAACCGTTTGTGATGATGGGGTACCGTATGTTGTGTAAGACAGCAGTTGCGAAAAGCAGTTTTATGGAAACAACGGTCCGGGTAAACGTTCGCTCCGCGTTTTGCGATCGGCTGTTGCGAGTCTTCTAAGAGAGCGATCACTGTCAAGTTTCTGAAATGCCTGCTTTAGAAACGCTTAGTAAGTGCGTGAATTTTTCGTTGGATGTGAACTCTGTGTCGTGGATGAAGGTTCCGTCTTGCTTTTGTCAACATTGAAGAAAGGGGTATGACCTTACTTCTGTTTCGCATGTGTGCCTTTTGAGAAAGCGGTTTGTTTCAGGAGCTTTTCTGCAATGCGTTGTGGCAATCCAGTATTGGAAACGGGAGCCCAGGAGCAATGGAGCAAGTCCTAGCTAGGACAAGTCATCAATCATGAGCATTTCCACCTACTCACCCTCCAAACGTGGAACTACCCACAGCTGTAGCCAATGATGGCCTATGGAGGTCACCATAAAACTGGGAACTCTCTTGCCTCAAAGCTGGATGGTCCTGAGTACCGCCTCCTTCAGGACGAGGTGCTGAAGCACAGGATGGCCTAGAGAGAAACTGGCCGAAGAGTAAGAAGACAGAAGTGGTCTTGCAGCATTTTCTATGGTGACTTTGCTTTTCTTCTGTTCCGTCTTCCCCCTTTAAGGTGGCCTATAGCGTTGAAACAGATGTGGGGAACAAAGCCGCCATGGATACCCCAGCCCAGGAAGAACCTAAGTTCCAGTTTAAAATCCCTAAGTTCTTGGCTAAATAAGAGATCATTTCCGTTAACCCGGCTCCCGTCTCTTGTGGTTGCGTTTTGTGGCAGCTTAAACCTCTCCTCATCTTGGGGCGCGTGTCACAGCGTCCTTTTGTATAAAGCGAACACTGTATTATCCAAGATACAATAGCACATAACTGCAGAAGTAGAAATGTTTGCAGCGATGTGGTATCGTCTCTTGGATAAGACAGCAGATATATATATACGAAAATCAGGTTTTATGGAAAAGGTGGGCCGGACGCGGGTTCATTTGGCATTTCGAGGTCAGCCATAGCACGTTTTCTAAGTGCGCAACCGACGTCAAATTTCGAAATGGTCTACATTAAGATTCGTTAATGCGCGTGTGACTTTTCGTCTAAAGGATTTTCTCCATTTAGCTTCAACGGGTGGACTACAAAGCATCACACAGGAAGCAATGCTCCAAAAAAGTATGACATTATAGATCGTTGTTTGTATTCCTCATCATGTCTTAGTAGGCTTCTAGGGGATTGTGGATGTGCTTTCTGCTTTTGGCTCCGATGTATGCGCTAAAATGTCACGTAAACTTTAAAGCCCACGGAACTCGACTACAGAAAACCATCTGAGAGGAGAGGCGCATCAGAATGGAATGCCGTTTGAGTTTCGATAAGTCGTTAAGACTATATTTTCAGGGATCATTTCTATAGTTCTTTGCTTGGAAATGCGTTTCGAAAGTGTTTGTCTCCCAACCCACGATGACGAGTCGTGATGCTCCTTTCTGAGCGTGAATTGGGCGCAGAGCAACACCTTTGGTTGTGAGCTCTGCGTTGTTGATGAACGTTCTGTGTTGCCTTTTGCAATATCGGCGAAAGGGGTGTGTTCTGAGTGGTGTTTCAGTGTTCTTAAAATCGCTTTCCTTTTTTTTATTTTTTCTCGAGACCTGTGCTTTCTATAAAACAATCTTCGCTGACATGCAGAACCGTTTGTGATGATGGGGTACCGTATGTTGTGTAAGACAGCAGTTGCGAAAAGCAGTTTTATGGAAACAACGGTCCGGGTAAACGTTCGCTCCGCGTTTTGCGATCGGCTGTTGCGAGTCTTCTAAGAGAGCGATCACCGTCAAGTTTCTGAAATGCCTGCTTTAGAAACGCTTAGTAAGTGCGTGAATTTTTCGTTGGATGTGAACTCTGTGTCGTGGATGAAGGTTCCGTCTTGCTTTTGTCAACATTGAAGAAAGGGGTATGACCTTACTTCTGTTTCGCATGTGTGCCTTTTGAGAAAGCGGTTTGTTTCAGGAGCTTTTCTGCAATGCGTTGTGGCAATCCAGTATTGGAAACGGGAGCCCAGGAGCAATGGAGCAAGTCCTAGCTAGGACAAGTCATCAATCATGAGCATTTCCACCTACTCACCCTCCAAACGTGGAACTACCCACAGCTGTAGCCAATGATGGCCTATGGAGGTCACCATAAAACTGGGAACTCTCTTGCCTCAAAGCTGGATGGTCCTGAGTACCGCCTCCTTCAGGACGAGGTGCTGAAGCACAGGATGGCCTAGAGAGAAACTGGCCGAAGAGTAAGAAGACAGAAGTGGTCTTGCAGCATTTTCTATGGTGACTTTGCTTTTCTTCTGTTCCGTCTTCCCCCTTTAAGGTGGCCTATAGCGTTGAAACAGATGTGGGGAACAAAGCCGCCATGGATACCCCAGCCCAGGAAGAACCTAAGTTCCAGTTTAAAATCCCTAAGTTCTTGGCTAAATAAGAGATCATTTCCGTTAACCCGGCTCCCGTCTCTTGTGGTTGCGTTTTGTGGCAGCTTAAACCTCTCCTCATCTTGGGGCGCGTGTCACAGCGTCCTTTTGTATAAAGCGAACACTGTATTATCCAAGATACAATAGCACATAACTGCAGAAGTAGAAATGTTTGCAGCGATGTGGTATCGTCTCTTGGATAAGACAGCAGATATATATATACGAAAATCAGGTTTTATGGAAAAGGTGGGCCGGACGCGGGTTCATTTGGCATTTCGAGGTCAGCCATAGCACGTTTTCTAAGTGCGCAACCGACGTCAAATTTCGAAATGGTCTACATTAAGATTCGTTAATGCGCGTGTGACTTTTCGTCTAAAGGATTTTCTCCATTTAGCTTCAACGGGTGGACTACAAAGCATCACACAGGAAGCAATGCTCCAAAAAAGTATGACATTATAGATCGTTGTTTGTATTCCTCATCATGTCTTAGTAGGCTTCTAGGGGATTGTGGATGTGCTTTCTGCTTTTGGCTCCGATGTATGCGCTAAAATGTCACGTAAACTTTAAAGCCCACGGAACTCGACTACAGAAAACCATCTGAGAGGAGAGGCGCATCAGAATGGAATGCCGTTTGAGTTTCGATAAGTCGTTAAGACTATATTTTCAGGAATCATTTCTATAGTTCTTTGCTTGGAAATGCGTTTCGAAAGTGTTTGTCTCCCAACCCACGATGACGAGTCGTGATGCTCCTTTCTGAGCGTGAATTGGGCGCAGAGCAACACCTTTGGTTGTGAGCTCTGCGTTGTTGATGAACGTTCTGTGTTGCCTTTTGCAATATCGACGAAAGGGGTGTGTTCTGAGTGGTGTTTCAGTGTTCTTAAAATCGCTTTCCTTTTTTTTATTTTTTCTCGAGACCTGTGCTTTCTATAAAACAATCTTCGCTGACATGCAGAACCGTTTGTGATGATGGGGTACCGTATGTTGTGTAAGACAGCAGTTGCGAAAAGCAGTTTTATGGAAACAACGGTCCGGGTAAACGTTCGCTCCGCGTTTTGCGATCGGCTGTTGCGAGTCTTCTAAGAGAGCGATCACCGTCAAGTTTCTGAAATGCCTGCTTTAGAAACGCTTAGTAAGTGCGTGAATTTTTCGTTGGATGTGAACTCTGTGTCGTGGATGAAGGTTCCGTCTTGCTTTTGTCAACATTGAAGAAAGGGGTATGACCTTACTTCTGTTTCGCATGTGTGCCTTTTGAGAAAGCGGTTTGTTTCAGGAGCTTTTCTGCAATGCGTTGTGGCAATCCAGTATTGGAAACGGGAGCCCAGGAGCAATGGAGCAAGTCCTAGCTAGGACAAGTCATCAATCATGAGCATTTCCACCTACTCACCCTCCAAACGTGGAACTACCCACAGCTGTAGCCAATGATGGCCTATGGAGGTCACCATAAAACTGGGAACTCTCTTGCCTCAAAGCTGGATGGTCCTGAGTACCGCCTCCTTCAGGACGAGGTGCTGAAGCACAGGATGGCCTAGAGAGAAACTGGCCGAAGAGTAAGAAGACAGAAGTGGTCTTGCAGCATTTTCTATGGTGACTTTGCTTTTCTTCTGTTCCGTCTTCCCCCTTTAAGGTGGCCTATAGCGTTGAAACAGATGTGGGGAACAAAGCCGCCATGGATACCCCAGCCCAGGAAGAACCTAAGTTCCAGTTTAAAATCCCTAAGTTCTTGGCTAAATAAGAGATCATTTCCGTTAACCCGGCTCCCGTCTCTTGTGGTTGCGTTTTGTGGCAGCTTAAACCTCTCCTCATCTTGGGGCGCGTGTCACAGCGTCCTTTTGTATAAAGCGAACACTGTATTATCCAAGATACAATAGCACATAACTGCAGAAGTAGAAATGTTTGCAGCGATGTGGTATCGTCTCTTGGATAAGACAGCAGATATATATATACGAAAATCAGGTTTTATGGAAAAGGTGGGCCGGACGCGGGTTCATTTGGCATTTCGAGGTCAGCCATAGCACGTTTTCTAAGTGCGCAACCGACGTCAAATTTCGAAATGGTCTACATTAAGATTCGTTAATGCGCGTGTGACTTTTCGTCTAAAGGATTTTCTCCATTTAGCTTCAACGGGTGGACTACAAAGCATCACACAGGAAGCAATGCTCCAAAAAAGTATGACATTATAGATCGTTGTTTGTATTCCTCATCATGTCTTAGTAGGCTTCTAGGGGATTGTGGATGTGCTTTCTGCTTTTGGCTCCGATGTATGCGCTAAAATGTCACGTAAACTTTAAAGCCCACGGAACTCGACTACAGAAAACCATCTGAGAGGAGAGGCGCATCAGAATGGAATGCCGTTTGAGTTTCGATAAGTCGTTAAGACTATATTTTCAGGGATCATTTCTATAGTTCTTTGCTTGGAAATGCGTTTCGAAAGTGTTTGTCTCCCAACCCACGATGACGAGTCGTGATGCTCCTTTCTGAGCGTGAATTGGGCGCAGAGCAACACCTTTGGTTGTGAGCTCTGCGTTGTTGATGAACGTTCTGTGTTGCCTTTTGCAATATCGACAAAAGGGGTGTGTTCTGAGTGGTGTTTCAGTGTTCTTAAAATCGCTTTCCTTTTTTTTATTTTTTCTCGAGACCTGTGCTTTCTATAAAACAATCTTCGCTGACATGCAGAACCGTTTGTGATGATGGGGTACCGTATGTTGTGTAAGACAGCAGTTGCGAAAAGCAGTTTTATGGAAACAACGGTCCGGGTAAACGTTCGCTCCGCGTTTTGCGATCGGCTGTTGCGAGTCTTCTAAGAGAGCGATCACCGTCAAGTTTCTGAAATGCCTGCTTTAGAAACGCTTAGTAAGTGCGTGAATTTTTCGTTGGATGTGAACTCTGTGTCGTGGATGAAGGTTCCGTCTTGCTTTTGTCAACATTGAAGAAAGGGGTATGACCTTACTTCTGTTTCGCATGTGTGCCTTTTGAGAAAGCGGTTTGTTTCAGGAGCTTTTCTGCAATGCGTTGTGGCAATCCAGTATTGGAAACGGGAGCCCAGGAGCAATGGAGCAAGTCCTAGCTAGGACAAGTCATCAATCATGAGCATTTCCACCTACTCACCCTCCAAACGTGGAACTACCCACAGCTGTAGCCAATGATGGCCTATGGAGGTCACCATAAAACTGGGAACTCTCTTGCCTCAAAGCTGGATGGTCCTGAGTACCGCCTCCTTCAGGACGAGGTGCTGAAGCACAGGATGGCCTAGAGAGAAACTGGCCGAAGAGTAAGAAGACAGAAGTGGTCTTGCAGCATTTTCTATGGTGACTTTGCTTTTCTTCTGTTCCGTCTTCCCCCTTTAAGGTGGCCTATAGCGTTGAAACAGATGTGGGGAACAAAGCCGCCATGGATACCCCAGCCCAGGAAGAACCTAAGTTCCAGTTTAAAATCCCTAAGTTCTTGGCTAAATAAGAGATCATTTCCGTTAACCCGGCTCCCGTCTCTTGTGGTTGCGTTTTGTGGCAGCTTAAACCTCTCCTCATCTTGGGGCGCGTGTCACAGCGTCCTTTTGTATAAAGCGAACACTGTATTATCCAAGATACAATAGCACATAACTGCAGAAGTAGAAATGTTTGCAGCGATGTGGTATCGTCTCTTGGATAAGACAGCAGATATATATATACGAAAATCAGGTTTTATGGAAAAGGTGGGCCGGACGCGGGTTCATTTGGCATTTCGAGGTCAGCCATAGCACGTTTTCTAAGTGCGCAACCGACGTCAAATTTCGAAATGGTCTACATTAAGATTCGTTAATGCGCGTGTGACTTTTCGTCTAAAGGATTTTCTCCATTTAGCTTCAACGGGTGGACTACAAAGCATCACACAGGAAGCAATGCTCCAAAAAAGTATGACATTATAGATCGTTGTTTGTATTCCTCATCATGTCTTAGTAGGCTTCTAGGGGATTGTGGATGTGCTTTCTGCTTTTGGCTCCGATGTATGCGCTAAAATGTCACGTAAACTTTAAAGCCCACGGAACTCGACTACAGAAAACCATCTGAGAGGAGAGGCGCATCAGAATGGAATGCCGTTTGAGTTTCGATAAGTCGTTAAGACTATATTTTCAGGGATCATTTCTATAGTTCTTTGCTTGGAAATGCGTTTCGAAAGTGTTTGTCTCCCAACCCACGATGACGAGTCGTGATGCTCCTTTCTGAGCGTGAATTGGGCGCAGAGCAACACCTTTGGTTGTGAGCTCTGCGTTGTTGATGAACGTTCTGTGTTGCCTTTTGCAATATCGACGAAAGGGGTGTGTTCTGAGTGGTGTTTCAGTGTTCTTAAAATCGCTTTCCTTTTTTTTATTTTTTCTCGAGACCTGTGCTTTCTATAAAACAATCTTCGCTGACATGCAGAACCGTTTGTGATGATGGGGTACCGTATGTTGTGTAAGACAGCAGTTGCGAAAAGCAGTTTTATGGAAACAACGGTCCGGGTAAACGTTCGCTCCGCGTTTTGCGATCGGCTGTTGCGAGTCTTCTAAGAGAGCGATCACCGTCAAGTTTCTGAAATGCCTGCTTTAGAAACGCTTAGTAAGTGCGTGAATTTTTCGTTGGATGTGAACTCTGTGTCGTGGATGAAGGTTCCGTCTTGCTTTTGTCAACATTGAAGAAAGGGGTATGACCTTACTTCTGTTTCGCATGTGTGCCTTTTGAGAAAGCGGTTTGTTTCAGGAGCTTTTCTGCAATGCGTTGTGGCAATCCAGTATTGGAAACGGGAGCCCAGGAGCAATGGAGCAAGTCCTAGCTAGGACAAGTCATCAATCATGAGCATTTCCACCTACTCACCCTCCAAACGTGGAACTACCCACAGCTGTAGCCAATGATGGCCTATGGAGGTCACCATAAAACTGGGAACTCTCTTGCCTCAAAGCTGGATGGTCCTGAGTACCGCCTCCTTCAGGACGAGGTGCTGAAGCACAGGATGGCCTAGAGAGAAACTGGCCGAAGAGTAAGAAGACAGAAGTGGTCTTGCAGCATTTTCTATGGTGACTTTGCTTTTCTTCTGTTCCGTCTTCCCCCTTTAAGGTGGCCTATAGCGTTGAAACAGATGTGGGGAACAAAGCCGCCATGGATACCCCAGCCCAGGAAGAACCTAAGTTCCAGTTTAAAATCCCTAAGTTCTTGGCTAAATAAGAGATCATTTCCGTTAACCCGGCTCCCGTCTCTTGTGGTTGCGTTTTGTGGCAGCTTAAACCTCTCCTCATCTTGGGGCGCGTGTCACAGCGTCCTTTTGTATAAAGCGAACACTGTATTATCCAAGATACAATAGCACATAACTGCAGAAGTAGAAATGTTTGCAGCGATGTGGTATCGTCTCTTGGATAAGACAGCAGATATATATATACGAAAATCAGGTTTTATGGAAAAGGTGGGCCGGACGCGGGTTCATTTGGCATTTCGAGGTCAGCCATAGCACGTTTTCTAAGTGCGCAACCGACGTCAAATTTCGAAATGGTCTACATTAAGATTCGTTAATGCGCGTGTGACTTTTCGTCTAAAGGATTTTCTCCATTTAGCTTCAACGGGTGGACTACAAAGCATCACACAGGAAGCAATGCTCCAAAAAAGTATGACATTATAGATCGTTGTTTGTATTCCTCATCATGTCTTAGTAGGCTTCTAGGGGATTGTGGATGTGCTTTCTGCTTTTGGCTCCGATGTATGCGCTAAAATGTCACGTAAACTTTAAAGCCCACGGAACTCGACTACAGAAAACCATCTGAGAGGAGAGGCGCATCAGAATGGAATGCCGTTTGAGTTTCGATAAGTCGTTAAGACTATATTTTCAGGGATCATTTCTATAGTTCTTTGCTTGGAAATGCGTTTCGAAAGTGTTTGTCTCCCAACCCACGATGACGAGTCGTGATGCTCCTTTCTGAGCGTGAATTGGGCGCAGAGCAACACCTTTGGTTGTGAGCTCTGCGTTGTTGATGAACGTTCTGTGTTGCCTTTTGCAATATCGACGAAAGGGGTGTGTTCTGAGTGGTGTTTCAGTGTTCTTAAAATCGCTTTCCTTTTTTTTATTTTTTCTCGAGACCTGTGCTTTCTATAAAACAATCTTCGCTGACATGCAGAACCGTTTGTGATGATGGGGTACCGTATGTTGTGTAAGACAGCAGTTGCGAAAAGCAGTTTTATGGAAACAACGGTCCGGGTAAACGTTCGCTCCGCGTTTTGCGATCGGCTGTTGCGAGTCTTCTAAGAGAGCGATCACCGTCAAGTTTCTGAAATGCCTGCTTTAGAAACGCTTAGTAAGTGCGTGAATTTTTCGTTGGATGTGAACTCTGTGTCGTGGATGAAGGTTCCGTCTTGCTTTTGTCAACATTGAAGAAAGGGGTATGACCTTACTTCTGTTTCGCATGTGTGCCTTTTGAGAAAGCGGTTTGTTTCAGGAGCTTTTCTGCAATGCGTTGTGGCAATCCAGTATTGGAAACGGGAGCCCAGGAGCAATGGAGCAAGTCCTAGCTAGGACAAGTCATCAATCATGAGCATTTCCACCTACTCACCCTCCAAACGTGGAACTACCCACAGCTGTAGCCAATGATGGCCTATGGAGGTCACCATAAAACTGGGAACTCTCTTGCCTCAAAGCTGGATGGTCCTGAGTACCGCCTCCTTCAGGACGAGGTGCTGAAGCACAGGATGGCCTAGAGAGAAACTGGCCGAAGAGTAAGACGACAGAAGTGGTCTTGCAGCATTTTCTATGGTGACTTTGCTTTTCTTCTGTTCCGTCTTCCCCCTTTAAGGTGGCCTATAGCGTTGAAACAGATGTGGGGAACAAAGCCGCCATGGATACCCCAGCCCAGGAAGAACCTAAGTTCCAGTTTAAAATCCCTAAGTTCTTGGCTAAATAAGAGATCATTTCCGTTAACCCGGCTCCCGTCTCTTGTGGTTGCGTTTTGTGGCAGCTTAAACCTCTCCTCATCTTGGGGCGCGTGTCACAGCGTCCTTTTGTATAAAGCGAACACTGTATTATCCAAGATACAATAGCACATAACTGCAGAAGTAGAAATGTTTGCAGCGATGTGGTATCGTCTCTTGGATAAGACAGCAGATATATATATACGAAAATCAGGTTTTATGGAAAAGGTGGGCCGGACGCGGGTTCATTTGGCATTTCGAGGTCAGCCATAGCACGTTTTCTAAGTGCGCAACCGACGTCAAATTTCGAAATGGTCTACATTAAGATTCGTTAATGCGCGTGTGACTTTTCGTCTAAAGGATTTTCTCCATTTAGCTTCAACGGGTGGACTACAAAGCATCACACAGGAAGCAATGCTCCAAAAAAGTATGACATTATAGATCGTTGTTTGTATTCCTCATCATGTCTTAGTAGGCTTCTAGGGGATTGTGGATGTGCTTTCTGCTTTTGGCTCCGATGTATGCGCTAAAATGTCACGTAAACTTTAAAGCCCACGGAACTCGACTACAGAAAACCATCTGAGAGGAGAGGCGCATCAGAATGGAATGCCGTTTGAGTTTCGATAAGTCGTTAAGACTATATTTTCAGGGATCATTTCTATAGTTCTTTGCTTGGAAATGCGTTTCGAAAGTGTTTGTCTCCCAACCCACGATGACGAGTCGTGATGCTCCTTTCTGAGCGTGAATTGAGCGCAGAGCAACACCTTTGGTTGTGAGCTCTGCGTTGTTGATGAACGTTCTGTGTTGCCTTTTGCAATATCGACGAAAGGGGTGTGTTCTGAGTGGTGTTTCAGTGTTCTTAAAATCGCTTTCCTTTTTTTTATTTTTTCTCGAGACCTGTGCTTTCTATAAAACAATCTTCGCTGACATGCAGAACCGTTTGTGATGATGGGGTACCGTATGTTGTGTAAGACAGCAGTTGCGAAAAGCAGTTTTATGGAAACAACGGTCCGGGTAAACGTTCGCTCCGCGTTTTGCGATCGGCTGTTGCGAGTCTTCTAAGAGAGCGATCACCGTCAAGTTTCTGAAATGCCTGCTTTAGAAACGCTTAGTAAGTGCGTGAATTTTTCGTTGGATGTGAACTCTGTGTCGTGGATGAAGGTTCCGTCTTGCTTTTGTCAACATTGAAGAAAGGGGTATGACCTTACTTCTGTTTCGCATGTGTGCCTTTTGAGAAAGCGGTTTGTTTCAGGAGCTTTTCTGCAATGCGTTGTGGCAATCCAGTATTGGAAACGGGAGCCCAGGAGCAATGGAGCAAGTCCTAGCTAGGACAAGTCATCAATCATGAGCATTTCCACCTACTCACCCTCCAAACGTGGAACTACCCACAGCTATAGCCAATGATGGCCTATGGAGGTCACCATAAAACTGGGAACTCTCTTGCCTCAAAGCTGGATGGTCCTGAGTACCGCCTCCTTCAGGACGAGGTGCTGAAGCACAGGATGGCCTAGAGAGAAACTGGCCGAAGAGTAAGAAGACAGAAGTGGTCTTGCAGCATTTTCTATGGTGACTTTGCTTTTCTTCTGTTCCGTCTTCCCCCTTTAAGGTGGCCTATAGCGTTGAAACAGATGTGGGGAACAAAGCCGCCATGGATACCCCAGCCCAGGAAGAACCTAAGTTCCAGTTTAAAATCCCTAAGTTCTTGGCTAAATAAGAGATCATTTCCGTTAACCCGGCTCCCGTCTCTTGTGGTTGCGTTTTGTGGCAGCTTAAACCTCTCCTCATCTTGGGGCGCGTGTCACAGCGTCCTTTTGTATAAAGCGAACACTGTATTATCCAAGATACAATAGCACATAACTGCAGAAGTAGAAATGTTTGCAGCGATGTGGTATCGTCTCTTGGATAAGACAGCAGATATATATATACGAAAATCAGGTTTTATGGAAAAGGTGGGCCGGACGCGGGTTCATTTGGCATTTCGAGGTCAGCCATAGCACGTTTTCTAAGTGCGCAACCGACGTCAAATTTCGAAATGGTCTACATTAAGATTCGTTAATGCGCGTGTGACTTTTCGTCTAAAGGATTTTCTCCATTTAGCTTCAACGGGTGGACTACAAAGCATCACACAGGAAGCAATGCTCCAAAAAAGTATGACATTATAGATCGTTGTTTGTATTCCTCATCATGTCTTAGTAGGCTTCTAGGGGATTGTGGATGTGCTTTCTGCTTTTGGCTCCGATGTATGCGCTAAAATGTCACGTAAACTTTAAAGCCCACGGAACTCGACTACAGAAAACCATCTGAGAGGAGAGGCGCATCAGAATGGAATGCCGTTTGAGTTTCGATAAGTCGTTAAGACTATATTTTCAGGGATCATTTCTATAGTTCTTTGCTTGGAAATGCGTTTCGAAAGTGTTTGTCTCCCAACCCACGATGACGAGTCGTGATGCTCCTTTCTGAGCGTGAATTGGGCGCAGAGCAACACCTTTGGTTGTGAGCTCTGCGTTGTTGATGAACGTTCTGTGTTGCCTTTTGCAATATCGACGAAAGGGGTGTGTTCTGAGTGGTGTTTCAGTGTTCTTAAAATCGCTTTCCTTTTTTTTATTTTTTCTCGAGACCTGTGCTTTCTATAAAACAATCTTCGCTGACATGCAGAACCGTTTGTGATGATGGGGTACCGTATGTTGTGTAAGACAGCAGTTGCGAAAAGCAGTTTTATGGAAACAACGGTCCGGGTAAACGTTCGCTCCGCGTTTTGCGATCGGCTGTTGCGAGTCTTCTAAGAGAGCGATCACCGTCAAGTTTCTGAAATGCCTGCTTTAGAAACGCTTAGTAAGTGCGTGAATTTTTCGTTGGATGTGAACTCTGTGTCGTGGATGAAGGTTCCGTCTTGCTTTTGTCAACATTGAAGAAAGGGGTATGACCTTACTTCTGTTTCGCATGTGTGCCTTTTGAGAAAGCGGTTTGTTTCAGGAGCTTTTCTGCAATGCGTTGTGGCAATCCAGTATTGGAAACGGGAGCCCAGGAGCAATGGAGCAAGTCCTAGCTAGGACAAGTCATCAATCATGAGCATTTCCACCTACTCACCCTCCAAACGTGGAACTACCCACAGCTGTAGCCAATGATGGCCTATGGAGGTCACCATAAAACTGGGAACTCTCTTGCCTCAAAGCTGGATGGTCCTGAGTACCGCCTCCTTCAGGACGAGGTGCTGAAGCACAGGATGGCCTAGAGAGAAACTGGCCGAAGAGTAAGACGACAGAAGTGGTCTTGCAGCATTTTCTATGGTGACTTTGCTTTTCTTCTGTTCCGTCTTCCCCCTTTAAGGTGGCCTATAGCGTTGAAACAGATGTGGGGAACAAAGCCGCCATGGATACCCCAGCCCAGGAAGAACCTAAGTTCCAGTTTAAAATCCCTAAGTTCTTGGCTAAATAAGAGATCATTTCCGTTAACCCGGCTCCCGTCTCTTGTGGTTGCGTTTTGTGGCAGCTTAAACCTCTCCTCATCTTGGGGCGCGTGTCACAGCGTCCTTTTGTATAAAGCGAACACTGTATTATCCAAGATACAATAGCACATAACTGCAGAAGTAGAAATGTTTGCAGCGATGTGGTATCGTCTCTTGGATAAGACAGCAGATATATATATACGAAAATCAGGTTTTATGGAAAAGGTGGGCCGGACGCGGGTTCATTTGGCATTTCGAGGTCAGCCATAGCACGTTTTCTAAGTGCGCAACCGACGTCAAATTTCGAAATGGTCTACATTAAGATTCGTTAATGCGCGTGTGACTTTTCGTCTAAAGGATTTTCTCCATTTAGCTTCAACGGGTGGACTACAAAGCATCACACAGGAAGCAATGCTCCAAAAAAGTATGACATTATAGATCGTTGTTTGTATTCCTCATCATGTCTTAGTAGGCTTCTAGGGGATTGTGGATGTGCTTTCTGCTTTTGGCTCCGATGTATGCGCTAAAATGTCACGTAAACTTTAAAGCCCACGGAACTCGACTACAGAAAACCATCTGAGAGGAGAGGCGCATCAGAATGGAATGCCGTTTGAGTTTCGATAAGTCGTTAAGACTATATTTTCAGGGATCATTTCTATAGTTCTTTGCTTGGAAATGCGTTTCGAAAGTGTTTGTCTCCCAACCCACGATGACGAGTCGTGATGCTCCTTTCTGAGCGTGAATTGGGCGCAGAGCAACACCTTTGGTTGTGAGCTCTGCGTTGTTGATGAACGTTCTGTGTTGCCTTTTGCAATATCGACGAAAGGGGTGTGTTCTGAGTGGTGTTTCAGTGTTCTTAAAATCGCTTTCCTTTTTTTTATTTTTTCTCGAGACCTGTGCTTTCTATAAAACAATCTTCGCTGACATGCAGAACCGTTTGTGATGATGGGGTACCGTATGTTGTGTAAGACAGCAGTTGCGAAAAGCAGTTTTATGGAAACAACGGTCCGGGTAAACGTTCGCTCCGCGTTTTGCGATCGGCTGTTGCGAGTCTTCTAAGAGAGCGATCACCGTCAAGTTTCTGAAATGCCTGCTTTAGAAACGCTTAGTAAGTGCGTGAATTTTTCGTTGGATGTGAACTCTGTGTCGTGGATGAAGGTTCCGTCTTGCTTTTGTCAACATTGAAGAAAGGGGTATGACCTTACTTCTGTTTCGCATGTGTGCCTTTTGAGAAAGCGGTTTGTTTCAGGAGCTTTTCTGCAATGCGTTGTGGCAATCCAGTATTGGAAACGGGAGCCCAGGAGCAATGGAGCAAGTCCTAGCTAGGACAAGTCATCAATCATGAGCATTTCCACCTACTCACCCTCCAAACGTGGAACTACCCACAGCTGTAGCCAATGATGGCCTATGGAGGTCACCATAAAACTGGGAACTCTCTTGCCTCAAAGCTGGATGGTCCTGAGTACCGCCTCCTTCAGGACGAGGTGCTGAAGCACAGGATGGCCTAGAGAGAAACTGGCCGAAGAGTAAGAAGACAGAAGTGGTCTTGCAGCATTTTCTATGGTGACTTTGCTTTTCTTCTGTTCCGTCTTCCCCCTTTAAGGTGGCCTATAGCGTTGAAACAGATGTGGGGAACAAAGCCGCCATGGATACCCCAGCCCAGGAAGAACCTAAGTTCCAGTTTAAAATCCCTAAGTTCTTGGCTAAATAAGAGATCATTTCCGTTAACCCGGCTCCCGTCTCTTGTGGTTGCGTTTTGTGGCAGCTTAAACCTCTCCTCATCTTGGGGCGCGTGTCACAGCGTCCTTTTGTATAAAGCGAACACTGTATTATCCAAGATACAATAGCACATAACTGCAGAAGTAGAAATGTTTGCAGCGATGTGGTATCGTCTCTTGGATAAGACAGCAGATATATATATACGAAAATCAGGTTTTATGGAAAAGGTGGGCCGGACGCGGGTTCATTTGGCATTTCGAGGTCAGCCATAGCACGTTTTCTAAGTGCGCAACCGACGTCAAATTTCGAAATGGTCTACATTAAGATTCGTTAATGCGCGTGTGACTTTTCGTCTAAAGGATTTTCTCCATTTAGCTTCAACGGGTGGACTACAAAGCATCACACAGGAAGCAATGCTCCAAAAAAGTATGACATTATAGATCGTTGTTTGTATTCCTCATCATGTCTTAGTAGGCTTCTAGGGGATTGTGGATGTGCTTTCTGCTTTTGGCTCCGATGTATGCGCTAAAATGTCACGTAAACTTTAAAGCCCACGGAACTCGACTACAGAAAACCATCTGAGAGGAGAGGCGCATCAGAATGGAATGCCGTTTGAGTTTCGATAAGTCGTTAAGACTATATTTTCAGGGATCATTTCTATAGTTCTTTGCTTGGAAATGCGTTTCGAAAGTGTTTGTCTCCCAACCCACGATGACGAGTCGTGATGCTCCTTTCTGAGCGTGAATTGGGCGCAGAGCAACACCTTTGGTTGTGAGCTCTGCGTTGTTGATGAACGTTCTGTGTTGCCTTTTGCAATATCGGCGAAAGGGGTGTGTTCTGAGTGGTGTTTCAGTGTTCTTAAAATCGCTTTCCTTTTTTTTATTTTTTCTCGAGACCTGTGCTTTCTATAAAACAATCTTCGCTGACATGCAGAACCGTTTGTGATGATGGGGTACCGTATGTTGTGTAAGACAGCAGTTGCGAAAAGCAGTTTTATGGAAACAACGGTCCGGGTAAACGTTCGCTCCGCGTTTTGCGATCGGCTGTTGCGAGTCTTCTAAGAGAGCGATCACTGTCAAGTTTCTGAAATGCCTGCTTTAGAAACGCTTAGTAAGTGCGTGAATTTTTCGTTGGATGTGAACTCTGTGTCGTGGATGAAGGTTCCGTCTTGCTTTTGTCAACATTGAAGAAAGGGGTATGACCTTACTTCTGTTTCGCATGTGTGCCTTTTGAGAAAGCGGTTTGTTTCAGGAGCTTTTCTGCAATGCGTTGTGGCAATCCAGTATTGGAAACGGGAGCCCAGGAGCAATGGAGCAAGTCCTAGCTAGGACAAGTCATCAATCATGAGCATTTCCACCTACTCACCCTCCAAACGTGGAACTACCCACAGCTGTAGCCAATGATGGCCTATGGAGGTCACCATAAAACTGGGAACTCTCTTGCCTCAAAGCTGGATGGTCCTGAGTACCGCCTCCTTCAGGACGAGGTGCTGAAGCACAGGATGGCCTAGAGAGAAACTGGCCGAAGAGTAAGAAGACAGAAGTGGTCTTGCAGCATTTTCTATGGTGACTTTGCTTTTCTTCTGTTCCGTCTTCCCCCTTTAAGGTGGCCTATAGCGTTGAAACAGATGTGGGGAACAAAGCCGCCATGGATACCCCAGCCCAGGAAGAACCTAAGTTCCAGTTTAAAATCCCTAAGTTCTTGGCTAAATAAGAGATCATTTCCGTTAACCCGGCTCCCGTCTCTTGTGGTTGCGTTTTGTGGCAGCTTAAACCTCTCCTCATCTTGGGGCGCGTGTCACAGCGTCCTTTTGTATAAAGCGAACACTGTATTATCCAAGATACAATAGCACATAACTGCAGAAGTAGAAATGTTTGCAGCGATGTGGTATCGTCTCTTGGATAAGACAGCAGATATATATATACGAAAATCAGGTTTTATGGAAAAGGTGGGCCGGACGCGGGTTCATTTGGCATTTCGAGGTCAGCCATAGCACGTTTTCTAAGTGCGCAACCGACGTCAAATTTCGAAATGGTCTACATTAAGATTCGTTAATGCGCGTGTGACTTTTCGTCTAAAGGATTTTCTCCATTTAGCTTCAACGGGTGGACTACAAAGCATCACACAGGAAGCAATGCTCCAAAAAAGTATGACATTATAGATCGTTGTTTGTATTCCTCATCATGTCTTAGTAGGCTTCTAGGGGATTGTGGATGTGCTTTCTGCTTTTGGCTCCGATGTATGCGCTAAAATGTCACGTAAACTTTAAAGCCCACGGAACTCGACTACAGAAAACCATCTGAGAGGAGAGGCGCATCAGAATGGAATGCCGTTTGAGTTTCGATAAGTCGTTAAGACTATATTTTCAGGGATCATTTCTATAGTTCTTTGCTTGGAAATGCGTTTCGAAAGTGTTTGTCTCCCAACCCACGATGACGAGTCGTGATGCTCCTTTCTGAGCGTGAATTGGGCGCAGAGCAACACCTTTGGTTGTGAGCTCTGCGTTGTTGATGAACGTTCTGTGTTGCCTTTTGCAATATCGGCGAAAGGGGTGTGTTCTGAGTGGTGTTTCAGTGTTCTTAAAATCGCTTTCCTTTTTTTTATTTTTTCTCGAGACCTGTGCTTTCTATAAAACAATCTTCGCTGACATGCAGAACCGTTTGTGATGATGGGGTACCGTATGTTGTGTAAGACAGCAGTTGCGAAAAGCAGTTTTATGGAAACAACGGTCCGGGTAAACGTTCGCTCCGCGTTTTGCGATCGGCTGTTGCGAGTCTTCTAAGAGAGCGATCACCGTCAAGTTTCTGAAATGCCTGCTTTAGAAACGCTTAGTAAGTGCGTGAATTTTTCGTTGGATGTGAACTCTGTGTCGTGGATGAAGGTTCCGTCTTGCTTTTGTCAACATTGAAGAAAGGGGTATGACCTTACTTCTGTTTCGCATGTGTGCCTTTTGAGAAAGCGGTTTGTTTCAGGAGCTTTTCTGCAATGCGTTGTGGCAATCCAGTATTGGAAACGGGAGCCCAGGAGCAATGGAGCAAGTCCTAGCTAGGACAAGTCATCAATCATGAGCATTTCCACCTACTCACCCTCCAAACGTGGAACTACCCACAGCTGTAGCCAATGATGGCCTATGGAGGTCACCATAAAACTGGGAACTCTCTTGCCTCAAAGCTGGATGGTCCTGAGTACCGCCTCCTTCAGGACGAGGTGCTGAAGCACAGGATGGCCTAGAGAGAAACTGGCCGAAGAGTAAGAAGACAGAAGTGGTCTTGCAGCATTTTCTATGGTGACTTTGCTTTTCTTCTGTTCCGTCTTCCCCCTTTAAGGTGGCCTATAGCGTTGAAACAGATGTGGGGAACAAAGCCGCCATGGATACCCCAGCCCAGGAAGAACCTAAGTTCCAGTTTAAAATCCCTAAGTTCTTGGCTAAATAAGAGATCATTTCCGTTAACCCGGCTCCCGTCTCTTGTGGTTGCGTTTTGTGGCAGCTTAAACCTCTCCTCATCTTGGGGCGCGTGTCACAGCGTCCTTTTGTATAAAGCGAACACTGTATTATCCAAGATACAATAGCACATAACTGCAGAAGTAGAAATGTTTGCAGCGATGTGGTATCGTCTCTTGGATAAGACAGCAGATATATATATACGAAAATCAGGTTTTATGGAAAAGGTGGGCCGGACGCGGGTTCATTTGGCATTTCGAGGTCAGCCATAGCACGTTTTCTAAGTGCGCAACCGACGTCAAATTTCGAAATGGTCTACATTAAGATTCGTTAATGCGCGTGTGACTTTTCGTCTAAAGGATTTTCTCCATTTAGCTTCAACGGGTGGACTACAAAGCATCACACAGGAAGCAATGCTCCAAAAAAGTATGACATTATAGATCGTTGTTTGTATTCCTCATCATGTCTTAGTAGGCTTCTAGGGGATTGTGGATGTGCTTTCTGCTTTTGGCTCCGATGTATGCGCTAAAATGTCACGTAAACTTTAAAGCCCACGGAACTCGACTACAGAAAACCATCTGAGAGGAGAGGCGCATCAGAATGGAATGCCGTTTGAGTTTCGATAAGTCGTTAAGACTATATTTTCAGGGATCATTTCTATAGTTCTTTGCTTGGAAATGCGTTTCGAAAGTGTTTGTCTCCCAACCCTCGATGACGAGTCGTGATGCTCCTTTCTGAGCGTGAATTGGGCGCAGAGCAACACCTTTGGTTGTGAGCTCTGCGTTGTTGATGAACGTTCTGTGTTGCCTTTTGCAACATCGACGAAAGGGGTGTGTTCTGAGTGGTGTTTCAGTGTTCTTAAAATCGCTTTCCTTTTTTTTATTTTTTCTCGAGACCTGTGCTTTCTATAAAACAATCTTCGCTGATATGCAGAACCGTTTGTGATGATGGGGTACCGTATGTTGTGTAAGACAGCAGTTGCGAAAAGCAGTTTTATGGAAACAACGGTCCGGGTAAACGTTTGCTCCGCGTTTTGCGATCGGCTGTTGCGAGTCTTCTAAGAGAGCGATCACCGTCAAGTTTCTGAAATGCCTGCTTTAGAAACGCTTAGTAAGTGCGTGAATTTTTCGTTGGATGTGAACTCTGTGTCGTGGATGAAGGTTCCGTCTTGCTTTTGTCAACATTGAAGAAAGGGGTATGACCTTACTTCTGTTTCGCATGTGTGCCTTTTGAGAAAGCGGTTTGTTTCAGGAGCTTTTCTGCAATGCGTTGTGGCAATCCAGTATTGGAAACGGGAGCCCAGGAGCAATGGAGCAAGTCCTAGCTAGGACAAGTCATCAATCATGAGCATTTCCACCTACTCACCCTCCAAACGTGGAACTACCCACAGCTGTAGCCAATGATGGCCTATGGAGGTCACCATAAAACTGGGAACTCTCTTGCCTCAAAGCTGGATGGTCCTGAGTACCGCCTCCTTCAGGACGAGGTGCTGAAGCACAGGATGGCCTAGAGAGAAACTGGCCGAAGAGTAAGAAGACAGAAGTGGTCTTGCAGCATTTTCTATGGTGACTTTGCTTTTCTTCTGTTCCGTCTTCCCCCTTTAAGGTGGCCTATAGCGTTGAAACAGATGTGGGGAACAAAGCCGCCATGGATACCCCAGCCCAGGAAGAACCTAAGTTCCAGTTTAAAATCCCTAAGTTCTTGGCTAAATAAGAGATCATTTCCGTTAACCCGGCTCCCGTCTCTTGTGGTTGCGTTTTGTGGCAGCTTAAACCTCTCCTCATCTTGGGGCGCGTGTCACAGCGTCCTTTTGTATAAAGCGAACACTGTATTATCCAAGATACAATAGCACATAACTGCAGAAGTAGAAATGTTTGCAGCGATGTGGTATCGTCTCTTGGATAAGACAGCAGATATATATATACGAAAATCAGGTTTTATGGAAAAGGTGGGCCGGACGCGGGTTCATTTGGCATTTCGAGGTCAGCCATAGCACGTTTTCTAAGTGCGCAACCGACGTCAAATTTCGAAATGGTCTACATTAAGATTCGTTAATGCGCGTGTGACTTTTCGTCTAAAGGATTTTCTCCATTTAGCTTCAACGGGTGGACTACAAAGCATCACACAGGAAGCAATGCTCCAAAAAAGTATGACATTATAGATCGTTGTTTGTATTCCTCATCATGTCTTAGTAGGCTTCTAGGGGATTGTGGATGTGCTTTCTGCTTTTGGCTCCGATGTATGCGCTAAAATGTCACGTAAACTTTAAAGCCCACGGAACTCGACTACAGAAAACCATCTGAGAGGAGAGGCGCATCAGAATGGAATGCCGTTTGAGTTTCGATAAGTCGTTAAGACTATATTTTCAGGGATCATTTCTATAGTTCTTTGCTTGGAAATGCGTTTCGAAAGTGTTTGTCTCCCAACCCACGATGACGAGTCGTGATGCTCCTTTCTGAGCGTGAATTGGGCGCAGAGCAACACCTTTGGTTGTGAGCTCTGCGTTGTTGATGAACGTTCTGTGTTGCCTTTTGCGATATCGACGAAAGGGGTGTGTTCTGAGTGGTGTTTCAGTGTTCTTAAAATCGCTTTCCTTTTTTTTATTTTTTCTCGAGACCTGTGCTTTCTATAAAACAATCTTCGCTGACATGCAGAACCGTTTGTGATGATGGGGTACCGTATGTTGTGTAAGACAGCAGTTGCGAAAAGCAGTTTTATGGAAACAACGGTCCGGGTAAACGTTCGCTCCGCGTTTTGCGATCGGCTGTTGCGAGTCTTCTAAGAGAGCGATCACCGTCAAGTTTCTGAAATGCCTGCTTTAGAAACGCTTAGTAAGTGCGTGAATTTTTCGTTGGATGTGAACTCTGTGTCGTGGATGAAGGTTCCGTCTTGCTTTTGTCAACATTGAAGAAAGGGGTATGACCTTACTTCTGTTTCGCATGTGTGCCTTTTGAGAAAGCGGTTTGTTTCAGGAGCTTTTCTGCAATGCGTTGTGGCAATCCAGTATTGGAAACGGGAGCCCAGGAGCAATGGAGCAAGTCCTAGCTAGGACAAGTCATCAATCATGAGCATTTCCACCTACTCACCCTCCAAACGTGGAACTACCCACAGCTGTAGCCAATGATGGCCTATGGAGGTCACCATAAAACTGGGAACTCTCTTGCCTCAAAGCTGGATGGTCCTGAGTACCGCCTCCTTCAGGACGAGGTGCTGAAGCACAGGATGGCCTAGAGAGAAACTGGCCGAAGAGTAAGAAGACAGAAGTGGTCTTGCAGCATTTTCTATGGTGACTTTGCTTTTCTTCTGTTCCGTCTTCCCCCTTTAAGGTGGCCTATAGCGTTGAAACAGATGTGGGGAACAAAGCCGCCATGGATACCCCAGCCCAGGAAGAACCTAAGTTCCAGTTTAAAATCCCTAAGTTCTTGGCTAAATAAGAGATCATTTCCGTTAACCCGGCTCCCGTCTCTTGTGGTTGCGTTTTGTGGCAGCTTAAACCTCTCCTCATCTTGGGGCGCGTGTCACAGCGTCCTTTTGTATAAAGCGAACACTGTATTATCCAAGATACAATAGCACATAACTGCAGAAGTAGAAATGTTTGCAGCGATGTGGTATCGTCTCTTGGATAAGACAGCAGATATATATATACGAAAATCAGGTTTTATGGAAAAGGTGGGCCGGACGCGGGTTCATTTGGCATTTCGAGGTCAGCCATAGCACGTTTTCTAAGTGCGCAACCGACGTCAAATTTCGAAATGGTCTACATTAAGATTCGTTAATGCGCGTGTGACTTTTCGTCTAAAGGATTTTCTCCATTTAGCTTCAACGGGTGGACTACAAAGCATCACACAGGAAGCAATGCTCCAAAAAAGTATGACATTATAGATCGTTGTTTGTATTCCTCATCATGTCTTAGTAGGCTTCTAGGGGATTGTGGATGTGCTTTCTGCTTTTGGCTCCGATGTATGCGCTAAAATGTCACGTAAACTTTAAAGCCCACGGAACTCGACTACAGAAAACCATCTGAGAGGAGAGGCGCATCAGAATGGAATGCCGTTTGAGTTTCGATAAGTCGTTAAGACTATATTTTCAGGGATCATTTCTATAGTTCTTTGCTTGGAAATGCGTTTCGAAAGTGTTTGTCTCCCAACCCACGATGACGAGTCGTGATGCTCCTTTCTGAGCGTGAATTGGGCGCAGAGCAACACCTTTGGTTGTGAGCTCTGCGTTGTTGATGAACGTTCTGTGTTGCCTTTTGCAATATCGACGAAAGGGGTGTGTTCTGAGTGGTGTTTCAGTGTTCTTAAAATCGCTTTCCTTTTTTTTATTTTTTCTCGAGACCTGTGCTTTCTATAAAACAATCTTCGCTGACATGCAGAACCGTTTGTGATGATGGGGTACCGTATGTTGTGTAAGACAGCAGTTGCGAAAAGCAGTTTTATGGAAACAACGGTCCGGGTAAACGTTCGCTCCGCGTTTTGCGATCGGCTGTTGCGAGTCTTCTAAGAGAGCGATCACCGTCAAGTTTCTGAAATGCCTGCTTTAGAAACGCTTAGTAAGTGCGTGAATTTTTCGTTGGATGTGAACTCTGTGTCGTGGATGAAGGTTCCGTCTTGCTTTTGTCAACATTGAAGAAAGGGGTATGACCTTACTTCTGTTTCGCATGTGTGCCTTTTGAGAAAGCGGTTTGTTTCAGGAGCTTTTCTGCAATGCGTTGTGGCAATCCAGTATTGGAAACGGGAGCCCAGGAGCAATGGAGCAAGTCCTAGCTAGGACAAGTCATCAATCATGAGCATTTCCACCTACTCACCCTCCAAACGTGGAACTACCCACAGCTGTAGCCAATGATGGCCTATGGAGGTCACCATAAAACTGGGAACTCTCTTGCCTCAAAGCTGGATGGTCCTGAGTACCGCCTCCTTCAGGACGAGGTGCTGAAGCACAGGATGGCCTAGAGAGAAACTGGCCGAAGAGTAAGAAGACAGAAGTGGTCTTGCAGCATTTTCTATGGTGACTTTGCTTTTCTTCTGTTCCGTCTTCCCCCTTTAAGGTGGCCTATAGCGTTGAAACAGATGTGGGGAACAAAGCCGCCATGGATACCCCAGCCCAGGAAGAACCTAAGTTCCAGTTTAAAATCCCTAAGTTCTTGGCTAAATAAGAGATCATTTCCGTTAACCCGGCTCCCGTCTCTTGTGGTTGCGTTTTGTGGCAGCTTAAACCTCTCCTCATCTTGGGGCGCGTGTCACAGCGTCCTTTTGTATAAAGCGAACACTGTATTATCCAAGATACAATAGCACATAACTGCAGAAGTAGAAATGTTTGCAGCGATGTGGTATCGTCTCTTGGATAAGACAGCAGATATATATATACGAAAATCAGGTTTTATGGAAAAGGTGGGCCGGACGCGGGTTCATTTGGCATTTCGAGGTCAGCCATAGCACGTTTTCTAAGTGCGCAACCGACGTCAAATTTCGAAATGGTCTACATTAAGATTCGTTAATGCGCGTGTGACTTTTCGTCTAAAGGATTTTCTCCATTTAGCTTCAACGGGTGGACTACAAAGCATCACACAGGAAGCAATGCTCCAAAAAAGTATGACATTATAGATCGTTGTTTGTATTCCTCATCATGTCTTAGTAGGCTTCTAGGGGATTGTGGATGTGCTTTCTGCTTTTGGCTCCGATGTATGCGCTAAAATGTCACGTAAACTTTAAAGCCCACGGAACTCGACTACAGAAAACCATCTGAGAGGAGAGGCGCATCAGAATGGAATGCCGTTTGAGTTTCGATAAGTCGTTAAGACTATATTTTCAGGGATCATTTCTATAGTTCTTTGCTTGGAAATGCGTTTCGAAAGTGTTTGTCTCCCAACCCACGATGACGAGTCGTGATGCTCCTTTCTGAGCGTGAATTGGGCGCAGAGCAACACCTTTGGTTGTGAGCTCTGCGTTGTTGATGAACGTTCTGTGTTGCCTTTTGCAATATCGACGAAAGGGGTGTGTTCTGAGTGGTGTTTCAGTGTTCTTAAAATCGCTTTCCTTTTTTTTATTTTTTCTCGAGACCTGTGCTTTCTATAAAACAATCTTCGCTGACATGCAGAACCGTTTGTGATGATGGGGTACCGTATGTTGTGTAAGACAGCAGTTGCGAAAAGCAGTTTTATGGAAACAACGGTCCGGGTAAACGTTCGCTCCGCGTTTTGCGATCGGCTGTTGCGAGTCTTCTAAGAGAGCGATCACCGTCAAGTTTCTGAAATGCCTGCTTTAGAAACGCTTAGTAAGTGCGTGAATTTTTCGTTGGATGTGAACTCTGTGTCGTGGATGAAGGTTCCGTCTTGCTTTTGTCAACATTGAAGAAAGGGGTATGACCTTACTTCTGTTTCGCATGTGTGCCTTTTGAGAAAGCGGTTTGTTTCAGGAGCTTTTCTGCAATGCGTTGTGGCAATCCAGTATTGGAAACGGGAGCCCAGGAGCAATGGAGCAAGTCCTAGCTAGGACAAGTCATCAATCATGAGCATTTCCACCTACTCACCCTCCAAACGTGGAACTACCCACAGCTGTAGCCAATGATGGCCTATGGAGGTCACCATAAAACTGGGAACTCTCTTGCCTCAAAGCTGGATGGTCCTGAGTACCGCCTCCTTCAGGACGAGGTGCTGAAGCACAGGATGGCCTAGAGAGAAACTGGCCGAAGAGTAAGAAGACAGAAGTGGTCTTGCAGCATTTTCTATGGTGACTTTGCTTTTCTTCTGTTCCGTCTTCCCCCTTTAAGGTGGCCTATAGCGTTGAAACAGATGTGGGGAACAAAGCCGCCATGGATACCCCAGCCCAGGAAGAACCTAAGTTCCAGTTTAAAATCCCTAAGTTCTTGGCTAAATAAGAGATCATTTCCGTTAACCCGGCTCCCGTCTCTTGTGGTTGCGTTTTGTGGCAGCTTAAACCTCTCCTCATCTTGGGGCGCGTGTCACAGCGTCCTTTTGTATAAAGCGAACACTGTATTATCCAAGATACAATAGCACATAACTGCAGAAGTAGAAATGTTTGCAGCGATGTGGTATCGTCTCTTGGATAAGACAGCAGATATATATATACGAAAATCAGGTTTTATGGAAAAGGTGGGCCGGACGCGGGTTCATTTGGCATTTCGAGGTCAGCCATAGCACGTTTTCTAAGTGCGCAACCGACGTCAAATTTCGAAATGGTCTACATTAAGATTCGTTAATGCGCGTGTGACTTTTCGTCTAAAGGATTTTCTCCATTTAGCTTCAACGGGTGGACTACAAAGCATCACACAGGAAGCAATGCTCCAAAAAAGTATGACATTATAGATCGTTGTTTGTATTCCTCATCATGTCTTAGTAGGCTTCTAGGGGATTGTGGATGTGCTTTCTGCTTTTGGCTCCGATGTATGCGCTAAAATGTCACGTAAACTTTAAAGCCCACGGAACTCGACTACAGAAAACCATCTGAGAGGAGAGGCGCATCAGAATGGAATGCCGTTTGAGTTTCGATAAGTCGTTAAGACTATATTTTCAGGGATCATTTCTATAGTTCTTTGCTTGGAAATGCGTTTCGAAAGTGTTTGTCTCCCAACCCACGATGACGAGTCGTGATGCTCCTTTCTGAGCGTGAATTGGGCGCAGAGCAACACCTTTGGTTGTGAGCTCTGCGTTGTTGATGAACGTTCTGTGTTGCCTTTTGCAATATCGACGAAAGGGGTGTGTTCTGAGTGGTGTTTCAGTGTTCTTAAAATCGCTTTCCTTTTTTTTATTTTTTCTCGAGACCTGTGCTTTCTATAAAACAATCTTCGCTGACATGCAGAACTGTTTGTGATGATGGGGTACCGTATGTTGTGTAAGACAGCAGTTGCGAAAAGCAGTTTTATGGAAACAACGGTCCGGGTAAACGTTCGCTCCGCGTTTTGCGATCGGCTGTTGCGAGTCTTCTAAGAGAGCGATCACCGTCAAGTTTCTGAAATGCCTGCTTTAGAAACGCTTAGTAAGTGCGTGAATTTTTCGTTGGATGTGAACTCTGTGTCGTGGATGAAGGTTCCGTCTTGCTTTTGTCAACATTGAAGAAAGGGGTATGACCTTACTTCTGTTTCGCATGTGTGCCTTTTGAGAAAGCGGTTTGTTTCAGGAGCTTTTCTGCAATGCGTTGTGGCAATCCAGTATTGGAAACGGGAGCCCAGGAGCAATGGAGCAAGTCCTAGCTAGGACAAGTCATCAATCATGAGCATTTCCACCTACTCACCCTCCAAACGTGGAACTACCCACAGCTGTAGCCAATGATGGCCTATGGAGGTCACCATAAAACTGGGAACTCTCTTGCCTCAAAGCTGGATGGTCCTGAGTACCGCCTCCTTCAGGACGAGGTGCTGAAGCACAGGATGGCCTAGAGAGAAACTGGCCGAAGAGTAAGAAGACAGAAGTGGTCTTGCAGCATTTTCTATGGTGACTTTGCTTTTCTTCTGTTCCGTCTTCCCCCTTTAAGGTGGCCTATAGCGTTGAAACAGATGTGGGGAACAAAGCCGCCATGGATACCCCAGCCCAGGAAGAACCTAAGTTCCAGTTTAAAATCCCTAAGTTCTTGGCTAAATAAGAGATCATTTCCGTTAACCCGGCTCCCGTCTCTTGTGGTTGCGTTTTGTGGCAGCTTAAACCTCTCCTCATCTTGGGGCGCGTGTCACAGCGTCCTTTTGTATAAAGCGAACACTGTATTATCCAAGATACAATAGCACATAACTGCAGAAGTAGAAATGTTTGCAGCGATGTGGTATCGTCTCTTGGATAAGACAGCAGATATATATATACGAAAATCAGGTTTTATGGAAAAGGTGGGCCGGACGCGGGTTCATTTGGCATTTCGAGGTCAGCCATAGCACGTTTTCTAAGTGCGCAACCGACGTCAAATTTCGAAATGGTCTACATTAAGATTCGTTAATGCGCGTGTGACTTTTCGTCTAAAGGATTTTCTCCATTTAGCTTCAACGGGTGGACTACAAAGCATCACACAGGAAGCAATGCTCCAAAAAAGTATGACATTATAGATCGTTGTTTGTATTCCTCATCATGTCTTAGTAGGCTTCTAGGGGATTGTGGATGTGCTTTCTGCTTTTGGCTCCGATGTATGCGCTAAAATGTCACGTAAACTTTAAAGCCCACGGAACTCGACTACAGAAAACCATCTGAGAGGAGAGGCGCATCAGAATGGAATGCCGTTTGAGTTTCGATAAGTCGTTAAGACTATATTTTCAGGGATCATTTCTATAGTTCTTTGCTTGGAAATGCGTTTCGAAAGTGTTTGTCTCCCAACCCACGATGACGAGTCGTGATGCTCCTTTCTGAGCGTGAATTGGGCGCAGAGCAACACCTTTGGTTGTGAGCTCTGCGTTGTTGATGAACGTTCTGTGTTGCCTTTTGCAATATCGACGAAAGGGGTGTGTTCTGAGTGGTGTTTCAGTGTTCTTAAAATCGCTTTCCTTTTTTTTATTTTTTCTCGAGACCTGTGCTTTCTATAAAACAATCTTCGCTGACATGCAGAACCGTTTGTGATGATGGGGTACCGTATGTTGTGTAAGACAGCAGTTGCGAAAAGCAGTTTTATGGAAACAACGGTCCGGGTAAACGTTCGCTCCGCGTTTTGCGATCGGCTGTTGCGAGTCTTCTAAGAGAGCGATCACCGTCAAGTTTCTGAAATGCCTGCTTTAGAAACGCTTAGTAAGTGCGTGAATTTTTCGTTGGATGTGAACTCTGTGTCGTGGATGAAGGTTCCGTCTTGCTTTTGTCAACATTGAAGAAAGGGGTATGACCTTACTTCTGTTTCGCATGTGTGCCTTTTGAGAAAGCGGTTTGTTTCAGGAGCTTTTCTGCAATGCGTTGTGGCAATCCAGTATTGGAAACGGGAGCCCAGGAGCAATGGAGCAAGTCCTAGCTAGGACAAGTCATCAATCATGAGCATTTCCACCTACTCACCCTCCAAACGTGGAACTACCCACAGCTGTAGCCAATGATGGCCTATGGAGGTCACCATAAAACTGGGAACTCTCTTGCCTCAAAGCTGGATGGTCCTGAGTACCGCCTCCTTCAGGACGAGGTGCTGAAGCACAGGATGGCCTAGAGAGAAACTGGCCGAAGAGTAAGAAGACAGAAGTGGTCTTGCAGCATTTTCTATGGTGACTTTGCTTTTCTTCTGTTCCGTCTTCCCCCTTTAAGGTGGCCTATAGCGTTGAAACAGATGTGGGGAACAAAGCCGCCATGGATACCCCAGCCCAGGAAGAACCTAAGTTCCAGTTTAAAATCCCTAAGTTCTTGGCTAAATAAGAGATCATTTCCGTTAACCCGGCTCCCGTCTCTTGTGGTTGCGTTTTGTGGCAGCTTAAACCTCTCCTCATCTTGGGGCGCGTGTCACAGCGTCCTTTTGTATAAAGCGAACACTGTATTATCCAAGATACAATAGCACATAACTGCAGAAGTAGAAATGTTTGCAGCGATGTGGTATCGTCTCTTGGATAAGACAGCAGATATATATATACGAAAATCAGGTTTTATGGAAAAGGTGGGCCGGACGCGGGTTCATTTGGCATTTCGAGGTCAGCCATAGCACGTTTTCTAAGTGCGCAACCGACGTCAAATTTCGAAATGGTCTACATTAAGATTCGTTAATGCGCGTGTGACTTTTCGTCTAAAGGATTTTCTCCATTTAGCTTCAACGGGTGGACTACAAAGCATCACACAGGAAGCAATGCTCCAAAAAAGTATGACATTATAGATCGTTGTTTGTATTCCTCATCATGTCTTAGTAGGCTTCTAGGGGATTGTGGATGTGCTTTCTGCTTTTGGCTCCGATGTATGCGCTAAAATGTCACGTAAACTTTAAAGCCCACGGAACTCGACTACAGAAAACCATCTGAGAGGAGAGGCGCATCAGAATGGAATGCCGTTTGAGTTTCGATAAGTCGTTAAGACTATATTTTCAGGGATCATTTCTATAGTTCTTTGCTTGGAAATGCGTTTCGAAAGTGTTTGTCTCCCAACCCACGATGACGAGTCGTGATGCTCCTTTCTGAGCGTGAATTGGGCGCAGAGCAACACCTTTGGTTGTGAGCTCTGCGTTGTTGATGAACGTTCTGTGTTGCCTTTTGCGATATCGACGAAAGGGGTGTGTTCTGAGTGGTGTTTCAGTGTTCTTAAAATCGCTTTCCTTTTTTTTATTTTTTCTCGAGACCTGTGCTTTCTATAAAACAATCTTCGCTGACATGCAGAACCGTTTGTGATGATGGGGTACCGTATGTTGTGTAAGACAGCAGTTGCGAAAAGCAGTTTTATGGAAACAACGGTCCGGGTAAACGTTCGCTCCGCGTTTTGCGATCGGCTGTTGCGAGTCTTCTAAGAGAGCGATCACCGTCAAGTTTCTGAAATGCCTGTTTTAGAAACGCTTAGTAAGTGCGTGAATTTTTCGTTGGATGTGAACTCTGTGTCGTGGATGAAGGTTCCGTCTTGCTTTTGTCAACATTGAAGAAAGGGGTATGACCTTACTTCTGTTTCGCATGTGTGCCTTTTGAGAAAGCGGTTTGTTTCAGGAGCTTTTCTGCAATGCGTTGTGGCAATCCAGTATTGGAAACGGGAGCCCAGGAGCAATGGAGCAAGTCCTAGCTAGGACAAGTCATCAATCATGAGCATTTCCACCTACTCACCCTCCAAACGTGGAACTACCCACAGCTGTAGCCAATGATGGCCTATGGAGGTCACCATAAAACTGGGAACTCTCTTGCCTCAAAGCTGGATGGTCCTGAGTACCGCCTCCTTCAGGACGAGGTGCTGAAGCACAGGATGGCCTAGAGAGAAACTGGCCGAAGAGTAAGAAGACAGAAGTGGTCTTGCAGCATTTTCTATGGTGACTTTGCTTTTCTTCTGTTCCGTCTTCCCCCTTTAAGGTGGCCTATAGCGTTGAAACAGATGTGGGGAACAAAGCCGCCATGGATACCCCAGCCCAGGAAGAACCTAAGTTCCAGTTTAAAATCCCTAAGTTCTTGGCTAAATAAGAGATCATTTCCGTTAACCCGGCTCCCGTCTCTTGTGGTTGCGTTTTGTGGCAGCTTAAACCTCTCCTCATCTTGGGGCGCGTGTCACAGCGTCCTTTTGTATAAAGCGAACACTGTATTATCCAAGATACAATAGCACATAACTGCAGAAGTAGAAATGTTTGCAGCGATGTGGTATCGTCTCTTGGATAAGACAGCAGATATATATATACGAAAATCAGGTTTTATGGAAAAGGTGGGCCGGACGCGGGTTCATTTGGCATTTCGAGGTCAGCCATAGCACGTTTTCTAAGTGCGCAACCGACGTCAAATTTCGAAATGGTCTACATTAAGATTCGTTAATGCGCGTGTGACTTTTCGTCTAAAGGATTTTCTCCATTTAGCTTCAACGGGTGGACTACAAAGCATCACACAGGAAGCAATGCTCCAAAAAAGTATGACATTATAGATCGTTGTTTGTATTCCTCATCATGTCTTAGTAGGCTTCTAGGGGATTGTGGATGTGCTTTCTGCTTTTGGCTCCGATGTATGCGCTAAAATGTCACGTAAACTTTAAAGCCCACGGAACTCGACTACAGAAAACCATCTGAGAGGAGAGGCGCATCAGAATGGAATGCCGTTTGAGTTTCGATAAGTCGTTAAGACTATATTTTCAGGGATCATTTCTATAGTTCTTTGCTTGGAAATGCGTTTCGAAAGTGTTTGTCTCCCAACCCACGATGACGAGTCGTGATGCTCCTTTCTGAGCGTGAATTGGGCGCAGAGCAACACCTTTGGTTGTGAGCTCTGCGTTGTTGATGAACGTTCTGTGTTGCCTTTTGCGATATCGACGAAAGGGGTGTGTTCTGAGTGGTGTTTCAGTGTTCTTAAAATCGCTTTCCTTTTTTTTATTTTTTCTCGAGACCTGTGCTTTCTATAAAACAATCTTCGCTGACATGCAGAACCGTTTGTGATGATGGGGTACCGTATGTTGTGTAAGACAGCAGTTGCGAAAAGCAGTTTTATGGAAACAACGGTCCGGGTAAACGTTCGCTCCGCGTTTTGCGATCGGCTGTTGCGAGTCTTCTAAGAGAGCGATCACCGTCAAGTTTCTGAAATGCCTGCTTTAGAAACGCTTAGTAAGTGCGTGAATTTTTCGTTGGATGTGAACTCTGTGTCGTGGATGAAGGTTCCGTCTTGCTTTTGTCAACATTGAAGAAAGGGGTATGACCTTACTTCTGTTTCGCATGTGTGCCTTTTGAGAAAGCGGTTTGTTTCAGGAGCTTTTCTGCAATGCGTTGTGGCAATCCAGTATTGGAAACGGGAGCCCAGGAGCAATGGAGCAAGTCCTAGCTAGGACAAGTCATCAATCATGAGCATTTCCACCTACTCACCCTCCAAACGTGGAACTACCCACAGCTGTAGCCAATGATGGCCTATGGAGGTCACCATAAAACTGGGAACTCTCTTGCCTCAAAGCTGGATGGTCCTGAGTACCGCCTCCTTCAGGACGAGGTGCTGAAGCACAGGATGGCCTAGAGAGAAACTGGCCGAAGAGTAAGAAGACAGAAGTGGTCTTGCAGCATTTTCTATGGTGACTTTGCTTTTCTTCTGTTCCGTCTTCCCCCTTTAAGGTGGCCTATAGCGTTGAAACAGATGTGGGGAACAAAGCCGCCATGGATACCCCAGCCCAGGAAGAACCTAAGTTCCAGTTTAAAATCCCTAAGTTCTTGGCTAAATAAGAGATCATTTCCGTTAACCCGGCTCCCGTCTCTTGTGGTTGCGTTTTGTGGCAGCTTAAACCTCTCCTCATCTTGGGGCGCGTGTCACAGCGTCCTTTTGTATAAAGCGAACACTGTATTATCCAAGATACAATAGCACATAACTGCAGAAGTAGAAATGTTTGCAGCGATGTGGTATCGTCTCTTGGATAAGACAGCAGATATATATATACGAAAATCAGGTTTTATGGAAAAGGTGGGCCGGACGCGGGTTCATTTGGCATTTCGAGGTCAGCCATAGCACGTTTTCTAAGTGCGCAACCGACGTCAAATTTCGAAATGGTCTACATTAAGATTCGTTAATGCGCGTGTGACTTTTCGTCTAAAGGATTTTCTCCATTTAGCTTCAACGGGTGGACTACAAAGCATCACACAGGAAGCAATGCTCCAAAAAAGTATGACATTATAGATCGTTGTTTGTATTCCTCATCATGTCTTAGTAGGCTTCTAGGGGATTGTGGATGTGCTTTCTGCTTTTGGCTCCGATGTATGCGCTAAAATGTCACGTAAACTTTAAAGCCCACGGAACTCGACTACAGAAAACCATCTGAGAGGAGAGGCGCATCAGAATGGAATGCCGTTTGAGTTTCGATAAGTCGTTAAGACTATATTTTCAGGGATCATTTCTATAGTTCTTTGCTTGGAAATGCGTTTCGAAAGTGTTTGTCTCCCAACCCACGATGACGAGTCGTGATGCTCCTTTCTGAGCGTGAATTGGGCGCAGAGCAACACCTTTGGTTGTGAGCTCTGCGTTGTTGATGAACGTTCTGTGTTGCCTTTTGCAATATCGACGAAAGGGGTGTGTTCTGAGTGGTGTTTCAGTGTTCTTAAAATCGCTTTCCTTTTTTTTATTTTTTCTCGAGACCTGTGCTTTCTATAAAACAATCTTCGCTGACATGCAGAACCGTTTGTGATGATGGGGTACCGTATGTTGTGTAAGACAGCAGTTGCGAAAAGCAGTTTTATGGAAACAACGGTCCGGGTAAACGTTCGCTCCGCGTTTTGCGATCGGCTGTTGCGAGTCTTCTAAGAGAGCGATCACCGTCAAGTTTCTGAAATGCCTGCTTTAGAAACGCTTAGTAAGTGCGTGAATTTTTCGTTGGATGTGAACTCTGTGTCGTGGATGAAGGTTCCGTCTTGCTTTTGTCAACATTGAAGAAAGGGGTATGACCTTACTTCTGTTTCGCATGTGTGCCTTTTGAGAAAGCGGTTTGTTTCAGGAGCTTTTCTGCAATGCGTTGTGGCAATCCAGTATTGGAAACGGGAGCCCAGGAGCAATGGAGCAAGTCCTAGCTAGGACAAGTCATCAATCATGAGCATTTCCACCTACTCACCCTCCAAACGTGGAACTACCCACAGCTGTAGCCAATGATGGCCTATGGAGGTCACCATAAAACTGGGAACTCTCTTGCCTCAAAGCTGGATGGTCCTGAGTACCGCCTCCTTCAGGACGAGGTGCTGAAGCACAGGATGGCCTAGAGAGAAACTGGCCGAAGAGTAAGAAGACAGAAGTGGTCTTGCAGCATTTTCTATGGTGACTTTGCTTTTCTTCTGTTCCGTCTTCCCCCTTTAAGGTGGCCTATAGCGTTGAAACAGATGTGGGGAACAAAGCCGCCATGGATACCCCAGCCCAGGAAGAACCTAAGTTCCAGTTTAAAATCCCTAAGTTCTTGGCTAAATAAGAGATCATTTCCGTTAACCCGGCTCCCGTCTCTTGTGGTTGCGTTTTGTGGCAGCTTAAACCTCTCCTCATCTTGGGGCGCGTGTCACAGCGTCCTTTTGTATAAAGCGAACACTGTATTATCCAAGATACAATAGCACATAACTGCAGAAGTAGAAATGTTTGCAGCGATGTGGTATCGTCTCTTGGATAAGACAGCAGATATATATATACGAAAATCAGGTTTTATGGAAAAGGTGGGCCGGACGCGGGTTCATTTGGCATTTCGAGGTCAGCCATAGCACGTTTTCTAAGTGCGCAACCGACGTCAAATTTCGAAATGGTCTACATTAAGATTCGTTAATGCGCGTGTGACTTTTCGTCTAAAGGATTTTCTCCATTTAGCTTCAACGGGTGGACTACAAAGCATCACACAGGAAGCAATGCTCCAAAAAAGTATGACATTATAGATCGTTGTTTGTATTCCTCATCATGTCTTAGTAGGCTTCTAGGGGATTGTGGATGTGCTTTCTGCTTTTGGCTCCGATGTATGCGCTAAAATGTCACGTAAACTTTAAAGCCCACGGAACTCGACTACAGAAAACCATCTGAGAGGAGAGGCGCATCAGAATGGAATGCCGTTTGAGTTTCGATAAGTCGTTAAGACTATATTTTCAGGGATCATTTCTATAGTTCTTTGCTTGGAAATGCGTTTCGAAAGTGTTTGTCTCCCAACCCACGATGACGAGTCGTGATGCTCCTTTCTGAGCGTGAATTGGGCGCAGAGCAACACCTTTGGTTGTGAGCTCTGCGTTGTTGATGAACGTTCTGTGTTGCCTTTTGCAATATCGACGAAAGGGGTGTGTTCTGAGTGGTGTTTCAGTGTTCTTAAAATCGCTTTCCTTTTTTTTATTTTTTCTCGAGACCTGTGCTTTCTATAAAACAATCTTCGCTGACATGCAGAACCGTTTGTGATGATGGGGTACCGTATGTTGTGTAAGACAGCAGTTGCGAAAAGCAGTTTTATGGAAACAACGGTCCGGGTAAACGTTCGCTCCGCGTTTTGCGATCGGCTGTTGCGAGTCTTCTAAGAGAGCGATCACCGTCAAGTTTCTGAAATGCCTGCTTTAGAAACGCTTAGTAAGTGCGTGAATTTTTCGTTGGATGTGAACTCTGTGTCGTGGATGAAGGTTCCGTCTTGCTTTTGTCAACATTGAAGAAAGGGGTATGACCTTACTTCTGTTTCGCATGTGTGCCTTTTGAGAAAGCGGTTTGTTTCAGGAGCTTTTCTGCAATGCGTTGTGGCAATCCAGTATTGGAAACGGGAGCCCAGGAGCAATGGAGCAAGTCCTAGCTAGGACAAGTCATCAATCATGAGCATTTCCACCTACTCACCCTCCAAACGTGGAACTACCCACAGCTGTAGCCAATGATGGCCTATGGAGGTCACCATAAAACTGGGAACTCTCTTGCCTCAAAGCTGGATGGTCCTGAGTACCGCCTCCTTCAGGACGAGGTGCTGAAGCACAGGATGGCCTAGAGAGAAACTGGCCGAAGAGTAAGACGACAGAAGTGGTCTTGCAGCATTTTCTATGGTGACTTTGCTTTTCTTCTGTTCCGTCTTCCCCCTTTAAGGTGGCCTATAGCGTTGAAACAGATGTGGGGAACAAAGCCGCCATGGATACCCCAGCCCAGGAAGAACCTAAGTTCCAGTTTAAAATCCCTAAGTTCTTGGCTAAATAAGAGATCATTTCCGTTAACCCGGCTCCCGTCTCTTGTGGTTGCGTTTTGTGGCAGCTTAAACCTCTCCTCATCTTGGGGCGCGTGTCACAGCGTCCTTTTGTATAAAGCGAACACTGTATTATCCAAGATACAATAGCACATAACTGCAGAAGTAGAAATGTTTGCAGCGATGTGGTATCGTCTCTTGGATAAGACAGCAGATATATATATACGAAAATCAGGTTTTATGGAAAAGGTGGGCCGGACGCGGGTTCATTTGGCATTTCGAGGTCAGCCATAGCACGTTTTCTAAGTGCGCAACCGACGTCAAATTTCGAAATGGTCTACATTAAGATTCGTTAATGCGCGTGTGACTTTTCGTCTAAAGGATTTTCTCCATTTAGCTTCAACGGGTGGACTACAAAGCATCACACAGGAAGCAATGCTCCAAAAAAGTATGACATTATAGATCGTTGTTTGTATTCCTCATCATGTCTTAGTAGGCTTCTAGGGGATTGTGGATGTGCTTTCTGCTTTTGGCTCCGATGTATGCGCTAAAATGTCACGTAAACTTTAAAGCCCACGGAACTCGACTACAGAAAACCATCTGAGAGGAGAGGCGCATCAGAATGGAATGCCGTTTGAGTTTCGATAAGTCGTTAAGACTATATTTTCAGGGATCATTTCTATAGTTCTTTGCTTGGAAATGCGTTTCGAAAGTGTTTGTCTCCCAACCCACGATGACGAGTCGTGATGCTCCTTTCTGAGCGTGAATTGGGCGCAGAGCAACACCTTTGGTTGTGAGCTCTGCGTTGTTGATGAACGTTCTGTGTTGCCTTTTGCAATATCGACGAAAGGGGTGTGTTCTGAGTGGTGTTTCAGTGTTCTTAAAATCGCTTTCCTTTTTTTTATTTTTTCTCGAGACCTGTGCTTTCTATAAAACAATCTTCGCTGACATGCAGAACCGTTTGTGATGATGGGGTACCGTATGTTGTGTAAGACAGCAGTTGCGAAAAGCAGTTTTATGGAAACAACGGTCCGGGTAAACGTTCGCTCCGCGTTTTGCGATCGGCTGTTGCGAGTCTTCTAAGAGAGCGATCACCGTCAAGTTTCTGAAATGCCTGCTTTAGAAACGCTTAGTAAGTGCGTGAATTTTTCGTTGGATGTGAACTCTGTGTCGTGGATGAAGGTTCCGTCTTGCTTTTGTCAACATTGAAGAAAGGGGTATGACCTTACTTCTGTTTCGCATGTGTGCCTTTTGAGAAAGCGGTTTGTTTCAGGAGCTTTTCTGCAATGCGTTGTGGCAATCCAGTATTGGAAACGGGAGCCCAGGAGCAATGGAGCAAGTCCTAGCTAGGACAAGTCATCAATCATGAGCATTTCCACCTACTCACCCTCCAAACGTGGAACTACCCACAGCTGTAGCCAATGATGGCCTATGGAGGTCACCATAAAACTGGGAACTCTCTTGCCTCAAAGCTGGATGGTCCTGAGTACCGCCTCCTTCAGGACGAGGTGCTGAAGCACAGGATGGCCTAGAGAGAAACTGGCCGAAGAGTAAGAAGACAGAAGTGGTCTTGCAGCATTTTCTATGGTGACTTTGCTTTTCTTCTGTTCCGTCTTCCCCCTTTAAGGTGGCCTATAGCGTTGAAACAGATGTGGGGAACAAAGCCGCCATGGATACCCCAGCCCAGGAAGAACCTAAGTTCCAGTTTAAAATCCCTAAGTTCTTGGCTAAATAAGAGATCATTTCCGTTAACCCGGCTCCCGTCTCTTGTGGTTGCGTTTTGTGGCAGCTTAAACCTCTCCTCATCTTGGGGCGCGTGTCACAGCGTCCTTTTGTATAAAGCGAACACTGTATTATCCAAGATACAATAGCACATAACTGCAGAAGTAGAAATGTTTGCAGCGATGTGGTATCGTCTCTTGGATAAGACAGCAGATATATATATACGAAAATCAGGTTTTATGGAAAAGGTGGGCCGGACGCGGGTTCATTTGGCATTTCGAGGTCAGCCATAGCACGTTTTCTAAGTGCGCAACCGACGTCAAATTTCGAAATGGTCTACATTAAGATTCGTTAATGCGCGTGTGACTTTTCGTCTAAAGGATTTTCTCCATTTAGCTTCAACGGGTGGACTACAAAGCATCACACAGGAAGCAATGCTCCAAAAAAGTATGACATTATAGATCGTTGTTTGTATTCCTCATCATGTCTTAGTAGGCTTCTAGGGGATTGTGGATGTGCTTTCTGCTTTTGGCTCCGATGTATGCGCTAAAATGTCACGTAAACTTTAAAGCCCACGGAACTCGACTACAGAAAACCATCTGAGAGGAGAGGCGCATCAGAATGGAATGCCGTTTGAGTTTCGATAAGTCGTTAAGACTATATTTTCAGGGATCATTTCTATAGTTCTTTGCTTGGAAATGCGTTTCGAAAGTGTTTGTCTCCCAACCCACGATGACGAGTCGTGATGCTCCTTTCTGAGCGTGAATTGGGCGCAGAGCAACACCTTTGGTTGTGAGCTCTGCGTTGTTGATGAACGTTCTGTGTTGCCTTTTGCAATATCGACGAAAGGGGTGTGTTCTGAGTGGTGTTTCAGTGTTCTTAAAATCGCTTTCCTTTTTTTTATTTTTTCTCGAGACCTGTGCTTTCTATAAAACAATCTTCGCTGACATGCAGAACCGTTTGTGATGATGGGGTACCGTATGTTGTGTAAGACAGCAGTTGCGAAAAGCAGTTTTATGGAAACAACGGTCCGGGTAAACGTTCGCTCCGCGTTTTGCGATCGGCTGTTGCGAGTCTTCTAAGAGAGCGATCACCGTCAAGTTTCTGAAATGCCTGCTTTAGAAACGCTTAGTAAGTGCGTGAATTTTTCGTTGGATGTGAACTCTGTGTCGTGGATGAAGGTTCCGTCTTGCTTTTGTCAACATTGAAGAAAGGGGTATGACCTTACTTCTGTTTCGCATGTGTGCCTTTTGAGAAAGCGGTTTGTTTCAGGAGCTTTTCTGCAATGCGTTGTGGCAATCCAGTATTGGAAACGGGAGCCCAGGAGCAATGGAGCAAGTCCTAGCTAGGACAAGTCATCAATCATGAGCATTTCCACCTACTCACCCTCCAAACGTGGAACTACCCACAGCTGTAGCCAATGATGGCCTATGGAGGTCACCATAAAACTGGGAACTCTCTTGCCTCAAAGCTGGATGGTCCTGAGTACCGCCTCCTTCAGGACGAGGTGCTGAAGCACAGGATGGCCTAGAGAGAAACTGGCCGAAGAGTAAGACGACAGAAGTGGTCTTGCAGCATTTTCTATGGTGACTTTGCTTTTCTTCTGTTCCGTCTTCCCCCTTTAAGGTGGCCTATAGCGTTGAAACAGATGTGGGGAACAAAGCCGCCATGGATACCCCAGCCCAGGAAGAACCTAAGTTCCAGTTTAAAATCCCTAAGTTCTTGGCTAAATAAGAGATCATTTCCGTTAACCCGGCTCCCGTCTCTTGTGGTTGCGTTTTGTGGCAGCTTAAACCTCTCCTCATCTTGGGGCGCGTGTCACAGCGTCCTTTTGTATAAAGCGAACACTGTATTATCCAAGATACAATAGCACATAACTGCAGAAGTAGAAATGTTTGCAGCGATGTGGTATCGTCTCTTGGATAAGACAGCAGATATATATATACGAAAATCAGGTTTTATGGAAAAGGTGGGCCGGACGCGGGTTCATTTGGCATTTCGAGGTCAGCCATAGCACGTTTTCTAAGTGCGCAACCGACGTCAAATTTCGAAATGGTCTACATTAAGATTCGTTAATGCGCGTGTGACTTTTCGTCTAAAGGATTTTCTCCATTTAGCTTCAACGGGTGGACTACAAAGCATCACACAGGAAGCAATGCTCCAAAAAAGTATGACATTATAGATCGTTGTTTGTATTCCTCATCATGTCTTAGTAGGCTTCTAGGGGATTGTGGATGTGCTTTCTGCTTTTGGCTCCGATGTATGCGCTAAAATGTCACGTAAACTTTAAAGCCCACGGAACTCGACTACAGAAAACCATCTGAGAGGAGAGGCGCATCAGAATGGAATGCCGTTTGAGTTTCGATAAGTCGTTAAGACTATATTTTCAGGGATCATTTCTATAGTTCTTTGCTTGGAAATGCGTTTCGAAAGTGTTTGTCTCCCAACCCACGATGACGAGTCGTGATGCTCCTTTCTGAGCGTGAATTGGGCGCAGAGCAACACCTTTGGTTGTGAGCTCTGCGTTGTTGATGAACGTTCTGTGTTGCCTTTTGCAATATCGACGAAAGGGGTGTGTTCTGAGTGGTGTTTCAGTGTTCTTAAAATCGCTTTCCTTTTTTTTATTTTTTCTCGAGACCTGTGCTTTCTATAAAACAATCTTCGCTGACATGCAGAACCGTTTGTGATGATGGGGTACCGTATGTTGTGTAAGACAGCAGTTGCGAAAAGCAGTTTTATGGAAACAACGGTCCGGGTAAACGTTCGCTCCGCGTTTTGCGATCGGCTGTTGCGAGTCTTCTAAGAGAGCGATCACCGTCAAGTTTCTGAAATGCCTGCTTTAGAAACGCTTAGTAAGTGCGTGAATTTTTCGTTGGATGTGAACTCTGTGTCGTGGATGAAGGTTCCGTCTTGCTTTTGTCAACATTGAAGAAAGGGGTATGACCTTACTTCTGTTTCGCATGTGTGCCTTTTGAGAAAGCGGTTTGTTTCAGGAGCTTTTCTGCAATGCGTTGTGGCAATCCAGTATTGGAAACGGGAGCCCAGGAGCAATGGAGCAAGTCCTAGCTAGGACAAGTCATCAATCATGAGCATTTCCACCTACTCACCCTCCAAACGTGGAACTACCCACAGCTGTAGCCAATGATGGCCTATGGAGGTCACCATAAAACTGGGAACTCTCTTGCCTCAAAGCTGGATGGTCCTGAGTACCGCCTCCTTCAGGACGAGGTGCTGAAGCACAGGATGGCCTAGAGAGAAACTGGCCGAAGAGTAAGAAGACAGAAGTGGTCTTGCAGCATTTTCTATGGTGACTTTGCTTTTCTTCTGTTCCGTCTTCCCCCTTTAAGGTGGCCTATAGCGTTGAAACAGATGTGGGGAACAAAGCCGCCATGGATACCCCAGCCCAGGAAGAACCTAAGTTCCAGTTTAAAATCCCTAAGTTCTTGGCTAAATAAGAGATCATTTCCGTTAACCCGGCTCCCGTCTCTTGTGGTTGCGTTTTGTGGCAGCTTAAACCTCTCCTCATCTTGGGGCGCGTGTCACAGCGTCCTTTTGTATAAAGCGAACACTGTATTATCCAAGATACAATAGCACATAACTGCAGAAGTAGAAATGTTTGCAGCGATGTGGTATCGTCTCTTGGATAAGACAGCAGATATATATATACGAAAATCAGGTTTTATGGAAAAGGTGGGCCGGACGCGGGTTCATTTGGCATTTCGAGGTCAGCCATAGCACGTTTTCTAAGTGCGCAACCGACGTCAAATTTCGAAATGGTCTACATTAAGATTCGTTAATGCGCGTGTGACTTTTCGTCTAAAGGATTTTCTCCATTTAGCTTCAACGGGTGGACTACAAAGCATCACACAGGAAGCAATGCTCCAAAAAAGTATGACATTATAGATCGTTGTTTGTATTCCTCATCATGTCTTAGTAGGCTTCTAGGGGATTGTGGATGTGCTTTCTGCTTTTGGCTCCGATGTATGCGCTAAAATGTCACGTAAACTTTAAAGCCCACGGAACTCGACTACAGAAAACCATCTGAGAGGAGAGGCGCATCAGAATGGAATGCCGTTTGAGTTTCGATAAGTCGTTAAGACTATATTTTCAGGGATCATTTCTATAGTTCTTTGCTTGGAAATGCGTTTCGAAAGTGTTTGTCTCCCAACCCACGATGACGAGTCGTGATGCTCCTTTCTGAGCGTGAATTGGGCGCAGAGCAACACCTTTGGTTGTGAGCTCTGCGTTGTTGATGAACGTTCTGTGTTGCCTTTTGCAATATCGACGAAAGGGGTGTGTTCTGAGTGGTGTTTCAGTGTTCTTAAAATCGCTTTCCTTTTTTTTATTTTTTCTCGAGACCTGTGCTTTCTATAAAACAATCTTCGCTGACATGCAGAACCGTTTGTGATGATGGGGTACCGTATGTTGTGTAAGACAGCAGTTGCGAAAAGCAGTTTTATGGAAACAACGGTCCGGGTAAACGTTCGCTCCGCGTTTTGCGATCGGCTGTTGCGAGTCTTCTAAGAGAGCGATCACCGTCAAGTTTCTGAAATGCCTGCTTTAGAAACGCTTAGTAAGTGCGTGAATTTTTCGTTGGATGTGAACTCTGTGTCGTGGATGAAGGTTCCGTCTTGCTTTTGTCAACATTGAAGAAAGGGGTATGACCTTACTTCTGTTTCGCATGTGTGCCTTTTGAGAAAGCGGTTTGTTTCAGGAGCTTTTCTGCAATGCGTTGTGGCAATCCAGTATTGGAAACGGGAGCCCAGGAGCAATGGAGCAAGTCCTAGCTAGGACAAGTCATCAATCATGAGCATTTCCACCTACTCACCCTCCAAACGTGGAACTACCCACAGCTGTAGCCAATGATGGCCTATGGAGGTCACCATAAAACTGGGAACTCTCTTGCCTCAAAGCTGGATGGTCCTGAGTACCGCCTCCTTCAGGACGAGGTGCTGAAGCACAGGATGGCCTAGAGAGAAACTGGCCGAAGAGTAAGAAGACAGAAGTGGTCTTGCAGCATTTTCTATGGTGACTTTGCTTTTCTTCTGTTCCGTCTTCCCCCTTTAAGGTGGCCTATAGCGTTGAAACAGATGTGGGGAACAAAGCCGCCATGGATACCCCAGCCCAGGAAGAACCTAAGTTCCAGTTTAAAATCCCTAAGTTCTTGGCTAAATAAGAGATCATTTCCGTTAACCCGGCTCCCGTCTCTTGTGGTTGCGTTTTGTGGCAGCTTAAACCTCTCCTCATCTTGGGGCGCGTGTCACAGCGTCCTTTTGTATAAAGCGAACACTGTATTATCCAAGATACAATAGCACATAACTGCAGAAGTAGAAATGTTTGCAGCGATGTGGTATCGTCTCTTGGATAAGACAGCAGATATATATATACGAAAATCAGGTTTTATGGAAAAGGTGGGCCGGACGCGGGTTCATTTGGCATTTCGAGGTCAGCCATAGCACGTTTTCTAAGTGCGCAACCGACGTCAAATTTCGAAATGGTCTACATTAAGATTCGTTAATGCGCGTGTGACTTTTCGTCTAAAGGATTTTCTCCATTTAGCTTCAACGGGTGGACTACAAAGCATCACACAGGAAGCAATGCTCCAAAAAAGTATGACATTATAGATCGTTGTTTGTATTCCTCATCATGTCTTAGTAGGCTTCTAGGGGATTGTGGATGTGCTTTCTGCTTTTGGCTCCGATGTATGCGCTAAAATGTCACGTAAACTTTAAAGCCCACGGAACTCGACTACAGAAAACCATCTGAGAGGAGAGGCGCATCAGAATGGAATGCCGTTTGAGTTTCGATAAGTCGTTAAGACTATATTTTCAGGGATCATTTCTATAGTTCTTTGCTTGGAAATGCGTTTCGAAAGTGTTTGTCTCCCAACCCACGATGACGAGTCGTGATGCTCCTTTCTGAGCGTGAATTGGGCGCAGAGCAACACCTTTGGTTGTGAGCTCTGCATTGTTGATGAACGTTCTGTGTTGCCTTTTGCAATATCGACGAAAGGGGTGTGTTCTGAGTGGTGTTTCAGTGTTCTTAAAATCGCTTTCCTTTTTTTTATTTTTTCTCGAGACCTGTGCTTTCTATAAAACAATCTTCGCTGACATGCAGAACCGTTTGTGATGATGGGGTACCGTATGTTGTGTAAGACAGCAGTTGCGAAAAGCAGTTTTATGGAAACAACGGTCCGGGTAAACGTTCGCTCCGCGTTTTGCGATCGGCTGTTGCGAGTCTTCTAAGAGAGCGATCACCGTCAAGTTTCTGAAATGCCTGCTTTAGAAACGCTTAGTAAGTGCGTGAATTTTTCGTTGGATGTGAACTCTGTGTCGTGGATGAAGGTTCCGTCTTGCTTTTGTCAACATTGAAGAAAGGGGTATGACCTTACTTCTGTTTCGCATGTGTGCCTTTTGAGAAAGCGGTTTGTTTCAGGAGCTTTTCTGCAATGCGTTGTGGCAATCCAGTATTGGAAACGGGAGCCCAGGAGCAATGGAGCAAGTCCTAGCTAGGACAAGTCATCAATCATGAGCATTTCCACCTACTCACCCTCCAAACGTGGAACTACCCACAGCTGTAGCCAATGATGGCCTATGGAGGTCACCATAAAACTGGGAACTCTCTTGCCTCAAAGCTGGATGGTCCTGAGTACCGCCTCCTTCAGGACGAGGTGCTGAAGCACAGGATGGCCTAGAGAGAAACTGGCCGAAGAGTAAGAAGACAGAAGTGGTCTTGCAGCATTTTCTATGGTGACTTTGCTTTTCTTCTGTTCCGTCTTCCCCCTTTAAGGTGGCCTATAGCGTTGAAACAGATGTGGGGAACAAAGCCGCCATGGATACCCCAGCCCAGGAAGAACCTAAGTTCCAGTTTAAAATCCCTAAGTTCTTGGCTAAATAAGAGATCATTTCCGTTAACCCGGCTCCCGTCTCTTGTGGTTGCGTTTTGTGGCAGCTTAAACCTCTCCTCATCTTGGGGCGCGTGTCACAGCGTCCTTTTGTATAAAGCGAACACTGTATTATCCAAGATACAATAGCACATAACTGCAGAAGTAGAAATGTTTGCAGCGATGTGGTATCGTCTCTTGGATAAGACAGCAGATATATATATACGAAAATCAGGTTTTATGGAAAAGGTGGGCCGGACGCGGGTTCATTTGGCATTTCGAGGTCAGCCATAGCACGTTTTCTAAGTGCGCAACCGACGTCAAATTTCGAAATGGTCTACATTAAGATTCGTTAATGCGCGTGTGACTTTTCGTCTAAAGGATTTTCTCCATTTAGCTTCAACGGGTGGACTACAAAGCATCACACAGGAAGCAATGCTCCAAAAAAGTATGACATTATAGATCGTTGTTTGTATTCCTCATCATGTCTTAGTAGGCTTCTAGGGGATTGTGGATGTGCTTTCTGCTTTTGGCTCCGATGTATGCGCTAAAATGTCACGTAAACTTTAAAGCCCACGGAACTCGACTACAGAAAACCATCTGAGAGGAGAGGCGCATCAGAATGGAATGCCGTTTGAGTTTCGATAAGTCGTTAAGACTATATTTTCAGGGATCATTTCTATAGTTCTTTGCTTGGAAATGCGTTTCGAAAGTGTTTGTCTCCCAACCCACGATGACGAGTCGTGATGCTCCTTTCTGAGCGTGAATTGGGCGCAGAGCAACACCTTTGGTTGTGAGCTCTGCGTTGTTGATGAACGTTCTGTGTTGCCTTTTGCGATATCGACGAAAGGGGTGTGTTCTGAGTGGTGTTTCAGTGTTCTTAAAATCGCTTTCCTTTTTTTTATTTTTTCTCGAGACCTGTGCTTTCTATAAAACAATCTTCGCTGACATGCAGAACCGTTTGTGATGATGGGGTACCGTATGTTGTGTAAGACAGCAGTTGCGAAAAGCAGTTTTATGGAAACAACGGTCCGGGTAAACGTTCGCTCCGCGTTTTGCGATCGGCTGTTGCGAGTCTTCTAAGAGAGCGATCACCGTCAAGTTTCTGAAATGCCTGTTTTAGAAACGCTTAGTAAGTGCGTGAATTTTTCGTTGGATGTGAACTCTGTGTCGTGGATGAAGGTTCCGTCTTGCTTTTGTCAACATTGAAGAAAGGGGTATGACCTTACTTCTGTTTCGCATGTGTGCCTTTTGAGAAAGCGGTTTGTTTCAGGAGCTTTTCTGCAATGCGTTGTGGCAATCCAGTATTGGAAACGGGAGCCCAGGAGCAATGGAGCAAGTCCTAGCTAGGACAAGTCATCAATCATGAGCATTTCCACCTACTCACCCTCCAAACGTGGAACTACCCACAGCTGTAGCCAATGATGGCCTATGGAGGTCACCATAAAACTGGGAACTCTCTTGCCTCAAAGCTGGATGGTCCTGAGTACCGCCTCCTTCAGGACGAGGTGCTGAAGCACAGGATGGCCTAGAGAGAAACTGGCCGAAGAGTAAGAAGACAGAAGTGGTCTTGCAGCATTTTCTATGGTGACTTTGCTTTTCTTCTGTTCCGTCTTCCCCCTTTAAGGTGGCCTATAGCGTTGAAACAGATGTGGGGAACAAAGCCGCCATGGATACCCCAGCCCAGGAAGAACCTAAGTTCCAGTTTAAAATCCCTAAGTTCTTGGCTAAATAAGAGATCATTTCCGTTAACCCGGCTCCCGTCTCTTGTGGTTGCGTTTTGTGGCAGCTTAAACCTCTCCTCATCTTGGGGCGCGTGTCACAGCGTCCTTTTGTATAAAGCGAACACTGTATTATCCAAGATACAATAGCACATAACTGCAGAAGTAGAAATGTTTGCAGCGATGTGGTATCGTCTCTTGGATAAGACAGCAGATATATATATACGAAAATCAGGTTTTATGGAAAAGGTGGGCCGGACGCGGGTTCATTTGGCATTTCGAGGTCAGCCATAGCACGTTTTCTAAGTGCGCAACCGACGTCAAATTTCGAAATGGTCTACATTAAGATTCGTTAATGCGCGTGTGACTTTTCGTCTAAAGGATTTTCTCCATTTAGCTTCAACGGGTGGACTACAAAGCATCACACAGGAAGCAATGCTCCAAAAAAGTATGACATTATAGATCGTTGTTTGTATTCCTCATCATGTCTTAGTAGGCTTCTAGGGGATTGTGGATGTGCTTTCTGCTTTTGGCTCCGATGTATGCGCTAAAATGTCACGTAAACTTTAAAGCCCACGGAACTCGACTACAGAAAACCATCTGAGAGGAGAGGCGCATCAGAATGGAATGCCGTTTGAGTTTCGATAAGTCGTTAAGACTATATTTTCAGGGATCATTTCTATAGTTCTTTGCTTGGAAATGCGTTTCGAAAGTGTTTGTCTCCCAACCCACGATGACGAGTCGTGATGCTCCTTTCTGAGCGTGAATTGGGCGCAGAGCAACACCTTTGGTTGTGAGCTCTGCGTTGTTGATGAACGTTCTGTGTTGCCTTTTGCAATATCGACGAAAGGGGTGTGTTCTGAGTGGTGTTTCAGTGTTCTTAAAATCGCTTTCCTTTTTTTTATTTTTTCTCGAGACCTGTGCTTTCTATAAAACAATCTTCGCTGACATGCAGAACCGTTTGTGATGATGGGGTACCGTATGTTGTGTAAGACAGCAGTTGCGAAAAGCAGTTTTATGGAAACAACGGTCCGGGTAAACGTTCGCTCCGCGTTTTGCGATCGGCTGTTGCGAGTCTTCTAAGAGAGCGATCACCGTCAAGTTTCTGAAATGCCTGCTTTAGAAACGCTTAGTAAGTGCGTGAATTTTTCGTTGGATGTGAACTCTGTGTCGTGGATGAAGGTTCCGTCTTGCTTTTGTCAACATTGAAGAAAGGGGTATGACCTTACTTCTGTTTCGCATGTGTGCCTTTTGAGAAAGCGGTTTGTTTCAGGAGCTTTTCTGCAATGCGTTGTGGCAATCCAGTATTGGAAACGGGAGCCCAGGAGCAATGGAGCAAGTCCTAGCTAGGACAAGTCATCAATCATGAGCATTTCCACCTACTCACCCTCCAAACGTGGAACTACCCACAGCTGTAGCCAATGATGGCCTATGGAGGTCACCATAAAACTGGGAACTCTCTTGCCTCAAAGCTGGATGGTCCTGAGTACCGCCTCCTTCAGGACGAGGTGCTGAAGCACAGGATGGCCTAGAGAGAAACTGGCCGAAGAGTAAGAAGACAGAAGTGGTCTTGCAGCATTTTCTATGGTGACTTTGCTTTTCTTCTGTTCCGTCTTCCCCCTTTAAGGTGGCCTATAGCGTTGAAACAGATGTGGGGAACAAAGCCGCCATGGATACCCCAGCCCAGGAAGAACCTAAGTTCCAGTTTAAAATCCCTAAGTTCTTGGCTAAATAAGAGATCATTTCCGTTAACCCGGCTCCCGTCTCTTGTGGTTGCGTTTTGTGGCAGCTTAAACCTCTCCTCATCTTGGGGCGCGTGTCACAGCGTCCTTTTGTATAAAGCGAACACTGTATTATCCAAGATACAATAGCACATAACTGCAGAAGTAGAAATGTTTGCAGCGATGTGGTATCGTCTCTTGGATAAGACAGCAGATATATATATACGAAAATCAGGTTTTATGGAAAAGGTGGGCCGGACGCGGGTTCATTTGGCATTTCGAGGTCAGCCATAGCACGTTTTCTAAGTGCGCAACCGACGTCAAATTTCGAAATGGTCTACATTAAGATTCGTTAATGCGCGTGTGACTTTTCGTCTAAAGGATTTTCTCCATTTAGCTTCAACGGGTGGACTACAAAGCATCACACAGGAAGCAATGCTCCAAAAAAGTATGACATTATAGATCGTTGTTTGTATTCCTCATCATGTCTTAGTAGGCTTCTAGGGGATTGTGGATGTGCTTTCTGCTTTTGGCTCCGATGTATGCGCTAAAATGTCACGTAAACTTTAAAGCCCACGGAACTCGACTACAGAAAACCATCTGAGAGGAGAGGCGCATCAGAATGGAATGCCGTTTGAGTTTCGATAAGTCGTTAAGACTATATTTTCAGGGATCATTTCTATAGTTCTTTGCTTGGAAATGCGTTTCGAAAGTGTTTGTCTCCCAACCCACGATGACGAGTCGTGATGCTCCTTTCTGAGCGTGAATTGGGCGCAGAGCAACACCTTTGGTTGTGAGCTCTGCGTTGTTGATGAACGTTCTGTGTTGCCTTTTGCAATATCGACGAAAGGGGTGTGTTCTGAGTGGTGTTTCAGTGTTCTTAAAATCGCTTTCCTTTTTTTTATTTTTTCTCGAGACCTGTGCTTTCTATAAAACAATCTTCGCTGACATGCAGAACCGTTTGTGATGATGGGGTACCGTATGTTGTGTAAGACAGCAGTTGCGAAAAGCAGTTTTATGGAAACAACGGTCCGGGTAAACGTTCGCTCCGCGTTTTGCGATCGGCTGTTGCGAGTCTTCTAAGAGAGCGATCACCGTCAAGTTTCTGAAATGCCTGCTTTAGAAACGCTTAGTAAGTGCGTGAATTTTTCGTTGGATGTGAACTCTGTGTCGTGGATGAAGGTTCCGTCTTGCTTTTGTCAACATTGAAGAAAGGGGTATGACCTTACTTCTGTTTCGCATGTGTGCCTTTTGAGAAAGCGGTTTGTTTCAGGAGCTTTTCTGCAATGCGTTGTGGCAATCCAGTATTGGAAACGGGAGCCCAGGAGCAATGGAGCAAGTCCTAGCTAGGACAAGTCATCAATCATGAGCATTTCCACCTACTCACCCTCCAAACGTGGAACTACCCACAGCTGTAGCCAATGATGGCCTATGGAGGTCACCATAAAACTGGGAACTCTCTTGCCTCAAAGCTGGATGGTCCTGAGTACCGCCTCCTTCAGGACGAGGTGCTGAAGCACAGGATGGCCTAGAGAGAAACTGGCCGAAGAGTAAGAAGACAGAAGTGGTCTTGCAGCATTTTCTATGGTGACTTTGCTTTTCTTCTGTTCCGTCTTCCCCCTTTAAGGTGGCCTATAGCGTTGAAACAGATGTGGGGAACAAAGCCGCCATGGATACCCCAGCCCAGGAAGAACCTAAGTTCCAGTTTAAAATCCCTAAGTTCTTGGCTAAATAAGAGATCATTTCCGTTAACCCGGCTCCCGTCTCTTGTGGTTGCGTTTTGTGGCAGCTTAAACCTCTCCTCATCTTGGGGCGCGTGTCACAGCGTCCTTTTGTATAAAGCGAACACTGTATTATCCAAGATACAATAGCACATAACTGCAGAAGTAGAAATGTTTGCAGCGATGTGGTATCGTCTCTTGGATAAGACAGCAGATATATATATACGAAAATCAGGTTTTATGGAAAAGGTGGGCCGGACGCGGGTTCATTTGGCATTTCGAGGTCAGCCATAGCACGTTTTCTAAGTGCGCAACCGACGTCAAATTTCGAAATGGTCTACATTAAGATTCGTTAATGCGCGTGTGACTTTTCGTCTAAAGGATTTTCTCCATTTAGCTTCAACGGGTGGACTACAAAGCATCACACAGGAAGCAATGCTCCAAAAAAGTATGACATTATAGATCGTTGTTTGTATTCCTCATCATGTCTTAGTAGGCTTCTAGGGGATTGTGGATGTGCTTTCTGCTTTTGGCTCCGATGTATGCGCTAAAATGTCACGTAAACTTTAAAGCCCACGGAACTCGACTACAGAAAACCATCTGAGAGGAGAGGCGCATCAGAATGGAATGCCGTTTGAGTTTCGATAAGTCGTTAAGACTATATTTTCAGGGATCATTTCTATAGTTCTTTGCTTGGAAATGCGTTTCGAAAGTGTTTGTCTCCCAACCCACGATGACGAGTCGTGATGCTCCTTTCTGAGCGTGAATTGGGCGCAGAGCAACACCTTTGGTTGTGAGCTCTGCGTTGTTGATGAACGTTCTGTGTTGCCTTTTGCAATATCGACGAAAGGGGTGTGTTCTGAGTGGTGTTTCAGTGTTCTTAAAATCGCTTTCCTTTTTTTTATTTTTTCTCGAGACCTGTGCTTTCTATAAAACAATCTTCGCTGACATGCAGAACCGTTTGTGATGATGGGGTACCGTATGTTGTGTAAGACAGCAGTTGCGAAAAGCAGTTTTATGGAAACAACGGTCCGGGTAAACGTTCGCTCCGCGTTTTGCGATCGGCTGTTGCGAGTCTTCTAAGAGAGCGATCACCGTCAAGTTTCTGAAATGCCTGCTTTAGAAACGCTTAGTAAGTGCGTGAATTTTTCGTTGGATGTGAACTCTGTGTCGTGGATGAAGGTTCCGTCTTGCTTTTGTCAACATTGAAGAAAGGGGTATGACCTTACTTCTGTTTCGCATGTGTGCCTTTTGAGAAAGCGGTTTGTTTCAGGAGCTTTTCTGCAATGCGTTGTGGCAATCCAGTATTGGAAACGGGAGCCCAGGAGCAATGGAGCAAGTCCTAGCTAGGACAAGTCATCAATCATGAGCATTTCCACCTACTCACCCTCCAAACGTGGAACTACCCACAGCTGTAGCCAATGATGGCCTATGGAGGTCACCATAAAACTGGGAACTCTCTTGCCTCAAAGCTGGATGGTCCTGAGTACCGCCTCCTTCAGGACGAGGTGCTGAAGCACAGGATGGCCTAGAGAGAAACTGGCCGAAGAGTAAGAAGACAGAAGTGGTCTTGCAGCATTTTCTATGGTGACTTTGCTTTTCTTCTGTTCCGTCTTCCCCCTTTAAGGTGGCCTATAGCGTTGAAACAGATGTGGGGAACAAAGCCGCCATGGATACCCCAGCCCAGGAAGAACCTAAGTTCCAGTTTAAAATCCCTAAGTTCTTGGCTAAATAAGAGATCATTTCCGTTAACCCGGCTCCCGTCTCTTGTGGTTGCGTTTTGTGGCAGCTTAAACCTCTCCTCATCTTGGGGCGCGTGTCACAGCGTCCTTTTGTATAAAGCGAACACTGTATTATCCAAGATACAATAGCACATAACTGCAGAAGTAGAAATGTTTGCAGCGATGTGGTATCGTCTCTTGGATAAGACAGCAGATATATATATACGAAAATCAGGTTTTATGGAAAAGGTGGGCCGGACGCGGGTTCATTTGGCATTTCGAGGTCAGCCATAGCACGTTTTCTAAGTGCGCAACCGACGTCAAATTTCGAAATGGTCTACATTAAGATTCGTTAATGCGCGTGTGACTTTTCGTCTAAAGGATTTTCTCCATTTAGCTTCAACGGGTGGACTACAAAGCATCACACAGGAAGCAATGCTCCAAAAAAGTATGACATTATAGATCGTTGTTTGTATTCCTCATCATGTCTTAGTAGGCTTCTAGGGGATTGTGGATGTGCTTTCTGCTTTTGGCTCCGATGTATGCGCTAAAATGTCACGTAAACTTTAAAGCCCACGGAACTCGACTACAGAAAACCATCTGAGAGGAGAGGCGCATCAGAATGGAATGCCGTTTGAGTTTCGATAAGTCGTTAAGACTATATTTTCAGGGATCATTTCTATAGTTCTTTGCTTGGAAATGCGTTTCGAAAGTGTTTGTCTCCCAACCCACGATGACGAGTCGTGATGCTCCTTTCTGAGCGTGAATTGGGCGCAGAGCAACACCTTTGGTTGTGAGCTCTGCGTTGTTGATGAACGTTCTGTGTTGCCTTTTGCAATATCGACGAAAGGGGTGTGTTCTGAGTGGTGTTTCAGTGTTCTTAAAATCGCTTTCCTTTTTTTTATTTTTTCTCGAGACCTGTGCTTTCTATAAAACAATCTTCGCTGACATGCAGAACCGTTTGTGATGATGGGGTACCGTATGTTGTGTAAGACAGCAGTTGCGAAAAGCAGTTTTATGGAAACAACGGTCCGGGTAAACGTTCGCTCCGCGTTTTGCGATCGGCTGTTGCGAGTCTTCTAAGAGAGCGATCACCGTCAAGTTTCTGAAATGCCTGCTTTAGAAACGCTTAGTAAGTGCGTGAATTTTTCGTTGGATGTGAACTCTGTGTCGTGGATGAAGGTTCCGTCTTGCTTTTGTCAACATTGAAGAAAGGGGTATGACCTTACTTCTGTTTCGCATGTGTGCCTTTTGAGAAAGCGGTTTGTTTCAGGAGCTTTTCTGCAATGCGTTGTGGCAATCCAGTATTGGAAACGGGAGCCCAGGAGCAATGGAGCAAGTCCTAGCTAGGACAAGTCATCAATCATGAGCATTTCCACCTACTCACCCTCCAAACGTGGAACTACCCACAGCTGTAGCCAATGATGGCCTATGGAGGTCACCATAAAACTGGGAACTCTCTTGCCTCAAAGCTGGATGGTCCTGAGTACCGCCTCCTTCAGGACGAGGTGCTGAAGCACAGGATGGCCTAGAGAGAAACTGGCCGAAGAGTAAGAAGACAGAAGTGGTCTTGCAGCATTTTCTATGGTGACTTTGCTTTTCTTCTGTTCCGTCTTCCCCCTTTAAGGTGGCCTATAGCGTTGAAACAGATGTGGGGAACAAAGCCGCCATGGATACCCCAGCCCAGGAAGAACCTAAGTTCCAGTTTAAAATCCCTAAGTTCTTGGCTAAATAAGAGATCATTTCCGTTAACCCGGCTCCCGTCTCTTGTGGTTGCGTTTTGTGGCAGCTTAAACCTCTCCTCATCTTGGGGCGCGTGTCACAGCGTCCTTTTGTATAAAGCGAACACTGTATTATCCAAGATACAATAGCACATAACTGCAGAAGTAGAAATGTTTGCAGCGATGTGGTATCGTCTCTTGGATAAGACAGCAGATATATATATACGAAAATCAGGTTTTATGGAAAAGGTGGGCCGGACGCGGGTTCATTTGGCATTTCGAGGTCAGCCATAGCACGTTTTCTAAGTGCGCAACCGACGTCAAATTTCGAAATGGTCTACATTAAGATTCGTTAATGCGCGTGTGACTTTTCGTCTAAAGGATTTTCTCCATTTAGCTTCAACGGGTGGACTACAAAGCATCACACAGGAAGCAATGCTCCAAAAAAGTATGACATTATAGATCGTTGTTTGTATTCCTCATCATGTCTTAGTAGGCTTCTAGGGGATTGTGGATGTGCTTTCTGCTTTTGGCTCCGATGTATGCGCTAAAATGTCACGTAAACTTTAAAGCCCACGGAACTCGACTACAGAAAACCATCTGAGAGGAGAGGCGCATCAGAATGGAATGCCGTTTGAGTTTCGATAAGTCGTTAAGACTATATTTTCAGGGATCATTTCTATAGTTCTTTGCTTGGAAATGCGTTTCGAAAGTGTTTGTCTCCCAACCCACGATGACGAGTCGTGATGCTCCTTTCTGAGCGTGAATTGGGCGCAGAGCAACACCTTTGGTTGTGAGCTCTGCGTTGTTGATGAACGTTCTGTGTTGCCTTTTGCAATATCGACGAAAGGGGTGTGTTCTGAGTGGTGTTTCAGTGTTCTTAAAATCGCTTTCCTTTTTTTTATTTTTTCTCGAGACCTGTGCTTTCTATAAAACAATCTTCGCTGACATGCAGAACCGTTTGTGATGATGGGGTACCGTATGTTGTGTAAGACAGCAGTTGCGAAAAGCAGTTTTATGGAAACAACGGTCCGGGTAAACGTTCGCTCCGCGTTTTGCGATCGGCTGTTGCGAGTCTTCTAAGAGAGCGATCACCGTCAAGTTTCTGAAATGCCTGCTTTAGAAACGCTTAGTAAGTGCGTGAATTTTTCGTTGGATGTGAACTCTGTGTCGTGGATGAAGGTTCCGTCTTGCTTTTGTCAACATTGAAGAAAGGGGTATGACCTTACTTCTGTTTCGCATGTGTGCCTTTTGAGAAAGCGGTTTGTTTCAGGAGCTTTTCTGCAATGCGTTGTGGCAATCCAGTATTGGAAACGGGAGCCCAGGAGCAATGGAGCAAGTCCTAGCTAGGACAAGTCATCAATCATGAGCATTTCCACCTACTCACCCTCCAAACGTGGAACTACCCACAGCTGTAGCCAATGATGGCCTATGGAGGTCACCATAAAACTGGGAACTCTCTTGCCTCAAAGCTGGATGGTCCTGAGTACCGCCTCCTTCAGGACGAGGTGCTGAAGCACAGGATGGCCTAGAGAGAAACTGGCCGAAGAGTAAGAAGACAGAAGTGGTCTTGCAGCATTTTCTATGGTGACTTTGCTTTTCTTCTGTTCCGTCTTCCCCCTTTAAGGTGGCCTATAGCGTTGAAACAGATGTGGGGAACAAAGCCGCCATGGATACCCCAGCCCAGGAAGAACCTAAGTTCCAGTTTAAAATCCCTAAGTTCTTGGCTAAATAAGAGATCATTTCCGTTAACCCGGCTCCCGTCTCTTGTGGTTGCGTTTTGTGGCAGCTTAAACCTCTCCTCATCTTGGGGCGCGTGTCACAGCGTCCTTTTGTATAAAGCGAACACTGTATTATCCAAGATACAATAGCACATAACTGCAGAAGTAGAAATGTTTGCAGCGATGTGGTATCGTCTCTTGGATAAGACAGCAGATATATATATACGAAAATCAGGTTTTATGGAAAAGGTGGGCCGGACGCGGGTTCATTTGGCATTTCGAGGTCAGCCATAGCACGTTTTCTAAGTGCGCAACCGACGTCAAATTTCGAAATGGTCTACATTAAGATTCGTTAATGCGCGTGTGACTTTTCGTCTAAAGGATTTTCTCCATTTAGCTTCAACGGGTGGACTACAAAGCATCACACAGGAAGCAATGCTCCAAAAAAGTATGACATTATAGATCGTTGTTTGTATTCCTCATCATGTCTTAGTAGGCTTCTAGGGGATTGTGGATGTGCTTTCTGCTTTTGGCTCCGATGTATGCGCTAAAATGTCACGTAAACTTTAAAGCCCACGGAACTCGACTACAGAAAACCATCTGAGAGGAGAGGCGCATCAGAATGGAATGCCGTTTGAGTTTCGATAAGTCGTTAAGACTATATTTTCAGGGATCATTTCTATAGTTCTTTGCTTGGAAATGCGTTTCGAAAGTGTTTGTCTCCCAACCCACGATGACGAGTCGTGATGCTCCTTTCTGAGCGTGAATTGGGCGCAGAGCAACACCTTTGGTTGTGAGCTCTGCGTTGTTGATGAACGTTCTGTGTTGCCTTTTGCAATATCGACGAAAGGGGTGTGTTCTGAGTGGTGTTTCAGTGTTCTTAAAATCGCTTTCCTTTTTTTTATTTTTTCTCGAGACCTGTGCTTTCTATAAAACAATCTTCGCTGACATGCAGAACCGTTTGTGATGATGGGGTACCGTATGTTGTGTAAGACAGCAGTTGCGAAAAGCAGTTTTATGGAAACAACGGTCCGGGTAAACGTTCGCTCCGCGTTTTGCGATCGGCTGTTGCGAGTCTTCTAAGAGAGCGATCACCGTCAAGTTTCTGAAATGCCTGCTTTAGAAACGCTTAGTAAGTGCGTGAATTTTTCGTTGGATGTGAACTCTGTGTCGTGGATGAAGGTTCCGTCTTGCTTTTGTCAACATTGAAGAAAGGGGTATGACCTTACTTCTGTTTCGCATGTGTGCCTTTTGAGAAAGCGGTTTGTTTCAGGAGCTTTTCTGCAATGCGTTGTGGCAATCCAGTATTGGAAACGGGAGCCCAGGAGCAATGGAGCAAGTCCTAGCTAGGACAAGTCATCAATCATGAGCATTTCCACCTACTCACCCTCCAAACGTGGAACTACCCACAGCTGTAGCCAATGATGGCCTATGGAGGTCACCATAAAACTGGGAACTCTCTTGCCTCAAAGCTGGATGGTCCTGAGTACCGCCTCCTTCAGGACGAGGTGCTGAAGCACAGGATGGCCTAGAGAGAAACTGGCCGAAGAGTAAGAAGACAGAAGTGGTCTTGCAGCATTTTCTATGGTGACTTTGCTTTTCTTCTGTTCCGTCTTCCCCCTTTAAGGTGGCCTATAGCGTTGAAACAGATGTGGGGAACAAAGCCGCCATGGATACCCCAGCCCAGGAAGAACCTAAGTTCCAGTTTAAAATCCCTAAGTTCTTGGCTAAATAAGAGATCATTTCCGTTAACCCGGCTCCCGTCTCTTGTGGTTGCGTTTTGTGGCAGCTTAAACCTCTCCTCATCTTGGGGCGCGTGTCACAGCGTCCTTTTGTATAAAGCGAACACTGTATTATCCAAGATACAATAGCACATAACTGCAGAAGTAGAAATGTTTGCAGCGATGTGGTATCGTCTCTTGGATAAGACAGCAGATATATATATACGAAAATCAGGTTTTATGGAAAAGGTGGGCCGGACGCGGGTTCATTTGGCATTTCGAGGTCAGCCATAGCACGTTTTCTAAGTGCGCAACCGACGTCAAATTTCGAAATGGTCTACATTAAGATTCGTTAATGCGCGTGTGACTTTTCGTCTAAAGGATTTTCTCCATTTAGCTTCAACGGGTGGACTACAAAGCATCACACAGGAAGCAATGCTCCAAAAAAGTATGACATTATAGATCGTTGTTTGTATTCCTCATCATGTCTTAGTAGGCTTCTAGGGGATTGTGGATGTGCTTTCTGCTTTTGGCTCCGATGTATGCGCTAAAATGTCACGTAAACTTTAAAGCCCACGGAACTCGACTACAGAAAACCATCTGAGAGGAGAGGCGCATCAGAATGGAATGCCGTTTGAGTTTCGATAAGTCGTTAAGACTATATTTTCAGGGATCATTTCTATAGTTCTTTGCTTGGAAATGCGTTTCGAAAGTGTTTGTCTCCCAACCCACGATGACGAGTCGTGATGCTCCTTTCTGAGCGTGAATTGGGCGCAGAGCAACACCTTTGGTTGTGAGCCGCCATGGATACCCCAGCCCAGGAAGAACCTAAGTTCCAGTTTAAAATCCCTAAGTTCTTGGCTAAATAAGAGATCATTTCCGTTAACCCGGCTCCCGTCTCTTGTGGTTGCGTTTTGTGGCAGCTTAAACCTCTCCTCATCTTGGGGCGCGTGTCACAGCGTCCTTTTGTATAAAGCGAACACTGTATTATCCAAGATACAATAGCACATAACTGCAGAAGTAGAAATGTTTGCAGCGATGTGGTATCGTCTCTTGGATAAGACAGCAGATATATATATACGAAAATCAGGTTTTATGGAAAAGGTGGGCCGGACGCGGGTTCATTTGGCATTTCGAGGTCAGCCATAGCACGTTTTCTAAGTGCGCAACCGACGTCAAATTTCGAAATGGTCTACATTAAGATTCGTTAATGCGCGTGTGACTTTTCGTCTAAAGGATTTTCTCCATTTAGCTTCAACGGGTGGACTACAAAGCATCACACAGGAAGCAATGCTCCAAAAAAGTATGACATTATAGATCGTTGTTTGTATTCCTCATCATGTCTTAGTAGGCTTCTAGGGGATTGTGGATGTGCTTTCTGCTTTTGGCTCCGATGTATGCGCTAAAATGTCACGTAAACTTTAAAGCCCACGGAACTCGACTACAGAAAACCATCTGAGAGGAGAGGCGCATCAGAATGGAATGCCGTTTGAGTTTCGATAAGTCGTTAAGACTATATTTTCAGGGATCATTTCTATAGTTCTTTGCTTGGAAATGCGTTTCGAAAGTGTTTGTCTCCCAACCCACGATGACGAGTCGTGATGCTCCTTTCTGAGCGTGAATTGGGCGCAGAGCAACACCTTTGGTTGTGAGCTCTGCGTTGTTGATGAACGTTCTGTGTTGCCTTTTGCAATATCGACGAAAGGGGTGTGTTCTGAGTGGTGTTTCAGTGTTCTTAAAATCACTTTCCTTTTTTTTATTTTTTCTCGAGACCTGTGCTTTCTATAAAACAATCTTCGCTGACATGCAGAACCGTTTGTGATGATGGGGTACCGTATGTTGTGTAAGACAGCAGTTGCGAAAAGCAGTTTTATGGAAACAACGGTCCGGGTAAACGTTCGCTCCGCGTTTTGCGATCGGCTGTTGCGAGTCTTCTAAGAGAGCGATCACCGTCAAGTTTCTGAAATGCCTGCTTTAGAAACGCTTAGTAAGTGCGTGAATTTTTCGTTGGATGTGAACTCTGTGTCGTGGATGAAGGTTCCGTCTTGCTTTTGTCAACATTGAAGAAAGGGGTATGACCTTACTTCTGTTTCGCATGTGTGCCTTTTGAGAAAGCGGTTTGTTTCAGGAGCTTTTCTGCAATGCGTTGTGGCAATCCAGTATTGGAAACGGGAGCCCAGGAGCAATGGAGCAAGTCCTAGCTAGGACAAGTCATCAATCATGAGCATTTCCACCTACTCACCCTCCAAACGTGGAACTACCCACAGCTGTAGCCAATGATGGCCTATGGAGGTCACCATAAAACTGGGAACTCTCTTGCCTCAAAGCTGGATGGTCCTGAGTACCGCCTCCTTCAGGACGAGGTGCTGAAGCACAGGATGGCCTAGAGAGAAACTGGCCGAAGAGTAAGAAGACAGAAGTGGTCTTGCAGCATTTTCTATGGTGACTTTGCTTTTCTTCTGTTCCGTCTTCCCCCTTTAAGGTGGCCTATAGCGTTGAAACAGATGTGGGGAACAAAGCCGCCATGGATACCCCAGCCCAGGAAGAACCTAAGTTCCAGTTTAAAATCCCTAAGTTCTTGGCTAAATAAGAGATCATTTCCGTTAACCCGGCTCCCGTCTCTTGTGGTTGCGTTTTGTGGCAGCTTAAACCTCTCCTCATCTTGGGGCGCGTGTCACAGCGTCCTTTTGTATAAAGCGAACACTGTATTATCCAAGATACAATAGCACATAACTGCAGAAGTAGAAATGTTTGCAGCGATGTGGTATCGTCTCTTGGATAAGACAGCAGATATATATATACGAAAATCAGGTTTTATGGAAAAGGTGGGCCGGACGCGGGTTCATTTGGCATTTCGAGGTCAGCCATAGCACGTTTTCTAAGTGCGCAACCGACGTCAAATTTCGAAATGGTCTACATTAAGATTCGTTAATGCGCGTGTGACTTTTCGTCTAAAGGATTTTCTCCATTTAGCTTCAACGGGTGGACTACAAAGCATCACACAGGAAGCAATGCTCCAAAAAAGTATGACATTATAGATCGTTGTTTGTATTCCTCATCATGTCTTAGTAGGCTTCTAGGGGATTGTGGATGTGCTTTCTGCTTTTGGCTCCGATGTATGCGCTAAAATGTCACGTAAACTTTAAAGCCCACGGAACTCGACTACAGAAAACCATCTGAGAGGAGAGGCGCATCAGAATGGAATGCCGTTTGAGTTTCGATAAGTCGTTAAGACTATATTTTCAGGGATCATTTCTATAGTTCTTTGCTTGGAAATGCGTTTCGAAAGTGTTTGTCTCCCAACCCACGATGACGAGTCGTGATGCTCCTTTCTGAGCGTGAATTGGGCGCAGAGCAACACCTTTGGTTGTGAGCTCTGCGTTGTTGATGAACGTTCTGTGTTGCCTTTTGCAATATCGACGAAAGGGGTGTGTTCTGAGTGGTGTTTCAGTGTTCTTAAAATCGCTTTCCTTTTTTTTATTTTTTCTCGAGACCTGTGCTTTCTATAAAACAATCTTCGCTGACATGCAGAACCGTTTGTGATGATGGGGTACCGTATGTTGTGTAAGACAGCAGTTGCGAAAAGCAGTTTTATGGAAACAACGGTCCGGGTAAACGTTCGCTCCGCGTTTTGCGATCGGCTGTTGCGAGTCTTCTAAGAGAGCGATCACCGTCAAGTTTCTGAAATGCCTGCTTTAGAAACGCTTAGTAAGTGCGTGAATTTTTCGTTGGATGTGAACTCTGTGTCGTGGATGAAGGTTCCGTCTTGCTTTTGTCAACATTGAAGAAAGGGGTATGACCTTACTTCTGTTTCGCATGTGTGCCTTTTGAGAAAGCGGTTTGTTTCAGGAGCTTTTCTGCAATGCGTTGTGGCAATCCAGTATTGGAAACGGGAGCCCAGGAGCAATGGAGCAAGTCCTAGCTAGGACAAGTCATCAATCATGAGCATTTCCACCTACTCACCCTCCAAACGTGGAAATACCCACAGCTGTAGCCAATGATGGCCTATGGAGGTCACCATAAAACTGGGAACTCTCTTGCCTCAAAGCTGGATGGTCCTGAGTACCGCCTCCTTCAGGACGAGGTGCTGAAGCACAGGATGGCCTAGAGAGAAACTGGCCGAAGAGTAAGAAGACAGAAGTGGTCTTGCAGCATTTTCTATGGTGACTTTGCTTTTCTTCTGTTCCGTCTTCCCCCTTTAAGGTGGCCTATAGCGTTGAAACAGATGTGGGGAACAAAGCCGCCATGGATACCCCAGCCCAGGAAGAACCTAAGTTCCAGTTTAAAATCCCTAAGTTCTTGGCTAAATAAGAGATCATTTCCGTTAACCCGGCTCCCGTCTCTTGTGGTTGCGTTCTGTGGCAGCTTAAACCTCTCCTCATCTTGGGGCGCGTGTCACAGCGTCCTTTTGTATAAAGCGAACACTGTATTATCCAAGATACAATAGCACATAACTGCAGAAGTAGAAATGTTTGCAGCGATGTGGTATCGTCTCTTGGATAAGACAGCAGATATATATATACGAAAATCAGGTTTTATGGAAAAGGTGGGCCGGACGCGGGTTCATTTGGCATTTCGAGGTCAGCCATAGCACGTTTTCTAAGTGCGCAACCGACGTCAAATTTCGAAATGGTCTACATTAAGATTCGTTAATGCGCGTGTGACTTTTCGTCTAAAGGATTTTCTCCATTTAGCTTCAACGGGTGGACTACAAAGCATCACACAGGAAGCAATGCTCCAAAAAAGTATGACATTATAGATCGTTGTTTGTATTCCTCATCATGTCTTAGTAGGCTTCTAGGGGATTGTGGATGTGCTTTCTGCTTTTGGCTCCGATGTATGCGCTAAAATGTCACGTAAACTTTAAAGCCCACGGAACTCGACTACAGAAAACCATCTGAGAGGAGAGGCGCATCAGAATGGAATGCCGTTTGAGTTTCGATAAGTCGTTAAGACTATATTTTCAGGGATCATTTCTATAGTTCTTTGCTTGGAAATGCGTTTCGAAAGTGTTTGTCTCCCAACCCACGATGACGAGTCGTGATGCTCCTTTCTGAGCGTGAATTGGGCGCAGAGCAACACCTTTGGTTGTGAGCTCTGCGTTGTTGATGAACGTTCTGTGTTGCCTTTTGCAATATCGACGAAAGGGGTGTGTTCTGAGTGGTGTTTCAGTGTTCTTAAAATCGCTTTCCTTTTTTTTATTTTTTCTCGAGACCTGTGCTTTCTATAAAACAATCTTCGCTGACATGCAGAACCGTTTGTGATGATGGGGTACCGTATGTTGTGTAAGACAGCAGTTGCGAAAAGCAGTTTTATGGAAACAACGGTCCGGGTAAACGTTCGCTCCGCGTTTTGCGATCGGCTGTTGCGAGTCTTCTAAGAGAGCGATCACCGTCAAGTTTCTGAAATGGCTGCTTTAGAAACGCTTAGTAAGTGCGTGAATTTTTCGTTGGATGTGAACTCTGTGTCGTGGATGAAGGTTCCGTCTTGCTTTTGTCAACATTGAAGAAAGGGGTATGACCTTACTTCTGTTTCGCATGTGTGCCTTTTGAGAAAGCGGTTTGTTTCAGGAGCTTTTCTGCAATGCGTTGTGGCAATCCAGTATTGGAAACGGGAGCCCAGGAGCAATGGAGCAAGTCCTAGCTAGGACAAGTCATCAATCATGAGCATTTCCACCTACTCACCCTCCAAACGTGGAACTACCCACAGCTGTAGCCAATGATGGCCTATGGAGGTCACCATAAAACTGGGAACTCTCTTGCCTCAAAGCTGGATGGTCCTGAGTACCGCCTCCTTCAGGACGAGGTGCTGAAGCACAGGATGGCCTAGAGAGAAACTGGCCGAAGAGTAAGAAGACAGAAGTGGTCTTGCAGCATTTTCTATGGTGACTTTGCTTTTCTTCTGTTCCGTCTTCCCCCTTTAAGGTGGCCTATAGCGTTGAAACAGATGTGGGGAACAAAGCCGCCATGGATACCCCAGCCCAGGAAGAACCTAAGTTCCAGTTTAAAATCCCTAAGTTCTTGGCTAAATAAGAGATCATTTCCGTTAACCCGGCTCCCGTCTCTTGTGGTTGCGTTTTGTGGCAGCTTAAACCTCTCCTCATCTTGGGGCGCGTGTCACAGCGTCCTTTTGTATAAAGCGAACACTGTATTATCCAAGATACAATAGCACATAACTGCAGAAGTAGAAATGTTTGCAGCGATGTGGTATCGTCTCTTGGATAAGACAGCAGATATATATATACGAAAATCAGGTTTTATGGAAAAGGTGGGCCGGACGCGGGTTCATTTGGCATTTCGAGGTCAGCCATAGCACGTTTTCTAAGTGCGCAACCGACGTCAAATTTCGAAATGGTCTACATTAAGATTCGTTAATGCGCGTGTGACTTTTCGTCTAAAGGATTTTCTCCATTTAGCTTCAACGGGTGGACTACAAAGCATCACACAGGAAGCAATGCTCCAAAAAAGTATGACATTATAGATCGTTGTTTGTATTCCTCATCATGTCTTAGTAGGCTTCTAGGGGATTGTGGATGTGCTTTCTGCTTTTGGCTCCGATGTATGCGCTAAAATGTCACGTAAACTTTAAAGCCCACGGAACTCGACTACAGAAAACCATCTGAGAGGAGAGGCGCATCAGAATGGAATGCCGTTTGAGTTTCGATAAGTCGTTAAGACTATATTTTCAGGGATCATTTCTATAGTTCTTTGCTTGGAAATGCGTTTCGAAAGTGTTTGTCTCCCAACCCACGATGACGAGTCGTGATGCTCCTTTCTGAGCGTGAATTGGGCGCAGAGCAACACCTTTGGTTGTGAGCTCTGCGTTGTTGATGAACGTTCTGTGTTGCCTTTTGCAATATCGACGAAAGGGGTGTGTTCTGAGTGGTGTTTCAGTGTTCTTAAAATCGCTTTCCTTTTTTTTATTTTTTTCTCGAGACCTGTGCTTTCTATAAAACAATCTTCGCTGACATGCAGAACCGTTTGTGATGATGGGGTACCGTATGTTGTGTAAGACAGCAGTTGCGAAAAGCAGTTTTATGGAAACAACGGTCCGGGTAAACGTTCGCTCCGCGTTTTGCGATCGGCTGTTGCGAGTCTTCTAAGAGAGCGATCACCGTCAAGTTTCTGAAATGCCTGCTTTAGAAACGCTTAGTAAGTGCGTGAATTTTTCGTTGGATGTGAACTCTGTGTCGTGGATGAAGGTTCCGTCTTGCTTTTGTCAACATTGAAGAAAGGGGTATGACCTTACTTCTGTTTCGCATGTGTGCCTTTTGAGAAAGCGGTTTGTTTCAGGAGCTTTTCTGCAATGCGTTGTGGCAATCCAGTATTGGAAACGGGAGCCCAGGAGCAATGGAGCAAGTCCTAGCTAGGACAAGTCATCAATCATGAGCATTTCCACCTACTCACCCTCCAAACGTGGAACTACCCACAGCTGTAGCCAATGATGGCCTATGGAGGTCACCATAAAACTGGGAACTCTCTTGCCTCAAAGCTGGATGGTCCTGAGTACCGCCTCCTTCAGGACGAGGTGCTGAAGCACAGGATGGCCTAGAGAGAAACTGGCCGAAGAGTAAGAAGACAGAAGTGGTCTTGCAGCATTTTCTATGGTGACTTTGCTTTTCTTCTGTTCCGTCTTCCCCCTTTAAGGTGGCCTATAGCGTTGAAACAGATGTGGGGAACAAAGCCGCCATGGATACCCCAGCCCAGGAAGAACCTAAGTTCCAGTTTAAAATTCCTAAGTTCTTGGCTAAATAAGAGATCATTTCCGTTAACCCGGCTCCCGTCTCTTGTGGTTGCGTTCTGTGGCAGCTTAAACCTCTCCTCATCTTGGGGCGCGTGTCACAGCGTCCTTTTGTATAAAGCGAACACTGTATTATCCAAGATACAATAGCACATAACTGCAGAAGTAGAAATGTTTGCAGCGATGTGGTATCGTCTTTTGGATAAGACAGCAGATATATATATACGAAAATCAGGTTTTATGGAAAAGGTGGGCCGGACGCGGGTTCATTTGGCATTTCGAGGTCAGCCATAGCACGTTTTCTAAGTGCGCAACCGACGTCAAATTTCGAAATGGTCTACATTAAGATTCGTTAATGCGCGTGTGACTTTTCGTCTAAAGGATTTTCTCCATTTAGCTTCAACGGGTGGACTACAAAGCATCACACAGGAAGCAATGCTCCAAAAAAGTATGACATTATAGATCGTTGTTTGTATTCCTCATCATGTCTTAGTAGGCTTCTAGGGGATTGTGGATGTGCTTTCTGCTTTTGGCTCCGATGTATGCGCTAAAATGTCACGTAAACTTTAAAGCCCACGGAACTCGACTACAGAAAACCATCTGAGAGGAGAGGCGCATCAGAATGGAATGCCGTTTGAGTTTCGATAAGTCGTTAAGACTATATTTTCAGGGATCATTTCTATAGTTCTTTGCTTGGAAATGCGTTTCGAAAGTGTTTGTCTCCCAACCCACGATGACGAGTCGTGATGCTCCTTTCTGAGCGTGAATTGGGCGCAGAGCAACACCTTTGGTTGTGAGCTCTGCGTTGTTGATGAACGTTCTGTGTTGCCTTTTGCAATATCGACGAAAGGGGTGTGTTCTGAGTGGTGTTTCAGTGTTCTTAAAATCGTTTTCCTTTTTTTTATTTTTTCTCGAGACCTGTGCTTTCTATAAAACAATCTTCGCTGACATGCAGAACCGTTTGTGATGATGGGGTACCGTATGTTGTGTAAGACAGCAGTTGCGAAAAGCAGTTTTATGGAAACAACGGTCCGGGTAAACGTTCGCTCCGCGTTTTGCGATCGGCTGTTGCGAGTCTTCTAAGAGAGCGATCACCGTCAAGTTTCTGAAATGCCTGCTTTAGAAACGCTTAGTAAGTGCGTGAATTTTTCGTTGGATGTGAACTCTGTGTCGTGGATGAAGGTTCCGTCTTGCTTTTGTCAACATTGAAGAAAGGGGTATGACCTTACTTCTGTTTCGCATGTGTGCCTTTTGAGAAAGCGGTTTGTTTCAGGAGCTTTTCTGCAATGCGTTGTGGCAATCCAGTATTGGAAACGGGAGCCCAGGAGCAATGGAGCAAGTCCTAGCTAGGACAAGTCATCAATCATGAGCATTTCCACCTACTCACCCTCCAAACGTGGAAATACCCACAGCTGTAGCCAATGATGGCCTATGGAGGTCACCATAAAACTGGGAACTCTCTTGCCTCAAAGCTGGATGGTCCTGAGTACCGCCTCCTTCAGGACGAGGTGCTGAAGCACAGGATGGCCTAGAGAGAAACTGGCCGAAGAGTAAGAAGACAGAAGTGGTCTTGCAGCATTTTCTATGGTGACTTTGCTTTTCTTCTGTTCCGTCTTCCCCCTTTAAGGTGGCCTATAGCGTTGAAACAGATGTGGGGAACAAAGCCGCCATGGATACCCCAGCCCAGGAAGAACCTAAGTTCCAGTTTAAAATCCCTAAGTTCTTGGCTAAATAAGAGATCATTTCCGTTAACCCGGCTCCCGTCTCTTGTGGTTGCGTTCTGTGGCAGCTTAAACCTCTCCTCATCTTGGGGCGCGTGTCACAGCGTCCTTTTGTATAAAGCGAACACTGTATTATCCAAGATACAATAGCACATAACTGCAGAAGTAGAAATGTTTGCAGCGATGTGGTATCGTCTCTTGGATAAGACAGCAGATATATATATACGAAAATCAGGTTTTATGGAAAAGGTGGGCCGGACGCGGGTTCATTTGGCATTTCGAGGTCAGCCATAGCACGTTTTCTAAGTGCGCAACCGACGTCAAATTTCGAAATGGTCTACATTAAGATTCGTTAATGCGCGTGTGACTTTTCGTCTAAAGGATTTTCTCCATTTAGCTTCAACGGGTGGACTACAAAGCATCACACAGGAAGCAATGCTCCAAAAAAGTATGACATTATAGATCGTTGTTTGTATTCCTCATCATGTCTTAGTAGGCTTCTAGGGGATTGTGGATGTGCTTTCTGCTTTTGGCTCCGATGTATGCGCTAAAATGTCACGTAAACTTTAAAGCCCACGGAACTCGACTACAGAAAACCATCTGAGAGGAGAGGCGCATCAGAATGGAATGCCGTTTGAGTTTCGATAAGTCGTTAAGACTATATTTTCAGGGATCATTTCTATAGTTCTTTGCTTGGAAATGCGTTTCGAAAGTGTTTGTCTCCCAACCCACGATGACGAGTCGTGATGCTCCTTTCTGAGCGTGAATTGGGCGCAGAGCAACACCTTTGGTTGTGAGCTCTGCGTTGTTGATGAACGTTCTGTGTTGCCTTTTGCAATATCGACGAAAGGGGTGTGTTCTGAGTGGTGTTTCAGTGTTCTTAAAATCGTTTTCCTTTTTTTTATTTTTTCTCGAGACCTGTGCTTTCTATAAAACAATCTTCGCTGACATGCAGAACCGTTTGTGATGATGGGGTACCGTATGTTGTGTAAGACAGCAGTTGCGAAAAGCAGTTTTATGGAAACAACGGTCCGGGTAAACGTTCGCTCCGCGTTTTGCGATCGGCTGTTGCGAGTCTTCTAAGAGAGCGATCACCGTCAAGTTTCTGAAATGCCTGCTTTAGAAACGCTTAGTAAGTGCGTGAATTTTTCGTTGGATGTGAACTCTGTGTCGTGGATGAAGGTTCCGTCTTGCTTTTGTCAACATTGAAGAAAGGGGTATGACCTTACTTCTGTTTCGCATGTGTGCCTTTTGAGAAAGCGGTTTGTTTCAGGAGCTTTTCTGCAATGCGTTGTGGCAATCCAGTATTGGAAACGGGAGCCCAGGAGCAATGGAGCAAGTCCTAGCTAGGACAAGTCATCAATCATGAGCATTTCCACCTACTCACCCTCCAAACGTGGAACTACCCACAGCTGTAGCCAATGATGGCCTATGGAGGTCACCATAAAACTGGGAACTCTCTTGCCTCAAAGCTGGATGGTCCTGAGTACCGCCTCCTTCAGGACGAGGTGCTGAAGCACAGGATGGCCTAGAGAGAAACTGGCCGAAGAGTAAGAAGACAGAAGTGGTCTTGCAGCATTTTCTATGGTGACTTTGCTTTTCTTCTGTTCCGTCTTCCCCCTTTAAGGTGGCCTATAGCGTTGAAACAGATGTGGGGAACAAAGCCGCCATGGATACCCCAGCCCAGGAAGAACCTAAGTTCCAGTTTAAAATCCCTAAGTTCTTGGCTAAATAAGAGATCATTTCCGTTAACCCGGCTCCCGTCTCTTGTGGTTGCGTTTTGTGGCAGCTTAAACCTCTCCTCATCTTGGGGCGCGTGTCACAGCGTCCTTTTGTATAAAGCGAACACTGTATTATCCAAGATACAATAGCACATAACTGCAGAAGTAGAAATGTTTGCAGCGATGTGGTATCGTCTCTTGGATAAGACAGCAGATATATATATACGAAAATCAGGTTTTATGGAAAAGGTGGGCCGGACGCGGGTTCATTTGGCATTTCGAGGTCAGCCATAGCACGTTTTCTAAGTGCGCAACCGACGTCAAATTTCGAAATGGTCTACATTAAGATTCGTTAATGCGCGTGTGACTTTTCGTCTAAAGGATTTTCTCCATTTAGCTTCAACGGGTGGACTACAAAGCATCACACAGGAAGCAATGCTCCAAAAAAGTATGACATTATAGATCGTTGTTTGTATTCCTCATCATGTCTTAGTAGGCTTCTAGGGGATTGTGGATGTGCTTTCTGCTTTTGGCTCCGATGTATGCGCTAAAATGTCACGTAAACTTTAAAGCCCACGGAACTCGACTACAGAAAACCATCTGAGAGGAGAGGCGCATCAGAATGGAATGCCGTTTGAGTTTCGATAAGTCGTTAAGACTATATTTTCAGGGATCATTTCTATAGTTCTTTGCTTGGAAATGCGTTTCGAAAGTGTTTGTCTCCCAACCCACGATGACGAGTCGTGATGCTCCTTTCTGAGCGTGAATTGGGCGCAGAGCAACACCTTTGGTTGTGAGCTCTGCGTTGTTGATGAACGTTCTGTGTTGCCTTTTGCAATATCGACGAAAGGGGTGTGTTCTGAGTGGTGTTTCAGTGTTCTTAAAATCGCTTTCCTTTTTTTTATTTTTTCTCGAGACCTGTGCTTTCTATAAAACAATCTTCGCTGACGTGCAGAACTGTTTGTGATGATGGGGTACCGTATGTTGTGTAAGACAGCAGTTGCGAAAAGCAGTTTTATGGAAACAACGGTCCGGGTAAACGTTCGCTCCGCGTTTTGCGATCAGCTGTTGCGAGTCTTCTAAGAGAGCGATCACCGTCAAGTTTCTGAAATGCCTGCTTTAGAAACGCTTAGTAAGTGCGTGAATTTTTCGTTGGATGTGAACTCTGTGTCGTGGATGAAGGTTCCGTCTTGGTTTTGTCAACATTGAAGAAAGGGGTATGACCTTACTTCTGTTTCGCATGTGTGCCTTTTGAGAAAGCGGTTTGTTTCAGGAGCTTTTCTGCAATGCGTTGTGGCAATCCAGTATTGGAAACGGGAGCCCAGGAGCAATGGAGCAAGTCCTAGCTAGGACAAGTCATCAATCACGAGCATTTCCACCTACTCACCCTCCAAACGTGGAACTACCCACAGCTGTAGCCAATGATGGCCTATGGAGGTCACCATAAAACTGGGAACTCTCTTGCCTCAAAGCTGGATGGTCCTGAGTACCGCCTCCTTCAGGACGAGGTGCTGAAGCACAGGATGGCCTAGAGAGAAACTGGCCGAAGAGTAAGAAGACAGAAGTGGTCTTGCAGCATTTTCTATGGTGACTTTGCTTTTCTTCTGTTCCGTCTTCCCCCTTTAAGGTGGCCTATAGCGTTGAAACAGATGTGGGGAACAAAGCCGCCATGGATACCCCAGCCCAGGAAGAACCTAAGTTCCAGTTTAAAATCCCTAAGTTCTTGGCTAAATAAGAGATCATTTCCGTTAACCCGGCTCCCGTCTCTTGTGGTTGCGTTTTGTGGCAGCTTAAACCTCTCCTCATCTTGGGGCGCGTGTCACAGCGTCCTTTTGTATAAAGCGAACACTGTATTATCCAAGATACAATAGCACATAACTGCAGAAGTAGAAATGTTTGCAGCGATGTGGTATCGTCTCTTGGATAAGACAGCAGATATATATATACGAAAATCAGGTTTTATGGAAAAGGTGGGCCGGACGCGGGTTCATTTGGCATTTCGAGGTCAGCCATAGCACGTTTTCTAAGTGCGCAACCGACGTCAAATTTCGAAATGGTCTACATTAAGATTCGTTAATGCGCGTGTGACTTTTCGTCTAAAGGATTTTCTCCATTTAGCTTCAACGGGTGGACTACAAAGCATCACACAGGAAGCAATGCTCCAAAAAAGTATGACATTATAGATCGTTGTTTGTATTCCTCATCATGTCTTAGTAGGCTTCTAGGGGATTGTGGATGTGCTTTCTGCTTTTGGCTCCGATGTATGCGCTAAAATGTCACGTAAACTTTAAAGCCCACGGAACTCGACTACAGAAAACCATCTGAGAGGAGAGGCGCATCAGAATGGAATGCCGTTTGAGTTTCGATAAGTCGTTAAGACTATATTTTCAGGGATCATTTCTATAGTTCTTTGCTTGGAAATGCGTTTCGAAAGTGTTTGTCTCCCAACCCACGATGACGAGTCGTGATGCTCCTTTCTGAGCGTGAATTGGGTGCAGAGCAACACCTTTGGTTGTGAGCTCTGCGTTGTTGATGAACGTTCTGTGTTGCCTTTTGCAATATCGACGAAAGGGGTGTGTTCTGAGTGGTGTTTCAGTGTTCTTAAAATCGCTTTCCTTTTTTTTATTTTTTCTCGAGACCTGTGCTTTCTATAAAACAATCTTCGCTGACATGCAGAACCGTTTGTGATGATGGGGTACCGTATGTTGTGTAAGACAGCAGTTGCGAAAAGCAGTTTTATGGAAACAACGGTCCGGGTAAACGTTCGCTCCGCGTTTTGCGATCGGCTGTTGCGAGTCTTCTAAGAGAGCGATCACCGTCAAGTTTCTGAAATGCCTGCTTTAGAAACGCTTAGTAAGTGCGTGAATTTTTCGTTGGATGTGAACTCTGTGTCGTGGATGAAGGTTCCGTCTTGCTTTTGTCAACATTGAAGAAAGGGGTATGACCTTACTTCTGTTTCGCATGTGTGCCTTTTGAGAAAGCGGTTTGTTTCAGGAGCTTTTCTGCAATGCGTTGTGGCAATCCAGTATTGGAAACGGGAGCCCAGGAGCAATGGAGCAAGTCCTAGCTAGGACAAGTCATCAATCATGAGCATTTCCACCTACTCACCCTCCAAACGTGGAACTACCCACAGCTGTAGCCAATGATGGCCTATGGAGGTCACCATAAAACTGGGAACTCTCTTGCCTCAAAGCTGGATGGTCCTGAGTACCGCCTCCTTCAGGACGAGGTGCTGAAGCACAGGATGGCCTAGAGAGAAACTGGCCGAAGAGTAAGAAGACAGAAGTGGTCTTGCAGCATTTTCTATGGTGACTTTGCTTTTCTTCTGTTCCGTCTTCCCCCTTTAAGGTGGCCTATAGCGTTGAAACAGATGTGGGGAACAAAGCCGCCATGGATACCCCAGCCCAGGAAGAACCTAAGTTCCAGTTTAAAATTCCTAAGTTCTTGGCTAAATAAGAGATCATTTCCGTTAACCCGGCTCCCGTCTCTTGTGGTTGCGTTCTGTGGCAGCTTAAACCTCTCCTCATCTTGGGGCGCGTGTCACAGCGTCCTTTTGTATAAAGCGAACACTGTATTATCCAAGATACAATAGCACATAACTGCAGAAGTAGAAATGTTTGCAGCGATGTGGTATCGTCTCTTGGATAAGACAGCAGATATATATATACGAAAATCAGGTTTTATGGAAAAGGTGGGCCGGACGCGGGTTCATTTGGCATTTCGAGGTCAGCCATAGCACGTTTTCTAAGTGCGCAACCGACGTCAAATTTCGAAATGGTCTACATTAAGATTCGTTAATGCGCGTGTGACTTTTCGTCTAAAGGATTTTCTCCATTTAGCTTCAACGGGTGGACTACAAAGCATCACACAGGAAGCAATGCTCCAAAAAAGTATGACATTATAGATCGTTGTTTGTATTCCTCATCATGTCTTAGTAGGCTTCTAGGGGATTGTGGATGTGCTTTCTGCTTTTGGCTCCGATGTATGCGCTAAAATGTCACGTAAACTTTAAAGCCCACGGAACTCGACTACAGAAAACCATCTGAGAGGAGAGGCGCATCAGAATGGAATGCCGTTTGAGTTTCGATAAGTCGTTAAGACTATATTTTCAGGGATCATTTCTATAGTTCTTTGCTTGGAAATGCGTTTCGAAAGTGTTTGTCTCTCAACCCACGATGACGAGTCATGATGCTCCTTTCTGAGCGTGAATTGGGCGCAGAGCAGCACCTTTGGTTGTGAGCTCTGCGTTGTTGATGAACGTTCTGTGTTGCCTTTTGCAATATCGACGAAAGGGGTGTGTTCTGAGTGGTGTTTCAGTGTTCTTAAAATCGCTTTCCTTTTTTTTATTTTTTCTCGAGACCTGTGCTTTCTATAAAACAATCTTCGCTGACATGCAGAACCGTTTGTGATGATGGGGTACCGTATGTTGTGTAAGACAGCAGTTGCGAAAAGCAGTTTTATGGAAACAACGGTCCGGGTAAACGTTCGCTCCGCGTTTTGCGATCAGCTGTTGCGAGTCTTCTAAGAGAGCGATCACCGTCAAGTTTCTGAAATGCCTGCTTTAGAAACGCTTAGTAAGTGCGTGAATTTTTCGTTGGATGTGAACTCTGTGTCGTGGATGAAGGTTCCGTCTTGCTTTTGTCAACATTGAAGAAAGGGGTATGACCTTACTTCTGTTTCGCATGTGTGCCTTTTGAGAAAGCGGTTTGTTTCAGGAGCTTTTCTGCAATGCGTTGTGGCAATCCAGTATTGGAAACGGGAGCCCAGGAGCAATGGAGCAAGTCCTAGCTAGGACAAGTCATCAATCATGAGCATTTCCACCTACTCACCCTCCAAACGTGGAAATACCCACAGCTGTAGCCAATGATGGCCTATGGAGGTCACCATAAAACTGGGAACTCTCTTGCCTCAAAGCTGGATGGTCCTGAGTACCGCCTCCTTCAGGACGAGGTGCTGAAGCACAGGATGGCCTAGAGAGAAACTGGCCGAAGAGTAAGAAGACAGAAGTGGTCTTGCAGCATTTTCTATGGTGACTTTGCTTTTCTTCTGTTCCGTCTTCCCCCTTTAAGGTGGCCTATAGCGTTGAAACAGATGTGGGGAACAAAGCCGCCATGGATACCCCAGCCCAGGAAGAACCTAAGTTCCAGTTTAAAATCCCTAAGTTCTTGGCTAAATAAGAGATCATTTCCGTTAACCCGGCTCCCGTCTCTTGTGGTTGCGTTCTGTGGCAGCTTAAACCTCTCCTCATCTTGGGGCGCGTGTCACAGCGTCCTTTTGTATAAAGCGAACACTGTATTATCCAAGATACAATAGCACATAACTGCAGAAGTAGAAATGTTTGCAGCGATGTGGTATCGTCTCTTGGATAAGACAGCAGATATATATATACGAAAATCAGGTTTTATGGAAAAGGTGGGCCGGACGCGGGTTCATTTGGCATTTCGAGGTCAGCCATAGCACGTTTTCTAAGTGCGCAACCGACGTCAAATTTCGAAATGGTCTACATTAAGATTCGTTAATGCGCGTGTGACTTTTCGTCTAAAGGATTTTCTCCATTTAGCTTCAACGGGTGGACTACAAAGCATCACACAGGAAGCAATGCTCCAAAAAAGTATGACATTATAGATCGTTGTTTGTATTCCTCATCATGTCTTAGTAGGCTTCTAGGGGATTGTGGATGTGCTTTCTGCTTTTGGCTCCGATGTATGCGCTAAAATGTCACGTAAACTTTAAAGCCCACGGAACTCGACTACAGAAAACCATCTGAGAGGAGAGGCGCATCAGAATGGAATGCCGTTTGAGTTTCGATAAGTCGTTAAGACTATATTTTCAGGGATCATTTCTATAGTTCTTTGCTTGGAAATGCGTTTCGAAAGTGTTTGTCTCCCAACCCACGATGACGAGTCGTGATGCTCCTTTCTGAGCGTGAATTGGGCGCAGAGCAACACCTTTGGTTGTGAGCTCTGCGTTGTTGATGAACGTTCTGTGTTGCCTTTTGCAATATCGACGAAAGGGGTGTGTTCTGAGTGGTGTTTCAGTGTTCTTAAAATCGTTTTCCTTTTTTTTATTTTTTCTCGAGACCTGTGCTTTCTATAAAACAATCTTCGCTGACATGCAGAACCGTTTGTGATGATGGGGTACCGTATGTTGTGTAAGACAGCAGTTGCGAAAAGCAGTTTTATGGAAACAACGGTCCGGGTAAACGTTCGCTCCGCGTTTTGCGATCGGCTGTTGCGAGTCTTCTAAGAGAGCGATCACCGTCAAGTTTCTGAAATGCCTGCTTTAGAAACGCTTAGTAAGTGCGTGAATTTTTCGTTGGATGTGAACTCTGTGTCGTGGATGAAGGTTCCGTCTTGCTTTTGTCAACATTGAAGAAAGGGGTATGACCTTACTTCTGTTTCGCATGTGTGCCTTTTGAGAAAGCGGTTTGTTTCAGGAGCTTTTCTGCAATGCGTTGTGGCAATCCAGTATTGGAAACGGGAGCCCAGGAGCAATGGAGCAAGTCCTAGCTAGGACAAGTCATCAATCATGAGCATTTCCACCTACTCACCCTCCAAACGTGGAACTACCCACAGCTGTAGCCAATGATGGCCTATGGAGGTCACCATAAAACTGGGAACTCTCTTGCCTCAAAGCTGGATGGTCCTGAGTACCGCCTCCTTCAGGACGAGGTGCTGAAGCACAGGATGGCCTAGAGAGAAACTGGCCGAAGAGTAAGAAGACAGAAGTGGTCTTGCAGCATTTTCTATGGTGACTTTGCTTTTCTTCTGTTCCGTCTTCCCCCTTTAAGGTGGCCTATAGCGTTGAAACAGATGTGGGGAACAAAGCCGCCATGGATACCCCAGCCCAGGAAGAACCTAAGTTCCAGTTTAAAATCCCTAAGTTCTTGGCTAAATAAGAGATCATTTCCGTTAACCTGGCTCCCGTCTCTTGTGGTTGCGTTTTGTGGCAGCTTAAACCTCTCCTCATCTTGGGGCGCGTGTCACAGCGTCCTTTTGTATAAAGCGAACACTGTATTATCCAAGATACAATAGCACATAACTGCAGAAGTAGAAATGTTTGCAGCGATGTGGTATCGTCTCTTGGATAAGACAGCAGATATATATATACGAAAATCAGGTTTTATGGAAAAGGTGGGCCGGACGCGGGTTCATTTGGCATTTCGAGGTCAGCCATAGCACGTTTTCTAAGTGCGCAACCGACGTCAAATTTCGAAATGGTCTACATTAAGATTCGTTAATGCGCGTGTGACTTTTCGTCTAAAGGATTTTCTCCATTTAGCTTCAACGGGTGGACTACAAAGCATCACACAGGAAGCAATGCTCCAAAAAAGTATGACATTATAGATCGTTGTTTGTATTCCTCATCATGTCTTAGTAGGCTTCTAGGGGATTGTGGATGTGCTTTCTGCTTTTGGCTCCGATGTATGCGCTAAAATGTCACGTAAACTTTAAAGCCCACGGAACTCGACTACAGAAAACCATCTGAGAGGAGAGGCGCATCAGAATGGAATGCCGTTTGAGTTTCGATAAGTCGTTAAGACTATATTTTCAGGGATCATTTCTATAGTTCTTTGCTTGGAAATGCGTTTCGAAAGTGTTTGTCTCCCAACCCACGATGACGAGTCGTGATGCTCCTTTCTGAGCGTGAATTGGGCGCAGAGCAACACCTTTGGTTGTGAGCTCTGCGTTGTTGATGAACGTTCTGTGTTGCCTTTTGCAATATCGACGAAAGGGGTGTGTTCTGAGTGGTGTTTCAGTGTTCTTAAAATCGCTTTCCTTTTTTTTATTTTTTCTCGAGACCTGTGCTTTCTATAAAACAATCTTCGCTGACGTGCAGAACTGTTTGTGATGATGGGGTACCGTATGTTGTGTAAGACAGCAGTTGCGAAAAGCAGTTTTATGGAAACAACGGTCCGGGTAAACGTTCGCTCCGCGTTTTGCGATCAGCTGTTGCGAGTCTTCTAAGAGAGCGATCACCGTCAAGTTTCTGAAATGCCTGCTTTAGAAACGCTTAGTAAGTGCGTGAATTTTTCGTTGGATGTGAACTCTGTGTCGTGGATGAAGGTTCCGTCTTGGTTTTGTCAACATTGAAGAAAGGGGTATGACCTTACTTCTGTTTCGCATGTGTGCCTTTTGAGAAAGCGGTTTGTTTCAGGAGCTTTTCTGCAATGCGTTGTGGCAATCCAGTATTGGAAACGGGAGCCCAGGAGCAATGGAGCAAGTCCTAGCTAGGACAAGTCATCAATCACGAGCATTTCCACCTACTCACCCTCCAAACGTGGAACTACCCACAGCTGTAGCCAATGATGGCCTATGGAGGTCACCATAAAACTGGGAACTCTCTTGCCTCAAAGCTGGATGGTCCTGAGTACCGCCTCCTTCAGGACGAGGTGCTGAAGCACAGGATGGCCTAGAGAGAAACTGGCCGAAGAGTAAGAAGACAGAAGTGGTCTTGCAGCATTTTCTATGGTGACTTTGCTTTTCTTCTGTTCCGTCTTCCCCCTTTAAGGTGGCCTATAGCGTTGAAACAGATGTGGGGAACAAAGCCGCCATGGATACCCCAGCCCAGGAAGAACCTAAGTTCCAGTTTAAAATCCCTAAGTTCTTGGCTAAATAAGAGATCATTTCCGTTAACCCGGCTCCCGTCTCTTGTGGTTGCGTTTTGTGGCAGCTTAAACCTCTCCTCATCTTGGGGCGCGTGTCACAGCGTCCTTTTGTATAAAGCGAACACTGTATTATCCAAGATACAATAGCACATAACTGCAGAAGTAGAAATGTTTGCAGCGATGTGGTATCGTCTCTTGGATAAGACAGCAGATATATATATACGAAAATCAGGTTTTATGGAAAAGGTGGGCCGGACGCGGGTTCATTTGGCATTTCGAGGTCAGCCATAGCACGTTTTCTAAGTGCGCAACCGACGTCAAATTTCGAAATGGTCTACATTAAGATTCGTTAATGCGCGTGTGACTTTTCGTCTAAAGGATTTTCTCCATTTAGCTTCAACGGGTGGACTACAAAGCATCACACAGGAAGCAATGCTCCAAAAAAGTATGACATTATAGATCGTTGTTTGTATTCCTCATCATGTCTTAGTAGGCTTCTAGGGGATTGTGGATGTGCTTTTTGCTTTTGGCTCCGATGTATGCGCTAAAATGTCACGTAAACTTTAAAGCCCACGGAACTCGACTACAGAAAACCATCTGAGAGGAGAGGCGCATCAGAATGGAATGCCGTTTGAGTTTCGATAAGTCGTTAAGACTATATTTTCAGGGATCATTTCTATAGTTCTTTGCTTGGAAATGCGTTTCGAAAGTGTTTGTCTCCCAACCCACGATGACGAGTCATGATGCTCCTTTCTGAGCGTGAATTGGGCGCAGAGCAACACCTTTGGTTGTGAGCTCTGCGTTGTTGATGAACGTTCTGTGTTGCCTTTTGCAATATCGACGAAAGGGGTGTGTTCTGAGTGGTGTTTCAGTGTTCTTAAAATCGCTTTCCTTTTTTTTATTTTTTCTCGAGACCTGTGCTTTCTATAAAACAATCTTCGCTGACATGCAGAACCGTTTGTGATGATGGGGTACCGTATGTCGTGTAAGACAGCAGTTGCGAAAAGCAGTTTTATGGAAACAACGGTCCGGGTAAACGTTCGCTCCGCGTTTTGCGATCAGCTGTTGCGAGTCTTCTAAGAGAGCGATCACCGTCAAGTTTCTGAAATGCCTGCTTTAGAAACGCTTAGTAAGTGCGTGAATTTTTCGTTGGATGTGAACTCTGTGTCGTGGATGAAGGTTCCGTCTTGCTTTTGTCAACATTGAAGAAAGGGGTATGACCTTACTTCTGTTTCGCATGTGTGCCTTTTGAGAAAGCGGTTTGTTTCAGGAGCTTTTCTGCAATGCGTTGTGGCAATCCAGTATTGGAAACGGGAGCCCAGGAGCAATGGAGCAAGTCCTAGCTAGGACAAGTCATCAATCACGAGCATTTCCACCTACTCACCCTCCAAACGTGGAACTACCCACAGCTGTAGCCAATGATGGCCTATGGAGGTCACCATAAAACTGGGAACTCTCTTGCCTCAAAGCTGGATGGTCCTGAGTACCGCCTCCTTCAGGACGAGGTGCTGAAGCACAGGATGGCCTAGAGAGAAACTGGCCGAAGAGTAAGAAGACAGAAGTGGTCTTGCAGCATTTTCTATGGTGACTTTGCTTTTCTTCTGTTCCGTCTTCCCCCTTTAAGGTGGCCTATAGCGTTGAAACAGATGTGGGGAACAAAGCCGCCATGGATACCCCAGCCCAGGAAGAACCTAAGTTCCAGTTTAAAATCCCTAAGTTCTTGGCTAAATAAGAGATCATTTCCGTTAACCCGGCTCCCGTCTCTTGTGGTTGCGTTTTGTGGCAGCTTAAACCTCTCCTCATCTTGGGGCGCGTGTCACAGCGTCCTTTTGTATAAAGCGAACACTGTATTATCCAAGATACAATAGCACATAACTGCAGAAGTAGAAATGTTTGCAGCGATGTGGTATCGTCTCTTGGATAAGACAGCAGATATATATATACGAAAATCAGGTTTTATGGAAAAGGTGGGCCGGACGCGGGTTCATTTGGCATTTCGAGGTCAGCCATAGCACGTTTTCTAAGTGCGCAACCGACGTCAAATTTCGAAATGGTCTACATTAAGATTCGTTAATGCGCGTGTGACTTTTCGTCTAAAGGATTTTCTCCATTTAGCTTCAACGGGTGGACTACAAAGCATCACACAGGAAGCAATGCTCCAAAAAAGTATGACATTATAGATCGTTGTTTGTATTCCTCATCATGTCTTAGTAGGCTTCTAGGGGATTGTGGATGTGCTTTCTGCTTTTGGCTCCGATGTATGCGCTAAAATGTCACGTAAACTTTAAAGCCCACGGAACTCGACTACAGAAAACCATCTGAGAGGAGAGGCGCATCAGAATGGAATGCCGTTTGAGTTTCGATAAGTCGTTAAGACTATATTTTCAGGGATCATTTCTATAGTTCTTTGCTTGGAAATGCGTTTCGAAAGTGTTTGTCTCCCAACCCACGATGACGAGTCATGATGCTCCTTTCTGAGCGTGAATTGGGCGCAGAGCAACACCTTTGGTTGTGAGCTCTGCGTTGTTGATGAACGTTCTGTGTTGCCTTTTGCAATATCGACGAAAGGGGTGTGTTCTGAGTGGTGTTTCAGTGTTCTTAAAATCGCTTTCCTTTTTTTTATTTTTTCTCGAGACCTGTGCTTTCTATAAAACAATCTTCGCTGACATGCAGAACCGTTTGTGATGATGGGGTACCGTATGTCGTGTAAGACAGCAGTTGCGAAAAGCAGTTTTATGGAAACAACGGTCCGGGTAAACGTTCGCTCCGCGTTTTGCGATCAGCTGTTGCGAGTCTTCTAAGAGAGCGATCACCGTCAAGTTTCTGAAATGCCTGCTTTAGAAACGCTTAGTAAGTGCGTGAATTTTTCGTTGGATGTGAACTCTGTGTCGTGGATGAAGGTTCCGTCTTGCTTTTGTCAACATTGAAGAAAGGGGTATGACCTTACTTCTGTTTCGCATGTGTGCCTTTTGAGAAAGCGGTTTGTTTCAGGAGCTTTTCTGCAATGCGTTGTGGCAATCCAGTATTGGAAACGGGAGCCCAGGAGCAATGGAGCAAGTCCTAGCTAGGACAAGTCATCAATCACGAGCATTTCCACCTACTCACCCTCCAAACGTGGAACTACCCACAGCTGTAGCCAATGATGGCCTATGGAGGTCACCATAAAACTGGGAACTCTCTTGCCTCAAAGCTGGATGGTCCTGAGTACCGCCTCCTTCAGGACGAGGTGCTGAAGCACAGGATGGCCTAGAGAGAAACTGGCCGAAGAGTAAGAAGACAGAAGTGGTCTTGCAGCATTTTCTATGGTGACTTTGCTTTTCTTCTGTTCCGTCTTCCCCCTTTAAGGTGGCCTATAGCGTTGAAACAGATGTGGGGAACAAAGCCGCCATGGATACCCCAGCCCAGGAAGAACCTAAGTTCCAGTTTAAAATCCCTAAGTTCTTGGCTAAATAAGAGATCATTTCCGTTAACCCGGCTCCCGTCTCTTGTGGTTGCGTTTTGTGGCAGCTTAAACCTCTCCTCATCTTGGGGCGCGTGTCACAGCGTCCTTTTGTATAAAGCGAACACTGTATTATCCAAGATACAATAGCACATAACTGCAGAAGTAGAAATGTTTGCAGCGATGTGGTATCGTCTCTTGGATAAGACAGCAGATATATATATACGAAAATCAGGTTTTATGGAAAAGGTGGGCCGGACGCGGGTTCATTTGGCATTTCGAGGTCAGCCATAGCACGTTTTCTAAGTGCGCAACCGACGTCAAATTTCGAAATGGTCTACATTAAGATTCGTTAATGCGCGTGTGACTTTTCGTCTAAAGGATTTTCTCCATTTAGCTTCAACGGGTGGACTACAAAGCATCACACAGGAAGCAATGCTCCAAAAAAGTATGACATTATAGATCGTTGTTTGTATTCCTCATCATGTCTTAGTAGGCTTCTAGGGGATTGTGGATGTGCTTTCTGCTTTTGGCTCCGATGTATGCGCTAAAATGTCACGTAAACTTTAAAGCCCACGGAACTCGACTACAGAAAACCATCTGAGAGGAGAGGCGCATCAGAATGGAATGCCGTTTGAGTTTCGATAAGTCGTTAAGACTATATTTTCAGGGATCATTTCTATAGTTCTTTGCTTGGAAATGCGTTTCGAAAGTGTTTGTCTCTCAACCCACGATGACGAGTCATGATGCTCCTTTCTGAGCGTGAATTGGGCGCAGAGCAGCACCTTTGGTTGTGAGCTCTGCGTTGTTGATGAACGTTCTGTGTTGCCTTTTGCAATATCGACGAAAGGGGTGTGTTCTGAGTGGTGTTTCAGTGTTCTTAAAATCGCTTTCCTTTTTTTTATTTTTTCTCGAGACCTGTGCTTTCTATAAAACAATCTTCGCTGACATGCAGAACCGTTTGTGATGATGGGGTACCGTATGTTGTGTAAGACAGCAGTTGCGAAAAGCAGTTTTATGGAAACAACGGTCCGGGTAAACGTTCGCTCCGCGTTTTGCGATCAGCTGTTGCGAGTCTTCTAAGAGAGCGATCACCGTCAAGTTTCTGAAATGCCTGCTTTAGAAACGCTTAGTAAGTGCGTGAATTTTTCGTTGGATGTGAACTCTGTGTCGTGGATGAAGGTTCCGTCTTGCTTTTGTCAACATTGAAGAAAGGGGTATGACCTTACTTCTGTTTCGCATGTGTGCCTTTTGAGAAAGCGGTTTGTTTCAGGAGCTTTTCTGCAATGCGTTGTGGCAATCCAGTATTGGAAACGGGAGCCCAGGAGCAATGGAGCAAGTCCTAGCTAGGACAAGTCATCAATCACGAGCATTTCCACCTACTCACCCTCCAAACGTGGAACTACCCACAGCTGTAGCCAATGATGGCCTATGGAGGTCACCATAAAACTGGGAACTCTCTTGCCTCAAAGCTGGATGGTCCTGAGTACCGCCTCCTTCAGGACGAGGTGCTGAAGCACAGGATGGCCTAGAGAGAAACTGGCCGAAGAGTAAGAAGACAGAAGTGGTCTTGCAGCATTTTCTATGGTGACTTTGCTTTTCTTCTGTTCCGTCTTCCCCCTTTAAGGTGGCCTATAGCGTTGAAACAGATGTGGGGAACAAAGCCGCCATGGATACCCCAGCCCAGGAAGAACCTAAGTTCCAGTTTAAAATCCCTAAGTTCTTGGCTAAATAAGAGATCATTTCCGTTAACCCGGCTCCCGTCTCTTGTGGTTGCGTTTTGTGGCAGCTTAAACCTCTCCTCATCTTGGGGCGCGTGTCACAGCGTCCTTTTGTATAAAGCGAACACTGTATTATCCAAGATACAATAGCACATAACTGCAGAAGTAGAAATGTTTGCAGCGATGTGGTATCGTCTCTTGGATAAGACAGCAGATATATATATACGAAAATCAGGTTTTATGGAAAAGGTGGGCCGGACGCGGGTTCATTTGGCATTTCGAGGTCAGCCATAGCACGTTTTCTAAGTGCGCAACCGACGTCAAATTTCGAAATGGTCTACATTAAGATTCGTTAATGCGCGTGTGACTTTTCGTCTAAAGGATTTTCTCCATTTAGCTTCAACGGGTGGACTACAAAGCATCACACAGGAAGCAATGCTCCAAAAAAGTATGACATTATAGATCGTTGTTTGTATTCCTCATCATGTCTTAGTAGGCTTCTAGGGGATTGTGGATGTGCTTTCTGCTTTTGGCTCCGATGTATGCGCTAAAATGTCACGTAAACTTTAAAGCCCACGGAACTCGACTACAGAAAACCATCTGAGAGGAGAGGCGCATCAGAATGGAATGCCGTTTGAGTTTCGATAAGTCGTTAAGACTATATTTTCAGGGATCATTTCTATAGTTCTTTGCTTGGAAATGCGTTTCGAAAACGTTTGTCTCCCAACCCACGATGACGAGTCATGATGCTCCTTTCTGAGCGTGAATTGGGCGCAGAGCAACACCTTTGGTTGTGAGCTCTGCGTTGTTGATGAACGTTCTGTGTTGCCTTTTGCAATATCGACGAAACGGGTGTGTTCTGAGTGGTGTTTCAGTGTTCTTAAAATCGCTTTCCTTTTTTTTATTTTTTCTCGAGACCTGTGCTTTCTATAAAACAATCTTCGCTGACATGCAGAACCGTTTGTGATGATGGGGTACCGTATGTCGTGTAAGACAGCAGTTGCGAAAAGCAGTTTTATGGAAACAACGGTCCGGGTAAACGTTCGCTCCGCGTTTTGCGATCAGCTGTTGCGAGTCTTCTAAGAGAGCGATCACCGTCAAGTTTCTGAAATGCCTGCTTTAGAAACGCTTAGTAAGTGCGTGAATTTTTCGTTGGATGTGAACTCTGTGTCGTGGATGAAGGTTCCGTCTTGCTTTTGTCAACATTGAAGAAAGGGGTATGACCTTACTTCTGTTTCGCATGTGTGCCTTTTGAGAAAGCGGTTTGTTTCAGGAGCTTTTCTGCAATGCGTTGTGGCAATCCAGTATTGGAAACGGGAGCCCAGGAGCAATGGAGCAAGTCCTAGCTAGGACAAGTCATCAATCATGAGCATTTCCACCTACTCACCCTCCAAACGTGGAACTACCCACAGCTGTAGCCAATGATGGCCTATGGAGGTCACCATAAAACTGGGAACTCTCTTGCCTCAAAGCTGGATGGTCCTGAGTACCGCCTCCTTCAGGACGAGGTGCTGAAGCACAGGATGGCCTAGAGAGAAACTGGCCGAAGAGTAAGAAGACAGAAGTGGTCTTGCAGCATTTTCTATGGTGACTTTGCTTTTCTTCTGTTCCGTCTTCCCCCTTTAAGGTGGCCTATAGCGTTGAAACAGATGTGGGGAACAAAGCCGCCATGGATACCCCAGCCCAGGAAGAACCTAAGTTCCAGTTTAAAATTCCTAAGTTCTTGGCTAAATAAGAGATCATTTCCGTTAACCCGGCTCCCGTCTCTTGTGGTTGCGTTCTGTGGCAGCTTAAACCTCTCCTCATCTTGGGGCGCGTGTCACAGCGTCCTTTTGTATAAAGCGAACACTGTATTATCCAAGATACAATAGCACATAACTGCAGAAGTAGAAATGTTTGCAGCGATGTGGTATCGTCTCTTGGATAAGACAGCAGATATATATATACGAAAATCAGGTTTTATGGAAAAGGTGGGCCGGACGCGGGTTCATTTGGCATTTCGAGGTCAGCCATAGCACGTTTTCTAAGTGCGCAACCGACGTCAAATTTCGAAATGGTCTACATTAAGATTCGTTAATGCGCGTGTGACTTTTCGTCTAAAGGATTTTCTCCATTTAGCTTCAACGGGTGGACTACAAAGCATCACACAGGAAGCAATGCTCCAAAAAAGTATGACATTATAGATCGTTGTTTGTATTCCTCATCATGTCTTAGTAGGCTTCTAGGGGATTGTGGATGTGCTTTCTGCTTTTGGCTCCGATGTATGCGCTAAAATGTCACGTAAACTTTAAAGCCCACGGAACTCGACTACAGAAAACCATCTGAGAGGAGAGGCGCATCAGAATGGAATGCCGTTTGAGTTTCGATAAGTCGTTAAGACTATATTTTCAGGGATCATTTCTATAGTTCTTTGCTTGGAAATGCGTTTCGAAAGTGTTTGTCTCCCAACCCACGATGACGAGTCATGATGCTCCTTTCTGAGCGTGAATTGGGCGCAGAGCAACACCTTTGGTTGTGAGCTCTGCGTTGTTGATGAACGTTCTGTGTTGCCTTTTGCAATATCGACGAAAGGCGTGTGTTCTGAGTGGTGTTTCAGTGTTCTTAAAATCGCTTTCCTTTTTTTTATTTTTTCTCGAGACCTGTGCTTTCTATAAAACAATCTTCGCTGACATGCAGAACCGTTTGTGATGATGGGGTACCGTATGTTGTGTAAGACAGCAGTTGCGAAAAGCAGTTTTATGGAAACAACGGTCCGGGTAAACGTTCGCTCCGCGTTTTGCGATCGGCTGTTGCGAGTCTTCTAAGAGAGCGATCACCGTCAAGTTTCTGAAATGCCTGCTTTAGAAACGCTTAGTAAGTGCGTGAATTTTTCGTTGGATGTGAACTCTGTGTCGTGGATGAAGGTTCCGTCTTGCTTTTGTCAACATTGAAGAAAGGGGTATGACCTTACTTCTGTTTCGCATGTGTGCCTTTTGAGAAAGCGGTTTGTTTCAGGAGCTTTTCTGCAATGCGTTGTGGCAATCCAGTATTGGAAACGGGAGCCCAGGAGCAATGGAGCAAGTCCTAGCTAGGACAAGTCATCAATCATGAGCATTTCCACCTACTCACCCTCCAAACGTGGAACTACCCACAGCTGTAGCCAATGATGGCCTATGGAGGTCACCATAAAACTGGGAACTCTCTTGCCTCAAAGCTGGATGGTCCTGAGTACCGCCTCCCTCAGGACGAGGTGCTGAAGCACAGGATGGCCTAGAGAGAAACTGGCCGAAGAGTAAGAAGACAGAAGTGGTCTTGCAGCATTTTCTATGGTGACTTTGCTTTTCTTCTGTTCCGTCTTCCCCCTTTAAGGTGGCCTATAGCGTTGAAACAGATGTGGGGAACAAAGCCGCCATGGATACCCCAGCCCAGGAAGAACCTAAGTTCCAGTTTAAAATTCCTAAGTTCTTGGCTAAATAAGAGATCATTTCCGTTAACCCGGCTCCCGTCTCTTGTGGTTGCGTTTTGTGGCAGCTTAAACCTCTCCTCATCTTGGGGCGCGTGTCACAGCGTCCTTTTGTATAAAGCTAACACTGTATTATCCAAGATACAATAGCACATAACTGCAGAAGTAGAAATGTTTGCAGCGATGTGGTATCGTCTCTTGGATAAGACAGCAGATATATATATACGAAAATCAGGTTTTATGGAAAAGGTGGGCCGGACGCGGGTTCATTTGGCATTTCGAGGTCAGCCATAGCACGTTTTCTAAGTGCGCAACCGACGTCAAATTTCGAAATGGTCTACATTAAGATTCGTTAATGCGCGTGTGACTTTTCGTCTAAAGGATTTTCTCCATTTAGCTTCAACGGGTGGACTACAAAGCATCACACAGGAAGCAATGCTCCAAAAAAGTATGACATTATAGATCGTTGTTTGTATTCCTCATCATGTCTTAGTAGGCTTCTAGGGGATTGTGGATGTGCTTTCTGCTTTTGGCTCCGATGTATGCGCTAAAATGTCACGTAAACTTTAAAGCCCACGGAACTCGACTACAGAAAACCATCTGAGAGGAGAGGCGCATCAGAATGGAATGCCGTTTGAGTTTCGATAAGTCGTTAAGACTATATTTTCAGGGATCATTTCTATAGTTCTTTGCTTGGAAATGCGTTTCGAAAGTGTTTGTCTCCCAACCCACGATGACGAGTCATGATGCTCCTTTCTGAGCGTGAATTGGGCGCAGAGCAACACCTTTGGTTGTGAGCTCTGCGTTGTTGATGAACGTTCTGTGTTGCCTTTTGCAATATCGACGAAAGGGGTGTGTTCTGAGTGGTGTTTCAGTGTTCTTAAAATCGCTTTCCTTTTTTTTATTTTTTCTCGAGACCTGTGCTTTCTATAAAACAATCTTCGCTGACATGCAGAACCGTTTGTGATGATGGGGTACCGTATGTCGTGTAAGACAGCAGTTGCGAAAAGCAGTTTTATGGAAACAACGGTCCGGGTAAACGTTCGCTCCGCGTTTTGCGATCAGCTGTTGCGAGTCTTCTAAGAGAGCGATCACCGTCAAGTTTCTGAAATGCCTGCTTTAGAAACGCTTAGTAAGTGCGTGAATTTTTCGTTGGATGTGAACTCTGTGTCGTGGATGAAGGTTCCGTCTTGCTTTTGTCAACATTGAAGAAAGGGGTATGACCTTACTTCTGTTTCGCATGTGTGCCTTTTGAGAAAGCGGTTTGTTTCAGGAGCTTTTCTGCAATGCGTTGTGGCAATCCAGTATTGGAAACGGGAGCCCAGGAGCAATGGAGCAAGTCCTAGCTAGGACAAGTCATCAATCATGAGCATTTCCACCTACTCACCCTCCAAACGTGGAACTACCCACAGCTGTAGCCAATGATGGCCTATGGAGGTCACCATAAAACTGGGAACTCTCTTGCCTCAAAGCTGGATGGTCCTGAGTACCGCCTCCTTCAGGACGAGGTGCTGAAGCACAGGATGGCCTAGAGAGAAACTGGCCGAAGAGTAAGAAGACAGAAGTGGTCTTGCAGCATTTTCTATGGTGACTTTGCTTTTCTTCTGTTCCGTCTTCCCCCTTTAAGGTGGCCTATAGCGTTGAAACAGATGTGGGGAACAAAGCCGCCATGGATACCCCAGCCCAGGAAGAACCTAAGTTCCAGTTTAAAATTCCTAAGTTCTTGGCTAAATAAGAGATCATTTCCGTTAACCCGGCTCCCGTCTCTTGTGGTTGCGTTTTGTGGCAGCTTAAACCTCTCCTCATCTTGGGGCGCGTGTCACAGCGTCCTTTTGTATAAAGCGAACACTGTATTATCCAAGATACAATAGCACATAACTGCAGAAGTAGAAATGTTTGCAGCGATGTGGTATCGTCTCTTGGATAAGACAGCAGATATATATATACGAAAATCAGGTTTTATGGAAAAGGTGGGCCGGACGCGGGTTCATTTGGCATTTCGAGGTCAGCCATAGCACGTTTTCTAAGTGCGCAACCGACGTCAAATTTCGAAATGGTCTACATTAAGATTCGTTAATGCGCGTGTGACTTTTCGTCTAAAGGATTTTCTCCATTTAGCTTCAACGGGTGGACTACAAAGCATCACACAGGAAGCAATGCTCCAAAAAAGTATGACATTATAGATCGTTGTTTGTATTCCTCATCATGTCTTAGTAGGCTTCTAGGGGATTGTGGATGTGCTTTCTGCTTTTGGCTCCGATGTATGCGCTAAAATGTCACGTAAACTTTAAAGCCCACGGAACTCGACTACAGAAAACCATCTGAGAGGAGAGGCGCATCAGAATGGAATGCCGTTTGAGTTTCGATAAGTCGTTAAGACTATATTTTCAGGGATCATTTCTATAGTTCTTTGCTTGGAAATGCGTTTTGAAAGTGTTTGTCTCCCAACCCACGATGACGAGTCATGATGCTCCTTTCTGAGCGTGAATTGGGCGCAGAGCAACACCTTTGGTTGTGAGCTCTGCGTTGTTGATGAACGTTCTGTGTTGCCTTTTGCAATATCGACGAAAGGGGTGTGTTCTGAGTGGTGTTTCAGTGTTCTTAAAATCGCTTTCCTTTTTTTTATTTTTTCTCGAGACCTGTGCTTTCTATAAAACAATCTTCGCTGACATGCAGAACCGTTTGTGATGATGGGGTACCGTATGTCGTGTAAGACAGCAGTTGCGAAAAGCAGTTTTATGGAAACAACGGTCCGGGTAAACGTTCGCTCCGCGTTTTGCGATCAGCTGTTGCGAGTCTTCTAAGAGAGCGATCACCGTCAAGTTTCTGAAATGCCTGCTTTAGAAACGCTTAGTAAGTGCGTGAATTTTTCGTTGGATGTGAACTCTGTGTCGTGGATGAAGGTTCCGTCTTGCTTTTGTCAACATTGAAGAAAGGGGTATGACCTTACTTCTGTTTCGCATGTGTGCCTTTTGAGAAAGCGGTTTGTTTCAGGAGCTTTTCTGCAATGCGTTGTGGCAATCCAGTATTGGAAACGGGAGCCCAGGAGCAATGGAGCAAGTCCTAGCTAGGACAAGTCATCAATCATGAGCATTTCCACCTACTCACCCTCCAAACGTGGAACTACCCACAGCTGTAGCCAATGATGGCCTATGGAGGTCACCATAAAACTGGGAACTCTCTTGCCTCAAAGCTGGATGGTCCTGAGTACCGCCTCCTTCAGGACGAGGTGCTGAAGCACAGGATGGCCTAGAGAGAAACTGGCCGAAGAGTAAGAAGACAGAAGTGGTCTTGCAGCATTTTCTATGGTGACTTTGCTTTTCTTCTGTTCCGTCTTCCCCCTTTAAGGTGGCCTATAGCGTTGAAACAGATGTGGGGAACAAAGCCGCCATGGATACCCCAGCCCAGGAAGAACCTAAGTTCCAGTTTAAAATCCCTAAGTTCTTGGCTAAATAAGAGATCATTTCCGTTAACCCGGCTCCCGTCTCTTGTGGTTGCGTTTTGTGGCAGCTTAAACCTCTCCTCATCTTGGGGCGCGTGTCACAGCGTCCTTTTGTATAAAGCGAACACTGTATTATCCAAGATACAATAGCACATAACTGCAGAAGTAGAAATGTTTGCAGCGATGTGGTATCGTCTCTTGGATAAGACAGCAGATATATATATACGAAAATCAGGTTTTATGGAAAAGGTGGGCCGGACGCGGGTTCATTTGGCATTTCGAGGTCAGCCATAGCACGTTTTCTAAGTGCGCAACCGACGTCAAATTTCGAAATGGTCTACATTAAGATTCGTTAATGCGCGTGTGACTTTTCGTCTAAAGGATTTTCTCCATTTAGCTTCAACGGGTGGACTACAAAGCATCACACAGGAAGCAATGCTCCAAAAAAGTATGACATTATAGATCGTTGTTTGTATTCCTCATCATGTCTTAGTAGGCTTCTAGGGGATTGTGGATGTGCTTTCTGCTTTTGGCTCCGATGTATGCGCTAAAATGTCACGTAAACTTTAAAGCCCACGGAACTCGACTACAGAAAACCATCTGAGAGGAGAGGCGCATCAGAATGGAATGCCGTTTGAGTTTCGATAAGTCGTTAAGACTATATTTTCAGGGATCATTTCTATAGTTCTTTGCTTGGAAATGCGTTTCGAAAGTGTTTGTCTCTCAACCCACGATGACGAGTCATGATGCTCCTTTCTGAGCGTGAATTGGGCGCAGAGCAGCACCTTTGGTTGTGAGCTCTGCGTTGTTGATGAACGTTCTGTGTTGCCTTTTGCAATATCGACGAAAGGGGTGTGTTCTGAGTGGTGTTTCAGTGTTCTTAAAATCGCTTTCCATTTTTTTATTTTTTCTCGAGACCTGTGCTTTCTATAAAACAATCTTCGCTGACATGCAGAACCGTTTGTGATGATGGGGTACCGTATGTTGTGTAAGACAGCAGTTGCGAAAAGCAGTTTTATGGAAACAACGGTCCGGGTAAACGTTCGCTCCGCGTTTTGCGATCAGCTGTTGCGAGTCTTCTAAGAGAGCGATCACCGTCAAGTTTCTGAAATGCCTGCTTTAGAAACGCTTAGTAAGTGCGTGAATTTTTCGTTGGATGTGAACTCTGTGTCGTGGATGAAGGTTCCGTCTTGCTTTTGTCAACATTGAAGAAAGGGGTATGACCTTACTTCTGTTTCGCATGTGTGCCTTTTGAGAAAGCGGTTTGTTTCAGGAGCTTTTCTGCAATGCGTTGTGGCAATCCAGTATTGGAAACGGGAGCCCAGGAGCAATGGAGCAAGTCCTAGCTAGGACAAGTCATCAATCATGAGCATTTCCACCTACTCACCCTCCAAACGTGGAACTACCCACAGCTGTAGCCAATGATGGCCTATGGAGGTCACCATAAAACTGGGAACTCTCTTGCCTCAAAGCTGGATGGTCCTGAGTACCGCCTCCTTCAGGACGAGGTGCTGAAGCACAGGATGGCCTAGAGAGAAACTGGCCGAAGAGTAAGAAGACAGAAGTGGTCTTGCAGCATTTTCTATGGTGACTTTGCTTTTCTTCTGTTCCGTCTTCCCCCTTTAAGGTGGCCTATAGCGTTGAAACAGATGTGGGGAACAAAGCCGCCATGGATACCCCAGCCCAGGAAGAACCTAAGTTCCAGTTTAAAATCCCTAAGTTCTTGGCTAAATAAGAGATCATTTCCGTTAACCCGGCTCCCGTCTCTTGTGGTTGCGTTTTGTGGCAGCTTAAACCTCTCCTCATCTTGGGGCGCGTGTCACAGCGTCCTTTTGTATAAAGCGAACACTGTATTATCCAAGATACAATAGCACATAACTGCAGAAGTAGAAATGTTTGCAGCGATGTGGTATCGTCTCTTGGATAAGACAGCAGATATATATATACGAAAATCAGGTTTTATGGAAAAGGTGGGCCGGACGCGGGTTCATTTGGCATTTCGAGGTCAGCCATAGCACGTTTTCTAAGTGCGCAACCGACGTCAAATTTCGAAATGGTCTACATTAAGATTCGTTAATGCGCGTGTGACTTTTCGTCTAAAGGATTTTCTCCATTTAGCTTCAACGGGTGGACTACAAAGCATCACACAGGAAGCAATGCTCCAAAAAAGTATGACATTATAGATCGTTGTTTGTATTCCTCATCATGTCTTAGTAGGCTTCTAGGGGATTGTGGATGTGCTTTCTGCTTTTGGCTCCGATGTATGCGCTAAAATGTCACGTAAACTTTAAAGCCCACGGAACTCGACTACAGAAAACCATCTGAGAGGAGAGGCGCATCAGAATGGAATGCCGTTTGAGTTTCGATAAGTCGTTAAGACTATATTTTCAGGGATCATTTCTATAGTTCTTTGCTTGGAAATGCGTTTCGAAAGTGTTTGTCTCCCAACCCACGATGACGAGTCATGATGCTCCTTTCTGAGCGTGAATTGGGCGCAGAGCAACACCTTTGGTTGTGAGCTCTGCGTTGTTGATGAACGTTCTGTGTTGCCTTTTGCAATATCGACGAAAGGGGTGTGTTCTGAGTGGTGTTTCAGTGTTCTTAAAATCGCTTTCCTTTTTTTTATTTTTTCTCGAGACCTGTGCTTTCTATAAAACAATCTTCGCTGACATGCAGAACCGTTTGTGATGATGGGGTACCGTATGTCGTGTAAGACAGCAGTTGCGAAAAGCAGTTTTATGGAAACAACGGTCCGGGTAAACGTTCGCTCCGCGTTTTGCGATCAGCTGTTGCGAGTCTTCTAAGAGAGCGATCACCGTCAAGTTTCTGAAATGCCTGCTTTAGAAACGCTTAGTAAGTGCGTGAATTTTTCGTTGGATGTGAACTCTGTGTCGTGGATGAAGGTTCCGTCTTGCTTTTGTCAACATTGAAGAAAGGGGTATGACCTTACTTCTGTTTCGCATGTGTGCCTTTTGAGAAAGCGGTTTGTTTCAGGAGCTTTTCTGCAATGCGTTGTGGCAATCCAGTATTGGAAACGGGAGCCCAGGAGCAATGGAGCAAGTCCTAGCTAGGACAAGTCATCAATCATGAGCATTTCCACCTACTCACCCTCCAAACGTGGAACTACCCACAGCTGTAGCCAATGATGGCCTATGGAGGTCACCATAAAACTGGGAACTCTCTTGCCTCAAAGCTGGATGGTCCTGAGTACCGCCTCCTTCAGGACGAGGTGCTGAAGCACAGGATGGCCTAGAGAGAAACTGGCCGAAGAGTAAGAAGACAGAAGTGGTCTTGCAGCATTTTCTATGGTGACTTTGCTTTTCTTCTGTTCCGTCTTCCCCCTTTAAGGTGGCCTATAGCGTTGAAACAGATGTGGGGAACAAAGCCGCCATGGATACCCCAGCCCAGGAAGAACCTAAGTTCCAGTTTAAAATTCCTAAGTTCTTGGCTAAATAAGAGATCATTTCCGTTAACCCGGCTCCCGTCTCTTGTGGTTGCGTTTTGTGGCAGCTTAAACCTCTCCTCATCTTGGGGCGCGTGTCACAGCGTCCTTTTGTATAAAGCGAACACTGTATTATCCAAGATACAATAGCACATAACTGCAGAAGTAGAAATGTTTGCAGCGATGTGGTATCGTCTCTTGGATAAGACAGCAGATATATATATACGAAAATCAGGTTTTATGGAAAAGGTGGGCCGGACGCGGGTTCATTTGGCATTTCGAGGTCAGCCATAGCACGTTTTCTAAGTGCGCAACCGACGTCAAATTTCGAAATGGTCTACATTAAGATTCGTTAATGCGCGTGTGACTTTTCGTCTAAAGGATTTTCTCCATTTAGCTTCAACGGGTGGACTACAAAGCATCACACAGGAAGCAATGCTCCAAAAAAGTATGACATTATAGATCGTTGTTTGTATTCCTCATCATGTCTTAGTAGGCTTCTAGGGGATTGTGGATGTGCTTTCTGCTTTTGGCTCCGATGTATGCGCTAAAATGTCACGTAAACTTTAAAGCCCACGGAACTCGACTACAGAAAACCATCTGAGAGGAGAGGCGCATCAGAATGGAATGCCGTTTGAGTTTCGATAAGTTGTTAAGACTATATTTTCAGGGATCATTTCTATAGTTCTTTGCTTGGAAATGCGTTTTGAAAGTGTTTGTCTCCCAACCCACGATGACGAGTCATGATGCTCCTTTCTGAGCGTGAATTGGGCGCAGAGCAACACCTTTGGTTGTGAGCTCTGCGTTGTTGATGAACGTTCTGTGTTGCCTTTTGCAATATCGACGAAAGGGGTGTGTTCTGAGTGGTGTTTCAGTGTTCTTAAAATCGCTTTCCTTTTTTTTATTTTTTCTCGAGACCTGTGCTTTCTATAAAACAATCTTCGCTGACATGCAGAACCGTTTGTGATGATGGGGTACCGTATGTCGTGTAAGACAGCAGTTGCGAAAAGCAGTTTTATGGAAACAACGGTCCGGGTAAACGTTCGCTCCGCGTTTTGCGATCAGCTGTTGCGAGTCTTCTAAGAGAGCGATCACCGTCAAGTTTCTGAAATGCCTGCTTTAGAAACGCTTAGTAAGTGCGTGAATTTTTCGTTGGATGTGAACTCTGTGTCGTGGATGAAGGTTCCGTCTTGCTTTTGTCAACATTGAAGAAAGGGGTATGACCTTACTTCTGTTTCGCATGTGTGCCTTTTGAGAAAGCGGTTTGTTTCAGGAGCTTTTCTGCAATGCGTTGTGGCAATCCAGTATTGGAAACGGGAGCCCAGGAGCAATGGAGCAAGTCCTAGCTAGGACAAGTCATCAATCATGAGCATTTCCACCTACTCACCCTCCAAACGTGGAACTACCCACAGCTGTAGCCAATGATGGCCTATGGAGGTCACCATAAAACTGGGAACTCTCTTGCCTCAAAGCTGGATGGTCCTGAGTACCGCCTCCTTCAGGACGAGGTGCTGAAGCACAGGATGGCCTAGAGAGAAACTGGCCGAAGAGTAAGAAGACAGAAGTGGTCTTGCAGCATTTTCTATGGTGACTTTGCTTTTCTTCTGTTCCGTCTTCCCCCTTTAAGGTGGCCTATAGCGTTGAAACAGATGTGGGGAACAAAGCCGCCATGGATACCCCAGCCCAGGAAGAACCTAAGTTCCAGTTTAAAATCCCTAAGTTCTTGGCTAAATAAGAGATCATTTCCGTTAACCCGGCTCCCGTCTCTTGTGGTTGCGTTTTGTGGCAGCTTAAACCTCTCCTCATCTTGGGGCGCGTGTCACAGCGTCCTTTTGTATAAAGCGAACACTGTATTATCCAAGATACAATAGCACATAACTGCAGAAGTAGAAATGTTTGCAGCGATGTGGTATCGTCTCTTGGATAAGACAGCAGATATATATATACGAAAATCAGGTTTTATGGAAAAGGTGGGCCGGACGCGGGTTCATTTGGCATTTCGAGGTCAGCCATAGCACGTTTTCTAAGTGCGCAACCGACGTCAAATTTCGAAATGGTCTACATTAAGATTCGTTAATGCGCGTGTGACTTTTCGTCTAAAGGATTTTCTCCATTTAGCTTCAACGGGTGGACTACAAAGCATCACACAGGAAGCAATGCTCCAAAAAAGTATGACATTATAGATCGTTGTTTGTATTCCTCATCATGTCTTAGTAGGCTTCTAGGGGATTGTGGATGTGCTTTCTGCTTTTGGCTCCGATGTATGCGCTAAAATGTCACGTAAACTTTAAAGCCCACGGAACTCGACTACAGAAAACCATCTGAGAGGAGAGGCGCATCAGAATGGAATGCCGTTTGAGTTTCGATAAGTCGTTAAGACTATATTTTCAGGGATCATTTCTATAGTTCTTTGCTTGGAAATGCGTTTCGAAAGTGTTTGTCTCTCAACCCACGATGACGAGTCATGATGCTCCTTTCTGAGCGTGAATTGGGCGCAGAGCAGCACCTTTGGTTGTGAGCTCTGCGTTGTTGATGAACGTTCTGTGTTGCCTTTTGCAATATCGACGAAAGGGGTGTGTTCTGAGTGGTGTTTCAGTGTTCTTAAAATCGCTTTCCATTTTTTTATTTTTTCTCGAGACCTGTGCTTTCTATAAAACAATCTTCGCTGACATGCAGAACCGTTTGTGATGATGGGGTACCGTATGTTGTGTAAGACAGCAGTTGCGAAAAGCAGTTTTATGGAAACAACGGTCCGGGTAAACGTTCGCTCCGCGTTTTGCGATCAGCTGTTGCGAGTCTTCTAAGAGAGCGATCACCGTCAAGTTTCTGAAATGCCTGCTTTAGAAACGCTTAGTAAGTGCGTGAATTTTTCGTTGGATGTGAACTCTGTGTCGTGGATGAAGGTTCCGTCTTGCTTTTGTCAACATTGAAGAAAGGGGTATGACCTTACTTCTGTTTCGCATGTGTGCCTTTTGAGAAAGCGGTTTGTTTCAGGAGCTTTTCTGCAATGCGTTGTGGCAATCCAGTATTGGAAACGGGAGCCCAGGAGCAATGGAGCAAGTCCTAGCTAGGACAAGTCATCAATCATGAGCATTTCCACCTACTCACCCTCCAAACGTGGAACTACCCACAGCTGTAGCCAATGATGGCCTATGGAGGTCACCATAAAACTGGGAACTCTCTTGCCTCAAAGCTGGATGGTCCTGAGTACCGCCTCCTTCAGGACGAGGTGCTGAAGCACAGGATGGCCTAGAGAGAAACTGGCCGAAGAGTAAGAAGACAGAAGTGGTCTTGCAGCATTTTCTATGGTGACTTTGCTTTTCTTCTGTTCCGTCTTCCCCCTTTAAGGTGGCCTATAGCGTTGAAACAGATGTGGGGAACAAAGCCGCCATGGATACCCCAGCCCAGGAAGAACCTAAGTTCCAGTTTAAAATCCCTAAGTTCTTGGCTAAATAAGAGATCATTTCCGTTAACCCGGCTCCCGTCTCTTGTGGTTGCGTTTTGTGGCAGCTTAAACCTCTCCTCATCTTGGGGCGCGTGTCACAGCGTCCTTTTGTATAAAGCGAACACTGTATTATCCAAGATACAATAGCACATAACTGCAGAAGTAGAAATGTTTGCAGCGATGTGGTATCGTCTCTTGGATAAGACAGCAGATATATATATACGAAAATCAGGTTTTATGGAAAAGGTGGGCCGGACGCGGGTTCATTTGGCATTTCGAGGTCAGCCATAGCACGTTTTCTAAGTGCGCAACCGACGTCAAATTTCGAAATGGTCTACATTAAGATTCGTTAATGCGCGTGTGACTTTTCGTCTAAAGGATTTTCTCCATTTAGCTTCAACGGGTGGACTACAAAGCATCACACAGGAAGCAATGCTCCAAAAAAGTATGACATTATAGATCGTTGTTTGTATTCCTCATCATGTCTTAGTAGGCTTCTAGGGGATTGTGGATGTGCTTTCTGCTTTTGGCTCCGATGTATGCGCTAAAATGTCACGTAAACTTTAAAGCCCACGGAACTCGACTACAGAAAACCATCTGAGAGGAGAGGCGCATCAGAATGGAATGCCGTTTGAGTTTCGATAAGTCGTTAAGACTATATTTTCAGGGATCATTTCTATAGTTCTTTGCTTGGAAATGCGTTTCGAAAGTGTTTGTCTCTCAACCCACGATGACGAGTCATGATGCTCCTTTCTGAGCGTGAATTGGGCGCAGAGCAGCACCTTTGGTTGTGAGCTCTGCGTTGTTGATGAACGTTCTGTGTTGCCTTTTGCAATATCGACGAAAGGGGTGTGTTCTGAGTGGTGTTTCAGTGTTCTTAAAATCGCTTTCCTTTTTTTTATTTTTTCTCGAGACCTGTGCTTTCTATAAAACAATCTTCGCTGACATGCAGAACCGTTTGTGATGATGGGGTACCGTATGTTGTGTAAGACAGCAGTTGCGAAAAGCAGTTTTATGGAAACAACGGTCCGGGTAAACGTTCGCTCCGCGTTTTGCGATCAGCTGTTGCGAGTCTTCTAAGAGAGCGATCACCGTCAAGTTTCTGAAATGCCTGCTTTAGAAACGCTTAGTAAGTGCGTGAATTTTTCGTTGGATGTGAACTCTGTGTCGTGGATGAAGGTTCCGTCTTGCTTTTGTCAACATTGAAGAAAGGGGTATGACCTTACTTCTGTTTCGCATGTGTGCCTTTTGAGAAAGCGGTTTGTTTCAGGAGCTTTTCTGCAATGCGTTGTGGCAATCCAGTATTGGAAACGGGAGCCCAGGAGCAATGGAGCAAGTCCTAGCTAGGACAAGTCATCAATCATGAGCATTTCCACCTACTCACCCTCCAAACGTGGAACTACCCACAGCTGTAGCCAATGATGGCCTATGGAGGTCACCATAAAACTGGGAACTCTCTTGCCTCAAAGCTGGATGGTCCTGAGTACCGCCTCCTTCAGGACGAGGTGCTGAAGCACAGGATGGCCTAGAGAGAAACTGGCCGAAGAGTAAGAAGACAGAAGTGGTCTTGCAGCATTTTCTATGGTGACTTTGCTTTTCTTCTGTTCCGTCTTCCCCCTTTAAGGTGGCCTATAGCGTTGAAACAGATGTGGGGAACAAAGCCGCCATGGATACCCCAGCCCAGGAAGAACCTAAGTTCCAGTTTAAAATCCCTAAGTTCTTGGCTAAATAAGAGATCATTTCCGTTAACCCGGCTCCCGTCTCTTGTGGTTGCGTTTTGTGGCAGCTTAAACCTCTCCTCATCTTGGGGCGCGTGTCACAGCGTCCTTTTGTATAAAGCGAACACTGTATTATCCAAGATACAATAGCACATAACTGCAGAAGTAGAAATGTTTGCAGCGATGTGGTATCGTCTCTTGGATAAGACAGCAGATATATATATACGAAAATCAGGTTTTATGGAAAAGGTGGGCCGGACGCGGGTTCATTTGGCATTTCGAGGTCAGCCATAGCACGTTTTCTAAGTGCGCAACCGACGTCAAATTTCGAAATGGTCTACATTAAGATTCGTTAATGCGCGTGTGACTTTTCGTCTAAAGGATTTTCTCCATTTAGCTTCAACGGGTGGACTACAAAGCATCACACAGGAAGCAATGCTCCAAAAAAGTATGACATTATAGATCGTTGTTTGTATTCCTCATCATGTCTTAGTAGGCTTCTAGGGGATTGTGGATGTGCTTTCTGCTTTTGGCTCCGATGTATGCGCTAAAATGTCACGTAAACTTTAAAGCCCACGGAACTCGACTACAGAAAACCATCTGAGAGGAGAGGCGCATCAGAATGGAATGCCGTTTGAGTTTCGATAAGTCGTTAAGACTATATTTTCAGGGATCATTTCTATAGTTCTTTGCTTGGAAATGCGTTTCGAAAGTGTTTGTCTCCCAACCCACGATGACGAGTCATGATGCTCCTTTCTGAGCGTGAATTGGGCGCAGAGCAACACCTTTGGTTGTGAGCTCTGCGTTGTTGATGAACGTTCTGTGTTGCCTTTTGCAATATCGACGAAAGGCGTGTGTTCTGAGTGGTGTTTCAGTGTTCTTAAAATTGCTTTCCTTTTTTTTATTTTTTCTCGAGACCTGTGCTTTCTATAAAACAATCTTCGCTGACATGCAGAACCGTTTGTGATGATGGGGTACCGTATGTTGTGTAAGACAGCAGTTGCGAAAAGCAGTTTTATGGAAACAACGGTCCGGGTAAACGTTCGCTCCGCGTTTTGCGATCAGCTGTTGCGAGTCTTCTAAGAGAGCGATCACCGTCAAGTTTCTGAAATGCCTGCTTTAGAAACGCTTAGTAAGTGCGTGAATTTTTCGTTGGATGTGAACTCTGTGTCGTGGATGAAGGTTCCGTCTTGCTTTTGTCAACATTGAAGAAAGGGGTATGACCTTACTTCTGTTTCGCATGTGTGCCTTTTGAGAAAGCGGTTTGTTTCAGGAGCTTTTCTGCAATGCGTTGTGGCAATCCAGTATTGGAAACGGGAGCCCAGGAGCAATGGAGCAAGTCCTAGCTAGGACAAGTCATCAATCATGAGCATTTCCACCTACTCACCCTCCAAACGTGGAACTACCCACAGCTGTAGCCAATGATGGCCTATGGAGGTCACCATAAAACTGGGAGCTCTCTTGCCTCAAAGCTGGATGGTCCTGAGTACCGCCTCCCTCAGGACGAGGTGCTGAAGCACAGGATGGCCTAGAGAGAAACTGGCCGAAGAGTAAGAAGACAGAAGTGGTCTTGCAGCATTTTCTATGGTGACTTTGCTTTTCTTCTGTTCCGTCTTCCCCCTTTAAGGTGGCCTATAGCGTTGAAACAGATGTGGGGAACAAAGCCGCCATGGATACCCCAGCCCAGGAAGAACCTAAGTTCCAGTTTAAAATTCCTAAGTTCTTGGCTAAATAAGAGATCATTTCCGTTAACCCGGCTCCCGTCTCTTGTGGTTGCGTTTTGTGGCAGCTTAAACCTCTCCTCATCTTGGGGCGCGTGTCACAGCGTCCTTTTGTATAAAGCGAACACTGTATTATCCAAGATACAATAGCACATAACTGCAGAAGTAGAAATGTTTGCAGCGATGTGGTATCGTCTCTTGGATAAGACAGCAGATATATATATACGAAAATCAGGTTTTATGGAAAAGGTGGGCCGGACGCGGGTTCATTTGGCATTTCGAGGTCAGCCATAGCACGTTTTCTAAGTGCGCAACCGACGTCAAATTTCGAAATGGTCTACATTAAGATTCGTTAATGCGCGTGTGACTTTTCGTCTAAAGGATTTTCTCCATTTAGCTTCAACGGGTGGACTACAAAGCATCACACAGGAAGCAATGCTCCAAAAAAGTATGACATTATAGATCGTTGTTTGTATTCCTCATCATGTCTTAGTAGGCTTCTAGGGGATTGTGGATGTGCTTTCTGCTTTTGGCTCCGATGTATGCGCTAAAATGTCACGTAAACTTTAAAGCCCACGGAACTCGACTACAGAAAACCATCTGAGAGGAGAGGCGCATCAGAATGGAATGCCGTTTGAGTTTCGATAAGTCGTTAAGACTATATTTTCAGGGATCATTTCTATAGTTCTTTGCTTGGAAATGCGTTTCGAAAGTGTTTGTCTCCCAACCCACGATGACGAGTCATGATGCTCCTTTCTGAGCGTGAATTGGGCGCAGAGCAACACCTTTGGTTGTGAGCTCTGCGTTGTTGATGAACGTTCTGTGTTGCCTTTTGCAATATCGACGAAAGGGGTGTGTTCTGAGTGGTGTTTCAGTGTTCTTAAAATCGCTTTCCTTTTTTTTTATTTTTTCTCGAGACCTGTGCTTTCTATAAAACAATCTTCGCTGACATGCAGAACCGTTTGTGATGATGGGGTACCGTATGTCGTGTAAGACAGCAGTTGCGAAAAGCAGTTTTATGGAAACAACGGTCCGGGTAAACGTTCGCTCCGCGTTTTGCGATCAGCTGTTGCGAGTCTTCTAAGAGAGCGATCACCGTCAAGTTTCTGAAATGCCTGCTTTAGAAACGCTTAGTAAGTGCGTGAATTTTTCGTTGGATGTGAACTCTGTGTCGTGGATGAAGGTTCCGTCTTGCTTTTGTCAACATTGAAGAAAGGGGTATGACCTTACTTCTGTTTCGCATGTGTGCCTTTTGAGAAAGCGGTTTGTTTCAGGAGCTTTTCTGCAATGCGTTGTGGCAATCCAGTATTGGAAACGGGAGCCCAGGAGCAATGGAGCAAGTCCTAGCTAGGACAAGTCATCAATCATGAGCATTTCCACCTACTCACCCTCCAAACGTGGAACTACCCACAGCTGTAGCCAATGATGGCCTATGGAGGTCACCATAAAACTGGGAACTCTCTTGCCTCAAAGCTGGATGGTCCTGAGTACCGCCTCCTTCAGGACGAGGTGCTGAAGCACAGGATGGCCTAGAGAGAAACTGGCCGAAGAGTAAGAAGACAGAAGTGGTCTTGCAGCATTTTCTATGGTGACTTTGCTTTTCTTCTGTTCCGTCTTCCCCCTTTAAGGTGGCCTATAGCGTTGAAACAGATGTGGGGAACAAAGCCGCCATGGATACCCCAGCCCAGGAAGAACCTAAGTTCCAGTTTAAAATTCCTAAGTTCTTGGCTAAATAAGAGATCATTTCCGTTAACCCGGCTCCCGTCTCTTGTGGTTGCGTTTTGTGGCAGCTTAAACCTCTCCTCATCTTGGGGCGCGTCACAGCGTCCTTTTGTATAAAGCGAACACTGTATTATCCAAGATACAATAGCACATAACTGCAGAAGTAGAAATGTTTGCAGCGATGTGGTATCGTCTCTTGGATAAGACAGCAGATATATATATACGAAAATCAGGTTTTATGGAAAAGGTGGGCCGGACGCGGGTTCATTTGGCATTTCGAGGTCAGCCATAGCACGTTTTCTAAGTGCGCAACCGACGTCAAATTTCGAAATGGTCTACATTAAGATTCGTTAATGCGCGTGTGACTTTTCGTCTAAAGGATTTTCTCCATTTAGCTTCAACGGGTGGACTACAAAGCATCACACAGGAAGCAATGCTCCAAAAAAGTATGACATTATAGATCGTTGTTTGTATTCCTCATCATGTCTTAGTAGGCTTCTAGGGGATTGTGGATGTGCTTTCTGCTTTTGGCTCCGATGTATGCGCTAAAATGTCACGTAAACTTTAAAGCCCACGGAACTCGACTACAGAAAACCATCTGAGAGGAGAGGCGCATCAGAATGGAATGCCGTTTGAGTTTCGATAAGTCGTTAAGACTATATTTTCAGGGATCATTTCTATAGTTCTTTGCTTGGAAATGCGTTTCGAAAGTGTTTGTCTCCCAACCCACGATGACGAGTCATGATGCTCCTTTCTGAGCGTGACTTGGGCGCAGAGCAACACCTTTGGTTGTGAGCTCTGCGTTGTTGATGAACGTTCTGTGTTGCCTTTTGCAATATCAAAGAAAGGGGTGTGTTCTGAGTGGTGTTTCAGTGTTCTTAAAATCGCTTTCCTTTTTTTTATTTTTTCTCGAGACCTGTGCTTTCTATAAAACAATCTTCGCTGACATGCAGAACCGTTTGTGATGATGGGGTACCGTATGTTGTGTAAGACAGCAGTTGCGAAAAGCAGTTTTATGGAAACAACGGTCCGGGTAAACGTTCGCTCCGCGTTTTGCGATCAGCTGTTGCGAGTCTTCTAAGAGAGCGATCACCGTCAAGTTTCTGAAATGCCTGCTTTAGAAACGCTTAGTAAGTGCGTGAATTTTTCGTTGGATGTGAACTCTGTGTCGTGGATGAAGGTTCCGTCTTGCTTTTGTCAACATTGAAGAAAGGGGTATGACCTTACTTCTGTTTCGCATGTGTGCCTTTTGAGAAAGCGGTTTGTTTCAGGAGCTTTTCTGCAATGCGTTGTGGCAATCCAGTATTGAAAACGGGAGCCCAGGAGCAATGGAGCAAGTCCTAGCTAGGACAAGTCATCAATCATGAGCATTTCCACCTACTCACCCTCCAAACGTGGAACTACCCACAGCTGTAGCCAATGATGGCCTATGGAGGTCACCATAAAACTGGGAACTCTCTTGCCTCAAAGCTGGATGGTCCTGAGTACCGCCTCCTTCAGGACGAGGTGCTGAAGCACAGGATGGCCTAGAGAGAAACTGGCCGAAGAGTAAGAAGACAGAAGTGGTCTTGCAGCATTTTCTATGGTGACTTTGCTTTTCTTCTGTTCCGTCTTCCCCCTTTAAGGTGGCCTATAGTGTTGAAACAGATGTGGGGAACAAAGCCGCCATGGATACCCCAGCCCAGGAAGAACCTAAGTTCCAGTTTAAAATTCCTAAGTTCTTGGCTAAATAAGAGATCATTTCCGTTAACCCGGCTCCCGTCTCTTGTGGTTGCGTTTTGTGGCAGCTTAAACCTCTCCTCATCTTGGGGCGCGTGTCACAGCGTCCTTTTGTATAAAGCGAACACTGTATTATCCAAGATACAATAGCACATAACTGCAGAAGTAGAAATGTTTGCAGCGATGTGGTATCGTCTCTTGGATAAGACAGCAGATATATATATACGAAAATCAGGTTTTATGGAAAAGGTGGGCCGGACGCGGGTTCATTTGGCATTTCGAGGTCAGCCATAGCACGTTTTCTAAGTGCGCAACCGACGTCAAATTTCGAAATGGTCTACATTAAGATTCGTTAATACGCGTGTGACTTTTCTTCTAAAGGATTTTCTCCATTTAGCTTCAACGGGTGGACTACAAAGCATCACACAGGAAGCAATGCTCCAAAAAAGTATGACATTATAGATCATGTTACATAGTAGGCCTATAAGGCTCACATCTTGCAAACACGTGGCATCGGCCAGAGGCAAAGTACACAATCGAACTCCAACATGTTTCATAGGAGGCCTAAAAAGGCCTACAACGTGCAAACACGTGGCATTGGCCAGTGGCAATGCAACACACACCAAACTGTGCCAACATGCAATCTGAAAGGAGGCCTAAAAGGGCCTACAACTCCAGCCACACGTGGCGCCAGCTAGTGGCATAAAGGGGACCAAGCTCAAAGGGGACCAGTTCTAAACCCAACAAAAAGTTGTGGGTAACTAGGTAAACACAACCTGAGCTAATTCTACACATTCCAACAGGCAATGTACCAAGACACATAATTACAGGGTACAATGAAATGCTAACATGGTCTAAGGGAGGCCTAGAAGGCCTACAACCTCAAACGGACACAAGCATAAACCTGTGGCAGTGCTAAACTACGTGAGCAAAACTCATGATCATATACCAGCAACGCTTGTAAAAACAAGCTGCAAACTAGAAGGAGGCTAATTCCAATGGAGCCTACAACTCCTACAGTTATATGCAATATAGCTGTTGTGGCAATGATCAATTAGCGGGAGCTAACAGTGACCAAACTGAAAGTAAGACTCTCTACACTCAACCTGAGTGTGCAATCCAAAAGGTGATGCACTCAGTGAAACACACAAACCCTAACCGGGGAGTACAATAGTCACCACGCTTCTAAATAGAGGCTAACACAAGCCTACTATTATGAGAACAAGTGCTAACCTGTGGCAGCACTAGAGTAAAGCTCACATACACGTAGGGCAACAGCTAGAACTCAAAGCAAAAAGAATGCTTTGTAAATACATGCCATCCTAAAGAGGATAAATGCTCTCACCAAACAGAATTATAGATCTGTACTGAACCCTAGAGGACGGAAGCTAAAAAGCTAGCACCGTAACTCAAACTTGAATGTAAATTCAAGGGGCACAGGGGAAAGACAAATTCATAACATGAATAAAGTTCTAGATAGTGGGGTCTAGCATACACTGCATACACTTATCTACGCAAAGATAAGGGCCTACCACCTGAGAAAACAGCACCAGGGAGGCTAATAACAGCCTGCTACCTTAGCTGTTTACCTCAGCCATTGCACCTACATAAACAAGGGGAAATGGGCATACGACCTAACAACTCCCTCAGGAGGAGGCCAGAACTAGGAACTATACAACCTAACAAGGGATAGTAATAGAAAGGGTGGTTTATAACAACACCTAAACCTAGTCCTAGCCTGGTCCGCTAAGCCTGGACCTCTGGCCCTGTCTCTGAGCCTCAGCTCGAGACGGACCAGCCTCCTGGCTGTCTACATGCTCAGAAAAAACTATACAGGAAAAACAAGGTTGTCATATTTTAAAACATAAAATATAGACCCAGCTTACCTTCCTGCGGCTCGAAGACCGAAGATTCCTCATTCTCCTTTTTCTCTACATGAAAGGATGGAATCTAGAGTTCTTTTAAGCCTAAAAGATCCTCTCATTGTCAAACCGAAAAAGTGGGCCGTCAGAAAAATAATCACTATGGGCCCAGCCATCAGTCTGACCATAAGAAGCATCTGAGCATGATATATGTTTATAAAATATATATACATGTATACATAAATATATATATATATATATATATATATATATATATAGGAGGCGGAAGAAGAAGAGGAGAGGGTAGATGTAATCGCCCTTGCAGCTGGGGGATTGATTACAAACGCTGCAGTGTTTACAATCGATCATCCATCTCAATCTCGCTTCTTCCCCCTCCCGTCTGTCTGGACCCAGATACAAATCTGAACGGCTAGGGTTTTTTCATGCCCTCCCGATCTCAAACATGGAGATCAGGAAGAAATTGAAAGCTTACGGGGGCTGCAGAGCTATGGACAGAAAGGGACCGCTCGTTGAGCCGTCCGCGTGTGGCTCCTTTCTTAACGCGCCACAGCAGCTGCAAAAGGCAATACAGAACATTCATCAACAACGCAGAGCTCACAATTAAAGGTGTTGCTCTGCGCCCAATTCATGCTCAGAAAGGAGCATCATGACTCGTCATCGTGGGTTGGGAGACAAACACTTTTGAAACGCATTTCCAAGCAAAGAATTATAGAAATGATCCCTGAAAATATAGTCTTAACGACTTATCGAAACTCAAACAGCATTCCATTCTGATGTGCCTCTCCTCTCAAATGGTTTTCTGTAGTCGAGTTCTGTGGGCTTTAAAGTTTACGTGACATTTTAGCGCATACATCGGAGCCAAAAGCAGAAAGCACATCCACAATCTCCTAGAAGCCTACTAAGACATGATGAGGAATACAAACAACGATCTATAATGTCATACTTTTTTGGAGCATTGCTTCCTGTGTGATGCTTTGTAGTCCACCCGTTGAAGCTAAATGGAGAAAATCCTTTAGACGAAAAGTCACACGCGCATTAACGAATCTTAATGTAGACCATTTCGAAATTTGACGTCGGTTGCGCACTTAGAAAATGTGCTATGGCTGACCTCGAAATGCCAAATGAACCCGCGTCCGGCCCACTTTTTCCATAAAACCTGATTTTCGTATATATATCTGCTGTCTTATCCAAGAGACGATACCACATCGCTGCAAACATTTCTACTTTTGCAGTTATGTGGTATTGTATCTTGGATAATACAGTGTTCGCTTTATACAAAAGGACGCTGTGACACGCGCCCCAAGATGAGGAGAGGTTTAAGCTGCCACAAAACGCAACCACAAGAGACGGGAGCCGGGTTAACAGAAATGATCTCTTATTTAGCCAAGAACTTAGGAATTTTAAACTGGAACTTAGGTTCTTCCTGGGCTGGGGTATCCATGGTGGCTTTGTTCCCCACATCTGTTTCAACGCTATAGGCCACCTTAAAGGGGGAAGATGGAACAGAAGAAAAGCAAAGTCACCATAGAAAATGTTGCAAGACCACTTCTGTCTTCTTACTCTTCGGCCAGTTTCTCTCTAGGCCATCCTGTGCTTCAGCACCTCGTCCTGAAGGAGGCAGTACTCAGGACCATCCAGCTTTGAGGCAAGAGAGTTCCCAGTTTTATGGTGACCTCCATAGGCCATCATTGGCTACAGCTGTGGGTAGTTCCACGTTTGGAGGGTGAGTAGGTGGAAATGCTCATGATTGATGACTTGTCCTAGCTAGGACTTGCTCCATTGCTCCTGGGCTCCCGTTTCCAATACTGGATTGCCACAGCGCATTGCAGAAGAGCTCCTAAAACAAACCGCTTTCTCAAAAGGCACATATGTGAAACAGAAGTAAGGTCATACCCCTTTCTTCAATGTTGACAAAAGCAAGACGGAACCTTCATCAACGACACAGAGTTCACATCCAACGAAAAATTCACACACTTACTAAGCATTTCTAAAGTAGGCATTTCAGAAACTTGACGGTGATCGCTCTCTTAGAAGACTTGCAACAGCTGATCGCAAAACGCGGAGCGAACATACGGTACCCCATCATCACAAACATTTCTGCACTTCAGCAAAGTTTGTTTTATAGAAAGTACAGGTCTCTAGAAAAAAAAGGAAAGCGATTTTAACATTATTCCAACTAATTATGACCCACTAGTAAAGAAAGTCATTGACTCACTCGAGAGATGGAATGCATTGCCAATTTCTATTACTGGACGTATAAATATTATAAAGATGTCAATTTTACCAAACTTTTTATACCTCTTTCAGTCAATCCCACTTCCGCTTCCGGACACCTTTTTTGCTATTCTAAAGAAAACATTCACAAGATTTATATGGAATAACAAATGTCCTCGGTTATGTCTGTCCTTACTCTATTTGCCATATGAATGGGGAGGGCTTAAGGTACCAAATATAAAACTTTACTATTGGGCAGCTCAATTATGTTCTGCTATGTACTACTTCATGGATACGGACCCTCCAGCAGGGATAGATATAGAAAAAAATGGAACAACAATTCAATTACAGATATATCTTTACTCTTCTTCAATTAAAACGCTCAAAAAAACTACGCATAATCCTTTTCTTAGGAATACCATCTCTGTATGGTATGAAGCTCACAATTTTTTAGATGAAGCAATTACATTGTCAGGTTTGTCACCAATCTGGGGTAATACAAATTTTGTACCTGGGAGAAGTGATAAGGGATTTGAAAATTGGATGTATAAGGGAATAAGCCAAGTAAAAGATTTATACGAGGAAGGTATAATGTTGTCATCCCAAGAACTGATGAGAAAATATGATATTCCTCAGAAACATTTTTTTTTTAATTTTTACAAATAAGAAGTTTTATTCATTCTGAAATTAAAACATATTCAGAACCCCCTTTGTCAATTATAGAAAAACACACTTTAAAACATTTAAGGTATAAAGGCAATCTGTCATTCTTTTATAATATACTCTTAGAGTGATCAAAAGAGAGTTCATTATCTTATTTAACAGCTTGGAAGAATGATCTTCAGGAAGATATTTCTAAAGAAGAATGGACAGAATCTTGTTTATTTGCACAAAACAGTGTAAATACTAGGTGTAAATTGCTGCAATATAAATGGCTTCTCCGTACCTATATTACCCCAGTCAAATGACATAAATTTAATCCAAATATTCCAGACAGTTGTTTAAGATGCAAAGAAGAAATTGGTACCCTTTATCACTGTATATGGGAGTGCAATGAGATTCAAGGATTCTGGAAGGAGATTGTTCTTATGATTGGTAAATTGACTGAAGAAAATGTCCCTCTTGCTCCCAAATTTTGTCTATTTCATATATATCCAGTAAATTTGGAGGTGAATGCATGGAAGCGCAAATTAATTCATTTTAGTTTGCTTCAGGCCAAGTGTGTTATTGCTTTAAAATGGAAGGAGACCCAAGGACCCTCCCCTAATCAATAGTTTAAAGAAATGACTAACAACCTTGCCTTGGAAAAACTGACATATGTAGTTAAAGGGAAACTAAAAGACTTTTATACAATTTTGACTCCCTTTCTACAATACTGCAACCAAGTGGATCAGATAACCTGTGATGATTGAACTACCCACCTCTTTTCTCTTTTGTAATGGACATGTCCAATATATAATGCAGTTCTTGTTTTCCAGCAAAACAACCAGTAACTGGTAAAATAGCAAAGCTAAACTACATAATGAAAGGCTGTGTCAAGTCAAGTCAAGTCACCTTTATTTATATAGCTCTTTTTACAATGCAGATTGTGTCAAAGCAGCTTTACATTGATAACTGGTATATAATTTTGGCTGCACAGCAGCTCTTAAAGAATAGTGTCAATGTCGGCAGATCAAAGCACTGTTGAATATCAAATGTCAAGTGACAAACCAGGCTTAGTCGGGGGGGCCAGTTCTCCTCTGGCGAACAGTGCTTTTTTACGATTCAGGTTGCTATCTTATGTCCGATAGGATCGCAACATTCAAAGTATTTATTCCAGTTCAGTCCAGCTGAGGATCGTATTCATCACACCGGTATGGAAGGTTTGTTGAGGAGCTGTGCCACTGGCTGTCGTGTCGATGAGGCCTTCACAATGGATGATCTAGTTGACTCAATCTCTGCTGATACTTCAGGGCTGCGTTGTGGTCGTGTCAAGGCGCCGGTCCTCGGTCTCACCTGGATACGGCCCGGATCTGGTTGACTACGGTAAACCTCGGGATAAACAGAAAGACTAATAAAAATATATCTAAACTACGACATATGCTCTCAATGAAAAATGCAGAACAGTTAGTTCATGCGTTCATGACCTCAAGGCTAGATTACTGTAACGCTCTACTGGGTGGTTGTTCCGCTCACCTGATAAATAAACTACAGCTCGTACAAAATGCAGCAGCTAGAGTTCTTACTAGAACTAGGAAGTATGACCATATTAGCCCAGTTCTGTCAACACTGCATTGGCTTCCTGTTAAACATCGTATAGATTTTAAAATCTTGCTAATTACTTACAAAGCACTAAATGGTTTAGCTCCCCAGTACCTGAGCGAGCTCTTAAAGCATTATAGTCCTTCACGTCTATTGCGATCTCAGGATTCAGGCCAGCTGATAATACCTAGAATATCAAAATCAACCGCAGGTGGTAGATCCTTCTCCTATCTGGCACCTAAACTCTGGAACAATCTTCCAAGCATTGTTCGGGAGGCAGACACACTCTGTCAGTTTAAATCTAGACTAAAAACGCATCTCTTTAACCTGGCATACACATAACACATTATCAATTTATATTTTCAAATCCGTTAAAGGATTATTAGGCTGCATAAATTAGGTCAGCCGGAACCGGGAACACTTCCTATAACACCAGATGTACTCGTTACATCAGAAGAAGAATGGCATCTACGCTAATATTAGTCTTTCTGTTTATCCCGAGGTTTACCGTAGTCAACCAGATCCGGGCCGTATCCAGGTGAGACCGAGGACCGGCGCCTTGACGCGACCACAACGCAGCCCTGAAGTATCAGCAGAGATTGAGTCAACTAGATCATCCATTGTGAAGGCCTCATCGACACAACAGCCAGTGGCACAGCTCCTCAACAAACCGTCCATACCGGTGTGATGAATACGATCCTCAACTGGACTGAACTGGAATAAATACTTTGAATGTTGCGATCCTATCAGACATAAGATAGCAACCTGAATCGTAACAAAGCACTGTTCGCCAGAGGAGAACTGGCCCCCCCGACTAAGCCTGGTTTCTCCCAAGGTTTTTTTCTCCATTTTAACACAGAAGTCTATTTGCCACCTGTTTGCCATCTGATGTCACCTGTTGGAGTTTGGGTTCCTTGCCGCTGTCACCTTTGGCTTGCTTAGTTGGGGACACTTGACATTTGATATTCAACAGTGCTTTGATCTGCCGACATTGACACTATTCTTTAAGAGCTGCTGTGCAGCTAAAATTATATACCAGTTATCAATGTTAAGCTGCTTTGACACAATCTGCATTGTAAAAAGCGCTATATAAATAAAGGTGACTTGACTTGACTAATATTAGCGTAGATGCCATTTTTCTTCTGATGTAACGAGTACATCTGGTGTTATAGGAAGTGTTCCCGGTTCCGGCTGACCTAATCTATGCAGCCTAATAATCCTTTAACGGATTTGAAAATATAAATTGATAATGTGTTATGTGTATGCCAGGTTAAAGAGATGCGTTTTTAGTCTAGATTTAAACTGACAGAGTGTGTCTGCTTCCCGAACAATGCTAGGAAGATTGTTCCAGAGTTTAGGTGCCAGATAGGAGAAGGATCTACCACCTGCGGTTGATTTTGATATTCTAGGTATTATCAGCTGGCCTGAATTCTGAGATCGCAATAGACGTGAAGGACTATAATGCTTTAAGAGCTCGCTCAGGTACTGGGAAGCTAAACCATTTAGTGCTTTGTAAGTAATTAGCAAGATTTTAAAATCTATACGATGTTTAACAGGAAGCCAATGCAGTGTTGACAGAACTGGGCTAATATGGTCATACTTCCTAGTTCTAGTAAGAACTCTAGCTGCTGCATTTTGTACGAGCTGTAGTTTATTTATCAGGCGAGCGGAACAACCACCCAGTAGAGCGTTACAACCACCCAGTAGAGCGTTACAGTAATCTAGCCTTGAGGTCATGAACGCATGAACTAACTGTTCTGCATTTTTCATTGAGAGCATATGTCGTAGTTTAGATATATTTTTAAGATGGAAGAATGCGGTTTTACAGATGCTAGTAACATGGCCTTCAAATGAAAGATTGGTATCAAAGAGTACACCCAGGTTCCTAACTGACGACGAAGACTTAACAGAGCAGCCATCAAATGTTAGACAGTGTTCTAGGTTACTACGTGAAGAAGTTTTTGGTCCAAAAATTACAATCTCTGTTTTTTTCTGAATTTAGAACTGGTCATCCAATTTTTTTATATCAGCTATGCATTCTGTTAATGCATTCATTCTGTGGAATGTGATGTATCTATAAATGTATTTTACTTATTTTATTTTCTGTTTTAGTTTTGTCCTAGGTTTCCTGTTGTTGTTTTCTTTTTCTCCCCCTTTATTATTTATTTATTTATTTTACTCTTTTATTGTTCAAACAAATGCCAATATATATGTTTTTTGAAAAAAAAATAAAAAATACATTGTGTTCAGAAGCTTAAATAAATACAAAATACTGACAAACAAATCAACTCTGAACATCACAAAACAAGCTACTGTCACAACAAAACAACAGCAAAATAACAGCAAACAGGAACAATCAGTGAAAATTACAGCTGCATAATTTATTCATGCTGCAATGTGTAGCGCCTCCTTCAGGTCACCAAGATACCTGGGTGTCCATTCAGCCGCAGTGAGTTAAACAAGAGGAAACATGGACCAGTATCTCTAGGTTCATAAGGAGCAGTACTGAGAGATTGAAAGAACAGACAGCCAACAAAGGTAAATTCAAATTATGTTTAAAAAAAAAATTAATATCAAGGAAAATAATAAATGAAATGAATTAACAATTTGTTTCTCTTTCAGGTAAAAGCAGAAACACTGGAAAAGATGATCAATAAAATAATGAAATTACTGATTGACAATAAATGCAAAGGAAAACAAAAATAAAGTGGGCTCTGGGTTTTTTTCTTCTTATTAGGATGATCTGTTATTTATCCTCCTTTAATCTCTTTTTGTTTAGGACTTAATTCCTTTTTAAATCCTTTTGAAATCAAGACTGGTATATTATTTTTAGTTTAATTGCTAGTTTAATTTTTTTTTTTTTTTTTTTTTTTTTTTTACCTATTTATCTTTTAGTGTTCTAATTATTTATTTGAATTGGTTTTAGATTTTGTAATCACTCTGGGTTACAAATGCATGATGGAAGTCATGGATGAATTTTGATTGGCTCTCATCATGCACTGCAACATAAAGCACTTTGTTTGTCATCATTGTTGATGTTCATATGCTGATTCTTGATGCCTCTGTTTATTTTTTTTTTAACTTCAGATTATAAAAACACTGTTGAATCTTAAGCTGAAAAAATAATAAAACCTTTATGTATCTGCAGTTAACAATGCTGAAGGAAACCAATAAATCAGGCAATGCATGACGATAGTGTCGTCATCAAAGCACAAGCATCATGCTATGTGCAGCATTTACTAAAAGCATTTTAAGCTTGAGTTGATCGTAGAACAATTGCAACAAACGGACACATGCGATCAACTCATGCTTACGATGCTTTTGGGAAATGCAGCCCAGATCATAGTTTCTCTGGCCATAACAAATGTGCATTACAAAAACAAAATTGGAACAGCCAGAAAAAAACTAATATTAAAAAATAAAGGGTCAAGAGCCCAACTAAAGCAAACACTTACCACCATCATGGTGACTAAAACAAAACTTTCATTTAAACATTAATATCTAAACTTCTGTTAATTCTCAAAAAGAGGTTTTGTATATGTATGACAGAAATAAAGTCAAACTGGTTAGTAACAAGTGCAATAAGTGGAAGTCAGTTGTAGTTGTTGTGTCTCTTTTTTCTGTTCTTGCTGTTTCTCTTTCCTTCAATGATTTTGCTTTTTAACATCAGGTGTCTTCAATAATGGTCAATCATCACTTAATCATCACTTAATTATCTCATTAACTTTATCAACTTCTTCAGTGTTACTTTTGACACCCTGTAGTGTGGACACATATGTACACTGAGGGTTTTAATTTAACACTGGGGATTTTGCTGTGTAGGAATACATTCTCTAAAAACATTCTAAAAAATTTTAGTGATAACATTGTTAAAACATTATCCTGCAACACTGTTATAAAATTTTTAACAGAAAGCTTCCCATTGGGTATTGAATGTGGATTCAAATGTTGCTCAGTAAAAAACCCAACCTTTGTTTGACGTCAAGTTCCAATATCATTAAAAAACCCTCCAAAAACAGCATTACCAGCTTCACTTATAATAAACCAGGGGTGCGTTTCCCAAAACCAACTATGGTCTCAAGTTTCGTTGCTACCAATTGAGTTCATTGTCAAACAAGCTTTTTTTCTTTTTTAATCTTTATTAAATAAAAAAATAGTGTCATAAATAGTATCAGGCAACACAGATAAAAATTATGCCTATATCTCAGTTCAAAGTTGTTGTTTTTTTTTTTTTGTATCTTATCACAGTAACTTTTGATTCACAAAAGTGTGCACTGTATGACAAGAAGGAATTCAAATAAGAGATCAACCACAAGCTGGAACCAGACATGTTTCAGTTTCATATATGAATATACAAACACTGTCCCCAAATGTTTTGGATCTCTTTTTAAAAGAGGCAATAACAAACACTTCCATTTGCTCTTGATGGCTTTTGGAGATGACGTTTTTTTTAGCTATGCTACAGTCATCCAGGAGTGACTTTGGACACTTAGGAGTGACTCCTTTTCACTCTTATACTTCTGGTATAGTGAGACATTCTGATAGAGTCTGATTGAGGAATATGCTGATGAATTTGCTGATAGCAGAGCCATTTCCAGCTGTGCCAGCCTTTCTATATCAAACAGTGAGCAAAATTTTTTTCTATGCTGTGAAGCAAGCTCAATCAAGAGGGGACTACTCTCTTTTGCATATTAAGCGGTCACTCCAACAAACCACAAAAGAAAATTAAAAAAAATGAAACTTGCTCTTTAGCAAAAACAGCTCTTTTACTTCTCTTTCAGTAGTATAAATTTGCATATTGAGTTATATATTTTGAAATGATAATTCATGTACTGGAGCTTTACCAAAGAACACATAGAAAACCTCATAGCAGAAAACAAAATTACACAAAATTACAGGGTACATAAAATTAATGATAAAAATTATTTCACCATAATTCTGTTCACCCTTCACATTCAATGGCCTGCTTCCAAGACAAATACACACTACAAAATCGGAATGTCTCACACCGGGATTGTGAGATTGGTCCACAATCAATAGGTTGCATGGATTAGAGTTATACACTAAAAGTTACCAAATGAGAGCATTAATAAATAAAATGCTACTTCATATATCACATTCAACTGTGAGATAAGCTCAAATTATCAATATACATTTAAAAAGGATAGAAAAGCATATAATTGAAGTTTTGTAACATGTTACTCATGTAGGAGCTCCTGAAGACGAATGGATGATTTAAATATCTCCGGAACCTCAGAGTCCAGTTTGCAGATGACTTTATAAATGGCCTTCTTCCATGATGGATCCACATCTCTACAGGCCACTATAGCATTGAAGAACTCATGTAGCGCAATCTGAGTTACCTCCAGGAAACGTTCAGGGACCTGCAGAAACACAAGGGGAGAGGATAAAATTAAGGTGTTGAATTATGTTTACATGCACCTTCATAATGCAATTAATGTATAATGCAATACTGTGATTTAAACTTTAGTTCATGTAAACAGAATACTGCAATTATGTTAATGTGATTATGCTTATAACCAGAATAAACATAACAGCATTAAGATTTATGGAGCACTATGATTTTAATCACATTAGACAGATATCACTATAAAAAAATGCTGTAAAAACAAGCAATTTTAACAGTAACATACTGTTTTCATTTAAAACAGCAATATACCATAGAAACCATGCATTCTGGATAATATCTGTCATTTTCAAGGAAGCAGCCTACAGAAACACCCGGCGCAAATTATAAAAATAAAAGGATTACAATGTAAAAGATTATTATTGTGTGCATAAAGATAAAAATGCTTTGGTGGAATCCGGCTTGTCCAGTAGATGGTCTGCTCGCGCGCTTTAACCTTGCGCACAAGCAGATCCATTTCCTCGCTAGAGAAGCATTCAGTTTATCCGCTTGAAAATTCCGCCATGTAAATAGCGAATCTGCCATGGTGCGAGCACAACTGGCTTTTAAAGGGAATGAGAGATGAAACTCTGATTGGTTTATTGCACGTTACGCCCAAAACACACCCATTACTCATTAAGAGAATAGGGACAACCCTTTTAGACCATGCGTCAGGCACGCCGACCATTTTTCCCATAAACTAGCAAAAGTGGATTCGGACATGCCCTAAGTGCACTTGCGCCGTGCGCTTTAGACCATGTGCTTAGATTGTTAAAATAGGGCCCTATGAATAAACAGCGCTCAAAGTCGACACTGAGAGGCTGTGTCCCAAATCACACCCTATACCCTCATTCATTATTCCCTACATTAGTTTACTAATATAGTCCACTTGACAGAGAAGTGAGTGAATTCAGAGACTGATGAGCACCTGCTGTTAAGCAAAATCACTGAAGGACAGAGGAACAACAAGAACAGAAAAAAAAGAAGAGATGAGCCGAAACGCACAAACTACAACTAACTTCCAGTCACAGCCTTAAGGTCCTATCACAGTGTGTGAAACCAGTTTACTAAGTAATTTTACATTATTTCTTTCATACATGTACAAAAATTCTTATTGAGAAGTAACAAAGGTTTAGATGTTGATGTATCATTAAAAAAATTATAAAGTTTGTAGTTACCATTATGGAGATCAGTATTTGCTTTAGTTGGGCTTTTGACCCTTCACTTTTTAACATCAGTTTTTCTCTGGTTGTTGTAGCTGTATGTTTATAAGATATATTTGTAATGTCACAAAGAAATGGGTCAGGTGTTATTGGCTACATTGTGATGATGCTGTAATCATCGTGGTCTCATCTGATTCATTGATCTCATCCAGTGTCTAACCTCTGACTATATGGGTGTTTTATTAAATTTGTATTTATTATAGTAGCTCTGTGAATCTGCGGTGTGAGATCCAGCAATGTTTCAGTAATCAGCTGTAGTTTAAGGGCGTTTACACTTGGTGTCTTTTTTGATGAAAAAGTTGATAAGGGCACTTCTTTAGCAAAAAAAAAAAAAAAAAAAGCTGACAGCGTTTTGGTTGCAAATAGCAGCCGAGGGCGTCTTTTGTTGCTATAACAACAGCTGCAACAGTAGCCTAGTGCTATGTGGTGCAGAAATGTCAAGAAAGAGGAAGTTGGCTCTTAGGTTGGCTTTTGAAGTTAACGGGGAGGAGAATTCGGTTCACAACAACATTTGTGGGTGTACAACATTATACGGGGAAGGAAACAGTATGGTGCTTACAACAATTTAGTCTAGGAGATCTGGTTGGATGATGCACGGTTTGCTGCATATTTTAGACTAAACAAAAGTAAATTTGAAGACCTGAGGCCTCATTTATAAAATGTTGCGTAGAAACCGTCCTAAATTTGATCTTACGTTCATTTCTCAGATGTGTGTACGTGTGATTCATAGAATGAACGTACACAAAGAAAAACAGTGTATGCCTCTCTTTCAGATGTGAAATCTATAAATCGCAATTGATCTTGAACTTGCACGCAGCTGAATGGTTTCAGTTCTCCGCATTGTAAACAACACCTAATTAATATTATTTACATATAAAAGATGACCAGTCATCGTTCAAATCCTTTAATTTATAATGGCGAGCTGCAAAAATAGCTTAAATTTCCAAAAACCTGCAGTAATCTGACAAGGAAAAGTGCATATGTCTGCTCAGACCCTGACATGGCACTAGGCACTTTTCCACGTCAAAGACCGTTTTCATAAACATGAGCGTTTGCATGGATTTAAGCGTACGCACACTCTAAGGTCAAATCTGTGCATACACATGCTTTATAAATCAGGCCCCTGGTACAAATCCTTGCACCATTGATTGCAAAAACGCAGACAGAATTCAGGGAGACCATCAGCCCGGAGGAATACAATAATTAAGCTAGTCCAACACATCTTGTAATGCAGCATATGCCACTAGATGGCCTCATATTCACAGGATCCATTTTCACTGCCAGTGGCTGCTGTGATCTTGTAGTCTCTGTAAATGATATAATGGCTCTAACTCTTGACAAGCTAAGATGAATAAGATTAACATAAGGTCACTTTAATAATAGGTTTAAATAAAACCTCTCATCTGTTTTAAAGGTACTTGGCAACAGGCGATTCCTTCCGGTCTATTGCCTTTAGCTTCAGGGTAGGTGCAGGTACTGTGGCTGGAATAATCAGCCAGGTGTGTGAGGCAATCTGGAACTGTCTACTATCTGATTGCATGCCTGTGCCTGATGCAGCAGAGAGGAGGGAGATAGCTGCTGAGTTCGAACATCTTTTGGCTTTTCCCATCTGCCTTGGAGCAATGGATGGGAAGCATGTCATTGAAGCCCCTCCATCTAGCAGGTCCCTATACTACAACTACAAAGGGACATTTTTAGTAGTTCTCCTTGCAGTTGTTGATGCCATGTAGCACTTCAGGGTTGTAGACATTGGTGTCTCCAGAAGTAGCTGAGAAGATTGTGAAGGCCACCTGTATGCTCCACAATTTCTTGAGGATGGATATGCTCACAGCTCCTGCTCCAACTTTGAAAACAGAGCCATCTTTAGGAATGCAGAATGCACCCCGGCGTGGCACCAACAATGCCAGGAGAGATGCTGTAGCTTTGAGGGGTAGGTTTGCTGAGTACTTCATGTCTCCAGCTGGACGAGTTCCCTGGCAAGACCGCTACTGATGCAGCATAATTTCTCAAAATCAACAGCTCTTTTAAGAGCTACCCAAAACATCTATTTAAGAGCAACTTAGTTCTGTTCGAAGTATCAATTTTTCAGTACTTGCATGTTTTTGTTTATATATAGACAAGCTCCGCCCCTACAAAATACTTACAAACTTACCCCCCCCCCCCACACACACACACACCAATACCCACACACCATGTTGTTAATCTGTGCATACAAAGGAGCTACAAGCCTATCTTCGCATTCTTTGCCACCATCCCATTCAATTGTTGTCATTGCAATAAATCAGTATTTACCTCACAATGGTTCATGTAATTCCTGCAACAAATGTTTTAAGCAGCAGTAGCTGTGGCATGGGCAATGCTTTGTTTGAGATGTTTACAAAACCTTGTATAAGCAACCCTTACATGCTTATATCATCATAGCATTGAAACTCCCTGACTCTTCCATCCAGATAGGGGTATTCTCTGCTTTTATTGTTATATTTATTTTTTATGCATTCCATTTTTATTCTTATGTATTTGTTTCCTCTTTATGTAAAGCACTTTGAATTACCATTATGTATGAAATGTGCTATATAAATAAACTTGCCTTGCGTTGCCTAGCAGGCTACATGTAAAACATACAGTAGGCTTATTTTTACACTAATACACGTCACAGACTTCATATCTTGTTACCTTACTCTCTTCTCCTGTACTTTCACACATTGCATTTAAAATTTTTCCAGGTGTTTCAAAATTTGTAGATGTCGGCCTATCCTGGACATGGGGATCCAAGAATGACATGACCCCCATGAACTTCCATGAGCATTTAAAGCCTCCCTCAGAACCACTTCTCCTGTCTTTCTCATTTCTCCTTTCACCTATGTACTTGTCCCTTCAGTGCTTCCATTTTCAACGGCAAGCGTTGCCTAAAAGTAGTAAAGATGACAACTGCTGTTATCAGCTGGTTATGTTATTGATAACTGTTGCTGAGTAAAAGTTAATGCTAGCTGATACACTTACCTTGAACAACCAAGGATCCGTCCAATCTGTGCCCACACAGCCTCTATGTGATGTATATTATGATAGAGATTTGTGCTCATATCATACAACTCAGAAACTAGAATGGTAAGTCTATCTACCGGCACCTTCTCCATTTTTCCTTGTTGTTATGGAAATGACAGGTCTCACTACTCACTTGTCATTGGTCAGCTGTCAAAAAGGCGCTTGTTGTAGGGCGTTTTTTTTTTTTTTTTTCTTTTTTTTTTTCTGAGCTGCAGAAAAAGACACCAGCAGTGGTGTTTAAAAAAGTGCTCAGGAATTTTTTGAAAACATGGTTTACTCCATAGGATTATAATATAAACAGACGCTGGCAGCTTAAAAAAAAACACGCCTAGTGTGAACATATAGTGAGTTAATAGTTTAACACTTTTGATAAGAGATTAGACACTGAATAAAATCAGTGAATCAAGAAACTAGATGATGATTTCACTATCATCAATACATAACAACCACCATTCACTGACCACATTTTTTTTTTAAATTATAACAAATGTGCTTTGTAAACACACAGTTAAAGCAGCCAGAAAAAAAGATGTTAAAAAGTCAAGGGCCAAGGGCCCAACTTAAGCAAACACTAATCACCATAAGGGTAATTCAAACCAAATATTTTCTGTATTACATCAACATCTGAACCTCTGTTAATTCTCAATAAGAGCTTCTGCAGATGTATGATAAAAATAAAGACAAACTGATTGGTAATAAGTGTAATAATCTGTGGCAGGAATATTTTGGAATATAATGGCTGTAAGTCAGTTTAGTTGTTATGTCTCCGCTCATCTCCTCTTTTTTCTGTTCTTGTTGTTCATTTGGTTAAATAAAACTGCCCAGCACGTTGGGCAAACATTTAACCCAACCACTGAGTTAAAACAACCCAGTCTCTGGGTTTGTCCATTGTCAACACAACTTGGGATGTTTTTAACCCAGCATTTTTTTAGAGTGTATCTTCACCACAGAAATTTAAGTGGTTTTATTTTACATTTGACTGTATTCTTTTTAATTTCTGAATGTTTACATCAGCTATTAGACACCAGACTGACAGCAGAGACATTTTCTCATCAGCTTCACAGACAAGGCTTAAGCTAGTCCCAGACTAAATTGAATGTTTGAGCTACTTAACTGAAAGCAATTTGCACTGACATATCTTAAAATATTGTTGAGTTTTCTATGCCAATTGTTGATGTCTGTAAGTGTCTAACTAGCACTGTAATTAATAACTTCATGCTATTAAAGCAGCCAGAGAAAAACATCTCAGGTTACACATGTAATAGGGAAAGAGCCTAACTGTGCCCTAACTGGGTCTCTATAGGGAATGCCTCCAGTGTGCCTGGTGTCTGAAGTGTGAGTCTTAACACGACAATGAACTTGACACTGGCAGGCAGCAGCCAATGACATCACCACTGGTGTGACCATGAGTATAAAAGGGCACCTGTGAATTACATCATCCACTTCTTGTCTGAAGGAGACCTGTGCAGAAATACTGGAAGCATGGTAAAGCAACACAGCATCTCGTTCTCTATTCTCAGGGAACCATGGTTGCATGCGTAACCTGAGATGTTCCCTTTCAAAAGGGAACTTGCCCTGAGTCTCCTAGGGGTCACTATGGGGAACAAAATACCCACGCTGCCATGCTGAAGAGATAAGTGCCCTATTGGCTGAGTCAAAAGACTCAAGGAGTCCTCATTCTTAGGTGCACCAGCAACAACCACAGGCCAGAACTTCTCAAGAACGGAGGCCTCAACAGGATGATTCTAAGTAGAGGAAGCCTAGTTATGTTTATACTAAGGCCAGCTTCCCAGGAGGCTCACAGAGAGCCTAAAAAGCTCAGAACTTCCTTTCAAGCTGCCCTGAAGAGTGGAGGCCTCAAACAAGAAGCATGGGCAACACTCTAACCCAAGAGCTGTACCAAGTTCAGTCCAGCTGGCCCACGAAGCTTTGCAAAGTGGAGGCCTCAATACAATGACTCTCACAATGAGAGGAGGCATGAGAGGAGCAACACTCGCATTGATGTCAGTAGCCATAGAGGCTCCAGGAGTGCCTAATGACCAAGCATACTACCCTACTGCCTAGCCGAGCTCTAGGAGCACAGGCCTCAGGAAGACGACTCTCTAAATCGAGAGTAGGCCTAACAACGTCCTGAGGATATCTTGCAAGGAGGCTCAAAGAGAGCCTACAACTGGCAACTGGTATCGTGTCGGAGCTCTGGAGAGTGAAAGCCTCAATAAAGATGGCTTTCTCTAGCGAGATGAGGCCTGACGACGCTCACACTGGCCAAGGAGGCTCACAGAGAGCCTAACAAATTAGCAAATAATAGCCAAGCTCTAGAGAGCAGAGGCCTCAATAAAGACAACTCTCTCTAAAGAGAGGAGGCCAGATTATGCTTATAGTAGCCAAGGAGGCTCACAGAAAGCCTGACAACTTAGCAAATAATAGCCGAGCTCTAGGAGCGGAGGCCTCAGCAATGACTCTCTAATCGAGAGGAGGCCTAACAACGCACCACATTTAGGATGTCTTGCAAAACGCTGATCATGTTTATGCTTGATCACTTCCCTCAGATCTGTTCTTCTCCCTCTGGCCTTATGCCTCCCCCATGCTCTCCCCCTCAAGCATCTCGGGCATCTCCGGTCCTGAGACTGGGACGGGCCAGCCCCCCTCGCAGGCTGAGGTGTGGACCTGGACCGGCACAGTATGAATGTTTTGAAAGCAGCGGAGCAAAGATGGGTTCAAGTGTACTACAAGTGGTAACTAAATACATTTTTTTAATACAGAAATAGTATGTTAAAGCACATTTTAGTTCATATTCATGGTGTCTCAAAATAGTACAGTTGAGTACACTTAGATGTTAGTTTAGTTGATGTAAGATTATCTTAAGAAGTACTAAAGAAGAATTTTAGTATATGGAGTACAAAATTAGTGCATGAAAATAGAGCACTTTAAGTGCATTATGAAAGTGTACTTTTTTCACCTGGGACATTTCAAGAATGTTGTTCTAAGAATGTTTTCTCCTAACATTATGAGGACATTTAAAAAACCTTAAATGCTACCCTTTTGAGAACATTATTGAAGACCAGATAACATTGAACATATTCTATTAATGTTACTGGAAGACACATGTGCTCCTTTGTTCTGTTTTCCCGCCATCATCTATCACCATGGACACTAACACAGTAAAGCATGGTAAAGCAACACAGCATCTCGTTATCTATTCTCAGGGAACCATGGTTGCATGCGTAACCTGAGATCACTAACACATTAACACATATCATCACAGCTCTTTGTCATTTTGGTTCATTGATCTGTGTATTTAACTTCCAGTTTTCCCTGTGTTCATTGTCCGGTCTCGTCTTTCGTGAGTTCTGTTGCGGTTCTGCCTGTTCCTGTTGGATTTCTCTAGTAAAGACTTATATTGTATCTTATCTCCTTCGTTGTGTGTTTCCTGCGCAAGCAACCCCGTGACAGAAGACCGGACCCAACAAAAAGTGATTGTAAGCATTGTGCTTATAAAAGTTTTCTTTTCCTGTTTCGTGTTCAGTGTTTTGTTTTCCGTTTTCACCCTGTTGGCACTATGGACCTTGCACCCGTTTACCTCATGTGCCTTGAGCAGGGAGATCGCTCCCTCGAGGAACATTTAACGGATTATTTGTTTCTCGTACCTCTGACCACCTTCACGGATGATACCCTGTGCTCGTTCCTTATCGCCGGACTCAACACCTCCACTAGAGCGCAGTTATCTGGGAAAGGACCTCGAGGGAGCTTTGCCACATTCGTGGAGTGGGTGCTGGCGTCCTGTGGATCGCCGCTCACCGTCGGACCTGTCGACGATGATGCCAGCCCCACTCACGACCCAGTGCACAACCAAAACCACCCAGACGGCAAGGATCGGCAGCATGAGCCCACTGCAGGCCACGTGAGTGACTCCAATGTTTGAGCCAGCGCCTGTTGGAGCGACAGAGCCGAACAACGCGATGGAGCCTGAGCAACACGAGTCTGATCAGGTGTGCGAGCCGGCTGCTACATCCATCTCCGAGGGAGTTCTTGTGGACATCGAGGGCATGGAAGTGAGCCCTGCCCACCCTCCTGCCACTGAGAGTGAGTTTCTGGATGTTGCATTGAACTTATGTCATTTTGGAGAATTTGATCTATTATCATCGGAATCTGTCAATCATGTCTCTGTCCCCACCCATCCTCCCTCTCCCACCAAAATGACTGTGAGACTATTTCATTTCATATGAATGTCTGTACTACCCTTCAAGATCCTCTTCAGTCCCCAACCAGTTCTGCTTCCCTGTCTTCGCTGTCTCCCATCAGCCCCTCTGTTCCACCTCTGCCTCCTCTCAGTGGCGCGGTTACACTGCTCGACTGCTGGGAGTCATCTCCTCCAGGGCTTTGGGAGCCCGTGGCTCCGCCTCTGACCTCTGCATGCTCCACTCCACTTCAAACCGACGTCCTGACTCCCACGCCTGTGCTCCTTCCACCCTTGGTGTCAGCAGTGACCATCGGACCTTCGGCCTCGCTGGACTCCCTCGGTACGTCAACTCCACCTCGGTTGGACTTCGCTCTACCTACGCCACAGACTTACGGGCCGTTCGCTGCTCTCCGGCCCTCCACCCCTTCGGTTGCGGCTAGCTCCGCCCTCGGTCGCCCCAGCTCAACCTCAGCCCTCTGGATCCCTGTTTCCATCTCGGGGGGGTCGTCGCTGCGACTCCGTCGCGGACGTCGAGGTCATCGGTGTCCTGTCACAGCATCGGCTCTCTGGCTACGCGGTGGGCTCCACATCCCACGTCGACATCGCCTTCTGCCATCGCCATGATGTCATCCAGCTGTCTTCCACCATGGCTCCTCCCTCCAGCGATGCCGCCGTGGAGCACTGCCCTGGTTGTGCAATGGGGTACCATCAGCCTGTCCCTGTTCAAGGCCACCCTTTGGATCACGCCACCTGCACCACCCTGGACTTTTATGTTCCGCCCCCTCCAGGTTGGCCGTCCGCCTCCAGAACCACCACCTGCATACATCTCCACGGTCAAATCTGCCTGCTGCTGCCATCCTGTCACCTCCCCTTCTCTCCAGCCCTCCGCCACATCCTCGTCTCCCAACACCCTCCCTCCCTCTTTGGGTGTTTCTGTTGTTACGGCGCGAGGTCGCGCCTACTCAGAGGGGGCGTAATGTTACGGACTCAGTCACATTCTGTTTTATTTTGGTTGTCATATTTCACATGTGCTCCTTTGTTCTGTTTCCCGCCATCATCTATCACCATGGACACTAACGATATCATCACAGCTGTTTGTCATTTTGTCATCCTGTTGGACTTCTCTAGTAAAGACTTATATTGTATCTTATCTCCATCGTCGTGTGTTTCCTGCGCAAGCAACCCCGTGACAATAATAAGGCTAATTAAATTTACATAGAAAGGGGGCATTTTTGTTTGTAAAGTAATGTCAATGACTTTGTTTATTTGAGTCAATGTCAGAATTTTCATTTTTGGGTGAATTGTTCCTTTACGAATAGTTGACAAAACTCTGAAGTTGACCTTGTTAAGAGTGCAGAGAACAGTGACTCATTCTTCTTCTGGGAACATGTTTTTATTTGATCTGCACTCACCAAACACACACTGACCATGAGAGATAGAGGAAGCGATATACTTGAAGGATCCATGAATCGCACACGCACACACACAAACACGCATATACACTCTAAACTGCTAAATTTAATCCATAACCAACCAACCAACATGGGAATGCAGTTGAAAACACTTCCCATGTCAGTTGAGAACTGCACAGGTATAATGCAATCTGTGTGGTTGATTTGAGGGCTCAGAGATGACCTCTATGAAAGCAAGGCTTCAAATTGAGCAGCCTTGATGAAGGGTAAGTAAACACACTGAACTCTGTGTGAGAGTGAAATGCAAGGCTCGACTCGAGGCCAGTACCTTACGTAACAAAAATATATGGGAATATACTGCAAAATGTTATGAGATATATTACATAATACATTTCCATATATAAGAAACTAGTGCTTATATTTTACAATATACTGCAATATATGCATTGACCATGTATGGCTCTATATTTATATATAAAAAAATATTTAGAAATTAATATAAAAATATCATTACATGTAATATTCATAAAGTTTTAACCCTTATTGTGTACATATATTGCACATACATGTTCCCATATAAATGTGAATGCATATACACACATATAAACACACATTCACGGAATTCATGGAATGGAGTTACAGCAGTTTTCTAGTTCCCAGCATGTTAAAGGAGAGTAAATTTAAAACTTAAATGTTATTTCATGTGTTTTGTTCAATAATAATATAGGGGGAGATCTGTTAGTGTTTAATGTATTATTATTTTAGAATTTAAAAGGTTTTCTGGTATGTCTGAGTTTTTGGGGTTACCATTGTGCTGAAGAGAAGAGCCTGTTGTTAGGTTGAGGATTCGTTGAATGCTATTAAGACTATATGATTTATTTAAAAAGTAATGGTTGTGCACTCTTCAGCACAATGCTTTTGTTATTGTTAACAAGCTTGAAGTTATGAAGCATTTATAATGTAAATAATTATATATATATATTTTATAAGTATGTATATAAGTGTGTGTTTGTTTATACTGAGTAAATATATGTGCAGTATAATTACACCCATGCAATAGGCTACCATATCTTATCACATGTCATGAAGTGTATTCCTGAATATAAAATTACATAAATAATGATATATTAGTAAATATATCATCACATATTTTTCAATATATGAAAGCGGCAGTTGCTCATGTATTATTCATTATATTGTAATATATTAACACAATATATTATTCTGCATATTTTCAATATACTGTTAAACCATTTAATATATTGGTCATTCATATATTAGGAAATATATTTTCTTTGCGTAAGGGGATGCCACGATTTTCAGTTCTGTCAGGACCACTATCGTCAAATATGATTGATAATTGCATAGAGTTTGTATTGGCGGTATGGTTCTGTTTTGGGCAAGAGCTCCCTGCGCATCCATGCTATCCATCCAAGAGCAGGGAGAGCAGCAATAACCCCTCCCCCCCAAAAAAAACCATATGCTGATATCCCCCAACACAAACTGAGTGCGAAAATCTGAATGCCATGTTTCCTTAAAATGCAGTTACCTGAATGAGCCTAGGCCTGTAAAAACACAGAATTTTTTTTTTTATTATAAATGGGGGAAGCTTACACCCCTAGAGGCAGCGAATCTGATACAACAAGCATGTTGTAAGTCACAGACTAGTATAAAACTAGTATTAACTAGCGCTTTTTCCTCTTTTTTTTTTTTTTTTTTTAATATCTATTGGGGAAAGCTTACACCCCTAGCGGCAATCTAGTCGGGGAAGCATACACCCATTGCCTAATACATAACTATACTTTTTTTTTTTCTCTCTCTACTGGGGGAAGCTTACACCCCTAGCGGCAGCAATCTGATACAACAAGCATGTTGTAAATCACAGTCGGGGAAGCATACACCCACAGCAATAGCTCTGAGTTAGATGCAGCGTGCAGCTAAGCAATGAAATACAGTGCTTCCTCATCATGAACATGATTTCTGCTCCCGTCGGGCTAATTCCTTCGGCTGTGAAAGTGAAGATGATGACTCCCATGATTTCACACTCCTTACGGGATCATCAAGCTACGACGTTGTTAGTGTTGAATAAGAGACCTCTGTGTATTTAAGGACACGCATGTTACAAAACTCTGATAAGTTTTAAGCCACAGAAAAGTTGCTCACTTAACACAGTTAATGTATGCAATATGATCGGATATCATAAAGAGCATGAAGCATAAAGTCTAAGACAACAGCTTAAGATAGCATGTACCTGAATAAACTTATGTGCTTATAGTATGCAGCAATGACACTAGAAGCTTCGTTAACAAGCAATTTTTTTTTTTTTTTTTACATTTGCCTTCCATAGCAACCAGATAGCCTTAAGAACACCTTGTTCTTAATAGCAACTATAGCTTTAAGAAGGAGCGTTTTTCCAATAGCAACTATACCTTTAAGAACAGAGTGAGTTTCTCCAATAGCAACCAGCTTTAAGAACAAGCGTTTTTCCAATAGCAAATTTAGCTTTAAGAACAGCTTGTTCCAAAAAGCAACTATAGTTTTAAGAACGAGTGTTTTTCCAATGGCACTATAGCTTTAAGAAGAACGATGTTTACTATGGGCTGCGCAACAGCAGAAAATCCTTTTTGCACCATGCTGTGACATGGATGCTTGATCTTCTCTTGGTATCCATCTGAACTTGTTCTTGAGTCAGTCATTAGTATAACTTCATCGAATCCATGTCTAATTGCAGCGTTGCAAGAAGCAATGCTAATGTTAAAGGGGTGGTTCAGTGTTTATTTTCTAGGCTTGATTGTGTTTTTGGGGCGCAGTTTAACATGTCTTAATGCTTCGTTTTTAAAAAAAGACGTATATTTCATATATTTTACCTTTATTCTACACCTCTGTTTCCATTGTCATATGAACGGCTCGTTTGACTTCCTGGTTCTATGAAGCCACTCCCTCCAAAATACGCAATGTGCTCAGATTGGTTAGCCGGCCCAGTGTATTGTGATTCGCTGAAGCGCCCGGAAACGCCACGCCCCTTACCATTAGTTGTTACATGTGCTTCAGTGGAAATGTAAATAATGGCATCTATATTGTTATATCAAATTGAGCAGAATCAGATCCAGATGAAGAGGGTCAAGCAGAACCTCTGCAATCACGGCTTTTAAAGGACGTTTATGAATGGTATTTCATTTTGTATTTGTGTCAAAGTGTTTAGATATGCGGTCACTGCTGTTTGATAGCATTCAGTATACAGTTTTATCCTGATTAAAGCTTTACTGTAACTGAATACATGACTGAGCAGTAGCATTTTTGTAAAGGTATCGTTTAATTTATAGTATGAACAACTGTTTGTCTATGAACATAAAGTTTGTTGGTGTTTGTTGGCGTTTGTTGAAGTATGCAACAGAATTTAGCTAACTGGCTAGCGATGCAAAAACGCGTTGGTCTTTGTTTACGTCCTTGATGCAACCAAAAAATAGCAACAGAACTATACATTTAAAAGACATGTACATGTACAATAAAACGTACTTAGAGTTTGGGGGCAATAAACAGCAGCTTCTGCATTTAAAGTGGGAACTGCTTCTTTCAGTAATAGCCTTTGTGCATTCAGTAATAGCCATCCAGCATTGAACTTGTGTAGATTCTGGAAGCTGTCTTCCACGGCGCATCCAGTGTAGAAAATATCACAGATTATTATAATGGGTTATATTATCTTTTGACGCGTCGCTCGCGTCCAGTGTACACAACTCTTCCGCTTCCATTATGCTGCGCGACATGGCCTCGCCCACTTTGTTGCGTGTTCCCGGGGGTGTGTTTTGCAGGGTTTATGATGTCACCAACCCGGGAAGAAGCTCGTTGTAGTCCAAACCGGTCGTTTTGTAGGCATTAAACTGCCATAACTTTAAAAGACAATATCTCTGTTTGCATTGAACTTTCAGCGCTGTAACTTTGCAGATACTGTTTATGCTCAAGCAACAACATTACACATTAACTAAAGTTAAAAAAGTGAAATCGCAATGAACCACCCCTTTAACTCAGGCACTTCCAAATCAGGTGGCTTATGATCAGTGCGGCGAATTCGCATGTTCAAGAGGTGAAATCCATGAGGGGAACGAATCATTCTCGCTAAATTCCCGATTGCACAATTCCTAATGAGATGATGCTTTTTCGCCATTTAATTAGCTCCTGAGAAATGCAATAGCTGCTGATAATACTGAAGAGCATATATATGGATGCTGTGATAGGCGTCATATTCCTATAGGTAGACGTCAGTTGATGCGAGCTTGACTGACGTGACCTGCCAGAACTGATGCTAACGCTGGATGTTATGTGTGATAAAATGTTTCCACATCATAAATTTAAATAGTAGCACTACTAACTGTTATGTTTTCTAAATTGTTGAGAAGTGGTTAGGTTTAGATTTAGGGTTAGGGGTGAGGTTAATTGCTTAAAATTCTATGTAACAGCAGCTATGTAACTACTAGTAGAAATTTAGTGATGGTGACATTGAAGTCAAGTTAATTTAGATCATAAATTTAGCTTTTTACTTCTGCCAAATGCCGAAGGCTTCAAAATTCATAAAAGTTGTGTTCATTGTAATGATGAACAAAACATATAAGAATCAGAAAACCTTTGTTGGTCAAGGAGCTAATTTTCTGCAATAATCCAAAAGCCAGTTGAAACATTCTACAAGCTTTTTGTTGAGGGGTTCAGGGTAATGCTGACCTCTGAGTTTGCCTACAAAAATATGTCATCACTGAAGCACTGTATTAGTTTCTACAGTAATATTCAATTACAGTATGTCTAAACTTTTGTTTGGTAGTGTATAGTAATTCCTTCCTGAAAACTTGAAATAATGTTGCTGTTTAGTGTTAGTAATGATAAATAATTATGCACAGGTTGCACTAGTTTTTGTATCAGCTTTTGTTTACCACTAATCTGACTATTGCAGGCCGCTGTAGTGGCCTCTTAGTGTCTGTTGGTTGGTACATTGAGACTAATCAGATATGATTTCTTAAAGGTTCAGCAGGAGCCTTTATAAATTAAATAATTTAAAAAAAGAATTCCAATTAAATACTACAACTAATAATAAACTTATTGGCACTATTTTGTGAAAATGAGCTTAAAAAAAAAAAGTATAAATGAAATCTGTGGACTGTGGACTGTGGACTATGGACTTCATATAAGGACCCTAGGGGATCTTGGAACATGAATAAACTCAATCACACCTCTGAAACTGTAGCGTGTTGTTTTTCACTGCACTGCAGAGACCTTGATTGCTCAAGGTCAGAGGTGTGGATATCCCAAAGACTGTGTTTCACCCTCAGGTAAAAGTGTAGAACAATTAAAAGAACACATTGATATCACTTTAGAAATCTGAATCCTGAAATCAGCACAATTTCTCACCGAAAATGGAACATAAACACACTGAAAAAGGACAGTCAGCAAGCTTGACACTTTTCAATAACTACTAGATGTACTGTATGTTTTGCCACATTGTGAATATGATAAAACCTATAACTTAAAGGTATAGTTCACCCAGAAATGAAAATTCTGTCACCATTTACTCACATCATTCCTCATGTTGTTCCTTTGTGACTTTCTTTCCTCTGCAGAACGTAAACAAAAATATTTTGAAGAATGTTGGTAACTAAAGCAAAGATCTTCAACTGGGAGTCCACAGCTAACAGATTTTGTTATAAGAACATTCTCCAAATATTCAGTGTTGGTTCTGGGAAAGAATGTCCAGTTTTCTTGACGTTAGAGGAACATGTTTTAAAAGGTATGATTGTTCCTCAAACTTTCTTTCAACTTAATTTTGATTAACAATTCAGCATTCTAGAAATATTGATTTGTAGCATCCCAAGAACAAAAAAATGTCCAGTTTCCTTAATGTTAATAGAACTCCACAAACAGCATTACCAGTTTAATTTATTACTAACCAGGGTTGCGTTTCCCGAAAGCATCGTTAGCCAACTATGATCGTAAGTCCCATTGAACTCTATTGGTAACGACGGAACTTGCAACCATAGTTCTCTTTGGGAAACACCCCAGATTGACTTTATTTCTGTCAAATGACTATGTTAAGGTGGTTTAAACAACTACTTTTGGAATCAAGGTATTTTTTGAGAAGAAAGTAATAGACTGATTTGATAAACATTATTGGAAAAACACTGAAGTGATTTGCATAAGATTGTCCAAAACTATTTGAAAGCTAAAGCACTGAGACACACTTAGACGTCAACACTCATTATACAAACCTCAACAACGGTGAAGATCAAAAACTAATTCAGCTGCATAATTTATTCATGCCGCAATGCATGCTGGGGCCATGAATGTGTTTTGTATGCTGGCATGAAACATGTTACCATTGTTGTGTTTTATATGCCAAATGTTGATGTCTATGAGTGTATAAAGGGTACAAAACCTGTTTTAAATAGAAAGTTAATAAAGTTATGTATACATGTCATAGAATTCAATTTTCAACATCTAAAACTGAGTTTAATACATAAGGAATAACTGACTCCGGGCCGTTGAATTCTTAGAAAATAATGCACACCCGAGGTGCAACAGTCACTCCGCTTTGCATTTTGGCCGTTACACATCCGGTGTGCGTTATTTTTTAAGAATTCAATGGCCCGGAGACAATTATTCCGTTTATACTACGGTTACCACACCTCAAGACACTGTTCCAATGTTGTATTTCAAGACATTTGTCAGGTTTTTGTCCTTAAAACACTCTTGTGTGTGTTCCTAGTAACTAGTAACGAAGGCTTGAGCCTTGATAGCAGAATAATACTGTTGATACAGTTATTAACACAGCAGAGAGAAAGAGAGAGAGAGAGAGAGAATAAGCAGCATATGTGAATTAGCCTACCTGATCTGTGCCTCTCTAACGGCAGCAGTGTCTCTACTAATAGCAAAACTATGTTTATCTCAAGAAACGCACAGTTATTACCTCTCTGGTGAGTCATGTATCTTAAGTTGCTAAACTATTTTACTCTGATTAATTCATCAGAGCAGCACTGACCAAACGTTTCTGTGCGAGTGTGTGTCTGTAAGATACAGTATGTGTGTACGTTTGAAAGAGAGAGAGAGAGCGCGCAAGAGCTTTCAGGACACAATAAAACGTATTTTGTGGCAAAAACCATTACTATAATTTGTTGTTTTCATCCTATTGTTTACTATATTTATTTGCTTGGTTGGTGTCGTTGTGGGTTTTGGATCTTTTGCGGTTGTAGGCTGTAAGGACCTATTGAGATATCTGAAATCATTTGGCAAATTGATATGGAACTGCAATGCGGTCAAGACCTGCTAGAACTACTTTCCCTAAAAATAATTGCACACCTTAGAACATGTGTCAACCAATCAGATTCATGCATTCAACAGCCCTGTAATATAGTTTTCAATAATGCTTCAATTCTGTAAGTCAACAACTACAGAAAAAGCAGTTGTTTAAACCACATTAAAGCAGTCATTTGACCATTAAAACAAACATGTTAATCCATTTTATCAATGCCAAAATATTTTCTGAAAACACTTGCAATTGTTAAAAAAGAAGGAACTTATAAAAAACAAGGGTCAAGAGCCCTACTAAAGCAAATGCTGATCATCATAATGGTGACTTCACTAAACATTTTCAACCAAACATGAACTTCTCAATAAGAACTGCTATAGACATCTGACAGAAGTCAATCTGGTTAGTAAAAAGTGAAGCTGGTAATGCTGTTTGTGAGGTTGTTTAATCTTGAGAGATTTAACCCCCTCGAGTCGGCGTTCACACCGGCAATACCACCTTGCTTTTTTTCTTATCAGTATGAAAGAGACTCAAAACACTCTGTCAATTTTGCACATCCAATTAAGAGTTATACTCCATTTTAATCTGTGAAATACCTTCTTTTATTTGTGTACACTCAGAGTAAAAACAAAATGTGTTTTTTGCAAAATAAAGAAAACGTCTCAGGTTACGTATGTAACCATGGTTCCCTGAGAACAGGGAATGAGACTCTGCGTTTGCAAAACGCAATGGGGAACGTCACATGACTCGATGTCTGAAAGCCAACTATCCAATAACTCCAATGCTTATTGGCCGGCAACAGCCTATGACGTCATACGGCGCGACCCGGAAGTATAAAAGGCGCGCCTGGGGAAGCAGTCATTATCCATCGTCTTGAGGGACTGTTCAGCAGGCAGCCCAAAGCATGGCAAGGAAACGCAGAGTCTCGTTCCCTGTTCTCAGGGAACCATGGTTACATACGTAACCTGAGACGTTCCCTTTCGAAAGGGAACTTCTACTCTGTGTTTGCAAATCGCTATGGGGAACGATATACCCACGCCACCATGCTTGAGGAGAGTGCCTGCCAAGAAATATGGCTGAGACAAAGGCTCCAGAGCAGTTAGAGAACTGCTTGGCAACTCCCCCTCGGGTCACACCAGGCTGTCAGTGACAGCATTCCCTTTGGCCAACAGCCCAAGCTGAATTCATGAAGGCCTTCCTCAAAGGGCCTACAGAAGCTGCTTAAGGCGTCTGGAACCAACTTTTCCGAAGAGAAAGTGGTCCCTTTAAGGGAATGTGGCCCGGAACCAAACGGAACCTCGGCCAGTCACTAGAGGGGAACGAAATCACCCCCAATGCCACCAGGGAGGCCAACCTGGTCTGTCATGAGACAAACTTAGTCTTGGCCAATCCTGTCTGAATACAGAGCCTCTGAAATGCATTCTTCATAGAAGATAGTAAGTAAGAGTGACTGCAAAGAGGCAGAACAAACTCAAACCCACGCGTAGAGACGGGCATCCTGGAGAGCAGAACTCAGCTGAGTGCTATGGACCCTCGTATTGAGGGGAGTACAATCCACTCATCCTAGGATCTACTCAGTGCTTAATTAACGCACTGAGGAGGCTGTGCGCTAGAGAACCCTAATACAAGGGAGCACAAACCAGCCTGAGGCTGAATCTTAGGAGGAGGCCTGATTAAGGCCTACCACCCTGATCAGCTTAGGGAGCTAAGCACTATTACAAACATAACCCTAAAAGGGAAGTACGAAGCTCACCTAACAGGTAGACCATGCAATGGGCACATACTCATGGAGGCCGAGGAGGGGCCTACAGCATGATAGTAGCTATATGTGAAAACAGAAGTATATTCAGAAAGTGGCCTGAATTTAAAGGGCCACCCTGAACAGCTGTCTTGCTGGGGTAGACAGATGACTTCAATGGCAGCATAAGAGGCTGCAAAGTGCCCGAATGACAATCCACCTAACACAATCCAACGAGCAGTGTACTCAGTAAAGCACCTTTTACCCTTTAAAGCAAGAGGAGTACAGCGTACGCCAACACGTATTAAGGAAGGCCTGGAGGGGCCTATAACCTCAACAGACACGTGGCATCAGCTCGTGGCAGTGTTTAGGCCCCAAGGGCGATAAACAACCAGACAAAAAGGAGGTTGGATCTATCACTTGGGCCTCTGGCCAATGAAAGTGTATACAGATAATTCTCAAAGAGAAAAACACACAAACATACACCAGTGTGTTCAAAAAGGCGGCCCGTAGGGCCTAGCAACCTCTAAGACACACGGCGTAAGTCTCATGGCCGTTTCTAGGAGCACAAAAGATCCACCCTAGGCGCTAGGTGGCTCTTAGCTCAACTAGAGTAGAATCAGACTCAGGGAGGCAGATGTAGGATAAACCAAACCGTAGTAAGGTTTCACTACCATAATCAACCTGAAGAGATAGCCACTCGGAATACTCGGTAAAAAGCACCTTGTTACTCTCATAGCGAGAGGAGTACATGACTGAACTCCACGTTATACCGGAGGCCGAAGTAGGCCTACCTAAGTAAACACATGGCATCAGCAAGTGGCTACCATAACCATACCACCCAAAAGGCCATGTATTAGAAGTTTCCAAGATGGAATACATGAAAAACGCCGCCAAACATCGTGAACAGGCCTGTTAGGGCCTATCTGACAGCGATGGGGCGTGGCCGAAGGTGGCATGTTGTCCGAGGCATCCTGCCAACAAGTCGACTAGAAAAGGAGGCCTTAAGGGGCCTCCATTCCAGCATCAAGTGGCGATCAGTCCTGTTTACAGATTAAAAACACAAACTGTGCCAACATGTGAACTAAAAAGGAGGCCTGAAGGGGCCTGCCGTTTCAATGACAAGTGGCTTTAGCTCATGAATTTAAGGGAACCAAGCAACAGGGAACCAGCTCTAACGCAAATAACTAAGGGAAGCAAACTGCGACCTGCGCTAGGCTACACATTCCAACAGGCAATGTACCCTAAACATGTGACTAAAGGGAACCAAACAAAGCCAACATGGTCTAAGGGAGGCTATTACAAGCCTACTACCTCAAACAGATACGTGGCAAGGCCTGTGGCAGTGTAAATCTGTAAGAATATGTGAGCAAACTATGATCAGATGAACAGCATTGTACAAACAACTGCTAACTAGAAGGAGGCCAAATATCATAAGGCCTACAATCCAAGTTATATGCAATATAGCTGTTAACAAGATCACCAAGGAGGGAGCTAAATAGATACCAACTTTCCTCAAAAAGTGGTTCTAACTACCCTGAGTATGCAATCCAACAGGTGATGTACTCAGTGACACAAATAAACCTCTTTACTGGGGAATATAAGTCACCATAAACTCGAATAGAGGCCACTTTACAGCAAAAGGGCCTACTATTATGGGAGCAGGTGCTAACCTGTGGCAGCATAAGTAAGCTCACATACCAACGTAGGGCAAAGTCTAGAACTCAAAGTAACACAAACTTTGATATACATGCTGTTTTAAAAGGAAGAAACACTCTCTGTACAGATTCTCAAATCTGTTCTAAGCCCTAGAGGACAGGAGCTAAAAAACTAGCAACGTCAACTCAAACTTGATAAAACAAACATCAAATGGCTCAGAAAAAAATAATTTCCTTTAGCATGAAAGTTCTAGAAAGTGGGGCCTAGCACACACCTGCATAACTTATCTACGCAAAGATAAGGGCCTACCACCTGAGAAACAGCATCAGGGAGTCAAAAACAGTCTACAACCTAGCTGTTAAACTCACAATGCACCTACACAAGCAAGGGGATAATTGGGCATACGGCCTAACCAACTCCCTCGGGAGAAAAACCAGAACTAGGAAATACAATCCTGCCAGAGGATAGTAAATACATATGGGGTTAACCACACAACACCTAGCTCTATCCTGGCCGCTAAGCTATAGGCCTATTTATAACAACAGGCACCATAACAAAAGCCTGATCTCCACTTCCAAATCTCATGATAAGAGAATAAAGCAAAGCTCAAAGCTAAAAAGTCAGGCGGCCGGTTAGGGCCGCCGTAGACACATAAACTGAAGTAATGAGTGCCAACTCAGAACTGAAAATAGCTGAGAAGCTACTCATATATAGAGAAAAAACTAAGCGGCAGCCATTTTGTGACCTGCTCAGTCAGTCTCAACACTCCAGTTTTGCCCAAAAAAACCCTTAATAGTTTTACATTTTACTGTTACATGTTCAGGAAAAATATACAGGAACAAAACAAGGTCAAACATTTAAATAATTAAATCAGACCTTGTCTTACCTTCCCGTGACTCGAAGACCAAAGACTCCTCCTTCACGTGTTTGAATGGGAAGGATGAGATCCATGGTTCTAAAAGCCCAAAGAACCCTTTCACTATCAAGCCAGAAGGCGGGCCTTCAGAAAAAAAAAAATTTTCATCATGGGCCCAGCCGTCAGCCTGACTGTTCAAAGGTGTCGACCTGAACATGCACAGTGATTAAAAAGGCCCGGGAGGCCGGGGAAGAAGGGCAAAGTCATATATAAAATTACCTTCGCCAAGAGAGGGGATCACCTCCTTTAAGTCCATCTTCCTCTTCCTCGTATCCCGCCACTTCTTTGACTTACTCCGAGGTGGAGGAGGCGCTCGAGCGGCGACTCTAGATCTCTGGCCCTGCCTCTGAGCCTCGGCTCGAGACGGACCAGGGCCTCCCGGCTGTCTGGGCCCAGGATCGGACCTGAGCGGTATGCAGTTTTTATATGCTGCTGAGCACGCCTTCGCCTCCCTGAACTTTCCGACAACCGTCTCAACGGAGCCGCCGAAAAGTTCAGTTGGCGAAACCGGGGCATCGAGGAGAGAGCCCTTCTCTTTCTCCCCGATGTCCGCCATGTTCAGCCACAGATGCTTCTCCGTGGCCACCATGGCCGCCATCGATCTCCCAATCGAGGCGGCCGTCTGTTTGGTGGCCCGGAGAGCGAGATCTGTGGTGCGGTGCAGCTCAGCTACTGAATCAGGGGACAAACCCTGCCCCTGATCCAGGTCCTTCAGCAGATCAGCCTGGTAGGCTTGCAACACTGCCATAGTGTGCAAAGCTGCGCCAGCCTGACCTGCAGCAGCATATGCTCTGCCGTTCAGACGAGATGTAACTTCAAGGGGTCTGGACGGCAGAACCGGAGCTCTCAGTGTCGGTGCACTGCCTGTGACGAGATAGTTAGCAAACGTCTCATCGATAGGCGGCAGCGACACATACCCATGCTCGCCCAATCCCTCCACATCAGCGAAATTCCCCCGCTGATGTGGATGAATTCTGGCTGAATATGGGTTCTTTCATGCCTTCTTGATCTCTACATGAAGATCTGGAAGGAATGGAAGGCTCACTGGAGTTACGGGGTTGTGGTCAGAAAGAAACCGTTCGTCTAACCTGCCGCAAACTGGCTCTCTCTTCACGCACTCCCACGGCAGCTGCAGCCTGCCGGCGGCGCGTTCCACAACCTCCAGTAACTCGGCATATGCTGGGCAGGGAGGCTTGGAGAAAGAAGCAGTCGCAACTCCTTCTTCCTCCACTGCCATCTCCTGCTCACGGGGGCTAGCAGCCAGAAGAACACTCGCTCCCGGATCCGATGATGTCAGTGATAAGACATCATCGTCATCCAGGAGCTCATCCCCGCCAGCCGCCGCCGGAGGCTGAGAGACTGTAACACCCCTTTCAAACTCCGCGGCGAGCTCCATCTGCGAGCCCCATGAGTGCAGTAGTTCTGCATGATCGCGAATCCTCTCATTAACAAACAAAGTGACATCTTTTTAGGGATTATAAAGGGATTAACTTATTTGAGGCTATATAATCATACAATTTTTTTTTCAACTGACAGCCAATTACACGCTGCAAAATTTCGGAGGTGACATCTACACATAAATGAGGGATTCTCTCTGGCATGGAATGGGTGAGTGAGGATGAGTAAATGATGACAGAATTTTCATTTTTGTGTGAACTATCCTTTTAATATTAGGGATGGCCATTTTTGGCAATTTTTCATTTCGATCATCGATAGGTTTCAAAAATGAATACTCGGGGGGCGGGGCATGGCCGTCATGGAGATAATGAAAATATCTGAAGACTGTTAGTATAATGTTACAAATAAAAATATGACAGGAAAACAAGAAAACGTGATTAGAACACTGTTAGATTGATTATGATGCAGCAATGTTATTAATAAGGAAGCATCTAAAAGGAATAGCTGCATGAGGTGAAGAGTGAATTTATGCCAATAAACTGAAGCCCGTTCTATGACACATCCTATGATATTAATCAAATAACTTAGATACATAATATAGACGTAAGATTACAACTTGTATTGGCACAAAAGGATGCTATAGCGAGAGTGAGAGAGAGAGAGAGAGAGAGAGAGAGACGTGATGCGCTTTCATGACAGCACGCTGAAACGGGCAAGGACAGAATTTACTGTAGATTTAATATATAAAAAGTTTATATATATAAATATATAAAGTTTTCATGCTGTGTTTATGGCAGATCTGTGCTTTATTTTCATCTACATTATTAAGTGATTTTGAAGCCATACAAATTATACGAATTATGCTATTGAACAAATATGATGAAAAAAGCACTGCTGCATTATAATAACATCAGTATTTTTTTTTTTTTTTTAAAGAACATCTAAAAGTAATTTGACTGTCTCAAATAACTCAGATAGTCAATATCGGGCATTGCATTTGAGCATGAAACGTCTCGGGTTTCGACTGTAACCCTGGTTCCCTGAGAACAGGGAACGAGACACTGCATCCTAGAACGCATATGGGGAACGCCCTCGCGTGACAGGTGTCTGAAGAGAAAGTGGTATCACGCCAATCCTATTGGCCAGCGACAGCCTATGACGTCACACTAGTGCGACCAGACAGTATATAAGGGGCGCCTAGAGAACATGACATCCGCTATTCGTGACTGTAGTGACTGTAGCAGGCAGCCCAGAGGCATGGCAACAAGACGCAGTGTCTCGTTCCCTGTTCTCAGGGAACCAGGGTTACAGCCGTAACCCGAGATGTTCCCTTTCGAAAGAAAACTGACACTGCGTCCTAGAACGCATATGGGGAACAGAATACCCATGCCACCATGCTGAGGGGAGTGCATGCCAAAATGGCTGAGAAGAGAGCAAAGCACTCAACCCCTGGTCACAACTTCCTACGGCCACTGCCCAAGCTAAAAAGCCTCAAAGAGGCCTCCATAGAGTGAAAGCCTGTCAAGGCCGCTCAAAGACTTGGAACCAACAGCTTCAGAAGAAGGGGTTCCTTTAAGGGAGAATGGCCAGTGTACTAAGAGGACTCTGGCCAGTCACTTACTTGGGGGACAAAGTCAACCCCGAAGGCCACCAGGGAGGCCGAACCGGCCCAGACAAGGGCTAGTCAGGCCAACAACCTGTCTGAAAAACAGAATCTCTACAAACTTCCTCAGGGAGGAAGAAACCTGTGAGAAGGACTGAAAAAAGGCAGTATCAACTCACCGGACCAGAGATGGGCATCCCTGGGAGTAGAGCTCATCAAATTGCCTAAAACCCTAAAAAAGGGGAGCAATCTACTCAACCTAGGAACTACAGAGTGAAACCGAAGCACTCTGGAGGCAGGATACTCTAGTTAAGCCAGGGGAGGAACAGAGACTGGAGTATAGTAGGAGACAGAAAAAACTCCTAGCATATAGACCAAACTCAAACAGTAAGGGAGTATCAACAGCCTAGTACCGGTCCTTCAGAGTGGTCTAAAGAGTCCTTCTACCTTCCGACCAGTCTTCGGGAGCAAATTCTAACAACCCAGCAACATAAGGGGAGAACTAAGCTCGACTGAGACGAGCAAAACCAAGCCTAAACAATAAAGAGCTGTGAAACAGCACCAGAAAATGGTGAGGCTTCCCAGAAAAGCCTGGAGAATCTGAACAGCTCAGAGATGGAGGTAAACAGGAAGAGAAACCTACAACATCTAGATAACGCATCCAAGGAGGCTCAGAGGAGCCAACTACTCAGACATGAGAATAAGTATTGCAGGCTTGGAATACTTGTTCGCACAGCAAACATGAGCCGTGTGCTCAGCATATTGTCTAACAACCCTTCAATGAGGGGAGCACAACATAACGCTTCCAGAATGGCGAGGAGGCCTCAGAAGAGCCTGCTACTCAAACAAAACACGGCCGCGGGCCCAGGTTGCCAATGCCAGAACTCTAGTGGAGCGAACTCCAAAACCAAAGGAAGGAGAATAAAGCACTCGACCCGAGCAGTGTAGGTGTAAAGCATGAGAGAAAGAGAAAGAGGGATCCAGGGGATCCCAAAGGGACTCAAAGGAGGTGGCTCCGTATGAATAGCGGCCTCGACAGGGAGAAACCCAAGGAGGCTGGCTAATCAAACCAAAACTTGAAACAAATCAAGGGGCCACTCGCAATGAAATTACCAAGCTAAGACAGCGGAGGATTCAGCAAAAAGCACACTCTCGAAAGCGAGAGGAAGCCTACAATGATTAAAGCGACCACAGGGAGGCTAACAAAAGCTCACTGCTTGTCACTGAGCTAAATGCTAAACACCAGAGAACCACATACTCAAACATTGCTAAAAATTCAGTAGCAATGGAGTAAAGGAATAAAGGAGAGGAGGCCGCAGGGCCTGCTACTCGCATTCTTAGCCTAATGCAGAAGGCGGGCCCCCAACCAGAAGCAACCCTGACGAGAGGGTAGGCAAACATGAGCTGAGCGACCAGCAAGGGAGGCTAAGAATGAAGCAGCCAACACCTACTGCTGAAATAGTCAGAACAGGTCGACAACGTCTGCCTAGGTCGGGACAGAGGCAGCCCAAGAGGAGGGCCGACCCTCTGAACATGACCACACTGAGGCTCAGTGGAGGTTAAAAGAATGTTCCAGAATGTGAACAAACTCATCATCGGGCCCAGGCTTCAGGCCTGATGTCAGAGTGTGCGCAGGGCAGAAGAGAAGGGTACAATGGGAAAGAAGAAGAAAAAGAGGAGAGGGAGATGGAAAAAGCCTCAAGAGAGAGGGAACACTCAGCGGCACTCACCGCACCGGCTTTGTATCACTTCTCTCAGATCCTGCTTTTTCTTTCTAGCGTCACGCCTTCACTGAGACCTGCTCCTCTGAGGAGGAGGGGCTCGAGCGGCAACGTTAGACCTCTGGCCCTGTCTATGATCCTCAGACCATGATGGGCCAGGTCCCCCTGGCTGCCTGGGTGCAGATTTGGACTGGCGCAGTATACAGGATTTAAATGCTGGTGAGCGCGCCCTCGCCTCCCTAAACTTCCCAACCACCGCCTCAACGGAGGTCCCGAAAAGCTCAAGCGCCGAGACCGGCACATCGCGGAGAAAACCCTTCTCTTTCTCGATGTTGACCAGGTTCACCCACATGTGATCGACAGATTGCGGCAGCAGTTTGTTTGGTTGCGCGGAGTGCCAGGTCTGTGGTGCGGCGCAGCTCAGCCACCGTATCAGGGGAAAGACCCTGGCCCTGGTACAAATCTTTCAACAGGTCGGCCTGATATGCTTGAATCACTGCCTTAGTATGCAGTGCAGCACCAGCCTGACCTGCAGCCGCATATGCCCTGCCATTCAACCGCAAAGTTGTTTTTAGTGGTCTAGTAGGCAGGGCCGGAGCCTTCAAAGATGAAGCCCCACCACCAGCAAGATAGTTCGCGAATGTCTCGCCGATAGGGGGCATCAAGAAGGGCATCCCTTCGACATTGGCATAATTTGCATGCCCAGACCGATGAATACGGGCCGAATAAGGGTTTTTTCCCATGCCTTCTCGATCTCAGAATGGAGATCGGGAAGGAATGGAAGGCTCATAGGAGTTGGAGGAGTATGGCTGGAAAGAAAGCGTTCGTCTAGCCTCCCACGAACTGCTTCTTCCCGAGCGCGCGCCCATGGCAGTTTTAATCTGCCCGAGGCGCACTACATAACGTCCAACAACTAAACATACGCGGGGCAGGGTGGTCGCGGGGGCTCCGATGAAACACTCTCACTGCCCTCAATAACCATTGTCTGCTCTTCAGTGTGGCTTGGAGCCAAAAGAGCACTGTCTGCTGAACCAGAGGATGCCAGAGAAATGGCATACTCATCGAGCAGATCGCTCTCCTGAGCCGCCGAATCGCGCGAGAGAGACGCCTTTCTCAAATTTTTTGGTAAGCTCCACCTGCGAGCCCCACGACTTGAGTCTCCTCTCGGCCTCAGCACAATGAGGACCCGAGCCGCCAGGTGCGGATGCATGTCCCTCTCCCCTCGAGAAGATTGACAGGCGAGAGCGGAGCGTCCGCATAGGCAGACGCTCACAATGAACACAAACAGATCCCTCGAGAACTGAATGCGCGTGCTCCTCACCTAGGCAATGAATGCACAAGTCGTGTGTGTCATCAGGTGTCAGATATCTCGGACACGGATCGGCACAACGCTTGAAACGCTTCTCAGACATGATAACAAAAGGTTCTTACCTTGACACAATCGCAACAGACAAAACAGTCACTGAAGACGAAAAGAGGATGTCATGTTCTCTAGGCGCCCCTTATATACTGTCTGGTCGCACTAGTATGTTATCATAGGCTGTCACCGGCCAATAGGATTGGCGTGATTCCACTTTCTCTTCAGATACCTGTCACGCGAGGGCGTTCCCCATATGCGTTCTAGGACGCAGTGCGAGTTCCCTTTCGAAAGGGAACTAAACACTGATATGCTGCGCATTCAGCATTTTTAATAAATGTTGATATCCCGACCTAACGGGATATCAAGATTAATCAGACGTAGCTATTACAATTTTCATCTGCAAAAGGTTTGCGAATGCAAACGTGAGCTTGACCGAAAGTGTAACTCCGATTGCTGTCACTATTGTAATTTTTTTTATTTATTCTAATTTCAGCAGTATTTTGGATTCAATTTGCACTTTCTGATCAACCAAAATGTTATTTTACAGTATAAAAATCACTGATGATTATTGCTAAATTAATTATGAATATTTTCAGCACAAGATAAACGCTATCTTGTCAAAGTGAAGCCAGACATCACTATGTAACTTCCAGGCCATTCTCTCTCTTCTCACATCTTTTGACGCATGCTGTGGAAAGCTAAACAATCAGAGCTCAGGGCGCTGCCCAAAGTGATGCTATATATATCAGAAAAAAAAGAAAAAGAAAAAAAAACTTTTCGATCATTGTTTACATGATCGATTGTCGCTGTCACGGCCGAGTACTCGAGTGCTCGATCGCTGTTGCACATCCCTATTTAATATCATATTATGTTACTTAAAATCATATTCAGAGCCATCTACATACTTCAAACTGGTATATTTTACTCTCGCAGCCTTAATTGTGAGTACTCTATTTTTTTCCTCTTTTTTTTTTTTTTTGACATTAAAATACTTTCTCCAACTTAATATACAGAGACAGTTGTAAGCAAGTAAACCATTGGTAGGTTGAGCTCACCAAAAACTGTAAACACTGTGGCTCTATTAAAACAGTTTTTTTTTGTTTTTTTTTCATATTTTCATTCTTCAAAAAAAAAAAAAAAATTATGATGTTATACTTTGTGCTGTATTACCTGGTGCCACTACTCTCATATGTTAATCTAGAGCCCAGTATCAGAGAATCAGAGAAAAAAAGCCTGTTATTTGCACATCAAAAATGCACTTGGAAGAGAGGGGATTAACACATTGCATTACTTGTGTTTTCAGGCCTCCAAAACGCTGTTGTCGTGTTGTTAATTGCCAAAACACATTAAATGTTTTCAGTTTTTAGTAGAAAACCATGTTGTGTAAACACCTTAAAAGGCTTTGTGCATAGGTGTGTTGATTTGTTCTGAAGGAGGAAAAAGGGATGAGAGAAAACGTCTCAGGTTACGCATGTAACAATGGTTCCCTAAGAATAGGGAACAAGACGCTGCACCCCCTAGGGGTCGCTATGGGAAATGCCTCCGGCATGCCAGGTGTCTGAAGCGTGAGTCTAAACACGACAATGAACTTGACATTGGCAGGCGGCAGCCTATGACATCACCACAGGTGCAACCACGAATATAAAAAGGCAGCTGGAAATAACGTCATCCACTTCTTGTCTGAAGGAGACCGAGCAGGAATGCTTGAAGCAGGGCAAAGGGATGCAGATGTTCCCTATTCTCAGGGAACCATGGTTACATGCGTAACCTGAGACTTTCCCTTTCAAAATGGAACTTGCACTGCATCCCCTAGGGGTCGCTATGGGGAACGGAATACCCACGCTGCAATGCTGAAGGGATGAATGCCTTATTGGCTGAGCTAAGAATCAAAGACTCAAACAGTCTTCATCCCTAGGCACAAACAAAAAACAAAAGCCGAGCTCTAGGAGCGGAGGCCTCAGCATAAGGACTCTCCTATTGAGAGGAGGCCTAACAACGATCCACACTCAGGAAAACCTGCGAGGAGGCTCACAGTGAGCCTGCAACCCGCAACTGATATCCAGGCGTAACTCTAGAGAGCAGAGGCCTCAAAAAAAGGTAACTCTCTAAATGAGTCTGACGACACTCATATTAGCCAAGGAGGATCACAGAGAGCCTGACAACTTAACTAATAATAGCCGAGCTCTAGGAGCGGAGGCCTCAGCATAATGACTCTCTAATTCGAGAGAAGGCCTTAACAACGTTCCACACACAAGTTATCCAATGAGGAGGCTTACAGAGAGCCTACAACTCGTAATTGTTAAACTGGTGGAGCTCAGAGAGCAGAGGGCTCAATAAAACAACTCTCTTAAATGAGAGGAGGCCTGATAACACTCATATTAGCCAAGGAGGCTCACAGAGAGCCTGACAACTTAGTTAATAATAGCCGAGCTCTAGGAGCGGAGGCCTCAGCATAACGACTTTCCTACTGAGAGGAGGCCTAAGAACGTTCCAGACACAGGATAACTTGCGAGGAGGCTCACAGAGAGCCTGCAACCCGCAACTGTTATCCTGGCAGAGCTCTAAAGAGCAGAGGCTTCAATGTGAACAACTCTCAAAAATGAAAGAGGACCTGACAAAGCTCATATTTGCCAAGGAGACTCACAGTGAGCCTGACAACTTAGCAAATAATAGCCGAGCTCTAGGAGCGGAGGCCTCAGAAATCTAATTGAGAGGAGGCCTAACAATGCCCTACACTCAGGATGTCTAGCAAAGAGGCTCACAGAGAGCCTACAACCCGCAACTGCTATTGTGGCGGAGCTCTAAAGTGCAGAGGCCTAAATAAAAACTACTCTCACAAACAAGAGGAGGCCTAATGATGTTCATAATATCCAAGGAGGCTCAAAGGGAGCCTGACGACTTGGCAAATAAAAGCTGAGCTCTAGGAGCAGGGGCGTCAGCATAACGACTCTCTAATCGAGAAGAGGCCTAACGACGCCTCACACTCAGGATGTCTAGCAAGGAGGCTCACAGAGAGCCTTCAATTCAAACTGTTACCCTGGTGGAGCCCTGAAGAGTGGAGACCTAAATATAACTCTCGCTAGTGAGAGGAGGCCAGACGACACCTGCAGTAGCCAAGGAGGCTCCATGTATGAGGTGTTTCTGGGTGTTTCACCCTCCTATCTGCTTCGAGGTCTTGATAAATTGTAGCATTTCTTTGTTGTTTAGAATCCAGTATTCCCATAATTCCTTTGTCTTTTATGAGTTTAATAAAGAACTCTGTCTGGTCTTCTGTCCAAACATCTTTAAAGAATGATCGACTTTTACGTACACCAGGTGACCTGTAAATACGAAAAAAACTGTTTCCATTGCAGTTTTGCAAAATATTCCTTTTTCGAATTACCAGAAAAACCACCTCATGCAAGTGTACTTTTTTGCGATATATGGGAGTTTTTGCAATATTGACATATTGGCATATTTTCAATTCACAATTTTAATTTGCGTAATTTTAATTTGCACAATTTGAAGGGTAATGGAAACAGCTACATGACAGTGACAACATGGCAAATATAGTATGTTCGTATTACATTCATACTATACACATTCATATTATATAAAACATACTTTTTTAGAGCAAAAGTAGGTACTTATTTAAAATAAGTACCTACTCGGGAGAGCATGTGATTTCGTACGCAGCCTATGAGTGTGTGCTGCTAGTTAGGCATGGATCTGGTTTCAGTTGATGATGTAAGCAGTAGGGGAGGGGTGTAAGGGACATTTAAGTTCACAAGTAGCATGATTTCCTATTTCAGTGGATAAACACAGACTCATAAACACACACACTTACACAGGTAAAAGTCAAGGTGGTTGATTTGTGTGTGAAATTTGCATGGCTTGGCATACTTTCCCTAAGCAAAGTTTTAATCAGCCATCACATCTCTTAGACACCTACTGAGAAAATCCTTAACATGCAAAACATGTTCCCTTCCATGTCTTCACACAGATACACACTCACTAAGCATGTGATAGAGCTAACAGTAGATTTGTACACTGATCTCTGCACTATTTGCAAATTCCTCATTTATTTATGTAAATAACAGTATTGATGCAGTTCCTGGAACCAGAACAGTGTATATGTGTGTGTGTGTGTGTGTATAAAAGTATTCCCATTTCTTTGATTCAGTGAAATAAGGAAATAACATCAACAGGAAGAAAAATTAGATCACTGGGATCATTAGTAACACTTTATTTTAATGGTCCCTTTTGAACATTCTGTTGACTATAAGTAACTTTGCAACTATATGACAAGTAACTCTCAGAGTATTAGTGACTGTCTGCTTAATATCTGCTAAGTGTTTATTGTGATGGTCCCCAACAGACGTTTTACTGACTGTAAGTAACTTTGCAAGTACATGTCAACTTATTCTAACCCTAACCCTACCAGTCTACTAATACTCTACTAACACTCTAATAAGAGTTAATAGACATGTAGGTGCAGCATTACTTATAGTCAACAGAATGTGTTAAAGAGACCATCAAAAGGAAGTGAAACCAGAGCATTTAATATCTTGTATCTTTAATATAACATATTTGATATGTGGCTACTCTAGCTAGACAAAGATCACAAAAATGTCTGAAACTATGCAAACATTTGGTATCTTTGGAAATCTGAGCAATCAAAAGTCAATGACTGTCAATGACAAGTTGATATTTGAATCATAACTGAGGGGTTGCTCAGGAGACTTTATGGAGTTCAGAGCAATAACATTTTCCCTGACCATGGATGGAGTCTTGGGGGGGAGGGGCATGGAGAGATTCTGTTGCAGTGAGAAAGAGGGGGTAGATTTCTATCACATGATTCCAGCACATTTGTGCCACAGGAACACTCAGCATTGGTAGGTCACCTTCCCCTATAAACACACTCAAACAAACCCTTTCACAGCACTTCTGTCCCACTCTCCTGCTGCAAAATGACGTCTTCTGCACTCTCTAGTGAAGACAGCAAAGACTTTCCATTGTTTTTATAATAAGCTAATTATGTTGGTGATATGAGTCCAAAAGCTCAGGTTACATGTTTTGCTAATTTTTTTTATTGGATCATTTCTTGTGAAGACTTTAATTTTGTGTATAAAAAGGTTATAGTTATTTTGCATTTAGGTGAATATCTTTTAGTTCCTCTATTGAAGGGCCATACATCCCTAAACAGTGTCTTTGTGTGTTTTTATGAGTGAGGTGTGTGAGAACAGAAAAATACTTTTTACGAACTTAGAACGGGTTGACTGATTCCCATAACAATACATTTTTTGGGTACAATACATCTATTCAATATATTGTGTTGCATTATAATATCATAAATGGATTGTAGCTCAAACAGCAAAAAATGTGCAACTGTGCAATTTTGTGCACAAAAGTGCATTTTGAAGCAATGATTTGAAAGCACAAACAAAGCCACAATGGTTACTCTCTTTAGGAAATCAATTTTTTTCTTATAGTTGACTCTCAACATTAACCAAAATTTAACCTAAACTCTTTCCCCACCATTGTCGGAATTTTCCGGCAATCCATGTTTTCACTGTTAAGGCCTGTTCACACCAAGAACGATGACTATAAAGATAACTATATTAGCACCCACACCAGCCTACGATATCTTTCTGTATATTCTAATCGTGTTCTTGTCTGTCACTTTAAATGCTCGAGCTCATTACAGCAGGATGGATTCTGATTGGCTGTCAGTGTTGTTATCGTTCATTCCTCAGCTGGATAAAATCATTCTGAAAGTGCTTCCAAAGATATTGTTTCCCTGTGCCGTTATCGTTATAGCTGTGTTGTGAACTCTGCTATTCTATAATAGTGAGAACGATTTTTAGAACTATATCTTCATTGTTATTGTATATCGTTCTTGGTGTGAACAGGCCTTTATACGGCAGGTGATGCTTTTACACATCTTCTGAAAGAGTACAGAATCTCCGGATCAAAACACAGGTGAAGAAGAAGCAGAAACAAGCCATAGAAATACATGTAAATAATGCAATAAAGCATATAAATCAAAACTGCCTAACGTTACCAATGAAATATCGACCCAGGATGAGGTATAGGATTCTGCAAGCTTTAGGGGTCTTCATCTACTCCATATATAACTTGATCATTGGTCTGAATCCAAGCTGGACATAGCCTTTGACAAAAATGCTATTTTCTCAGCTTTTTGTTCAAAATATATATGCATATATGCAACCACATTGAAGTGTTGATAAAAAAAGAATGCATGAAGCTACAATAAAACATATTTTTTTTTTAGTTTAAAAGTATAATACAACAAAATATTCTGAGGGCCATGAAAGTTTTGTGAAAATTTGAAAAAAAAAAAAAAACACGCTGGGAGGGAAAGAGTTAATAAACATCACAATCATCAACACTGTGTCAGAACTTCTGAGCCTGTGCATGTGTTTGTAAGTGAGCACATACCTCAAAATCATTGGCCTTATTGTAGTGCATGTTGAGCACTTTGTAAAGCTCAGAATCACGGCTCACTCTGATGTCATCCGCTGTCAGCACACCATCATTTATGGCCTGCCGGGCAAACTTCTCCATCTGAATGTAGTAGAACTCTCTAAAGTTACTGAACCACTTTATCAGCTGAGAAGTGATGCACCTGTTAAACTAAGAGACACAGCATGTTAAATACTAATGAGTTACATTAGGTTTTAAAGAATCGTGATCAGTCTAAACTCACCTTCACATCTGAGAAGTACATCTTGAGCATGCTGGAGCTTGGATACCTAGTGTAGAAGAACATTAATTTGGCCTTCTTCAGGTGACTTGGGGACAAGCCCTCCTGGATGTGAGACCAGCAATGAAGGAAAATAAGCCCAATGCTAAGGCACAATATTTGCTTGACATTATTATCTCATCACTCAAGGTGTCGGCTCGTCACATTCAATAAAACATGAAAAACACCACACCAGCATATTTTATAACAGAAACTAATTTTACAGGCAAAGCAAGCAACGTCTTTCCCCATGCCCTGATCCCAAACCTCCAGATGTCAAAGAGATAAAGATAGTATTTGCATATCACCTCCAAATGTGTTTGTAACCTTCATTTTACCAGGGACGGAACACAAATATAGCGGTAAGGGCTTTGGGAGGATCTTTTGGGCATGGCAAGCTAGGAATGTTTTTCATAGGTGACAATAATCTGAAAAGACACTTAAAAATAAATAATTATAATAAGATTACAGAAGTGAATCAGGGTAGGGCATTTTTTATGTACTCAGTAATGAAATTTGTTGAATTTCAGAAGTGGAGCGAGCATGTTGTTAAATATTAATTAATAATTAGATAAGACGTGTTTACTAGGGGAGTAATGTGCACTGATTCAAAACATGTTTTAAGACGTAACTAGTAACTAAAATCAATTTAAAGTTTTTTTTAATGTACTAATGATATTTGTTGATTTCAAATAACAAAAACCCTACATAGTGTATTGATGTCTGGTGTTATTAAATTTTAGATGTTTGAAGGGAAACAAACAGTCTGGCTAACTGTCTGATCATTCTGCCAACACTGCACATTTTCCTTCATTCTTTCAGCGTCCATCAATAATCAAGATAAGAACACATTGAAAGTTCAAACTGCACTGCGTGTGACACTCCTGCCGTTGTCCTGCACTGACCTCTGCCAGACAACGAAATTGCTGACTGGGCAAATTTTCCAGACAAAGAGGGCTGAGTTGCCTCCTTTAAGGCCTCTCTGAGCTCTGACATCAGTGTAAAGCATTTTTTGTGACTGTCAAACAAAAAACCTTGACTACTGCCAATATAACAGCGCACAAATAGGAGAGCATTCATCTGCTAAAAAAAAAAAAAAAAAAAAAACAGCAAGCAAATCTATGTTGTTTAGGTTTATCTGAAATAACTTTTAATTACCTATGTAAAGCACAATATATCTTTCTCTTGCTCTTGCTCTCTCTCCCACACACACATACAGATGGTTGGACACACAGTCATTCACACACAGAGAAACTTGTTGTCAGTGCTGCCCCACAATTTATCAATAATTTATATAAATTTATTAAAAATATTCCAATTATGCTACTTCCTATTCGCGGAATACAGGGCACAAACTACCATATCGTCTCCCCAGGCAATAAACCGATTCCCCAATAAGTGCCATAAACATAAACCAAATTCAACTGCATTGTCCTATTTGGACATAATCCTACACATGCCATAACAATGGAATTGTAAAGTAAGCACTTTTCTTTTAGTGCTCAAAGATCTACATCCAAATCTGAAGTCATTCTCTCTATTATTCAATAAAAATTATCCATGAAATGAAAAGCACATTCACTTCAATCCTATTTGGCTGCTAATTAACATTAACATGACATCAGGTGAAAAGGAAAGTAATTTCCACGGTGGAGTGTGCAAGTACATTTCAATTAAATATTAATTAATAATTAGATAAGACATTTCAGTAACACTTTGTTTTACAGTGTCTTTATTACAAGTTACATTAAGTTACTGTAGTAATAACTATAAATTATGCATAATTACAAGCAACTAACCCTAAACCAAACCCTTATCCTAACCCTAACCCTATAAGTACAAGTAGTTAATTAATATTACTCAGTACTTAAATGTCATGGTAACACGGATACCTTAAAATAAAGTGTAGCTGACATTTCATTACTGGAGAATACTGTGTACTGATTCAAAACATGTCAACATGTAAGATGTAAATAGTAACTAAAGTTAAATATGATGTCATGTTGACTTCAAGATCTAATATGTTGACATTGAAAACCACTTTAAAATTGGTTCGAACTACTTCTCTAGAAAAGCATTTGGGGCAAAATCTCCTTTATACTATAATGAAAAATTTGTATATGGTTAAACATGTAAATGAGAGAAGCATGAGAAAAAGTGAATTGTACAATCTGAAGCACCAAAAAATAGCTTTCACTACTATGAAAAGGATATTGTACTCCCTGAGAGTGGCGAGATGTCTGACATTGCCTGGATGTCCCCATATTCAGATTTGATGAGTGACAGCCCTTCAGCAGTGCTTTCTGAGTGAACTGGTGAGCAGGAATCGTTATGCATCAGATGTTGGCTGGAAGCCACCTTTTTTCGTAAGCTGGTGGTCTCCCTTGACAGATCCATCAAATCAGGAGAGTCTTTACTAGAGAATGTTGATGAAGCACCAAGTGTGCTCTGAAATGAGTAACCCATGAGAGGAAGCGAAAATGGATGGCGGAATGATGGGGAGATGAAGCTTGTGTTTCCAGAAAGAGAAGAAGTGTGTAGAGAGGGATGTGGGTGGACATTTTGAGCTCCAAGATTTGTGGACTGGTTGTGATCAGATGCAGACTTTCGTACCACCAATGGCAGTGCCTCCGTCTGGTCATTGGCACTAGGAAGAGGGACTCCAACAAATGAGTCAAATGGGCTTGGAAAGATAACATCACCAAAACACTGCAGCCTCTGATTAGCAGTGTGGAAGTTTGGGTTGTCCCCGTTAAAAGCAAAGCGGTCCTGGGTTGCTGGGAGTGATGAGAATACTTGTAACAGTGGCCGTGGAGGTTTTGAAAAAACATTCACCACGGTGTCTATCACTTGAGACATGGCAGAGTTCAGCTCCTGCTTTAAGGTTTCTGCCAGATGCTTGCCTACTGCATGCATAGACATCAAACCACTGCTCCTCAAAGAACCCTCCCTTTTGGCCATCTCTCCATCTAGCAATACTTGTTCACTGACCAGGACCCTCGCCTCATCTAGAATGCATTCTGGATCCAAGTCCGCAGTCTCATTATCAGTTCGATCATCCACAGAATTTTGAATGAGGTGTTCAGTGATACCGCTGTGACCAAGCATTCCATTAGATCGTGCACTGTCTTCTGAGAGATTCCCTCCATCTGGTTCAGAATCCGTGCTGTCATAGATCTGGAAGAACTTCTCTTGAAGCTGTCTCAGCTGTTTCTGCATGTCTTCTAACTGTAGTTTCAACTGCCTGCGTTCGTCACCCCTCTGCTCTTTATGTGTGGAAACCAGCTGCTGGAAACTCTGCTGCTGCTGAGGTAATTTTTGTTTCCTCTTGTTCTCACGATTGCCTTCCCGTGGGCTGAAGGACCATGCAGGAACCTTGGTTTCTCCCTCTCCCTCTTGCTCACAATCTTTTTCACTGGGGATAGAGGGTGCCATCGCATTTGGTGAGTGGTTCATTCCACGAATTATGTTCTCGACACGTGCACGCTTGGCCTGAAGGTGCTCTTCATTTAGCCGCTCAGAGTCCAAGTGGGTCCGTGTGATTTGTCCAAATGGTAAGAGACACTCTTTTGCACTCTCCTGGGATGAGCTACTGCAAGTGTCCTCCTGTGGTGGTTCAGGTTCTGCTTTCCTTGGTAACATTGGCTCCCTGCCTCCTGTTCCTCTTGTTGCCTTATTGCTCTTCAGAAGCTTGGTGATGATTGTGGCACCAGAAAAGGGTATCATGTTATCCTCATATGAGCTGGCCCTTTTAAGCAGTTTGCGGAGAACATTTGACTTAGCCTCACCTGAGTCCCGATGCTTGAGATGAGCCCCTTGGCACTCAAGCACATCTTGCTTCCTACTGTGATGGGAGTTCATGGCATCAAAGATGACAGTGGATTTGGCTGCACGAGTGACAGTGATGACAGCAGAAGCTATATGTGTTGATGTGGTTGCTGAGCTAACAATTCTCTTCACTCCAATGTCCACTCGTTTTCTCCTTGTCTGTTGATTTAGATGGAACTCTGTGCCATGGTCTGGCATTTGTGGAGCTGCTATTGACCTAGTTCCCACAAGCCAGAACTTTCAAACCATCATCTCAATCCCCTACTGACAAAAAAAAAAAAAAGTTAGACAAACACAAAATTAAAAGAGATTTTTTTTGTATTGGAATCATAAAACTAGAATCTTCTAAAATCAAATATTATAACTGTAATTTCAATAAATTTAAATGAAATGTGATTATTATTTTAGCATTTTTTCTTCTTTCTTTCTGTACTTTGTGCTTTGTTTAGCCAGAGAAAATGTGACTTCAGTCTTCCTATTGGGACACCTGTGCATTTACCTGTACAATCCTTACTAACACCTTTTTGAAAATGTTTGTGTTACCACCCATGTTAAGTTTGTCCACAATAAATAAATAGAAAAATCTAAAAATTGGCAAAAATAAAAGACAGACGCTCAACCAACTGTAGAGGATTTTCAGCTAAAAAAAAAAAAAAAAAGTGTGAGACTCACTCTACAAACAAAGACTTGACTTTATTTCTGACATTATGGCCAACTTCATGGCCTTCATCACATATCTTAACATCTTTCATAAATGTAGTTTAAACAGAGGTTTAAAACTTAAGCAGTTTGCCAAGATTTTCAATGAAATTAATAATGTCATTTGGTGCAGGCTAACTATCCATTAAAAGTAATACAATTTTAAAATGCCACACTTTATTTTACAGTATGTGCATTTTCAATGTACTTACAGTGTACTTACCAAGAAAGCAATGAATAATATAAGGTAACTACATAGGTTAAGATTTGGTTTAGAGGTAGGTTCAGGACTAGTACCTAGTTATTACCCAGTTAATTATGTAAACTACAAGTGAAACAGGACTGCAAAATGTAAGACTGGACTGTAAAATGTAAGAAATAATAAAAATAAAAAATTATGCCAAAAGGAATTCCTCTTAAGAATTATCTTTTTTAAGAAGATTTTTTCCTTCATTATGCCATCAGGACAGTTGTATTAACCTGACATTTTTTTAGGGCAATTCAAGTCATTGTATGTTTGAATTGCTTTTCCAAGTATTTTTGAATAAATTAGGGCTATGACTTCTTTTTTTATCTATTAAAAAATACACTTCATTGACCTAACAATATTTATTAGTATGACTAAATTTTACATCATTGTCACATTATTGATTCGTATCAATACAACGTGTAGAGCAAATCGTGTTAAACACACCTGTAACTAGCTTCCCAAATGAGCAAAAAACACACATATATAAAACATAGCAAACTTCTCTCTCTAAATTCCGCAGATGAAGACATCGAGAAAAAATATTACTAAAACTCTTTTCAAACAGCCACAAGCATTGTGATAAAGGTAACATTGTTTCATATTACGTTTCCAAACTCTAAAAAAACAACAACAGAAATATAAGCCAACAATGTTCAGCATCCCAAATTCGAAATATTTTTAAACAATAGGCCTAGAGCTTTTGAAAAAGAATACAAGATTACAAAATCGCGTAAAAGTCCAAAAGAAACACACAAATGATACTAGACGGGGAAAAAAATACAAAGCGAGAGAAGACGGTGCGTGTTTTCAGAGGACTCTGTACAACAAAAATGTGAACGTCAGTAGATAGCAACTCCTTCACGATAAACTTCATCATTCATTGTCATAGCCTGTGGACAAAATGCCACTTACCTCGCAAATTACTGGAGAAAAAGCTGCTGTGGTTTGTTAGATGATAAATAGAATACTATGATATAAAATCTTCTAGCAGGACGAGGCGGCATATGAATGAAGCAGAAAATGAGTGACTTGCAATAATGATGGAATACTACTGCACGCTCTTCTCTAGCTGTAAGAAGCACTTAAAGACTCAAATGAAGGAAACAGGGACTCCGCGTCATTAAATTAGTGTGATGTAACGCCGTACCTACCAATAAGAGCAATGAACCCAGCGTGATATTCCAATTGTTTATTCAAATTATTGCGCGTCTTTTGTTCTTCGTTTGACAAACCGGACTCCCTCCAGAGTTCAGGCTTTGGTCGAGCAGACTTCAAGACAGACCTAATGGTTCCGTTTATTTTTCACCTGATTCTGCTTCACACAATCCCGATGCCAAAACCAAACCAAATAAGCTAGATTTGGCACAAATGTTGTTGCTGTTTAAAAAGTAATCATTACTTTTAATCATTAATAATTATGGCTACACTGTTTAAAAAAAACCCTAAATAAATAAAATGTATATAACTGACTTTAAAAAATGAGTTGAATCTTGTATGAGTTATAAAAAAAATTAAATTGCATTTTTGATCAGTGCATGGGAAACTGCTCCCCTCTCAAGTTTCTCCACTATTTGTCTTCACCATAGTGTCCATGAAAAAAAAAATGGTCCCAATTTATATTAGGTGGCCTTAACTACAATGTACTTACATTTAAATTAATAATTTGATAAAATGCACTTATTGTGTACATACATGTTTTTACTTATATTTTAAAAATACCTGCATGTAATTACATAATTAAAATACCTGCATGTAATTAATTAATTTCTGTAATTACATTTATAATTACACTGTTGACCCATCCCTTACACCAGTGGTTCCCAAACCTGTCCTGAAGGACCCCCAGCACTGCACATTTTGTATGTCGCCCTTATCTGACACACCTACTTCAGGTCTTGCAGTCTCTACTAATAAGCTGATGAGTTTAACCAGGTGTGTTAGATCAGAGAGACATCCAAAATGTGCAGTGCTGGGGGTCCTCCAGGACAGGTTTGGGAACCACTGCCTTACACCTTAAACCACACTTAAACTTACCTATACCAACAATCCTGTCCCTAACCTTACCCGTATCCCACCTCAATAGCAGCAAAAGGGTTTTGCAATACAATATGTAAGCAATAAGGTACTCGAGGCTGTGCTGTATCGTGAATAAGTCATGGCTGAAGGGTATATGTATTAATGCAACTTTCATGAAGTAAAATCACTAAAAGCTTTCCTTCAGCCGGAAAAAATAGTCCCTGACCGTGAACAGCAACATAAGTTACATTATTACACCATTAGATGGCGGCAAAGACTGTCTTTATGAGTGTGTCAGTCAGTAGCGAAGACTTTTATATTGAAAAGACTGAATTGTTGTGAAAACGGAACAAGGCGCAACTGACAAATGCTTTGACTAGTGCTGTCAGTCACTGGAAAACCCCTTAACTGTTAAAAGGACAAGATATTGCAGCGGCCATTTAAACGGATTTTTTTGCAGTCATAACCGTATCGTGAATAAAACACAGCTATTGGCCAATCAGAATCAAGGGCAGGAACTAATCGTTTTATAAGAACACAATAAATACATTGTATTTATTTATTTATTTATTTTGATGTAAGTACACTCAAAAAAAAAAAAAAATGATTCAGGCCCTTCATAGATACGACACATTTAAATTTCATTCACTTTACATAAACATATCTAATAAGGAGTAATACATATTTATATTTAATGAGTCTAACATAAAATATTTAAATAGTTTAATCTATGAAATAGTAGTTAAGGCCACCTAATATAAAGTGGGAGCAAAAAAATTATTCTGAATCTATGAAATCTTTATTTGGTCAAAGACAAAAATTAGAGGGATGATAACATTTCACAGTACATGTCAAGATAATCAAATAACCACTTTAAATTGTTTTTTGAGGGGGAAAAAAGTGCACACCTTTGAAATTTAACTCCACATTCAGTAGCAGTGTTCAGACTACCTAACTGGAAATCATATTTTGTCCTTGTTTTTTATCTGTATCTTTGTATCTTCGTATTGTTATGCTAGCAGTGTAGAAATGAAAGTATAAATACTATTTTTAACAGAGGGTAAAGGGACAAGCTCCTCCTCTTAAATTAAAAAAAAAAAAAAACATGCACAGACAAATCCAAATTAAACACTGCGGCTTGTGAAACCTCACGCACCGGATGCCGTGCTCGCTCTCAAGGCAGTTGGACATAGTGGTGTATTAGAGGTAAAAAAATGATATAAATACTGTTCGGTTTCTCACACAAGACCGATCGTTTCGTGTCTTAAGACATTAATGTGTCGTCAAGACCCACAGGGTTTAATTTGGATTTGTCTGTGCATGTTTTTTTTACTCTCATAGATTTTGTTACCATTGACATGCATTATACGACTGACAGACTGCAACGGTTGGAGTTAAAAATCATCATTTGCGTTCTACTGAAGAAACAAAGTCACCTACATCTTGGATGCCCTGGGGATAAGCAGATAAACATCAAATTTTCATTTTTGGGTGAACTATCCCTTTAAAGTGGAGCTTGTATTCAACATCAAACAAATTACCAATTAAATGAACAATCAGATCAAGATCTGACAAACCCAGGAAAAACATGAAAAACTTGTATCATCAGAATAACTGTGTTTTCACAAGACAAAGATGTTCATTTTAAATATAGATCATTAGGTCACGATTGTGATGATTTTGAAAAAAGAGAAAAGACCTTTGGAACAAGCAGCTTTTGCCCCAAGGAAGGCTGCCAGCCACCTCGGCCCCATCATTTTTTTTTTTTTTTTTTTTCATTAAATGCGAAAAGATTATCTCTCTATTTATCATAACATGGGAAAAGACTGTGTGAGAGAGAAAAACAGAGGGCCTGATGACAGAGGGTGCAGCACACTTGGCCAACTAGCAGACACATACTGGAGTGCAATGACATGCAGGCCACTAATCTGTGATGGTCATCATAGCACTGATTAGTCAGGATTCTTTCTTTCTCTTCTAATTAGTCTCTATCTATCTATCTATCTATCTATCTATCTATCTATCTATCTATCTATCATATAATCTGTCTAATCGCTGGTTATTTATTTTCACGTTTCACGAGTGCCCTACTCCTGGGCTTTGATGTTCTCTTACCTACTGACCTTCTGATTGTGTGACAGAAGGTCACCAGACAGTCTACTTCAAACAGTACTCCAGCTTTACCTAATATTTTAATAAGATTAAGTGGAATAACATAGATAAGAGCGGTGCGTTTGTAGTACACGTGGTAATTATATTTGACCTCATGGCGCCTCATGGGTTAAACTGTCTCTCAATCATTTAGCTGTCTATACAATAAAGTAAAACAATATCTTAACAATAACAACCACAGGTGAGAATCAATTGAGGCTTTGCCAAAATCTACTAATCTAAATTTTTTTGGCAACTACACATCAAGATTACACTCTGGAAAATAGATTAGCTCAAAAATAACACTGATGTGATTCCATGCCAGGGTTAGTTCGGCCAAAATTAAAATTCTTTAATCTGTAAACTGTATGACTTTCCATCTTCAGGGTAACATAAAATGAGAGTTCATGCGGGTAGCAGAGTGTTAGGGTGGTTCTTTTCCATTCAATAAATCTTAATTAATGTCCGCACCCTGAATAAAGAACTAAAAAGTCAAATTGTTTTTATTAAAACAGATTTTTATTGTTAATGATAGATAGATAGATAGAAACAAATAGAGTTTATTGAACGACTGGATGGATAACAGGAACATATTGCAGCAAAGGTGAGTTTGGCAGTTCAATGTAAAGATATGATGGCTTAGCTGAAATGTAAACTGAGTGTCTCTCTAGCAGATGTAGACTGATGGCTTGGAGGAACACATGATGGCTGGAGGCGGGTAACTGATGACAGAAGACTGGATCCTTGGCGGCAGGTTAGTAGACAGGTAAGTAGCAGGTAAGGAGTGTGTACATGTCGATAGACGAGACCAGACAACGGAGTGCAGGTTGCAGTGGCTGATAAAGGGTGACTTGATGAGGAGGTGCAGATGTGATGTGATGTGATGAATTAGTATTCCGGGGAGAGTGAACTAGTGGGCGGAGCGTGCCGATCTGGTGACGATGGGCTGATGGAGTGTCTGAGATGGTTGCGACTTCGTGACAGTACTCCCTCCTCCACGGGCGGCTCCTGACATCCGGAAGGTGCGACGACGGGGCCTACCTCGACCTCTAGGTGCTGGACAGTTAGGATGGTCAGTGTGGTATTGGGAGAGGAGAGATGGTTCTAGTCCATCATCCTGAGCTACCCAGGATCATTCTTTAGGGCCGTAGCCCTCCCTGTCAATGAGGTATTCGATCTGATTGCCCTATCGCCGCAAGTCAATGATGGAGCGGACCCGGTAGATGACCTCTCATCAGCCAGTTCGGGAGGAGGAGGTACCTCATCACCACCAGATCCTGTGAGGGGAGGAGACAAGTGTTCAGTATAAGGTTTGAGGAGTAAAACGTGAAATGATGGTGAAATTCTGTATTGTGGGGGTAAGTTTAGTCTGTAAGTGACTTTGTTGATCTGCCTCTGCACCGTGAAGGGACCTACGTAACGGGGACTTATGGCAAGGCAGGTGGATACGGATTCTGACCTGGTTGGTACTGCAGAGTCGATGTTCTGCGGGTGTCAGCTTGTCTCCACACTGCCTGTTGGACATGCACATGTGCTGAGTCCCACACCCTCTCGCTCTGCTGGAACCAATGATTGACATCTGAAGACTCTGATGGTTCACCAGACCAGGGGAACAGAGGAGGTTGGTAACCCAGGATGCACTGGAATGACGTGAGTCCAGTGGTGGATTGTCTAGGGAATTCTGGGCGTACTCCGCCCAGGGGAGGAATCGGCTCCAGCTGTCTTGGTTCTGGTGGCAATAGGACTGCATCTCCTGGATCTTCCACTCAGTCTGGCCGTTGGTCTATGGATGATAGCCTTAGGAGAGGCTGACAGAAACTCTGAGGAGCTTGAAGAAGGCTTGTCATACACGTGAGATGAATTGAGGACCACGGTCTGAAACGATGTCTTCGGGTAGACCGAAATGATGAAACACATGCTGGAAGAGAGTCTCTGTGGCTTCAAAGGCAGTGGGTAGGCCTTTCAGAGGGATGAGTTTGCAAGCTTTGGAGAAGCGGTCCACTATGACAAACACACAGTCTATACCCAGATGAGACCATGGACAGTGTGGAACAGGTAATGGAACGAGCTTTCCTTCCGGGAGCTTCCGTGGGGTGTTAGTGATGGCGCAGACTGAGCATCCTTTGATGAATTGGGAGATATCCTGGGTCATGGAGCGCCACCAGTAGCGATGACGAAGGAGCGAGATGGTACGATGATTACCTGGTTGTCCAGAGCCCAGAGAGGAATGAGCTGAGGGGCTGTCGAAGAGCTGATGGTACATAGAGGAGCCCCTCAGGACCTCCCGGCGGAGAAGGTTCAGAGCAAGTAGCCTGAGTGATTTGATCATCAATGGACCACTGAATGGGACTGATGACTATGGCTGGAGGAAGAATGGGTTTTGAAAAGCTAGATTCAGGATCGGTCTGATGAAATCGTGACAAGGCATCTGCTCTACCATTCTTATTACCAGGATGATAGATGACTGTGAAGCTTCCCACAGATATTCCAGGTTTCTATGATCCGTAATGACCTCGAAGCGATGATTGTCTCCATTCTTCTAGGGCTAGCTTGATGGCAAGGAGTTCTCGATTACCGATGTCGTAATTCTGCTCCGCCAAGGATAGCTTCTGAGAGAAGAAGGCGCATGGATGGAGGTGTGGAGGATCCCCCTGCCACTGTGACAAAACCACTCCGACCCCGGTGGTGGAGGCATCAACCTTGAAGACGAAAGGGAGATCTGGATCAGGACAAACCAGGATCGGAGCAGATTGGAAGGCTTGTTTCAGATGATGGAATGCTTCGCTAGCAGAAGGGGTCCAGGACAGAGATTTGGGCCAGTCATTTAGGAGTGAAGTGAGTGGTGAGTTGAGCAAACTGTAGTTGTGGATGAATCGTCTGTAGAAGTTAGTGAATCCCAGGAAACATTGAAGTTCCTTTACACTGCTGTGCTGGGGCCAGTTCTGAATAGTGTCCACCTTCCTCTGGTCCATCTGGATGCCTTGTTGGTTGATGACATATCCCAGAAAATGCACAGAGGTAGTGTGGAACTCGCATTTCTCTAGCTTCAGATAGAGGTGGTGTTCTCTCAGCTTGGTGAGGACCTGCTTCACGTGATGATGGTGTTCGGCCAGGTTCCGAGAGTAGATGAGGATGTCGTCGATGTACACAGTGATGAATCATTGGAGGAACTCTCGGAATACCTCATTCATATATCCTTGGAAGACAGAAGGAGAGTTGGACAGGCCATAACAAAGACGGTCTTCCACTCATCTCCTTGGCGGATGCGAATGAGGTTATATGCGCTCCGTAGATCTAGCTTAGAGAAGATGCGAGCTCCAGGCAGTTGTTCTAGGGGTGTTGTTTCTCTGGGGACCAGAGAAAGAGGATAACTATACTTGACGGTTTGAGAGTTGAGGTTACAATAATCAATGCACGGCCACAAGCTTCCATCCTTCTTGGCTATGAAGAAGAAGCTGGAAGCGGCAGGGGATGTAGATGGACAGATGAATTACTGTTATAACGCCTCCTGGATGTACTCCTCCATGGCCTTCTACTCCGGGATGGACAATGGGTAAACTCTTCCTTTGGGCAGAGTAGCTACAGGTAGCAGGTCGATGGCACAGTCCCATGGTCGATGAGTGGCCAACCACTTACTGGACACATCCTGGAATGCCCTGTATTTGGAGGGAATCTTCACCTTACCCTCGGTCTCTGGACTTTCAATGGAAGTTGACTAGAGAGTAACATCAGGTTGACCAGGACCAGATGATGATTGAGAACGAAGGACTGATTTTCTGAAAACTGGAGTTAGACAGTTTTCATGACAGGATTTGCTCCACTGCAGGATTTCTCCTGTGTTCCAGTTAACTTGAGGTTGATGTTGTGACATCCAAGGGCATCCCAGGATGATGTCAGCAGTGGAAACTTCCAGCACCGTGAACGAGATCTTCTCAGTATGCAGGCAGCCTATGCAGAGCATCATGGTGAGGGAGAAGTGACTGATGCGACTACGGCCCAGCGGCTTTCCTTGGTTGGTGTGGATGGTTAATTCCTGGGAGCAGCGTTTCCTCTTGACATTGAGTTTCTTTAGTAATTGATGGGAGATGAAGTTTCCCGCTGAACCAGAGTCGATGAGGGCTTGTGCTGAAATACATATTTGTGGAGTTAGAATATGTATGGTTGTTTGAGTTAAAGGAGCAATTTTGTGAGGAAGCTGAATTGTACTTACCGCTGGGCGTGGTGGTTGAAAGGGACAGTTGGTTAGGATGTGACCTTCTCCCCCACAGTACAGGCACAGCTGGTTGAGTATCATCCTTTGGATGTGTTAGATAAAATGAGTCGACTTGCATGGGTTTAGGTGCTGGAAGGGTGACAGATGAAACGGAGGGCGGAGGATGTGAAAGGGGTGAAGACATAGAGCAAGCCGACAAGCGTTGTGATACACGAATGGTCTAATCCCATAGCGTTGTCATAAATGACCATGAGTTGGTGTACATCTGTGTTGAGACCTTGCCGAAAAGCAGTGAGCAGTGCAGTCTCATTCCACCCACTCGATGCAGCCAGCGTGCGATACTGGAGGCATGAACTGAGAGCTCGGATGCAGTCTAACCAAAAACCTCTTTAAAGTGGCCGAGGAATGACGACAGTGATGTGGTTACTTGAGCGTTGGAATTCCATAATGATTGGGCCCACTGAAGAGCTCTTCCTGAGAGTAGAGAAATCACAAACGCTACACAAGCTTGGTCATTAGAGAATTGTTGAGATTGAATTTCAAAATAGAGCGAACATTGGAAAATGAACCCGTTGCAATCCTCCGCCTCACTGGTGAATGTCGCTGGTCCGGCCATGGGACTGGCAGAGGCAGCATGTGAAGCAGCGGGTATATATATATATATATATATATATATATATATATATATATTTATAGTACTGTGCAAAAGTCTTAGGCACGTCAGTATTTTCACCCCCAGTTTAAGCCAGTTATTTATATATTTTGTTGTAGTGTGTCAGTAGGAAATATCAGTTCACATTTCCAAGCATTCATTTAGCCATTAATTGTAATAATCCAGTGAGATTTTTGAATGCACAAGGAGTCTGTCAACAGCCAAAGCTCCACAAGGAGATCTGATCTCACCATCATCAAATCCATCTGTGATTTCATAAAAAAAAACAGATGAAACTGAAACAAACTTAATCCAGAAAAACTGTGGCCGAGTCTCAGAGACGCTTGAAGAAAGCTTCCTGCAAAGCTACCTGAAAAATGATGTGCAAGTGTACCTGGACAAAAGCTGTTTTAAACGCAAAAGGTGGTCACACCAAATATTGATTTGATTTAGTTCATAAAAGTTAATTGATAAATAAAATCTATTTATGACAGTATTTTTTGAAAGTATCCTCACTTTACAGCATTTTTACACAAGTGCCTAAAACTCTTCAAAGTACTGTATCTTTGCAGGTGGGTTTCTTCAAACGTCTTGGAGACACGGCCATAGCTCTTCTGGATTTAATTTGTCTCAGTTTCATCTGTTTCTTCATGTAATCACAGACAGACCCGTGATTACTCGTGATGGTGAGATAAGATCTCCGTGTGGAACAACAGCTGTTGTCAGACTCCTTGTGCATTCAGAAATTTCACTGGATAATTACAATTAATGTCAAAAATGAATGTTTGGAAATAGACACATACAGCAAAAGATATAAATAACTGTCTCAAAACCATTTTTTGAAAATACTGACATGTCTAAGACTTTTGCACAGTAGTGTATATATATATATATATATATATATATATATATATATATATATGGAAACGCCCCTGCTGAAAATGTATTTTCTTTAAATAAACTGTGGCATAGGAGTAGCACAGTAGAGATTCTACTCTACTTACCCCCCGTGCTGCCAGCCTTCATTCTCATAAATCTACTTCTTTGTGGTGAGGAGGGCACTGCACACCTTGTCTGAAACACCCACATTAAGTGCTAAATAAACCAAAACATCCTGCTTTTCGCAGCACTCCAGAGTCCCTGAACGAAGCCTGTGGCCCACCAACAGTGCTCTGAGCTGGGGCAGGTCATGTCTCCTTCCCTTTCATTCATCTCTCAGTCTTTCCTCAGGCACCTGGCATCTGTTTGTATATTGTGTGGTTCACGGCTGCTCAGGGCTTTAAAGATTTTTTTTCCATTCCAATGACTTCCTGTTCCCTGTGATGTCATAATGGAGGAAAGTCTGTACTTAAGAGGAGGATGCAAACACCCATTTCCTGTCGTGTGCCAGACCCACTGTAATGGTCAATGTGAGACTTTAATTGTGGCCCTGCAAAGGAAATGTTCCATATCTGGGACATTAGATAAAGAACATAGCCTATGTCATGAGATTTTAATGGCTGTTTAGAATTCATGGGTGATATAATAGCCTTGTGGTCAACACTCCGACACATCACAGGTGACCTGAGTTTGAGTTCTTTCCAATCCCCTCTCTCTATACAGTACTGTACAATGTTTCTTGTCAACTCTATACTGTCCCATGCAAACACAGTTAAAAAAGTAATAGTAGCAACCAGTTTGGGCTCTGTCCTGAAATGTATGTGGATATCTTTGGTTTTAGAAGTGTTAATAAGAAGATTTGAAATATCACATGATGGGATAAACTCTTCATTATACAGTTCTCATTCCCTTGGAAGAGACTAACTAAAGTTGTGTCATCTGCATATTTGAATCAAATAGCTCCCAGTAGTATAGTTATTACTTAAACAGAAGACCAGCAAACCTACATTAGTAATCACTTTTTCAGACAACTAAACATTTTCTCTAAACATATGATGCTCATCAGAAGTCAATAAGCCACAATATCTTGGTGCATGTTGTGTTCATGTGTGAATTGTGTTGTAAACTACTATTTTGAAAAGGAAGTCTGAACAGTTGTCTATTGATATAATGTGAGTGAAAATGGAAGTGACCAAGAAAACAAGATGGATGAAGCTCTGTACTCCTGTCTTGTGTGCTTCATTGCTTAACTCCTGACAGATACCACAAATTGACGATGAGGATTGGTCGTGATCGATGGTCACGAAGATGGCTGTTGCTAACGGGCCTGTCCCAAGTTTTTTCCTGCCTTGCCCTGGTGAGCCTACTATGCAATTTAGCAAATGGCTGCAGATCTTTGAAAATTACCTACAAGTTATTGATGCTACATGAAATCCCTATCCGGATGTAAGTAGGAGAGCTGTACTGCTTCACTGTCTTGGCACAGAGGTTAAAATGTCATGCTGTCGCCCTGTAGTGCAATTTAAACTGAACCTTTTTACTTGAAAAGAAGAAGTAGAAAAAAACTTTTTAATTCTTACAATTTTGCTAAGGCTTGAAAAGTACTCACAATGGGTGTTTATTAACATTTTAATTTCATATAATGAGGTATCTCAATCAGCTCTCAAGTTCAGTTATCAAGGCACTGATCAGGGCATTCGCTCCCTAAAAAGTCCCACCATGCCCTGTATAGACCAGGTAGAATCAAGCGGCAACCTCCCTCAGTATCTCTTGAAGCCAATACGGAAGTGACTTAAACGGCAATTCATCGACTGGCCGCTAGGGACAGGCTCCAAAAGAGAGCAGAATCTCATTGAGTCCCATGTTAAAACAGCCAACTTTACAGCAGAAAAAAAAAAAAAAAAAAAACATGTTTACAGCCTGGATCAAATTGTGGTTTTGGTCTATACTGTTAATTTTGTCCTTCATGACAACTTTGAGGGGGGTGAATTTTTTTATAACTCGTCCATTTAAAAAATATTAAGCCTTAAAGTTTTGCATAATTAAGGGCGTGGTCACTTGAGTGACAGGTTTGCCGCTGCTGTCTGTGAGCCGTCACTTTACCTCAGCTAATTCCAGCCAGTGAATTTGGCATCTCTGCTGTGTTTGTGTTTTTTTGGGAATTATTTTATAAAATTATAAAATAATGATATATACAATTATAAAATAACATGGCTTGCTGTGTTAATGGTCGAGACTTGAGACAGATGTGCGTCTGTGTAGATGTGCACGCATGCGGAAGGTAAACAGAACACACTTTGCTGGATGGCACTGGCTTAAAGTTTTGTTCCTGAGATTTACTACAATGACAATAGCAGGAGGATATTAAACTCAGACAGCACTGCTTGGATATTATAACTAAAACTGCCGTACTATTTTGAAAAATTATACTTTGGACGCGGGCTTATTTGTTTGTTTGATAGATATGTTAGATTTACAACATAAACGCTGCTCAGATTTTTTGAAGAACGATGATGGAGAGCAGATCATTCAGAAGAAATGTGATGAAAACAATGGATAATATTTCAATATTTCATGGATTTAATGATTTTGTGGACAAAAAATACAGTTTTTTTGGTTTTCAATGGACACTCATAGACATTTTACCAAAGTGCAACGGATTGGGTTCATCTCGCGATCGTTATTTCATTATGAAGGTATGAAGTCCCATTTGATTTTTCACTTTGTTATTTGCACACCCGACACAAATTACAATTACTGGTGCTGAAGCGTCTATTTCGCAAAAAAGACACCGTAGACTGACAGTAAACCTTTAGAACTTTAAAATGATACAACTTGTTATCTTTATTAATCTTTTAGATAGTATCTTAGATAGATAGATAGCTTCTTTAGCCTGCTAACATGATCACGTCGAGGTAGGCGGGCATAGTTTCAGTAATCAGGCACCTCAGTTCTAACCACGTCCCACCTCTTTGCCCATTTTCAGTTATCTGGGAGTGACTTGTGGTGATGCGCTGCTAAAATGGCAGCGGCCTCATTTTCACTTTTCAAAAATGGTCTTCAGAAATCTACGGGTGACGTCACGGACACTACGTCCATATTTTTTTACAGTCTATGGGTAGAATCAATGTTCATTATCTTCCTTTAATGGAAATATACATCATGACAATTATTATCATGACAATTAATTATTTCAGCATAAACATACATTGATAGACAGGAAGCGATAGTGAACTAGTAACCATTTATAATTAATTTTCAGATGATATGTTGAAGGGATATGTAACAAAGTATTTATCATGATGTATTTTAAATAGCATTATAAAAAATAAAAAAAAATCAGAAATCAGAAAAATAGTTCTGCTGTTGTTCATAAACGTAGTGATCTTGTAGAAAGAGGATATTGTCATTTTGCCAGAAATAGAGTCATCGTGTCCCAATGTGTAGTGAGTCAGGGTCTTTACCAGTGCCTGAACTTGTGTACATTATAGTGATTCACAAGCTAAGGAGTTGATTGAGATACACACAAAGACACTGCACTTTCTGCAAGACGACTGCAGTCAACTGAGACTATGGTCCACCAGGCTGAAGAAAGTGATCAGCTTCACACTGAGGAGGCACACAAAATTGGAGGAGATGGTGAGCGACACACTGAGAAGGAGACACATGAAACCACGGGGGTGGCAGTGGCACAAACTGAAAACAAGAAAATAATATATGGTGTGAACGCATCTATAGAAACGCATAATTCCCAGTCTGAAGACGTGAACAGCTCTGAATATAACGTCATGTGTTGTCATCTCAAGATTACGGTAATTACGCGGTGGCGTGAATGCAGCATTAGTTATTATGCAGAAATGTATCAAGGCACAGGGTGTGAATGGAGGGAACAGAAGGTCAGTTTTAACCAGACTGAGGTTTGAGCATACAGGGTTAAATAAAACATTGTTTTTGTTAGTAAAAGTCAATCAGATGAATGTATGGAATGTAAAATCACAGAAAGTGCAGAACATATTGTTGCATTGTAGGAAGTATAGGGAAGAGAGGATTAGATTAAAGCAAAAGATAAGTCAGACAGGAAGAAATGGAACCTTGAGGGTGTTTTGGAAACATATGCACAAAAAAGATGCACAGAAAGATGTTGTGGAATACCTGAAGGATATTGTCACGGAGTCAGCAACACCATCGACCCAGCCATCAGCACCAAATCTGCCCACTCACAATCCCCGGAATACTGATCATCTGCACCTGTTCACCATCATCAGTGCACCCTTTATAAACCACCACTCCCTTCACCTCATTGTCTGGTCTCGTCACTCAACAAACAGACTCACCTGTACTCACCTGAGCACTTACCTGTGGTTCCTGATCCTGATCCTTGTCTTCAGTCTCGTCTTCCTCATCATCCTTTTTCCCGTCTGTCTGTCTGCTTCATCTCCACATCACCTGCACCAGAAAAGACTATATTACCATTCAGCTAAGTTCAAGCCAAACTATCCATCGATCAAGATCCTTACCTGTTGTGTTCTAGCTCTGTCCATTACCTGCAATAAAGAACTGTTTTACATTACTCACCTCATCTGTCCTCTTCTGTTTGTGACATATATAGGGGTATATTATAGGATTTATTATTTTATATAAATGTATTATTATGTAAAGTAGTTTCATCGAACTAATCCATGCTACATACTCTGGTACAGTATGTGGTGGCATGCATCTAATAAGTCATGGTTGCAATCCACCATAAAACTAAAATGAAGAAGTAGAAGAAGAGATGTAACTAAATGGAACTCCGCAGGGTAGTGCAATTAGCTCAGTATTGTTTAATTTAAATAAAATATGATCAAGTTAAAAACTAGGAATAAGATTTAGCTCTTTATGCAGATGACAGAGCATTATGGAAGAGAGGCAGTAATATTAAAAATGTAGTTAAAGGCATACAGGAGTCGATTAAAGAAGTGGAGGAATAGTCACTGGTCTGGGGTCTTAAGTTTTCAGTCTCAAAAACACAATATATGTTTCATGAAAAATTAACATGGAAATATCATATTAGTAAATTTGAATCAAAGTGTAAAAAGATCTTAAATTACATGCGTACAGTTGCTAGTCACAATTGGGGAGCTAGTCGTAGTGCATTGTTGTGTATGTATCAAGCATTGATTCGTTCTTGCTTTGATTATAGATGTATTGTATATGGGTCGGCAACCAAGACTTTATTGAAAAAAATTAGATATTATTCAATCCAGAGCTTTAAGAATATGTTGTGGAGCAGTCCCCCAACATCCCCTGTACATGCATTTGGGGCAGAAATGGGAGAGATGCCTCGAGAGTTCTAGAAAAAAACTGGCAATGTATACTGGGTGAATCTTCAACAATCAGCGAATAATTATCTAACTTACAAAGTACTGGAGGAGTGCTGGAAATATTCATATGATGGAGGAAATAGTTTTGGATGGAAGAGTAGAATGTGGCATGGACAATAAGATCTTCTGTCCTAATGTAACGCTTACTGATGCTCCACCATGGAAAATCCCTGAACTGCTTGTAGATTTGAGACAAGTCCAAAGAAAAATACATTGGAAATGAGGTTAATGTTATTTTAAATAACAAATTTGATTAAATTTTACAAATATTTAGAGATGGTTCTAAGGAACCTGTCACTCAAAAGGTTGGAACAGGTGTACATATTCTGAAATTTAAAGCACAAATTAGTTTGAAGTTGCCTGATGAGTTATCTGTGTACACTGCAGAGTTAACAGCTATAATAATAGGACTACAATGCGTTGAACAAGTCAGACCAAATAAATATGCTTAAAGATAAATTTTCTTTTTCAGCTTTAATAATATCCATGCAAGATCAGACAGACAGAGAAGATTTATTAATGGAAGTATATTTATCACTATACAGATGAGGCTGAAATAGTTGTGTATTTTTGTTGGATACCAGCACATGTTGGGGTATAATGATGTTGCTGATAAATTAGCAAAAAAAGCTCTAGATGAGAGGGAGGTGGATGTTAATGTACCTATGGGAGAAAAGGAGGCAAATTTCTAAAGAGTTATATAGATTCTAAAGAAAAAGTAAATGAATAAGTGGCAAATTAGATGGGACAGTAGTACCACAGGGAGATGGTGTTATAGTATTACACAGACAGTAGGGAGGATAAATTGCCAGGGAGAAGATAGAAAAGAAGAAGTATTGCTGTCTAGATTAAGACTTGGACACACATGGTTGAAATCAACACTGGCACTTATGGGTTACATGAAAATGGATTATGCGATGTGTGTGGTGTATCTGAAAATGTCTGAAAATCTGTCATGTGCTTTTTATATGTAGTAAATATAATATATATCATGATACATTATTTAGTCACTTTAAGAATGGGGAGGACAGAATGAAGAATGAGGATATTTTAGGAAAAGGTTTAACGGACAGGCAGCTATATATACAGAGCATTAATTAAATTTATATATGACTCAGGTCTAGGGTCTAGAATATAATATGTATGGATGGAAATACACTAATCCCGTCACGGGGGCTGAGTGTGGACGGAGGAGCTGAACACGCAGCACCGGATGAAGCTATGAAGCCTCTCTGGGGGGATAAGAATCAAGGGTTTATATGCATGCAAAGATTGTATGTGGGTTTGTAGAGTAAGGTTAGGATTAGATTAGGAAGGCTGATAAAACATCCATTCAGACCATAGAATTCAGACTCATCACTGCCATCCATTAAAGTAGATGGCAATAATGCTCCTAAGGAGTTGGTCGCCATTAAAAAAGAAGAAGAGATCTAAGCGTACACGTGACACCAAGTACAGAACTACAGGTAGAAATGTCATTAGAAATGAGAAGGGTACAGCTATCAGTGAATTATTGGGTTAATTTACAAGCCCATAGTCAAGAGCATCCAACACTAGATACTTTAAAGCCCTGTTGGGAAAAAGAGAGGAGGAAAACAAAAAGCTTTGGATGGACAGTGATACAGAAAGCAACAGAACTTAAAGTTAATCAGTTAAATGTTAGTCCAACTGTACCGCTACCTGTAATAAAACCTTGGTTACTTTCAGACGCTACAGTAGATTTTACATTGTTAGAAAATAAGGATAAGGCATGTAATTCATGTAATGTTCAGACATATATTAATGAGTACTACAGATATGTTCAGATCTACACAGATGCATCATAGAGTTTAGATAATTAGCATACAGTATGCATGAAATATGGTGATCATTGCTTTGAAAAATGTAATATTTAAAGTTTGATGTTTTGCAGAGTAGTTCTGTTTTTGTTATTCAGATATTTTGCAGAAGAATTCTGTCCATTAACTAAAGGTTACAGTGAATTATAAATTAATTTATTTTGTTGAAACACATAATGACTACATTATGTATGAAATATATACTCATTATTTTGAAAGTAAATTTCATAAGTTTACAGCTTGTTTACCGCTTGATACATGTCATGTTTAACTTCTCTTAAGTTAAGCTTTTTTGTAATTCAGGCATTTTGCAGAATAATTACATTTTTTGTTTTTCAGAGGAATTCTGTTTAACTAAAGAAGGTTACATTTGTTATTAAAAATGTTTAAGTATTATAATATGTTTCAATAAAGCGAAAATGTTTTAAAAGGCTAAACTATTCCTTGTTTGACTTATATCTAAATTATTAAAAGAGTTTAATTTCTATTGTCTATCTGGTCAAGGTTTATAGGGATTTTAAGAAGTAATTAGTAAGTTACTTATTGAGTAATAAAATTACTTTTCAGACAGAGTAATTAGAAAAATATTTTAAATACAACATTGATGATGTAATTAGTAATTAATAATTAATTACTTTTTTGAAGTAATTTACCCAACACTGGTTAGGAGTAGCATTTACCGTTCCAGAATTTCATTTATCAATAAGGAAAAGGATTAGTGATGAGTTATTTGTTTATACAGGGGAAATGATTGCACTATTATTAGCAACACAGTGGATAGAGGAGATAGGACCTTTGAAATCAGTTGTTTGTTCAGATTCAAGTTCATCAGTGGCTAGCTTAAAATACAGTCACTCAGAAAGTAGACCAGACATTTTAATTGAAATAAAGCAAATATTATACAGAATTCAAATGATGGGCATTACAGTAGTATTTTTATGGGTACCCGCACATATTGGTATCCAAAGAAATGAAGTGGCAGATAGAAAAAAAAAAGCAAAAGAAGCCATAAAAACAACATTAATTTAATTGTTAATCTAAGTAAGAATGAAATCAAGAGTATTATTAAGAAAAGGTTGAAGCAAAGGTGGTGAAAACAATGGGATAAGGAAAAGAAAGGTAAATTGCAGAATTCAAAGTGGGAGAGATGAGAAGTGGAGGGAAAAACAAGAGAGATGAGATAACAATATCAAGGATGAGATTTGGACATACAAGACTAAACAGTACACTTTATAAAATGTAAACATGATACAGGAAGGTGTGCATTTTGTGGGCAAGAAGAAACGGTGGAACATGTTATGCTATAGTGTCAGAAATACGAGACTGAAAGAAGGATTCTAATGCAAAATTTAGCAAAAATAAAAATGCAATTTATACTAGTAGATATTTTACAAAATAATTTGCGAAATGAATGTTATAGTTTTATTTTTCAGTATCTTAAATTAACTAATTTGTGGGAGAGGATCAAAAAAAAGGGAGGGAGGAAGTCATTTTAATCCACACTCCCTACCAGTGGAGGAGGTAATACACATTTTGTTGTTTGTCAACCGCCAATAAAACCTCAATAGAAGAAGAAGAAGAAAGCGCACGCGCGAGACAGGAATCCTCGCGCGAGATTGGAATTTTTCGCTCAAATATGGCAAACAACAACAAGCAGCTTGCAATCCAAGTTATTTGTGCGCTGATTTGCAGCGAAAAAGAAAAAAAGAAAAAAAGGCGAATATGGAGGAGAGAATGTTTGAAGAGATGCGGGCAGCAAGGATTGTCAGTTCCGCAGAGAGTGTTGGAGGTAAATAATTGTTTAATGAACGCAGGTAGTTGCTGCTACCTGCTGGTGTTGCGCCTCGATAATGTTGTTTGTTGTTGTTGTTGTTGTTTCAAACAATTGGGTAACACTTTACAATAAGGTTTCATTAGTTAACTACTTTAGTTAACACGAACTATCTTCTACAGAATTTATTAATCTTAATAAATGTGAATTTCAATGTTAATACATTATTAAAATCAAAAGTAGTATTTGTTAACCTTATTTATTGCACTGTGATTCTTAACTAACTTGGACCAACAATGAACGGTAGTATTTTTTATTAAACTAACATTAACAAAGATTAATAAATATTGTAACAAATGTATTGTTCATTGTTAGTTAATGTTAGTTAATCTATTAGCTAATGTTAACAAATAAGACCTTATTGTAAAGTGTTACCAACAATTGAAATGCGTTTGTGTATTTATTCTGATAGAAACATTATTCACTCAAATTTATTCTGATAGAAAATACATTTTTGTGCCCACCATACAAATAGTTGAATGATGAGACTGGATGCAGGGAGCTGCTGCGGATGACTTCGGAGGAGTTTGAGTTCCTGCTGGGGATGGTCGGAGCCCTCATAACCAAGCAGCACACAAAAATGAGAAGGGCAATATCCCCAAGAGATCGCCTATCTGTGACCTTGCGGTATTTGGCATCAGGTGGGTCTGTCAGGGCAGTATTTAAATAATGTCAAATTGAATTAGCTATTGTTTATTTAAGTGTCTATTACTGTATACTTTGTAATTATTTTTGTTATCTAGGTGAAACCTTCAGTTCCCTCAGTTTACAATACAGGATTGGGGCCAGCACTATTTCACAGATAGTTATGGAGACCTGTGGCGCTCTTCACCAGGTCATGAAAAAAGACTTCCTGAAGGTAGGCTCTGATTTCCATTATTTACTTGATAGTATCTCGTATCTCTGACTGCATAGTATCTTGTCGTGACCACACAATCTGAAGTCATGGCCTCAAGATTCTGTGTTGAGAGAACAAAGTTTCATGCATAAACAAACCTGCACGACTATATCAACCTGGGATTATCAGAAATGGGGATTATTAATTAACATTTTATTTTAAATTAGGAATGACATAAAGACGGTACAGCATTAAGGCATGGCTATATTATATTGCATTGCTCACGCCAAGTATAGATAGCATTCAAATGAGGTTGAAATAATTTTTATTATCAATGTATGTCTTCTAAATCCATTCACTGATTTTCTAAATTCTATTTAATATTTGTATATACTATATTTATTGCTATATATTTATTTTACTTATACTTTAAGCACCATTAATATTTTGTAAATACTGTTAATGTACGACAGTTATGCCAATAAAGCTTTTACTCTGACTGTTTCTGTAGGTAGTGAAAAGTTGTTTTATGTGTTATTAGAGAATCATTATTTCCTTGACTCAATCGATTTGCTAAAAACAGTGAATCATATACAAACAAAACAATGAACATGAACTAAATGATTTGTTCACAATTCATTCACAAACACTACTAATTATAACATTACAATTATCCTTACTATAATAACTGATTATTGATTAGCCTAGTGAAATGAAATATTCTAGCCTAATATAAGTGTTAACTTCCCATAAAGTGAAGTCGGTTAATTTATTGCCACCTACTGCATAGGCCTGCAGAAATCATATAAAACCAAAGCTTCACTGGCGTGATTGTCAGACATTTACAGTATTAACAAAATATATATACTTGCATATAAAAAAAAAAAGATAATACAGAGCAATTGAATGAATTGAAGAGGAAAATGAAATGTAACAATGAGTATATTATAAAGAAATACTAAAAAAAAAAAAAAAAAAGAGTGGATTTTAAAGACTTGGGATGAGAATGAAATTAATAATGTATTTTTTGTTATGTATTCTTTTAACATTAAGTAATAGTTAGTAATAATTAGAACTTTATAATGCTGTCATGACCACAAGGTATCTATTAGGGATGCAACGGTTCAAATTACTCACGGTTTGGTTTTTAGCACGGTTTTAGGGTCACGTCTTTCGGTACGGTTCAGTATGTGCCATTTCAGGGAAAATAGGATAACTGTAAAATAAAATTAAAGAAAATAGGATTAAATAATCAAATTACAAGCAACAGCACAAATAAATACAATAGAGCAAATATTCTAATAAAATAAACAGTGCTTTTCAGGTTATTTAGGTATCTAACAGTAGTTTACAGTTTATAAAATATTAAATAACACTGCTTATTATCTTCACTGTATGAATTGAATAAAGATGAATCATTATTTAAGTTACCAAAGCTATTAACTCACGAGCAGTGAGTGATTTCTTTGTCATTTAAAACACAGACAGCAGGAATATTAGGCTTCTTTCCCTATTAAGACATAATGCACAATCCAGTACATACTATTACACATGCAGTCTTTCTGCATGTGCACTGTTTACATTCACTTAAGACATAACCGACTATGTTTGTTTGCTAGGATACTCGCCAAGATGGGCATGTTGACATAATTTTTGTGTGAATTTGTCCATTCAAGCACAAGACTCTGTCTGCTGTCTGTGAGATGTGGCTTTCTGTCTGCGTACTTCAGATGACTGCACACACAATTCTTCTCACAGCATGCCCGAGTTCTCTTTCGCGTCTTGCTCTTTAGCAAGGCTTAAATGAGTTTACTTTAAACACAGATAGCAAACTGTGTTGTTCAATTCTCACCTGCACTTGCGTGCTATCACCACCTGGGTAATGAAGGCGAGTGTCTGGTCATATTGCATACGGCACTCACACTGAACAAAGTTTACAAAGAGTGACTGTTTTGTCCACACTTTTTGATCATTGCTGTTGTAACGTATTGGGAAGCCAGAATGTGTATTCATCGAATGAAATATTATATATTATCCGAACTCTGTTTGTCTGTTTTACACATTGCTATTTTCAACAAACCATATTATAGATGCGTCATCAGGTTTAAAATGATTTGTGGTGCAAGTGCATGCTGAATCGTGGGTGGAGAACGGATTGGTTTGATTTTTTTTTTACCAAGAACTGTTACACCCCTTAATATCTATATATAGTATCTATCTATACATAGTATCTATCATGTTACAAATAAAAGAATAAGTGCACAAAATGAAGTTAAATCTTATTCTGTTCTATTCTTCTGTTCTATTGCTAGACACCATCAACAGAAGCAGAATGGCGGACAGTAGCCCATGACTTTGAATCGAAATGGCAGTTTCCACATTGCCTAGGTGTGCTTGGTGGAAAACGGATCTATTTACAGCCTCCAGCAAAAAGTGGCAGCCTCGACCATAATTACAAGGGCAGATTCTCTGTGACAATCATGGCTGCTGTAGATGCAAATTCCAAGTTTATTTATGCCAGTGTAGGAACCCAAGGTAGGGTCTCTGATGCTGGACTTTTCGCTCACTCGGACTTGTGCAAAGCGATGGATCAGGGTTCACTGAACTTTCCTCCACCTAAACCATTGCCTAACAGTGACGTAAAGATGCCGTACATGTTTGTGGGTGATGAGGCGTATCCTTTAAGGCCTGATCTCATGACGCCGTATCCATGCAAGCAGACAGACCAGAGTCAACGGATACTGAACTACCGTCTTTCAAGGGCACGTAGAGTGGCAGAAAATGCATTTGGAATTCTTGCAAACAGATTAAGGGTTTTCAGGAACACCATATTTTTGGAGCCAGACAAGGTGGTTAAGATAACTATGGCCTCCCTATGCATCCATAACTTCCTCCGTGAGCGCAGGTCTGAGGCATATACACCACCAGCCTTTGCTGATTGGGAGAATGAGGACCACAGCTTAGTTGAGGGAACCTGGAGAAATCAAGGGACTGGGTCTTTCCATCCGGTGGAGCAAAGAAGTGAAAGCAGTATATCAGTTACAGCAGAAACCCAAAGAAACCTTCTGTGTGACTATTTTGTCTCACCTGCAGGTTGTGTTCCTTGGCAGGAGGAACACATTTAGTATTGTAAGGATGTCAGAATAGTATTTTTGTAGTGGAGAACACTGTGTATTTGATTTTATGTTATTGTTTCAACTGCATGTAAAGATTCTTTTTGTAACCTTTATTTCAAACATTACAAAAAAAGTACATAAAATAACAGTATAAAGTTTTAAAACTATAGTCCTGTGCATTACTGTACAGATTCAAAACATTAATACAAGTACGCTATTGTTTAACACACACGGCCAATGTTGATATTATGTTTTTTACAGCAGTAAAATAATACAGCCTTGAGATTGTTCCTTTTCAATCTGGATGTTTTGGGTGTGTTATGTAGTATTCTTAATTCAGATGCTACCTTGTTTCCAAATGTAGTGAATGCATCAGGTGTTGTATCTGACTCAATGTTTGCTGTCATTTGCTTCCAAATAAATTTGATTCTGCAGCTCAACATCAGATACAGACCTCTTCCTGTGTAGCTCTGTCACAAACAAAGAGTTCTCCTAAATAGCAGTAAAAGTTCTTAGTTAAGAGTTTTCTTTTAAAACCTATTCACAAAGCTGAGACTAACTTTTACTAAGGACTAGAGAGAAGTCTTAAGCTAAGAGTAAGGGCGGGGTTGACCTTGTGGATGGATATGGATGATGTCAACATGCTTACTAATTATGCACACAGGGATTGGCTGATGCGGGAGGGGTCTCTGTCAGCGATTTAATCATAGAAATATTGTAGAATGAGGTATCATGTTGCCATATTCAAATAAAGGTTTTAAAATACAAATTTTGCTTTATTCAAATAAAGATTTTAAACTAAATTTTTTGCCATATTCAAATAAATGTTTTAAAATGTAGGCTGTGTCACTAATAAAACTAGTATGTTCAGCTAATTATCAGCCTCTTACTTGTCTGCGTCTCGAGAGAATGCAGATTTCAAGTGACAAATTATGTTTTATAAACAAAGTTTGCGAGGAGCATGTTTCAAACGGTCTATCTAATCAGCTCAAGAGGAGGTATATATACACAGACGAGAGCCGACTCACCTATAGTTACCTCTACAGTTTTCTGCATCCCTCTGCCACCCCATTCCTCACTCTTGGCTGGGGATATAGGGGAGAACTTTGGGTTTGGGCTAAATTCAAAGCTTGGAGCCCTCGATCCCCTTGGACAGCACACCAAATACACTTATATTTTTTTTACTTTATTCGATCATTTTCCAGTGTGAACTCGTGAAAACTGCCACAGGTAATCAGACATTATTTATTTATTAAAGATTTATTTTTGCAGTTTTATGGTAGTTTCAAATCTATGAATCAAAATATTTATTGCATTTATGAAGAAAAGGTTCAGCACCCAAGGCTCTCGCTTTTCCCTTAATGGTGTTCAGTGTCTTTGGGTGGATTGGCAGCAACAACCATTAGGATTGTTTGTGATTTGGTCTTAGTGACTGAGGAGTCCTCTTGACTACTCCTAACATTTCACATATTTAGGAGCTGGTTTTAGCGCTAAAAAGCTTAGTAAAATATTTAGGAGTCCTAAAATTAGGACTGACACGCCCATTATTTTTAAGAGTTTCTCCTAAATCGGCAAGTTAGGAGCTACTTTTTGCCTTAAGATGTTTTGTGCATATGGCCTCAGGGCTAGAAGTTGCAGCGTCTGGAGGTCATAAGAGCATAAGAGGTCATTGTATTATAGAAACAAGTTTCAGAACTCAAAACTTCAAATCATCTTAAAAGTCAATGAAGATATGATGTATATGATGACATGGAGTTGATAAAACGATATAAGCTTGATCGACAATTCTTTTTGTAACTGACCTAATAAGAAATGTAATAACTTTAAATAAATGTAATAAATATTACTTAAACAATAATTAATATGTTTAATGCGTTTTAATACATTTAATGACTTTGAATAAACTTTTTATAACTTTATGGCCCGGTTTCACAGGCAGGGCTTAGACTAAGCCAGGATTAGGCCTTAGTTCAATTAGGGTATTTAAGTAGCTTTTATAAACCCTAGAAAAAACATTACTGGTGTGCATCTTGAGACAAAACAATGGTTACTTTCAGTTAAAACAGCTCAAACATGCATTTTAGTCTAGGACTAGCTTAGGCTTTGTCTGTGAAACTGGGGGTAAATGTAACAACTTCTCCCACTCTACAAATCAATGCTCTAACTGTAGAAATTAAAATACTAATTAAATTTTTTGGTAACTGGAAAAATTCAGCAGTGCACCTGGACCCATCAGTCCACAGTAAGCAGAGTCTTAAACAGTGCTATTGCTAAACTTACCACACCAAACATAGTGGCCAAAATTGATGTGCAAAGTTTTTTTTTTTTTTTTGTTTTTTTTTTTTAAATGACCCTACAATTTTGCTTAAACCTTCAAAATATGAGGAAAATATTTTTATGCTTACATTATTTAAATGTTTTGAAAAATGAAGGAAGAATAAAACACTAAACTAAGCTAAGGTATTTATCTGACAGAATTTTTGGCAAAAAAGGAAAACGTCTTGGTTACATATATAACCCTCGTTCCCTGAAGGAGGGAACGGAGATGTACGTCAGTAGTGACCGACGAATTGGGATATCGCCAGAGAGCCCATCAGCTTCGAGTGAACTAAAACAAGCCAATGGAATTGCCGTGCGATATTTGCATAATGCACACCGCCCGGCAGGTGGTATAAATAGGGAAGCAGATGCAGTTGCACTCTGTTTTTCGCTGAGGAGACAACCTTGAGTCTGCACTGCAGCGAAGGCACAGGAACTGTGGCAACGGGATGTACGTCTCCGTTCCCTCCTTCAGGGAACGAGGGTTACATACGTAACCTTTTAGTTGGTCACATTCGACGTACGTCAGTAGTGACCGACGAATTGGGATCCCAAATAACACGCCATAGTTACTGACCCCTTCCAGCGAGCTTACACTGAGAGAGTCTATTGCTGTTCCGCAAGACCCACTACAGTAAGACTTAGACAACACTGGGGAAGCGAACCCCTAGGGGACGCTGCGGAGGCCACAACCTACCCTGCAGGGGAGGAATTTACATGGGAATACACATATAGACTGGCTGTGAGCAATACGCATATGGAGTCCCTGGGATGGCTCCAGCCTAGAGATAGGGGGAGGTGACAGCAGAGCTGGCTCTGCTAAGGGAAAGACACGGGCTCACCGTAGGGAGTTGACCGTGGGCAATACACATATGGGACCACTCACGTGGAGGGGTCACGACATATGGCACCCAGCCAAACATCAACGTCAGTGACGGATGTTTGGCCTGGCATCAGACACTCCGCAATGTCCGAGCCGCAAGGGGAGGCGGAGGAACTCGACAGGGTTTGCCAAGCAGGGAACTCTACTGGAGTAATGGATGCACGTATCCGGCCCAGGGGGCGGGAATGGCATTGCAAGCCGACACTAGAATGGGTTCTTCGCGTTAACGGCTACTGGAAGCGAGCACACGGGAAGATACCGGTTCCACACAAAGGCTATAGAATCTAGCGAGCGTCTTGGGTGTCACCCAGCCCGCAGCTCTGAAGATATCTGTCAGCGAGGCGCCGTGCGCCAGCGCCCAGGAAGAGGCAACTCCTCTGGTGGAGTGAGCTCTCAACCCGAGCAGGCAAGGCACGTCTTGGGACTGATAAGCCACGGCGATGGCGTCGACTATCCAGTGGGCCATCCTCTGGTTGGAGACAGCCTTTCCCTTCTGCTGGCCTCCGTAACAGACAAAGAGCTGATCTGAGGTCCTAAAGCTTCGCGTTCTATCCTTCGCGTACAGGCGCAGAGCGCAGACGGGACAGAGCAAAGCCAGGGCTGGGTCTGCCTCCTCCGAAGGCAGAGCTTGCAGGTTCACTACCTGATCTCTGAAGGGAGTGGTAGGAACCTTGGGCACATATCCAGGCCGGGGTCTCAGCATAACGTGAGAGTCACTGGGCCCGAATTCCAGGCACAATTCTTCGACCGAAAATGCGTGCAGGTCCCCTACCCTCTTCACAGAGGCCAATGCAACCAGGAGGACGGTCTTAAGGGACAGTACTTTTAACTCAGCTGATTGCAAAGGCTCAAAGGGATGACCCCGGAGAGATGTAAGTACCAGGGAGAGATCCCAAGAGGGTATAGATGAAGGGCGAGGCGGATTCAGTCTCCTCGTCCCCCTCAGGAACCTGACGATCAGGTCGTGCTTCCCCAACGACTTACCTTCAACTGCATCGTGATGTGCGGCAATGGCGGCAACATACACCTTGAGGGTGGAGGGAGACAGCCTTTGCTCCAAGCCCTCTTGCAGGAAGGAAAGTACAGACCTGACCGAACATGATAGGGGGTCCTCTCGGTGAGAGGAACACCATTCGACGAACAGGTTCCACTTCAACGCATAGAGGTTCCTCGTAGAAGGAGCTCTAGTGGAAGTGATAGTGTCTACAACTGACTGGGGGAGATCACTTAGAACCTCCGCGTCCCGTCCATGGACCACACATGGAGTTTCCACAGGTCGGGACGCGGGTGCCAGAGGGTGCCCTGTCTCTGAGTCAGAAGGTCCTTCCTCAGAGGAATGGGCCAAGGAGGTGCTGTTGCGAGGAGCGTCAGATCCGAAAACCAGGTCCAAGTGGGCCAATATGGAGCTACTAGCAAGACCTGCTCCTCGTCCTCCCTGACTTTGCACAGGAGCTGTGCGAGAAGGCTCACTGGGGGAAACGCATATTTGCGTAGGCCCTGGGGCCAGCTGTGTCCCAGAGCATCCGTGCTGAGCGTGCCCTCGGTCAGGGAATAGAACAACTGGCAGTGAGCAGTGTCCGAGGAGGCAAACAGATCTACCTGTGTGGCCCCGAAGCGCTGCCAAATCAGCTGGATCACCTGGGAATGGAGTCTCCATTCGCCCGGAAGCGGAGGCTGCCGTGAGAGCAGGTTGATGTACGCAACGGCCGCAGTGCTGTCTAGGCAGACCAGTACGTGCTTGTCTGTCAACAGCTCCTTGAAGCAGCTCAGTGCAAGACATACTGCTAGCAACTCGAGGCAATTGATATGCCAATGCAGTTGAGGCCCCGTCCACAGACCTGATACTGCATGCCCGTTGTACGTGGCTCCCCACCCGGTGGCAGAAGCATCTGTGTAGACCACAGCATGCCTGGACACTTGTTCGAGGGGATCTCCTGCCCGCAGGAATGAAGGGTCCGACCACTGAGTGAGGGTGCGACGGCATTTCGGTGTCACGGAGACACGGAACGGACTGCGCTGCCACGCCCATCTCGGGACCCGGCCGTGAAGCCAGTGTTGAAGCGGCCTCATATGAAGCAATCCGAGCTTTTAACCATTAAAAAAACTGATTGCAACTTTCAGACATGACTTTCTTCTCACGTTAATAGTTCATTTAAGGCGGTTTCTTTTGCGTTATTATACTGACAAATGTCGAAAGTGCATTATTGTAACGCGAGAGCACATCAAATATGCGAGCAAGAATCTCTCCGCTCACAGGCGGATTTCCTTCCCGCGCAAAACTGGACGTGCACTCTCTCTAGCTCAGATATCACGTGTGCGCACTCAAACTTTGTCCTCCTGCATGTGCACTCGTCAATCGAGAATTGTCTTCTCTCCAGGATGTAATGTTGCCAGAAGCGCAACATTATAGTGTGGGCACTGGGCACCCACTGGTAGAAAAAAAATAATCGGCCAACAAATTACAACAAGTTTGCCAACTAATGTAAATCAATATTCACATAGCATAATAGTAGTAGTTCTGTCTCAAACGTGTCCCGCATTGTCCCGCAAAATCACATCTATTGTCCTGCAACAGATCAATAGCTAGGTGGTCTCCCTAAAATCAATTCACAAATGTACAGATGAAGATTCACAAATAAATGCAGGTAGAGTTGTGCTTATGACATAAAAACATATTTGTGAATATGTTTTTTATTAGCAAATCTCATTTTATTTATTTGTGAATTCAATTAATTTTTGTAAAACTCCTAAGATATATTTGTGGATCTCATTCTATTAATTTGTGCATACGATTATTTTTTGTGAATCTCTTTACATTTATTTGTGGATCATAATCTATTTATCTGGAATATTAGAACAAAAAATACCCCCATACAAAACAGCTCTCTCGCACTGTGTGAAAGTGGTACTCACTGCAGAGCCGAGACAAATGGCTCAAATAGGTGGGTTTTGACCTAGTCCAGCTCCACCTCTGTGGTTCTAAGGGGTGGGGCTTAACCTAATTAGGTTAGATTTAGGGTGTGGTTGGACCTGCACAAGCTCCTCTGGGTCCAGTGACGGGAGCTGTGATTCGAGCAGCGTGGACTAAAATCCACGTGCGCGTCTAAAATCATAAATATTCATATATGCTCCGCCCAATGAAATCGAACACAACAACCTCAGAAATCTAAAAACTCGGACAACCGGTGCAGACTACCATTAAATTGTAGATTTCTGTGTCATGATGAAGGCGGAGGGAATCGTGGGCATCGAGCAGTTTGCCAGCCCGGGGAAGGGCAGAGGTCTGCGGGTGAGCAGAGCTTATGGAGTCGGTGAACTGCTGTTCTCGTGTCCCGCTTATTCATACGTACTGTCAGTAAACGAGAGAGGACTCATCTGTGAACAGTGCTTTACAAGGTCTGACTTAACGCAATGTTTGTTGTCATGTCATGTTAGTACTTTATTTATTTAATTATGTATGTATCGTATCTACGAAAATTAACCATGGTTTTATTAGGCAGTAAAACCATGTTTTTTTTTTTTTTTTTTTTTTAATTTTTTATTCGTTGTAAAGCCATGGTTAATTTTCGTATGATTACCTTATAAACTACTGTGTTACTTTTATGATACGTTTATGATCATTATTTTCTAATAAATTCCTCACTTAATGTCTGATCTACACAGCTAAAAATCTTTCTGGTAAAGCTGAATGAATGACACGATTTAACAGCATGTGTAGGGGAAGAAGCTTGAGGTCCACATATCTCTGAGAGAGAGAGGGGAGGGGGTTAAATTCAGTCTTATCTGCCACTTTTTCTTTAGATTTTAGTGTGAAAAATTCCCAAGGCACTGTCTTAACAAGTTTTTGACATATAAAAGACAGTAATAGTCACCATAAATGAGCCATTTAGATTGATCTTGCTTTTATTTTATGACCAGTATAGATAAGCTCCAAAAGGACATATCTAAAAATACAACCCAACATCTAAAAGCAGCTGGCCAAATCTTAGGACATTTGCTCTGGCCAGGATCAGTGGGTGTAAATGACAGTGCCTGTCAAAAGTAGCACACTCATTCTGACAGCTGCTAAAGAGGGACTGCTGCTTTAGAGTTTAATGGCTGTTCTCTGTTGCATTCTGTTTCAGTTTCTCTTAGATCTTCCAAATTAATCACAGTTACAGATGGGACTTTGAAGACAGAGTGAATTAATTCAGTGTAAATGAACAAGTTATATTTTCATGTAGTAATCACTGTGTTTTCACATGAAACACTCATTGGTAAATGAAATTATTACTAATCTTTACAGACACACACACACACACACACACACACACACACACACACTCATTTTTATCATTGAGAGTTTTAGTGATCATTGGTGGTTGTTTGTGTTTTTATCTATCATGTACAGGAAAAAAGGTCTTGCAAAATGTGGAAAGTGCAAAAAAGCATTCTACTGCAATGTGAACTGTCAGGTAAGAGTGCGTGTGAGTACACTTTAAGTGTACGTTTTCACAAAAATGTACTAAAAATGAAAGTTTTTCCTTTGTTTTTTTTGCATACAGACAACATGATCAAATTATCAAAATGATCAAAATGATCCCCATTCACAAGGATCCGCAAAAATGATTAAAAACACTGTATTCATGCCAGGCCAGTAGTTGGCGATGTCACTTTGTAAAGAAACACTACGCATCTATAGACTGAACACGTAATACACATGCGCATGATGTCACTGTTATAAAAAATTTGTGTTTTTGTAGTTTACATGGAGAGGATAATGGTATTGTTTTCAAAGGGGCCGTTTACTATTTATGCGTTTTAACTTTTTATGTGTTTTGGCCACTCATTTACACGACAACAGCATTTTGGGGGCCTGAAAACGTTTGAAACAGGATTCAAAGTGCAAGTTTTTGAAAATGATACCATTATTGTCTTGGTGTAAACTACAAAAGCGTGATCACAGTAGTGTTTCTTTACAAAGTGACATTGCCAACTACTGGCCTGGGGGTGTGCACACAAAAAATGCAAAGGAAATATTTTTCCATTTTTAGTTCATTGTTGTCATGTAAACATACCCAAAAATGTGCAATTTATAACCCGTTTTCAAAAGTTTGCATTTTCAGGCCCCCAAAATGCTGTTGTTGTGTTAAAGAACGGCCAAAAACAAAAATAGTTTTTTGTTGAAAATGGTGTTGTGCTACTTCAAAATGACTGTCTGTTCATAAAGTGCAGAAACATCAGTGACTCCTCATTGCATTCAGGTGCAGCAGCAAGTCATTGACATGTTTTTCCCCTGTTTCTATGAGGCTCCATCTGCAAAGCACATTAGGATTTAAATATAGCATCTCCACTCCCTCTGAATTTTATTTATGCAGTTGTCTGCAACAATCACACCACAACTTTGTACCAAACTATGTGGTTGTCCACAAAAATCACTTTAATATACTTTATTTATGTCATTTCTTTTATGCATTTATTTAATATAATTGTAATTATGGATTTAAATAAAAGTAAACATAATATTATTAAACATATCCTGATATTCAGTTCATACTGTACAGTGTACATTAAGTGTGAAGTTTAAGAATCCTAACTGATGTTATTTTGTGGTTGTCCTGCAGGTGACTGTCCTTATGATGCACTTTAGCACTTTAGGATTGCTCTAGCTGGTAATTCTAAGATGATTTGCGCGATTGTTTCTACGCATCCCTGTTTATTAAAACTTGTTAAAGCTTCAAATACCCACCGACCCATCTCTATGGGTTTTCATACACGACTCATTCCAGCCAGGTATTTCCTGGCACAATGTTAGTGTTTCTGACAAACTCAGACTGAACAAACTCAAAAGTGAACCAAACTGAAATTGTCTGAGTATGGTTCTGAAATGTGATATGTTTATAACATGCATTAACTTGGTGCAACTTGCAAAGTGCTCTGGGTTGACTTGATTTTAACATTTGTGTAATGCCAAATATTTTTACCGTATAGAGGTAATCATGACACACAGAGATAAGGTACTTATTTTATTTCTGAATATGAAAATCATACTAAAAGTCACCCATTATTTTTTAGGAGTGAATGGTGGCTGATTTTACTTTTCATGCAATATAATGCACTATAGTATAGTCATTCATACTATGTATTGTGTATATGTGTGAGTGAGTGTTTCATGTGTCATTTTTGTGTGTATTTGACAGAAAAAGAACTGGGCCATGCACAAGCTGGAGTGTCATGCCATGTGTACATTTGGAGAGAACTGGTGCCCCTCGGAGACGGTGCGACTGGTGGCCAGAATCATCGCCAGGCTGGTTAGATACAAGCACGATTTTCTTACTCTTTTTATAGATACAGAATCAATGAGTTTTTGATGTGTATTTTGCTGATGTAGAGAGACCAGAAAGAGAGAAGCCCATCAGAAAAACTACTCTTACTGAAGGATATGGAAGCCCGTAAGTATTAAACACATCTGACAGAGAGGCTGTGTTCAAAATGGATTATTAACTTACTGAATACTGTGCATACTAGGTATTATAAATGTTATGCTATATTGTTGTTGCACAATGCATTTGAGTGGCATCCAATTATGGTGTTAAAAGTGAAAATTATTATTTTGTGTGTTTACTTTTTAATTTAATTTGTATGTATTATTATTATTGTTTTACAAAATAACTTTCCCAGTTTGCTTGCATCTTAGTATGGTCAAAATTTTCTCAATTTTTAGAGATGGGTGTTGTTATCAATCCTCGATTCCAGATTTCAGGGAAGAAACACACGTTTAATTTTAATATGGCCAATTGAAATATAGTACTAAATTTAGTGTTTATTTTATATTCTATCTTTAACTGTAAAGTCTAGTTGATTTTGATACTCTTTTAGTCAATTTTAGTAGTCAGATTGGTTTGGTTATTTCATGTTGCTTTAAATTTGTATCTGTTTCAACTATATTAAACAATATTTGGAAATGGGTTTCCCAAATTTGTCCATTTTGAATTGCCAATTCTTAGTTTTATTCAGTTTTTTCTAATAATCCTAAAATTGGTTGAATTGACTGACTTTTCGATTGTTGTCATTTTCTTTGGGTGTGTTTTACTTTTTTGGTCCTGAATCTATTTATATTTTTGTAGTGTTTCAGAGTAAAGAAGGTGAATCTTTTTGCTGTTTTTGATGTCTGTGTTCAGGTTAGACAGTGTTCATTAAGCAGTGTTCACCCGCTACATACCTAAATATGATTATGGTAATTTTTCATTTTGGCTTTTTTTTTTATATATAAGTATGTATTTTACAGCTACAGCTCTAGTATCTCCACATGTACAATATGGATGTGTGTGGAATGAGAAATGTTGAAATGCCATTTTTATGTTGACTTTAAGCATGTACAGATGCTGGATAACGTTACGATATCTTAATTTTCTCACAGATATAGAGGATTTGGATAATGAGAAAAGAGAGATGACTGAAGCACATATAGCTGGCCTTCATCACTTCTACTCCAAACACCTGGACTTCCCTGATCATCAGGCCCTGCTCACACTTTTCTCACAGGTAAACAAACTGTAAAAGAAGTCTGACAGTTGACCGTTTGCTTTTTCTTTCCATACTGCTTCATTATAATACGTCCCTGTTTCTGGAAGCCTGTCTATGGCTGTAGAATGTCTCCATTTTTACTGTATTTTCAAAACTGTCAACAAGGCAAAATAATGCATAATATAGCAAGGAAGACCTAGTAATCTACTTCAGAGATCCAAACCTTTTGTTAACTGATGTTTTGAATCCAAAAATAGGTCATTTGTATGATTGTGTAGATTTGAAAAGGGGGAATTTCTGGCAATGAAATGAGAACCATGCATTTTGAGCTGTCAAAGATTAAGCACTAAAAATAAACTCCTGGCTTTAGTGCTTGAAGTGCGATACTGTATTCATTTACACCTCTACGCAGTTCACCCAAAAATGTGAGAGCTTTCTGTCCCTCTTTAGACAGCTACACAACAACCACTTTTGCTTCAAAGTTTATAAAGAGATTGTAAAACTAATACATATGAATTTTCTGAAGAGACACGATCGCTTTATATGATGAACAGATTGAATTTAGGCTTTTTTTCAATATAAACATTCATCAACTCACACATCAGTTATGGTAAATGTAAGCTCAAGCTTGTTTGCTTGATGTGTGAGAACCAATGAGCTTCATTCTCGTGTGTTATGCAGCATGTTTGAGCTTCCGCAAGAGGTTTGTTCTCATGCATCAAGCAGGTTCAGTTGAGCTTGTGTTTATTTTCGCTGATCAATTTACTAGGTTGTTTTTGACATAGTGCTGGGTCAATCAACCTGATATTGAAGGCTTTTTATTTTAGATAATAAAAATGTAATTAAAATTCATACAATCATAAAAAATAAGATTAAAATAAATAATTTAAAAAACAATACACTTATTAAAAAAGAACATTTTTATTTGTTTAGCCGCATGTCATGTGACCATTGACATACATAGCCAACTGACTGACAGAAGAACCGTGAACTTAATTTTATTCATTTATTATTATTATTATTATTGACTTAAAGAGTTAGTTCACCCAAAAATGAAATTTCTGTCATTAATTACTCACCCTCATGTCATTCCATGCCCATGAGGCCCATAAGTTCCATCTTTGGAACACAAATTAAGATATTTTGGACGAAATCCGAGAGGTTTCTGATCCCTAAAAGAAAGCAACATAATTACCACATTCAAGGTCCAGAAAAGTAGTAAAGACATCATTAAAATAGTCCATGTGACTACGTGACTGGTTCAAACTTAATGTTATGAAGCGACAAGAATACTGTGAACGGGTGAACGAACCATTTAACTTACACTATCGTTCAAAAGTTTGGAATCGGTAAGATTTTTAATGTTTTTAAAAGATGTTTCGTCTGCTCACCAAGGCTGCATTTATTTAATTAAAAATTCAGTAAAAACAGTAATATTGTGAAATATTATTACAATTTAAAATAACTGTTTTCTGTTTGAATACATTTTATAAAGTAATTTATTCCTGTGATCAAAGCTGAATTTTCAGCATCATTACTCCAGTCTTCAGTGTCACATGATCCTTCAGAAATCATTCTAATATGCTGATCTGCTGCTCAAGAAACATTTATTGTGTACAATTGTACAAAATATTTGTAAGCTTTGTATTTCAGATAAATGCCGTTCTTCTGAACTTTCTATTCATCAAGGAATCCTGAAAAAAAAAAAGTACACAACTGTTTTCAACATTGATAATAATCATAAATGTTTCTTGAGCAGAAAATCATCATATTAGAATGATTTCTGAAGGATCATGTGACACTGAAGACTGGAGTAATGATGCTGAAAATTCAGCTTTGCCATCACAGGAATAAATTACTTTATAAAATATATTCAAAACAGTTATTTTAAATTGTAATAATATTTCACAACATTACTGTTTTTACTGTATTTTTAATTAAATAAATGCAGCCTTGGTGAGCAGACGAAACTTTAAAAACATTAAAATTCTTACAGATTCAAAACTTTTGACCGGTAGTGTATTAACTTAAATATTTCAAGTAAATATATTAGGTCAAAGAGGTTCAGCTGATAAAAAAGTTGGGGAATCCCTGCATTGAAGGTAAATATGAAATTACATGAATTTGTACATTTTAATGTGTTTGAAAGACAAAAGCCTCCCAAAGACAGTAATACATTGTTAAATTATTCAATGTGTGATAATTCAGATAATAATTCATGTGTTTGACAGGAGCTGATTAAATATATTATATTCTTAAAAGTGAAATCAGTTTTCATTGACCGGCACATCAATGAGTTATGAATAAATTACTGCCACTTAAAAATAACATAGTCAAGTAATCAATAAAAAAGTAACAGTCTGATTACAAGTATTTTAAAACATAATATAATCTAATTATAAGTACTTAATGTTTGGAATCTGATTATGTGATCCAGATTACATGTAATCAGTTACCACCCAGCAATGTGCATGTGTAAACAAAAAAGGTAAAATGTGAGACTAAAGACATTTTCCTATTTGTACAATAATAATTTAATAGGAATACAATGCAATACAAGTCTTAATTTATTCAGGAAATTTCTCTCAGAAATTCTCTCACGCACACTGGGCTTAACAGTATAGCAGTGTGAAGGCATTTCAGACTTCTTTTTGTCCATAAGCGAAGAAGAAAAAACGAAGAAGAATTTCACTGTTAGTAAATCACAAAATGAATCTTTGCTAACTCCACACTTTCTCCACACTCCCTTTCAATTTCTTCATTTTCCAAACAGTTTTTGCTCCCCATTGACTTCCATAGTATTTTTTCCAAACTATGGGAGTAAATGGGGACCAGCAACTATTTTGTTACTGACATTCTTCAAAATATCTTCTTTTGTGTTCAACAGAACAAAGAAATTCATACAGGTTTAGAACAACTTGAGGATGAGCAAATGATGACTTTCATTTTCATTTTTGGGTGAACTATCCCTTTTTACTAAAAATCTGACTAAATTAACTTCTTGGGGTATTCTGTTAGATATGTAGCAACAATAACCAAATGGGGTCTCTGCAAAGGGTCAATTAATCTAACCCTAAATGATTCAATTAAAGTAAAATATTGGCTTGATATGTTGTGTCTGCTTCACACAGGTTCACTGTAATGGCTTTACTGTGGAGGATGAGGAACTCTCAAACTTGGGTTTAGCTATTTTTCCAGAGTAAGCACAAGTAAACACATACACATACACAATCTCTCTGACAATGTGCTCCTCTCACAAGGATTTTGTTGTTTGTGTAAGTGTTTTAAATCATGAGACTGTTGGGTGATGTATAATCAGAAATGCTGCTGTGATAGAGAACATGACATTGTTGAATGTGAAGTTTCAGATTCTGAACAGTCTTATAGCCTACCACAGCAAAAGAAACTGAAAGAAAGCAAAACACTGGCCAAGCAAATAGCAGAAAATGAGAAATGACGGAAAGTGCAAAGAGCAAAATGAGAGCTGGAATTTGAATGGAATTGTCCATAATCTAAAACATAAGGTTGGGAATCTATTTGCCGAGGCTTATTTAAGGAATAATCTGAATAACCAAACTTACATGAAAAAGGTAATATTTTACAACAGCATGCTATAAGCATGCCCTTAAGCCCAAGTATACTTTGGTTTTTATGCATACGCTAGGGCGTGTGTACAGTGCATGTGACGTAAATATCATTATCAGCATAAAATGCATGTAACCTTCATATTCTGTTTGCTCCTCTGATTTTTTTTTTTTTTTTAACACTAATTAGTTTGTCTACAAGTTGGCAGGTCTGCCATAGGCTGTTTTTTTTTTTTTTTTTTTTTCATTCTCTCAATACAGAGGAAAAGCTATAGTGCAATAAAGAGGGAAAACCACTCCGTACTATTGCACAACATATATACGAAGTGGGAACGTGAGAAGCGGTACTGCCCATCTTCAGTATAACCAACATACAGTTCAAAGTACTGTGAGGATCACAGCTGAAAAAGTGGGACATGGAATAGCCGTAGAATAGCCCACCTTCTTCATTTACATCCCAGTCTTAAGCGCAATACAGAGGGAAAGCCGCTCTGTCCTATTGCACAACAGATTATTCACGAGTTCACATGTACATATAATTCAATAGAATAAAAGTTATGCGTATTTGGCGTGCTGTCCAGGGGTAGGGCTCCGAGCTTGGAATATTGTCCCGAACCCAGAGTACTCCCTCCGGTCTGGTAATAATAGATAGAACTAGAAGTGAGGAGATGGGGTGGAGGAGGGATGCTGATAAACTCTCAGATGAACAGAGGTAAGTCTGCTGTATTTATACCTCTTGTTATTGGTGGAGCTGATTAACTGAATGCTCTCCACCTGTGCTAATTGGGTTAATTATCTGAACCTGCTCCTCCCAAATCTTGTTAATAAAACATCATTAAGTAATGGGAATGCGAGAGGCGATACTGCCCATCTTCTTTAAACCAGAATGCAGTTTCTTAACATTGTGAGGAAGTGGGACACGAGCAGTGGAATAGCTCGTCTTCTTCATTTACATCAACCCCCAAGAAAAGACACTCTTTGTGGTTGCACAACAGATTATAAGAAGTGGGAACATGAGAGGCGATCTTCCTAATCACCAATGTACACAAACAAAGTACATGTGCGGAAGTGGGACACACATAGCGGAATAGTCCATCTTCTTCAATTTCAACTCGTAGATCTAAGCACAATATAGAGGAAAGCCATTTTGTACTATTGCATAATAGATTATAAGAAGTGAGAAATCCATACAGTTGAAGAAGTGGGACTCAAGCAGCGGAATAGCCAATTCTTCTTAAGGGATTAGTTCACCCAAAAATGAAAATAATGTCATTTATTACTCACCATCATGTCGTTCCACACCCGTAAGACCTTCGTTCATCTTTGGAACACAAATTAAGATATTTTTGATTAAATCCGATGGCTCAGCGAGGCCTGCATAGACAGCAATGTTACTTCCTCTCTCAAGATCCATAAAGGTACTAAAAACATATTTAAATCAGTTCATGTGAGTTCAGTTGTTCTATCTTAATATTATAAAGCGACGAGAATATTTTTTGTGCACCAAATAAAACGACTTTTTAACAATATCTAGTGATGGCCGATTTCAAAACACTGCTTCAGAGCGTTAAGAATCTTTTGAGTCGAATCAGTGATTCAGTGGTGATCAAACCACCAAACTGCTGAAATCACGTGACTTGGCGCTCCGATTCACTGATTCGATTCGTAAAGCTCCGAAGTTTCATGAAGCAATATTATGAAATCGGCCATCACTATTGTTAAAAAACAAAAAATATTCTCATCGCTTTATAATATAAAGGTAGAACCACTGATTTAAATATGTTTTTAGTACCTTTATGGATCTTGAGAGAGGAAGTAACATTGCTGTCTATGCAGGCCTCGCTGAGTCATCGGATTTAATCAAAAATATCTTAATTTGTGTTCTGAAGATGAACGAAGGTCTTAGGGGTGTAGAACGACATGAGGGTGAGTAATTAATGACATTATTTTCATTTTTGGGTGAACTAACCCTTTAAATTGTATTCTATAGTCCAGTATTAGGAGCAGGCGAGAATCCCCCTCTGCACTAAAAAACGCAAACGGAGTACTGCCCATACTCCTACAAATGGTGTTTAAGTTCATACACTAAAATACAAAAGTTGAAGAAGTGGGACACAAGCAGTGGAATAGCCCACTCTTCTTAAATTGTATTCAATAGTGCAGTATTAGGTACTGGATATAGGTACAGGGGAGAATCACACTTTGCACTAAAAATACATGTAGGAAATGGGACCGCAAATAGAGTACTGCCCATAATCATATAAACAGTATTTAATTTACAGCAGTTGAAGCTGAATTAATACATAAATCTAACTCCTCAAAGTCAGATATGTATCTATCATTTAATTCTTCAAAATTAAATGCAGCCATAGATCAACCAGTAACCAATAACAACCCATACCCACATCAATGAGCGCTTGTGAATAACTCTAATTTTGTAATTTTATAGTACAAAGACATTTTCATAGAGAAATAGCAGTGATACTGGACAAGGATGAAACTTTCTAGTGTGCATGTGCATTCGTGCACACTATCAAATAAAGTATACTTTGAAAGGTTGTGTGTTTTCCACACATATTCCTGTCATTCCAGCACCACAAACATGGATAGGCAAAGTTTTAGAGCAGGGGTTCTCAACTTTGGTCCTCAAGGTCCACTCTCCTGCAGAGTTTAGCTCCAATCCTAATCAAACACACCTGAACAAACTAATCAAGGTCTTCAGGATTGCTAGAAAGTTATAAGCAGGATAGTTTGATCAAGGTTAAAGCTAAACTCTGCAGTAAATTGAACGTCGAGGGCCAGAGTTGAGAACCGTTGTTACTGATTATGAACGATTTATCAAACTAAATTGGGCCAAATCAACCCAGCTTCCTTACCCAACAGTCTCAATCCAGTGATTGGACTAAAAACAACGTTTTTTAGAGTCTACTAAGGGTACTTTACACGACAACGATGTACTAAAAATGGAAAGGTTTTTTCTTTGTACAGATGACCACGTTATCAAAACTAACCCCGTTCACTCTGATCTGCGAAAATGACTAAAAACGCTGTATAATGCATGCCAGACAAGTAGTTGGCGATGTTACTTTATAAAGAAAGACTACGTACCTGTGCATACGCATTTTTTTACAGAGCACTCGCGCAAAACGTGCATGCCTTTCCACCTTACTTTTACAGTTTACTGCACTTTGATATTCTTCTTATTACTTCCCTATAGCGGCCAAATAAATCATAAGTCTCACACATTCACAGAAAACACATTACCTTTGCATTGAAAAATAAGGTGGATAGACTTAACACATAATACACTTGCATGCCGTCACCGTTTTCACAGATTTGCGTTTTTGCAGTTTATACGGAGATGACAAGGGTATCGTTTTCAAACACTTGTACTTTGAAACCTGTTTTCAAAAATATGCGTGTTGAGGCCACCAAAACGCTGTTATGTAAATTAATGGCCAAAACGCATAAAGTTTTCAGTTTTTAGTTGAAAACGGTGTTGTGTAAACCGACCTTTAGAGAAACACTTCCCAGAAGGTCTGATTGTGGACATTTTCAGGCTCTTTTACAACCTCTCGTATTTCCCGTTTCTATCTTCATCTTTTACTATCTCTCTGAGGTTCTTTGTTACACTATTTTTATCCACTTTTCGTCTCCCACATTCCTGCATTGTGTTTCTGTTGCTCTCTTAGCATTGCCCTCATGAACCACAGCTGCTGTCCCAATGTCATAATCACATACAGAGGTGTCAACGCTGAAGTACGGGCTGTGCAGGAGATCAGTCCAGGGCAAGAGGTCAGTATGTCATTGTCATCTTATCAGTGTTAATCTAGTCACAAAATTACAGACAGAATGTTTGTTTTTTACTGAAAGATTTATTTTTGTTTATTTTATCAACCATTACAAAGTTTTTCAATTTTTAATTAAAACATACTGTTGACAAAAATATGATGAAGAAAATAACACCTCAAAATATTAACAACGCCTTACCAGATGGGAAGATGAACTTTTAAAGTTTAATAGCAGAATAAAGCTATCTGAGTCTTTTTTGGACGTGCTTAAAAATGTCCACTCATCATCATCCACTGTTCGGTTAGGGCTCAAATAATTCAAAGTGCTGCACACGGTTCACTTGAGCAAGGCACGGTTAGCTGGAATATATCCATCGTATTGGCGTACCAGACGAGCCGTGCCCCCTTGGGGTGAGGGCTCACTCCACCCAGAGTGTTGCTTCCTCCTGGGCGTCTCTGACAGACATCTGTAGAGCTGCTAGCTGGGTGACACCTAACACCTTCACGAGATCCTACAGTCTCCAGGTTGAGCCAGTTTCTTCATGTGTGCTGGGTACAAATAGGTAATGTGCAGGATGGCTGGCTCGGTGTCTTGCTTGCAGCGCCATTCCCCTCTCAGCGGGGGATACTAGTGTCTATTTGCTCTCCAGGTAATTTCCCTGCCAGGTGAACCCTGGATGGAGTTTCTTCCAAGCATCCTTTGGCAGTCAGACGTGGCGGAGGCTTCCGACGCCAGGCCCAGTACTTGTGTGCATGTCCGGTTGGTTGGCCCCTGTACTGAGCTAGATGCTCCATATGTTTTGGTTCCCTCTCTTGGTAATCCCATATGTGTATTCTTCCACAGTATGGTTTCCCTGTTGGTAAGCCCATGTCTTTCCCTGGGCAGGTTGCACTCTGCCCATCTCTGCATTGGTATTGGTTCCATCCCTGTCTAGGCAGGACCTACCGCAGAAATCTTCCATATGTATCTCCCATATGTTATCCAACCAGTCGTGGCTGAATTGGGTGAAACAGATAGGAGCAGCAACTACCAACCTTCCCCTTGGAAAGTTCTGTCCTTCCGTCCCACCAGGTACGAAGGTCTAGGCGACTTACACAGGGCGATGGGATGTGTCAGTGGTTGTGGCACTTTCCATAGGGACCCCATTATGTCAGTTTTCTGACTTCTAAAAATATGGTAGCAAAATTTTAGGTTTGACAGATTTAACTTAAATTTACAGTAAAAACGTATTTCATTAACTGATATAATGTCAATTTACCAATCTATTAAACTACTAATATCTGTTTTGTATCTTTATATTACACTGACAACCACCAAGAACAGGTGGTGATGAGATAGTCACATGATGAATCAAAGCTAATCTCTGCCACCAGCTGGGGTGCCATGTACAACGGGCATGCAGTCTCAGGGGTTTGGACGGGACCCCATCTGCACTGGCACATCAATTGCCTCGAATTGCTGGCAGTACATCTTGCACTGAGCCGCCTAAACAAGTGCCTACAGGGCAAAGACGTGCTTGGTCCGTACAGACAACACTGTGACAATTGCATACATCAACCGTCAAGGTGGTCTATGTTCCTGTCGCATGTTGCAACTCGCCCACAATCTCCTCCTCTGGAGTCGGAAGCATCTGAGGATGCTTCGCACCATTCACATTCCTGGCACGCTCAACCATGTGGCTGATGAGCTATCTCGAGCTGCGCTCCCTGGAGAATGGAGACTCCATCCCCAGGCAGTCCAGCTGATTTGGAGACCTTTCGGAGCTGCTCTGTTTGCCTCTACAGAAAGTTGTTTTACTCCCTGACCGAGGGAACACTTGGCACGGATGCACTGACACACAGCTGGCCCGGGGCCTGCGCAAATATGTGTTTCACCCATTGAGCCTTCTGGCACAGACCCTGTGCAAAGTCAGTGAGGACGAGGAGCAGGTCTTGCTAGTTGCGCCCTATTAACCCAACCGGACCTGGTTCCCAGAACTGATGCTCCTCGCGACAGCCCCTACCTGGCGGATTCCTCTGAGGAAGGATCTACATTCTCAGAGATGGGGCACTCTATGGCACCCACTGCCAGACCTCTGGAAACTCCATGTCTGGTCCCTGGATGGGATGCAGAGGTTCTGGGTGATTTACCCCAAGAGGTACTTAACACCGTCGCTTCAGCATGAGCACAGTCTACCAGACATGCTTATGCTCTAGGTGGAAACTGTTCATCGAGTGGCATTCTTCTCGATGAGAAGACCCCCAAAAGTGTTCCTTCCTGCAGCAAGGGTTGGAGCGAAGGCTGTCTCCCTCCACCCTCAAAGTGTACGTTGCTGCAGTTTCTGCTTATCATGACACCATAGGAGGCAAGTCTGTAGGGAAGTATGACCTGGTCACCATGTTCCTTAAGGGGGGACTGGACAGTTAAATCCTCCTTAACCTCTCTTCATACCCTCATACCCTCACTTTGGTGCTTTGGTAAGCAGCAGCAACTGTGGTGCTTCGGTAGGGATACCAATTCGTCAGTTATCTGATGTGATGTCGAGAGTGACTGACTGAAAGGGAACATCTCAGTTATGTATGTAACTCTCGTTCCCTGAAGGAGACGTCACAACAGTTGCTGTACCGCTGCTGGGGTGCCGGGTCACCAAGTCCGGCTCGGCTCCTCAGTGTAAACCTGAAGTGTCCAAAACACCTCTTGCTCAATAAATACCCGTGCATGGTGCAGCTGATGCAATTATCACATGCCAATGTGCATTAGCTTGTTTTAGTTACACTCGAAGTAGATTGGCCTCTCTAGCGAGATCCCAATTCGTCGGTCATCCAATGTGACGTCTCCGTTCCCTCCTTCAGGGAAGACGTTTTTTACCGTAGCATTTTTACTCTTACCGTTAAAATCACAATAATTTTTTACAGTGTACTGAAAAGTATTAAAGTGACCCCCATGTTAAACTCAAATATTTCAGTCAAAAACATTATTTTCCATTTTCAAACTTCGGCCTCAGATGACAGAAAACCTGACAAATATACAGACTGCTCCTCTGACTTAAACACACCGTTGATATCAGTTCCGAACTTCTAAACACTATTACAAAAACGTATTATTGGTAATCAGAAAAGAAAACATTTTGAATGTTAATGCTGTTAAAGTTTGCAGCATGAATGGAAAATTCAGTAAAATACAGCATGATTGTACTAGTCCTCCAGCTAGACCAGCACCATGTCCTCTCTAACCTGCAAAAAACAGTCTGGACCAACATGGAATTCATGCTGGTTTATGCTGGATTTTTCAACAGGAATGTCCAAAGCTGATAGTGGTTAAAATTCAATCTGTCATGATCCTGATTACTTACACTCTTACACTATCCTTATTGTTATGTTTTAGTTACTGACAGCTTTCTGTATATTTCCTCTGTGTTTGTAGATATACACCAGCTACATAGACCTGCTGTACCCTACAGAGGACAGGATTGAGAGACTCAGAGACGCCTACTATTTCAGCTGTGACTGCAAAGAGTGCACAACCAAATCCATGGTGCGTGGTGCGATACAAAATGAACACATACAAACATATAGCACAACATAATTAAGCAATACAATATAAAATATACACTACCATTCCAAAAGATTATTTTATTCAGGAAGGCTTCAAATGAGTTTTTGAAACAGTTCGACTCTGAACCATCATCCTGAAGGTGAAAGTCTGTAGCCATCACATGTACAAGATTTTAGTAAATGGCATTATATGGTTTTGCAGTATATTGTTTTAATATAATATGCAGATCATATCATTTTGCTCTTGTGGGTCTGTAGGATATGGTAAAGATGAAGATGCGGAAGCTGAGTGATGAGATCAGTCAAAAGGATACCAGGGATATGGTGCGTTATGCTCGGAATGCGATGGAAGACTTCCGCAGGGCCAAACTTGAGAAAAATATCCTTTTTTTACCCTTATAACTCTTAATACTGTGCAAAATTGTTTGCAAATCTGCAGTGTTACTTGATTGTTGGATTCATAATACTGTCAGTTAACTACTCGGTTATTCAAAATATTATTATTCAGTGTATATTTTAAATAGGTTGTAACATTAATAATGTTTGCTAAGTCAAGCATCACTATCACTATTACTAGTGCTTAGTTAGTGATTTAAACTTTTTTTTTTAAAAAAAAAACTTCTGTCTCAAATTATGTTGCTTGTTGATGTGATCAAGCTTAAGATTTTAATCTGACAGAACATGAAACAGGCAAAGAAATTCACATGCTTTCATTGACCAAAGCCATATCTACAGACCAAAATATTAAAGGGGTCATGAAATGGATATTTTTTTATTATTTTAATATGTTCCTTGAGGTTCACTTATATTGTTCGTTTTTTTTGTGAAAATATTTTTTTTCAGCCCCTATTCTGAACCTCTGTCTGAAATTATCAGTTTTTAAGGGGTGGCTCCTTCAAAGTTTGTCAGTAAACAGACACTGTTATGATTGGCTAACATCATTGCACAGGAAAAAGTATCAACGCTCACTTGCTATTGCACATGAGTAATTATGAAACATTATGAAATTTTACTTATGGTTTACAATGTAGATGCTGTCAGATACAGTTGGCTTCTTCATCGAACTCTTAATTACACTGTGTTTAATTTACAAAACAATCTGCAGTCAAATGCTTCAAACAAACATAATCCTCCAACATGACCCATCCATTTGTTCCTGACACTGTGTCCTTCTGAAGACTGTACAGAGATGCAAAATAATCTGTTAATGGGTTTTATTTGCTTTTGACGTGACACTCGGGTAGACAGGTGTCAGCTGTTAAGTGACTGAATGCCAGTGGGTGGGGCCTATGGTGCAATGATGTCAAACTATTCATTGATGTCTTGCTCTGGATTTGTGTGCTCTCTAAGTTGTTTATGTTGATTATTATTGTAATGTTATGTGCATTGAGACATGAAATAGTTTAACGCCGTCTCTTGTGGTGCTTTGCCGAGAGCAGCTGTGTGTTCCTTCATGTGTTTTGGAGTAGGCGCGGCTTTGGAGATGCTCTGAAGGGAGGGTTGGATGTTATGATTTGAAAGCTAGCTCGCTATTGCTAGCCTCTCTGAAAATGTCCTATGGACTAGGTGCACGTGGCCGCCATGTTGGATTTTCGATGAGCGAGTGTACGCATATACACTTCCGGTTTTGCTTTATGCCGGTGCAGAGTGCCGGAGAAAGCCGAAAATGTTATTTGTTAAATTAATATGTTATATCACTTGAAATACAACTAAGAAGATATATAGTACAATCACATGAGCCAATGGCATTTAAATGCATGCATGCATGGGTTAGATTAATGAACTTATTGTGCATACGCATATACAATGACAATAATGCCTGTAAATATACAACTACGATTAGAGTTGTCTGCATAAAATGCCTTGTGAACATTTACACGTTTGCCCTGTGATAAATTTATTTCCATAAATACTATTTTCTCAATTCTGCGCATATCTTTTCAAATGCAGTAAATAATGGAAACGCACAGGGGAAATACAAACACTGAAAATTATGCATTTAAATTACATTGGCAATAATAATGTTACCAAATAAAGTTACTTAAGCATACACTGAGTCCATATAATATTCCCATGTTCATTTATATCTCTGATGAGGATTGATGCTTCGGTTGACAATAGCAAACATTAGATCTTCATGAAGGTCGAGTGTTGTTCCACGCAAAAAGAGAAGGCAGTTTTTGAACCATTTAGTCCCCCAGCTGGCAGAACAAAATCAGGAGATATATTACACACTTGAGTGTTTTGTATGGATAAAGAGATCCCTGTGGATCACCGCTGAGCCTGAACCGCATAATCAACAGGAGAAAGTCAGAGATCGCATATCGCTGCATATCTCGTTGAATTACCACACAGAGGTAATGTTACACAATAATATAACAAGGATGTTTTCTTTCATCTCTGATAGACCACCATCTTCTCTTTAATTAAAAAAGTTTCATATTTAAGTTTCTTCTTGCACCAAATGCAAGCGTCGCTAAGACCGAAAGGGCATGAGCGGAAGTAACCATGCGCACAGTCGCATCGCCGCAGTTCACCGGCGCCATCTTGTGCACCTAGTCCATTGCACCTTTAAAGGTTAAATCAAACATTTATTAAATCTTGACTCTCGTTCATGTCCTGCTGAGCTGCTGGAGATGTGTGAGCTCAGTATTGATAAGATGAGCACCGTGTTTGATGATTCCAACATCTACATCCTTCATATGATGTACCAGGCAATGGGCATCTGTCTCTTTATGGAGAATTACGATGAAGCAGTTCGCTATGGCGAAAAAGTCATCAAGCCATACACGTAAGAACACCCACATACACGTGTATGTATATATATATTTATATACTGTATATGTTTATAATACATAAATTGTGTTTAAATAAACTGATATTTGTGTGTATACCAACAATTTTTATTGTCTGCATTTTATCTGTAGTGTCCTTTACCCAGCATACTCTCTAAATATTGCATCTATGTATCTGAAGATGGGCAGACTCTACATCGCTCTGGACAGGAAGTCCACAGGCATCAGTGCCCTTCAAAAGGTACAAGCTCCTCCAAATCTGACAGGCCCTTACGTAATTCTAATCCTGTATGACTTTCTCTTGTGGAGCACAAAAGCAGAATGTTATCTTGTCCATACAATGAAAGTATACAGTGACTGGAGCTCCAAAAGGGCAAACGGACCAGCTCCAAAAGTTTGCCTGAAAATATCCACTCCACTTTAGCTAGCATGTTACACCGTTGAAGTCTATATTGTAAAATGTCATTAATTCTCATCAGTTGTCATTAAAGTTAAACCTAGTGCTGTGCATTCTGATGCACCATATTTGAATTGAATAATATTTGAGAGCTACTCCTGCTGAAAAATCCAACATTGCTTGGGACCAGCATGGGTAACAACTGAACTTTGGTCTGTTGTTGGTATCAGTAGATTTGGAATGTAGCACACAAATCATGATAATTTTTGGTCGTGTTTTAAATTTTTTGGAATACGACAGGCCCGGAGAACCAGAGAACCCATTGTTTTCAGTGATACTGTCTACACAGTGTGAAGCAACAAGTTGACAGTTATCTGATGGCAAGTTCTATTCCTGATGTACTCCATGCACTTGAGTTACTTCCAACAACAGTAAAAATAGATTTGGAACTTTCTCTTGTACATGTTCAGCATAGACAATGGTCATGTAGACACAGTGTTATACAAGTTTGGAATGACATTAGGATGAGTAAATTATCTGTACTGTGCCTTTTGAATTATAACAACAGAGACTATAAATCTGTTGAAAATATATACCAAAATGCACTCCACGTTTGGCTGTATTGGTCAGACACTATTAAAGGGAAAGTTCACCCAAAAATGAAAAGTTGCTGTTAATTTACTCATCCTTAGGCCATCAAAGATGTAGGTGACTTTTTTTCTTCCGTTGAACAGCAAAGAAGATTTTTAGCTGAAATCGTGGTCCTTGGTAATTCATATAATGCTACTGTCACTTTGAGAGTCAAAAAAACATATACAGGCAAAACAAACTTAATACCTGTGGCTCCTGACGATACATTGAGGTCTTATGAAGCGAAACGATCAGTCTGTACAAGAAACTGAACATTATTGTGTATTATGTTAATATTATGTTTTTTGTTTCATACAAAGTTTGTATTCATACTAAATAAGTATTCCCTCCGGGAAATTCAGGGAATTCCCTGTGCCACATTGGAAGACTCTTCCACTTCTTCAGTTTATTCCATTTTGGTTCCACAGAGCCTCAACAGTCATCATTTACTGCATTAATATCACTTTCATTTGTGAAATTTCTAAGGTTCGGCATAAAAGTCGAACACAGTTTATGATTGGCTGGTTCAGGTATTTCATTAGAGCTGAAGCTAAATTCTGCATAAAGGTGGTTTAACAGCACTGGTTTATTTTACAGTGTGTTGTAATGAGAGGACCCAATGGTTCAATGTTTGGGTAGTTATGGTCCCATGAGTACACAAAGCATGTTTCTCCCTTGAAAATAAATACATGTATAAATAAATAAAAGTAGCCACGTATTCTGACAAAATGACATATTAACATTTAAATTTAATTATATTTTATGTTTTACAAGTGCCGAACAATTCAGTGCCAATGAATTTTATTCAAGCATTGGCTCAATATTAGTTATAGCCACACATTCAGTGTGGCATGGTTCATTCGTTCATAGTGGGATCAAACCACCAACATATTTTTAAACATTTTAGTTGTCTGATTTGTTGAGCAATACACTCACATCCTTGTGGTAGTACTAACGACTTTGTAACAACTTGTTAAGACCCCAACTTACATTTTTAAAACTACAACTTAAAAATGCTTATTCTCTTTCAGGTTTTAGGACTACAGACAAAAATATGCCTAACATTTTTTGGTAACACTTTACAATAAGGTTCATTAGTTAACATCATTTAACTACATTAGTTAACATAAACTAATAATGAACCGCACTTATACAGCATTTATTAGTCTTTGTTAATGTTAATTTCAACCTTTACTAATACATTATTAAAATCTTGTTAACATTAGTTAATGCACATTGAACTAACATGAACAAACAATGAACAACTGTATTTTCATTAACTAACGTTAACCAAGATTAGTAAATACAGTGACAAATGTATTGCTCATGGTTAGTTCATGTTAGTTAACACATTAAATAATGTTTAACTAATGAACCTTATTGTAACGTGTTACCCATTTTTTTAATACTCTGTAAATGCCAGTAGTAAGTGATAATTGTTTGTGTTACAGGCATTGGCCATCATGGAGGTTGTTCATGGAAAGGACCACACATATGTAATGGAGCTCAAACAGGAAATACTTGGTGAATAATGTAAATAGTGTGTACTGTTTAGGATTGCACTTGAATTTCATTTTGTAAACGTAAGCAAATGGAGAGACTCTCTTCAGTAATATGTTTAAGATGCTGACTAATTGTACAGGATTTTTGTACAAGATCTAATTGTCAGAAAGAAGTGCAAGTGTAACAAGTGTGCAAAAGGAAAACAAAATAAGTAATTCAAACAATTTAAGCAGCTAGGAAATTAGAACAGTAACAGCCAATAAACAAACAAACAGCAAAGATACTGTAGTCACAGAACACAGCAGAAATGAATGAAAGGCAGAAAAGGCATAAGGAGAATTCTTGCAGGAAGCAAAAGAAAAGGGAGTTCTTGAATAGTTCTACTTCAGCTACACACATAGTCTGGAAAACCATAAACACAGTGTAACATCCCAACACTTTTATTCTCAACACTAGTGGAAATCCACTTAACTAATTAAACTTGGGGACCGTATAAATTATTTTTATAAATAGTCTATTTGTATAAATAGTTTAAAGATCAATATCACTTTTTAAAATAAAATCTCAGTTGTTCTGTAATATTAAATAATTAATCAAATCTGTTTTATATTGGTGGATGTTCGGTTTACTATTTGCCTATTTATGTATGTGAATATGATATTTCCAAAAAGTAATAAACAGATTAATAGTATGTGAAAATCACTACCTGGTTGCTGAATCTTCATTTTTGTCTAAGAATGCTTTTATTTTAAGTATTTACTGTAAGTTTTTTTCATAGTTGTATAAAATTGAGTTGTAATAACATACTTTTTTTTTTTATTATTTAAATTTAAAGGGATAGTTAAAACTAATAATTTTTTATGAAAATGAGCTAGCATAAAAAAACACCCATCTTATCAAAAATCAAAAGCATCAGATATTAATCTGAGAATACAGTGCCTGTCAAAATTTTGGATTTTTTTTTATGTTTTTGAAGTCTTTTATGCTCACAAAGGCTGCATTTATTTAATCAAAATATTAAATTTTATTAAATTGATTTTTAAAATTTATTAAAGCATTTAAATATTACAAAATAGATCTTTTGTAATATCATAAATGTCTTTACTGTCACGTTTGATTTTTTTAATGCATCCTTGATGAATAAAAGTATTCATTTCTCTCTCTTTTTTTAATCTTAATACACATGTTTTAATGGTATCATAGTTTCCACAAAATTGTTAAGCAGCAAAAACAATATGACTTTTGCAAAAGTTGTTGACTAATTGTGACTAATTATGACTAATTGTCATAAGTTGTTGTTGACAAAGAGGAGAATAGTATTTGGTAAACCAGGTGTTGAAAACATGAGTGTCCACCCAATATAACCCAAAGCATCTTAAATCTTTTTAAAAGCAGACAAACGTGCTTCACACCTTTTCCTGCTAGAGTGCCATTGAGAACATTTCAAAACTTGTCGGGGTCATCTGCTTTGATGACAAGAAGACAAAATTTGCTGGACAGAACCACTTATATACTGTAAGAAAAAATGAAGAGGACATCAAAGATCTTAATGAAGAAGAACTTGTGCAGTTTGCATTGATTACATTTGCTTAGAATGTGATCCACTCGAATGGTGCAGAAACAATGAAACTGTCGACTTGATACTTTTCTGTGGTAATTAAGCCATTTTTGGAAATGAGAATGTTCAGCCACCTAACTTGAGGTAGAATCTGGGTCGAGGCAGTCTGTCATTTCTTATAGTACACAACTAGCATTCTCTTTCATTCCTCATGACTGCCAGAGGCAGTGCTAGGCACTAGTGGATGACACACCAACAGTCATGTGAAATGCCACCCACCTGAAAACACCAAGATTGCTCAAAAGAACTGCAGAGCTCACATCAGCCACATTACCGTACATGAAGCACAGACATCTGCCATGGAAACTCCCTGTAAAATGGGCCAAGACTAAGATGGCCCTGGTAGAATGGTAAGTAACACCTTCTGGTAAGGGTTGATGAGATTTTTTTATTAGCTCTCCTATTTGTATTAGTGTGGGATGGAGGCAGTTGAAAAGAAGCTAGATGAATGGTATGATTCACAAATTACAGGAATAAGACTTTGGGAATAAAGTCTTGATTAGTCTTTGTTACTTTGTCTACGTGGCTTCACAAGACTGAACTCAACATCATTCTTTCACATGCATTCTCATCCGCTGTGATGGATAAAACATTTAAAGTTGGCCATCTTCTGAAAGACGTGAAAACTTCAAACATTCTGACCTGCAAGTCAAGCTGAGTAAGTATCTAAAGCAGTCAGTGGAAACAAGATGGAATTCTTATTTTGAAATGCTAGATTCTGTTTCAACAGTATGATGACATTGCACTGATGCTGTTAGATAATAAACAGAATGACAAAGTAGGGTGCAACAACAAGAATATTCTTAAAACCCTGGTGACTTTTTTTAAGCCATTCAAAGATGAAACCCAGGAGAGCTTTCAGTATTTTCAGTCTGGAGCAGAGAAGCATTAATTTTGTAGCAACTGAGACAGATCAGTCACACAATTTTTTATTTTTTTTTTATATTTAACAAATAATCCACAATACATCACCCAACAAGCTGACAATGAGGTAGAGTTCTAGGGTACTGCCTCCGAAGAGCAACTAACACCCCAAATGCAGCTAACACCAAGGCTTTGGTTACTACAAAGATAAGACTAGTTTACAACTCAAAGGAATGTATTTTTACTCTAAATTCACTTTGAAACAGTCAAAAGTACCCTTTTTTCCATACAGTCCATCCTAATCTTATACCTTCCATATGTAATCACTTGTGTTATGTACAATCATGTAATCAATTTTCCTATGCTATCACATGCTCCTTTATAGTGTTTTGCCTATGTATTAATCTAAACTCTTTGAATGTTTTAGCCTTACTTAATCAAGATCACGTGTACCATGTTTGGTATCTGTAAGTTTCTGTTTTGATGGCCTGAATAATAATTTATATTGTCAATGCTATGCAACATATTAGTATTATAAGAATCTTTAATAGTTTCTCCATCAACACCCAGTCAAATTATGTATGCAAAACACCCTGCTCGAAGGTAAAGGAATGTAAAATTACCCTCTAAAGGAACAACTCCTTATTAGCTTACTCACCTCCTGAGAGTTTGACATCTTCATGCTTTAAAAGATCACTAATCACAAGATCAGGCTTTCCCTTCTTCCCATTTAGGGAAATCTGAGTAATTATGACATGAAAATGAAGCTGAGTTAGAAGTCTTCTAAGAACCCGTTTATCTGAGTAGTACTGTACAGTAACAAAGTTATTTCCCATACCCCGGAAATGAACATTTCTTAGAATTAATCAATAATTAATACTGAGTGTTCACCGGACGAAGAGGTTAGTTGACTGTGGTATTATTTCTGCTACATCAAGTTAATTCTTACAGCTGATCTAAATTTTATAATTAATTATAACCAGTTATGATTAATTATTCATGTTTCCTTTTGGGCTAATTTGCTACAGTCTGAAGCCCTCATCATGGTGAATTACATCATATTCTTACATGGACACATTAAGTAGCCCTACAGTTTTCTTTTTTGTTAATTCAGTTTATTTATTTATTTTGCTAAATATTGAAGATTGGCCTATTTTGGCCTATTTAAAAGGGATATTTGATGCAAAATTCACTTACATGGTGTTTGCATATAAATGTGTCTTAGCAGTGTGTGGACACAACCACCCTACAATGATAAAAAAAATCCATTCACTCCTTTTTTTTAATCCTTAAAAAACCTAAACAGTTTCAATTATCAAGCCATTTTGATTTTCTGAGCAGTATAATGTCATACTACTCAGGCCCCGCCCACGACCGCTGATGGGCTGTCCCGTATTAGTATTGTTTCTACCCATAGCCAGTTGTACACTCTCCGCCATTTTCTCCACACTCGAGCAGCTGTAGCAACAACGTCTCGTAAGCAATGTGTCACAGAGACGAACTCCGTGTTTCCCTCCTCCGACCATCGGAGGGAGCCCTCACCAGAATACTAACACACACACATACACATACACTACACTTCCCATCAGCCTGTACCTTGGACCAATTGCCACATTCAGCTGAAGCTCGTTATCTGGACTATAAAAGACTCTCACTCGCATCCTCACATTGCGAAGTCTTGTATTGCCCTGGTGTACATTTCTGAGCGTTATTATTCTGACTACCTGTTGCTGTTTCCGTTTGTTGCCCGTCTACGATTCTCTGCCGTCTACCCCTGACCTTTGCTTTGTCTCCTGTTCTGTGAGTGTCATCTGCCTGCCCTGATCTCTTGCCTGTTCTTTGACCACGATTCTGCCTGCCCTCTGTTATACCTGTTTGCCCCGGTTTGACCTTGCCTGTACGACCACGCTCTTTTCTAATAAAAGCATGCAAATGGATCCCTGCCTGAGTGACAATTCATTACAGAAGACTTCGCCAGTACAAGATCCAGCTGCTTTCTCTCACCTGTGTACAACGATGTCAGCACAAGCCAGTCAGCTCGTTGCACACTAACACCAGCTCACCCGCCTCACGACACTCGCAGAGGAACTGGTAAAGGCGCTGCAAGGCATTCAAACATCCGCTCCAGCGGCACCTCCGCCACCCGCTGCGGCCGCCATTACCCACGCGGCAGGAACGCTGTCACTGGTGAATCCACACCTCTCTCTGCCAGAGAAGTTTGACGGCGATCCCACAAAATGTAAGGGCTTCATTCTTCAATGCTCCCTTTTCATTAGTCAGCAACCTGCAATGTATACCACTGAGGCAGGGAAGATTGTGTTCGTTTGTTCATTGTTTACGGGGAGAGCGCTGGAATGGATTACTGCTGTGTGGAGAGATGATGGGGCTGCCTTTCCTTCATTTGAGTACTTCATGCAGAGGTTTAGAGAGGTTTTCGATCACCCCAGTGACGGGAGGGGAGCCGGTGATCGCCTGTTGGAGCTGACACAGGGGCGTAGAACGGCGGCTGAATACGCTCTTGCATTCCGCATGCTTGCTGCACAGACTAACTGGGTGAGTGACACGTTAAAAATTTGCTTTCGGAGAGGGTTGTCTCATGAATTACAGACGGAGTTAGCCTGCCATGATGAGGGCAAAGGCCTGGACTAATTCATTGAACTCGCTATTCAAATTGATAATCTCGTCCGATCCCGCAAATCTGGGCAGAAATCTGGGTGTTCGTCCGCCTCCATCCGTTGATCCAGAATATTCTGAACCCATGCAGATCAACGCTTACCATCTATCTGAAGAGGAGAGAGGCCGCCGGCTGACCCACCGTCTTTGTTTGTATTGTGGTAACCCTGGTCATGTAAGAAACAACTGCCCAGTACGATACCGTCCAGAAAATCCATGGTCGGTGAGTGATACTAACCCATATTACTGCTCTGAGATGTGTGTGTCTGTACCCATTACACTGCTGTTCAATGACCAACGTTTAAGCACAACCACATTACTGGATTCCGGGGCAGCGGGAAACTTCATGTCCCAAAGTTATGCCCAGCAAAACAACATTCCGTTAATTGAATGCCCCTCTTCTCTCACAGTGGAAGCGATAGACGGCCGACCACTGGGCTCAGGACGTGTTAACACCGTTACCCAACAGCTCATCATGCAAACCGGTATATTCCATACAGAGTTCATTCAATTCCACATTCTACCCACTTCAACTTTGTCCATCATCCTAGGTCTGCCATGGTTACGCACCCATAACCCACACATCTGCTGGAGAGAGGGACAAATTACCCACTGGAACGAACGCTGTCAGTCCAAATGTCTGTCTCACTCACCTCCCCTACCTGTCAGAGCAATCCAGGCCACAGAACCAACCAAATCCACTCCTGATTTTAACTTACCCAGTGAATACCAAGATCTGACCATAGCCTTCAGCAAGGTGCGTGCCTCACAATTACCTCCTCACCGTCCTTATGATTGTGCTATTGATCTTGTTCCAGGAACCACTCCCCCTATGGGCCGCATCTTCCCACTATCACAACCTGAATCAGAGGCTATGAAGAAATACATTGATGAGGAGCTGGCTAAAGGCTTCATTCATCCGTCCACATCACCAGCGTCTGCAGGTTTCTTCTTCGTGGGCAAGAAATATGGCAGTCTCCGTCCGTGCATCGATTACCGAGGTCTGAATGAAATTACTGTTAAGTTCCATTATCCATTACCCCTGGTTCCCGCAGCACTGGAACAGCTTCGCACAGCCAAATATTTCACCAAGCTCGATCTCGATTTTGTGTAATTCGCTGTGTAAGTTGATGATAATGCAAGAGAGAGAGATAGAGAGTTTATGCGCACTTCTTGTACTGTGTTTTATTCAGCTCTTACAGTGATTTTTTTGGAGTGAAAACAGATGCTTCATCTTTTGTGTGATGTACAATATCACAAAAATAATGTGATGTACAAAATAAACTTCATAAAACTCATCAGTAAAGTTTTGGCCATCATTTGGACGGGGTCCACTACAGCAGGGTTGTAATAATAATAATAATAATAATAATAATAATAATAATTTGTTACATTTATATAGCACTTTCTCTGCACTGGAGTAAGTTCAGTCTGGAGTAAGTTCAGTCAACCCAGAATATGAAACTCAGAGTTAACAGTGACCACACAAAGACATTCACAAATGAGTGCAGAATCCAGGAGTCACCATGGAAACGGACACTAAGAAGAAGAGTGCCATATTAATTCTTTCTTCTTCTGTTCAATGTCGATTATATTCTTACATTAATTTTACATTCTTTGTGCATATCACCACCTACTGGGTGGTTTTGCAGTATCTTTTTTAATATCATTAAATCTTTTTTAGTCAGTTTTTTATTACTGTGAACAAGAATTATATTGTTTGTTTGATGCTATATATATATAAATTAAAAAAGAGAGATAGATTGACCTAAAAAACAGTCTGTGCTTTCAAAGATATGGCTGTATAAGTTTATTTTTTATGTATAGCCATTTTACTTCCACATTTGTTGTGAGATGTATTACATATGCATTTTATTATAGAAACACATTATATAGAAAATGGAGCAGGTTATGTTCAGAGAGTAAGTTGCTATGGTTACATATCCTGAAAGTTGTAGTTGTCAGCTTATTCTGAATAAATTTACCCAGGTATGTTGGATAACCTGCTTTCTGGAATACCCCAGGCCTGGGACTTTGTTATTGTTTTTTTATGTTCATATGCTGCATTTGTCTGTGAGGGGTTGCCGCTTACATTTGTTTTGTTGTTTATGTTCATTATGTCATTAAATTTACGTTCATCATTTGCCAGTTCATGCCTCTTTCTTCCCGGAACTTGAACATTGTTACATTGGTGCCGAAACCCAGGAGGAAGGAGGAATGCACTGTCAAAAAGCCTTCACTGCTGGGGGGATGTTCACGGTGCCTGCAAGTATTGATTGAACAGAGTCTGCCTCCATGGAAGCTCAAGAAATGACTTACTAGAAGGGACGGATACACTCGCTGCCATCTGGGAGTGGGAGGGGCTGCCATTGGAAGGAGATGGAATAGTCACCGCAGTTCGATAGGGCCTGCTGCTGTCCGGCATATGGGGAAAACCAGGCAGAACGGTCCGCCATATGGGGAAAAGGCAGAACGGGTCGGGGCTTGCTGCTGGACACCGACATGGAAGGAGCTGTCGCCTCTTTTCAGCGTCAGGTGGATAGCTAAAGGTCGTCCACTGAGGGGTATCCAGTGCCACCACCAGGCATTGTGGAGAAGTTCACCCAGCTGGTGGAGGACCGGATGGCAGTGCACTTTGGGAACTGGACCAAGTAATTATTTTTTCCTTTTTCTTTCCTCTCTCCCATCTCTCGCGTCTGTTTCTTCTCATCTCTCTGCCTTCTTTCCTCTTATCTTGTCTGTCCTTACACCGGTACTGTGGCCGTGTGGAGAGGGGGGAGTAGAGGGTGCTCCCCAGCCTGCAAAGGCTGGTAGGTGTGTATGTGATGAGCAGAAACAGTGGAGTGACTGTTAATGGCTGGTACAACCAATTTTTTGTACATCATGGAAATGTGAATTAGATACACTCATGCCATTCAAATTGATAGTATGTGGAGGTTGAAAGTCACCCTCATCCACTGGTGTTTTCTCAGTATGAAACCGAAAAGCATGAATGTTGAATAATACATTTTTTTTATTTTCAGTTTATCACATTAAAAATGCAAAATGAAAGCAATTTGTCTCAAGCTTCTCGTCTGATCCTCATCGGCATCCTCCATGTCCTCCATGTTCTTGTATGATAACAGAAAACTGGCTTACAGAAGAAACAGCATCAGAGTTGAGCCAGCTAGCATCATGATAGCTAGCCTCTTAAATTGTCAATGAAATTGTGTTAGATAGCATTTAGCATATCTGGTTTACTGGCTAGATAGCTATGTATAAATACATTTAGATTTAGCATTTGCTAGTTAAACTGTAATATCATATAAATATATGACTCATTAGCCCTGCAGTAAATAGTGTGCTGTGTGTATGTGATTGAGGAATGTGCAGGGTAGAATTTTAATTAAATTTGCATTAAATCTGGTTGTTTTAACCAAGATTATGCTTCAACTACATTTAAGTTCCATTTTAGGCTAACCTGCAGTTTTGCAAATTTCCAGCTTATTCCCATTAATTCCCGTTAAATCCCATATATTCCCATTAATTCCCATGGGAAGTTTCCAACTTTGAAAATTCCTGGAATTTTGCAACCATAATCATAAGCAAGAAAGCAAAATAGGCTGGGCATTGAGCTACTTTGGCTTGTATCCTTACAGCTCAGCCTGCGTCATAAGGTTACCTTGTTGTTATATTTTCTTGATTTATGTAGATGGTGATGCAATTACCCACAGAAGCTTCTGGCTGTCAGGACAAATTAAAAAGTACAGAAAACAGTGAGGAGGTGGTGAGAGGTTTACCTTAAGTTTACTTTGCTGAGGGTTTAAGTATGCCACTGGAGACAAACATACAGAAAAGTAACTGTAAAGGTTTTTTGAATTTTTTTTTTGAAAAATGCTCTTGCATGACCTTTTTCCAGAATTCTTGCTCTTTTAAATACATCTTGGCAAACTGTAAACTAGCCTCTCTCTTTTTTTTTTTTTTTTTTTGCTCTGCATTGCATTTCATCTTGCAGTGTTACTTCTATTTTGGTTAATTAAATATTTTGAGAATAAAATGAGGTTGATTGGAGAAATCCAATCTGGAGAAAAATAAATAAATAAATAAATTGACCCCAATGCTTCTCTGTGGAACAAAGTACTTTTTTCCCCATGCAATTGCATATAATGAGTACAGTGCATTCCATTGTTGGATGCACTGTATGGCTGAATGCATAAATGTTTCTGTTGAATGCATAAATTCACAAAAATAAGTTAATCTTAAAATGTATATCTTAAAATGTTCTTTATTGTTTCTTATTGAATATGCAATAATGTTATCAAAAATGTTGCCAGAATAGCGGCATCCCTGCCCATGATGTGGCAGTTGCATTGCCATAAGGGGCAGTCTAACCCCCAGTTGCTCCCCAGGTGCCACAGCACAAATGACTGCACACTCCATGGTTTGCAGTGTGTGTGTTCACTACTCACTACTCCTAATGTTTGTGCACTAACTTGGATGGGTTAAATGCAGAGAACAAATACTTGGCCTTCACATGTCACTTTCATAAGTCATTAACTTAGTAAAATATTATAAATATTGTGTATTGTGTATCTTCAGAAGACTAAACTGATCGATTCATATGGATTATGTTTACAATGTCTTTATGAACTCTTTGAAGCGTCAGTTTTTGCTGCATGGACTTTCAATGGAGGGACAGTTGAACAAAATGTAAATGATAATTTTGGGGTAAATTAACCCTTTAACCTTTAAAAGGCTAGCCAAGAATATAAAACATAAATTTATATAAATTTAAGCTTCTAAAGGTTTATTGCATCCTGGAAGTGGCTTATAAATGTGTTCCAGGTTGACGTTGCTTAATAGCATATAATCAAGTGACACGTGAAAGCCAAGTATGGTAACCCATACTTGGAATTTGTCCTCTTCCATCCTGTTAGTGCACATACATTAGGAGTAGTGAGTAGTGAACATACACACTGCAATCTGTGGACACACACACCTGAAGCAGTGGGTAGCCATTTTTGCTGTGGTGCCCGGAGAGTGATTGGGGGTTAGGTACCTTGCTCAAGGGCACCTCAGTCATTTCCTGCGGGTTACTAATCTGACATAAGAATGCATATAGCATAATATAGGCATATGACTTAATAAGCTTGACTTGGCAAAAAGAAACGTGCAGAATTAAGGAAATGTAGCCTATAGTTATGTTGTGACTGGACTGGAGCCGTTTTAATTACACATTTTAAATTTCAAAATTTGGTCAGTATGGTCAGTATGTAGGCCTATCACTTACAGAAATTAGCCATATATATATATATATATATATATATATATATATATATATATATATATATATAAGTGTGTGTGTGTGTGTGTATGTGGTTATAGTTAGTATAGCAAAACCATGGTTAACTTGTGGTTACAATGGTTAACTATATTAACCATGTTTATTTATTTATTTATTTTGGTGGGTGGGGGTCTTGTAGTAAACCATGGTTAATTTTCCTAAGGAATGATATAACTTGCTTATCTTGGAACATTAGGAAACCGTATGAAGACGTTGTTACGTTAATAAAGTCTTTAAAATTACCAAAAGTTAATAAATAACGTGAGCACAATTATGTTCAGCCTGGTTGAAACCTACCATTACAGATCACGAACCGCTCTCGCGCGTCTTGCGTCACTGAAGTCTGTGATCTAGAGGAGGTGCGATTCGAATCACTCATTCAACAAGCTGTACATTTCTGCGAGGTTCTGGCAGTTTAACAGCAGAAAACACCCCTATTACGGATCAGAAGAAATGGAGCTGCAGAAATTGAACCGAAACACTGCGACCACACGGTAACGCGAGCGTCTATGAGGAGAGGACTAAAGAAGTAAGTTACATAAACACAGAAACACAGCCGGCTTTATAATGCATCAGATGTGTTATTATGCGTGCGTATGTGTGTATGAGAGAAAGGAGAAGAGAGAGGGTGCTCCTGAGGTTTGGATTTGATATAGTCTTCTATTTGAACTAAAGATCATAAACGACATGAACAATATTGCAAGATGAACGTATCAGTGAACAATTTCCTTTGGATCAAAAAGCAGATCAGTACATGGAGAGAAAAAAGAAAAAAAAACCCTACCGGGCAACCTTCTGAAATGGTTCATAAATTATCAATTGCATTGCGTATCGCGAAGAGATGTGATACATGCATATGCTTTAATCATTCCTATTCATCCATATTTCGCCTGAATATTACTAATGTTAATATGGAGAACTGTTTAAAAGCAGTATCGATAAGAGGAGATATATAGATGTTTGGAGTTGGGGTGCTGAGATTTTCTGGGATGGGGGAGATGACTACTCTGCATTACAATTGTGCAACCTAATAGGCAAAACTGTAATTACCAAGACAACTTTTTGAAAAGGAAAAAAAAAAAAAAAAAAAGGTGCAGTTAATGTTAAAATAATTTCAAAATTCATTCTTGAGAATGTTAAAGGATTGTTCAGGGTTCAATACAAAATAAGCCTTTAATGTACAGTCGACAGCATTTGTGGCACAATGTTGATTAACACAAAAAAATATTTTGCCTTGTCCCTCATTAAAAAAAAAAAAGAAAAGAATAAAAGATTATGGTAAGGCACTTACAATAAAAATTCATTTACAAGAAAAAATGTAAAAGCTTATGTTGATAAAAGCATACCTAAATTCTTGTTAAAACAGTATTTGAGGGGTACAGTTGTTTTAATCATCGTTTTACAGTCACAGGGTTCAAGACATATTGTAATTTCATTGTAATTAAAAACTTTACAAAGAAAATGTTAGTAGGTTAACACTAAATCATGTCACATGCAGATTATTTAAGTCTTGAGGCTATATTAAACCGTGAACACTTTAAATGTTGGCCCTAAAATACCACATCTTAAAGGCTTTGAACATAAAGGCGAGAACATAAAAAGACAGAGCACAGTTTTTCTCATGTTCCCAAAATCCCAACATCAGTATTTTGGTTTTAATAAATCAAGGGTCGCTTTTGAGAATGAAATATTCAATTTAAAACTAAACTGAAGCACAGAAGTGATACTTCCTCATGGATAATACTGCAATTATAATCTTATGCGCAGGGATTGGACTGAACAAGCTCTTTCTCATGAATAAATGGAGAAACCGGTGACACAGATTCGCCCCCCGCAAGCCTATCTACACACTGTACATATCTGTACACATCTCAAAAAATGTGTTCTGGGGTTTAATGACCCTTTAAGATGTTAGTTACATTTCAATACCTTTCTCAAAAGTTAAAAATGCACAGATATGTTTAATAAACCTTTTTTTTTTTGTTTTTTTGGCATGGCATTTGTTGCAGCACCCTCAGCACGAATATCCTGCATCATTTGATGTTAATGTGGGAGTATTTGTAATAATTTGTGCATCATTTTGTGTGTTTTAGCCCTGATTTACTGAGTTTGCTGATTCTCCTAATAGCAGCTTGGTAGCTTGATTGCATCTTTTCAGCGTTTGTTTTCCCCAACATATCTAATGAATGCTGTGTGATGGCCATAGCCATCCATCAGTGTTAAAGTGCAGTAAAGATACAGTATTTGCAGTATGAAATTTAGATTTCTGTTTGGTATTAACCTGTGCTGTAATGACTTCAAAGTGTAACCCTTTTAGGTATTAAGTTTGCAGATGTATCTGCATCAAATTAAAGCTGTTTTGTAATCTACAACTTATCCCTAAACTATGTAAAATAATTAATGTCTCTAAATATTTAATGTAAAGCTCCCTGTCTCTGAATTCTGGACTAGTAATGTCTGTACATACGGTACTGTTGATTACCAATTGTATATGAATTGACATAAACATTGGCATTGACATTGGTTGGACTTCAGTGGGCCAGATGAAGTGATCATCTTTGTGTCTGTTGGCCTTAATTAGGGTAGACATCATATTGAATCTTAATACGAAAATCAATATGAAATTTTGTTTTGAGTGTGGTGACTTAAAACTCTGACCTGCTCAGGATGACTGACCAGTTTTTTTTTACAGCCTTGAGTGTTAATCTACAGTGTAACACAAAAGAAATTTTTTAAAAGGTTTATATATGGTCATAGTCTTCTACAAGCTGCAGGAAAAAAAATATTAAAAGAGGCACTTTTTACATTGCAGCCTCTGAAGCCATCAATCTGCTCAAGCACACTTAAGCATCACTTTAACATATCTTAAACTGCATAAAATTGCCTCAAACAGCATCACTGGGATGCAAGCTTTTTCACCCCAAGGACTTGACTCTTAAAGCTGAAAGTCTGCCCACACAACAAAACCTTCAAACGTCTCTTTATGTGTTCATCATACACTCAATGACTTCTCCACTTACAGATCAGATCCCAGCTTATGATCTTGCCACCAGGTCTGTGGTGGGGAATATACTGCAAAATATAATGCAATATTTTACATAATACATTTCCATATATGGGAAACTAGTGCTTATATTTTTCAATAAACTGCAATATATGCATTGACCATGTATGGCTATATATTCATACAAATAAAATATTTACAATCAGTGCAGTACCATATCTGATCACATACGTCTATATATTATGAAGTGTATTACTGAATATAAAATTGCATACATTATGATATATTAGTAAATATATTGTCACATATTTTTCAATATATGAAAAGTGGCAATTCCTTATGTATTATTCAATACATTGTGATATATTAACACAATATATTATTCGGTATATTTTCAAATATACCGTTAAATCATTTAATATACTGATCATTCATATATAGGGAAATGTATTTTCTTTGTGTAAGGGCTGGGGATGTATTCTTTTGACTGAATCATGATGAAATGCATAGAAGTCATACCACATGCAACCAGCATTGCTACTGACAAAGAGAAAGAGAATGTAACTCTGAGTGGTTTCATGGTGTTTCTAGAACAGCATCTTAACATATTTTCATATGAATGGTTGTACAACGAAATTCAAGCCGCAGGTAATGAAAAACAGGTGATGGAGAAGTCCAGGTAAGCATATTCAACTGGTAAGATCAACACAAGGGTCTGAACAATCTTTGTAAACAACGATGAGACCAGAAAAAAGCAGAGTATTAACAATGTCCTTGTTGAGCAGATAAGGATGGCTAGATGTGTGCAATTAGAATGTGGGTGAGAGTGACTGTGAGGAAGGTGAGATAGAGCTTGGTGTATCTGTGGCGGTGCCTCTGTGCTTTTGTAGTAGGAGGAGCAATGGCAATGGAGGTCTCCTGATGGAGGTGATGGAGGAGGCAACCACGGTGTAGCAGTCGACAGAGAGGGAGACCTTGGGAGCGCTGGTAAAGTGGGAGACCTTGGGAGTGCAGGCGGAGTGGGAGATCTTAGTAGTGCCAGCGGAGTGGGAGACGTTTGGCGTCCCAGCTGAGCAAGCGATGTCTGGCGTTCCAGCTTAGCGGAGGGTCCTCTGGAGTGCCAGGCAAATGGGAGCCTTAGGAGAGCTGGCCGAGCAGGAGACCATGGTTGAGCTGGCAGAAATGAATTCTAGGGCTGCCCACTAATAGTCGACTAAACATTAACTAGAAGAGGCTTAGTCAACCAAGATTTTATTAGTCGGTTAGTCACAGAAAAAAAAAAACTCTACAGGAAGTTGCAAAGTCACGCAGTCCGTGAGGGACAGGTCGTTAAAGGCGGGTCCTTGTGGTGATTACAGTATGTCGGACAGGAAATTCAAACGTTCGCCTATCATCCATCGACCTCAAATATTGCTTATCATTTGAAACAGTTCATTTGAAGTAGAAGCAACTTTACATGGCTGCTTGCTCTAACGTTAACATAGATAAATGTGCGCTATTATATATCAAAACGTTTGTGCGGAAGGCAGCTAAAGGCAGCTTTACTCCACGACATGGAGGCGCCACCGCAATCATTTGTATTTTTTCAACCTAAAACACTCTGTCATTTTTTTTTCATACAGATAAGAGTAATACATCATTCCGAACTGTAAAGGGTCTACTTTTAGGTCTCCCTGAACAACAGTGTGTCACATAAATGAACCGAAACTCAGCGTACAGGCTACTTCCCTCAGAGACATGAAAAATAGAGAAAGCTTGAAACGTCTACTTTTAAATGACCCAGTTTGAATCGAAAACAAATACTCTATGATTATGTAATTCATATGAAATTTGCATTTCTCTCTATAGGTGCGTTACTATAGAGATGACTATTCAGCATCATCATCATCTTTGCAGCTGACACTGACTCAGAAAACAATAGTTTATTAATAAACAATTGAAATGATATTTTGTAATAATAAACGTATAAACTTGCTATTTTTTTTCCCAACACATTCATAATCATTACTTTTGCCAGTGCTTTGAGGTAAGCTTTATGTGTGCACTTGAGCATGAGGCATATATTCTGCCCCTCAGTATATTTAAGTTATTAAATTAATATAAACGTGATTAGTCGACTAATGGCTTAAATGGACAACTACTAGTCGACTAGAAATATCTTTAGTCAGGGGCAGCCCTAATGGATACCAGCCCACTGTAACCAGCTGGGTTGAGGACCAGGGTGGAGCAGATGGAACCAGAGAAGGAGAGTGACACAGTCTCTGACGCCATGGCCGAGATGTATAAGCGAGGAACGGCCTCTGTGGCTGAGATGAGGGAGCAATGTATGGCCTCTGTGGCCAAGATGAAGTTGCAAGGAACAGCCTCTGTGGCCCAAAACGAAGGAGAGAAAGTTGAGCCTCCATGGCCGTGACAGGGATCACAGGACTTGGGACCACCGAGACTAAGGCCACATTCACACAGCAGCAGAATACGGTTGTCAGTCCTGTATTTGAGTCCTTAATACGGTTATGTTCACACACAGTACGGTTATTTTCGGGAGTGACAACTGCATTCTATAACCGAACTCACACCCGTAAATTTTCAGGACTCATAACCGCATTCTTGGAATTTTCGCGCTGTGTGAACGGAACCGCACTGGACAACTAGTTGTCTGTCACGTCATATAGTGCGAGAGCCGGTGTTTTGTGTGTGGTTTCGCTTTCGGTAACTTACAGCGACAGAGATACGAGCTGTGCATCATCTTAAGGTGTTGGATCCAGTCACTGTTCTCCACTGGAGCGGCTCCTGTTAGTTTTGTGTTTCTTTTCCAAATTCAAATGCCATGTCATGCAGGAGACGTCTCAAAGGACGTGACACACGTGTGCAACACTTACAGACTCCGGCCAGCACGTGTTTACATGCTGCTGTTGGTTAATGAAGGCTTGATGGATGAACTCGTGGTTCAGTTAGTCTCTTAGTCATGTCAAAAGTGATAATACTTTTCAGTTTTATGAACGTCGCCATCTTTAATATTACGTTGGTCACTGTTGTTATGGTTACTAGTAAGAGAATACGGGCTTGACACTCGTTGCACAATTATACAGACAGTGTTCCAGACGCTACTGAAAGTTGCTGTGTGAACAAGACATTTCAAGACTCACACCTGTAAGTAAATGCGGTTGTCAATCCCAAAAACTGACAGTGTGAACGTGGCCTAATTGATCTGGGACCACCTGGACCACTGGACTTGTGAGCTCTGGGACCACCAGACATGGGAACTCTGGGACTGTCAGACCTGGGAGCTCTGGAACTACCGGACTCAAGAGCTCTGGGACCACCAGTCTTGGTAGCTCTCTAGAGTGTTCAGAGGCAGGCTACTTCCTCCTTCGCCTCCTCCTCCACATTGGGGTCAATGGGGTGTCCAGACTGGAGGATGGGGCGCTAGAGGGGTCAGTGGGAAGGAAATCTCGATTGGACTCTGGAGGTTCTGGGATGACCGCAGCAGACAGTGGAGGCTCTGGAAAAACTGGATCAGTGCAGCTGAGGTCCTCCTCTTCTCCTACGATGAAAGAGGAACCCATTTAGCTGAATGAACCAGAAACTGGCAGAGCATCCCTCAGACCACTGGCAGACAGTAATCAGAAGGTTTTATTAATGCCAGCTCTGAAGAAACTAATGAGTATATCATCCTCATAATTTACTACATTTGCCAGATGTAAAAATTCAGAAATGTTTTCCTTGAGGGAAGGATTGTCTTGGGTGAGGCTGAATTTTGGAGTGATGAAATCCATCCCCACTGAATTCTGGATGTGGTAGGAATAGATAGAACTAGAAGTGAGGACATGGGGTGGTGGAGGGATGCTAATAAACTGTCAAATGAACAGAGGTAAGACTGTTGTATATATACACACTTCTTGACGTTAATAAGTTGATTAACTGAATGCTCTCCACTCATGTTAATGAGGTTAATTATCTGAACCTGCTCCTCCTGAACTTTGTTAATAAAACATCATGGCCTGGTTTTACAGACAGGGTTTAGCCTAAGCCAGGATTAGGCCTTAGTTCAGTTAGGATATAAGTAACTTTTATAAACATAGACTTGAAAAAAAAAAAAAAAAAAAACATTACTGGTGTACATCTTCAGACAAAACAATGGCACTGACATATTTTAAGATATGTCAATACAAGTTGCTTTCAGTTTAAACAGCTCAAACATGCATTTTAGTCTAGGTCTAGTTTAAACCTTGTCTGTGAAACTGGGGGCATGTGTTGGTGACCAGGTAGGTTAGGGAAAGCTTGGTGTAGCTGTGACAAATTGCAGAGGTGTCAGTAATTATAATTGCCAGACCAAATGAGTGTCTGCAAAAAAATGTAAATGTAAAAATCTTTACAGACAGTAAAATATTTATATCTTCCATAGTCAATGGGACTTTAAGTTTTAATGAAGCCCAAGCCAAATTGAGAAATGTTCTCTACATATCAGTTTTATTCACAAATCACAAAGAGTTAGAGAACACTAATAAAAAAATTGTGAGTGGCAGTGCTTTAAACAACTTTACCCTTCAGACACCACGTTGTGGTTTGTGGGAAAGGAAAGAGAAACTCTATGTTTACAGCATTGGGAGCTGAAATGTGCTGGTTATGGTAAGGGGTGATAAAAACGTAAAAAGCTTGTCCTATACCTCTTTCTGGGTTTAACATTTCATTCGCATAAAGTTTTGATTTATGCTGTTGAATGTTTGATGATCACATTATCTTACATGGGCATAAGCAATCTTCTATCACTTGTTTCTGCTTCTTCTTCACTTGTTTTTTGGTAAGGAGATTCTGTACTATTTCAGAAGATGCGTAACAGCGCCCCCCACCATATAACTGTGAAAACATGGATTGCAGGATCAATGGCAGGGAAGCATTGTGTCATAAATGACAGAAAATCAATTGGCGGGGAAAGAGTTAAGTGTTGAGATATGGCTGTCCAACTCTGGCCAGGAAACTAACATAACAAATCATCAGTGTATAGAAAGAAGATAACTAAATCAGAGGTTTAATCTGTACTTATCTGTACTTTGTTAGTAAAGTCAGTCTACAGTCTAATCAGTCAAGATGGCATGGGAATCTGATGAAGTGTCTTGTTTTTATGGTCATCAGTATGCATATAAAAGTGTTCCTTGCATCGGATTATTATGCAATATATATGCAAATTATGAGTACTGCACACTTTTTTAAAATTCATACTTCAAAGAAGCTGTTACTGCATCACAATACTGTACAAAGTTGCCCATTGCCACATTCTCTATATGTTGAAATGTACATTGTTGATGTGTATTGTAATATTTTTTTTCATATGGAAAAGTAGCATGGCTGCTAAAATTAACTAGTACCCAAAAGTAGCATAAACTTGTTTTGGGTACTAGCATGTTGCATTGTGCCACATACAGCAATCCTGTATGTTGCTTTGGGTACTGCTAAAAACATAAAAGTAAAGTTTGAGATGATTTAAACATGTTTAACACTGTAAAATTTATGTAATTTGTAAGCACATTCATTCACTTTATTCTGTTCTGTGCAAATTTTAAAGACTGAAATCTTATCTCTCTTCTTTTTAGTGGCTGCTCCTGACCTCCTTGATCCTAAAACAGCCATTCATAACTCCAAACCTCGTCTCTCATTCTCTGCTCAGCCAGTGCTGCTGAAGTCTCCAGAAGACTTTGAGCCTCGTGTAACCGTCATGCGCTGGAAAACAGTACTGAGTGTCTTCCTGCTGGTGGTGCTGTACTTGATTCTTGGAGCAACTGTGTTTAAAGAGCTGGAACAGCCTCACGAGACATCACAGAAACTCGCCATCCTAGTGGAAAAACTGGAATTCCTTGAGCAGCATCGCTGTGTCAACTCCTCAGATCTGGAATACTTAGTGAAGGTGAAACAGCAGACTTGCACACAAACCAAATATTGGACAGAACACATGTTGGGCTACTTGGGTTACACATTTTAGATCTGTCCATAATGTCATCATCTATTGACCTGATGCTGGGATCATTTTACTAATTTTCATTTTGTTTTTTGTTTTTTTGTTTTTAAAAAAGATTTTTTTTTTTAATTTATTATTTTTATTTGATGAAATATCATGACAAATTCTTTAATGTCCATAAAATAATGGTGAAATATCAATGAAAATAACATGAAAAAAAACCACACTTAAAAACAGGAGCAAACATCGGAGCACTCGCATCTGTGGGATGGCAACTGCTATCATACAAGTACATTGAATGGACTGTCTGAACCCTTTCAATTTGACACTTTATGCTGATATTCACATTTGCAAATTAATGTAAAAAAAGAAAACACAGCTTTACCTTGTGTCCTAGACCTGGACATTGAAATGTTACAATCAAGACTCTATACGAGGTCGTATCCATTACAGTTAAGAAAGCTGTGCATGCAGTTGATTATAATAAGAGCGATCTAGTATGTTGCATTGTGCAATGATCGCTCTGCTTGTTTGACGGGACGAGAAACAATGTTTCGTTATCAAAGTTCAGGATGAACACACAGATAATTTACCTAATGGCCAACTTACCTCTGTTCCACAACAGTTTTCCAGCATCCCTCCTCCACCCTCTTTGGTACAGTGAGACAGTTTACTAGATTCACTAAAGGAATTGTCCAGATCAGGCAACGGCATCAACATGCCCACAAAGTCTGTGCTGAACGCAATTTGCATAGTGCAGTTCTTTGGGGCCGATTAAGAGTGCCATATTTTGGAGGATGCAGCAGTGACCTGCTCTTATTGTGCAGTGCTACTTCAGTGGTGATTGCACCTGTTAAACCAGTTTGTGGGTGGTTAATGTATAAGATGCAGCTTTTTGTGTTAAAATAAAAAGTGTTTAGTGAATTACATCAATTTTGGATTGATCATCATTTGGGTTGATGATGCTTGTTGAAGATGCCCTTCACAGTTTTCCATTGCGCATCTAATTTTTAGGAAATGCGTTTATACCCTTTGCCCCATTGTTGTCTGGCCAGTGGGGGGTAGTGCCATTTTATCATTCAATTGCCTGCCGCTGCTACTATGGAAGCTTGTTTTCGCCACAGAATAAAAAAAAGGTAATTGCAATTTTTATCTCACAGTTCTGACTTTTTATAAACTCAGAATTGCAAGTTGTAAAGTCAGAATTGTGTGTTGCAGTTGCAATTGCGTGTTATAAGCAATTCTGAGAAGCAATTCTTTTTTTCCCCTCAGAATTATAAACTCGCAATTGCGAGAAAAAAGTCTGAATTGTGAGATGTAAACTCGCAGTTGTGAGAAAATATTGGAATTGTTAGATAAAAAGTTGCAATTAGCCTATCTTTCAAATTTCTTATTTCCTATGCTGAAACAAGCTTCCATATGCTTCTGATTGCTTTTAGCGGGAAAAGCTGCCCATAACTGCTGGTCTAGGATCAGTTTTCTCCATAATGAAAGAATATTGGCGAAGTTCTGCAAACTCGCAAATCCTCTCATTATAACAAACAGTTATGTAAATAAGAGATTCATTGTGCAGTCAGGTTCATTGATTACAACGGAATTATGTGAGATCGCGATGAAGATGAATAACAGCTTTTTAATGATTATAAAAGGAGCGCTCTTTGCGAGCTTTCTGCCATGCCAAATCCCGCATATAGTAGGCTATGCTTGCTTTTCTGTTAAAATTAACAGTGGTTTGTGAAAGTACATGCTTCAATAACAAATAATTTATCATTTATGCTGGGATGTGTAGGTTGTGTGGTGACATGTAACTTGAAACGATTTCAAAGAAATCTATTTAAATGTTTTCAAAGGGGAATACACATGGTGTTGGTTCACCCTCCACCTATGATCAGAAAATTCATATGTTGTGTTTTGGTGTTGTTTTAATATAGAATTTGGTCTGTTTCAGTTATATTAGGTTAAATACAGGATGGTATTGTTTTGGTGAATGTTTCTCAGATCACAAAAAAAGTGTGCCCCCCTATGAAAACAAAATGCCCCCCATTCTATATGTTCTGGCGATGGCCCTGTGTCTGGTCCAGCTCTGGGCTACACAACCAGTTTCACTCGGCCCACATACTGCAAAGAATGATGGCCCTGGGATTGTCCAGATCTGTACTACAGACTACAGGACTACAAATGTTCAGTGTTGGGCATGTTACTTTAAAGAAGTAATTAGTTATAGTTACTAGTTACTTCTCACAAATAGTAACTGAGTTAGTAACTGAGTTACATCATTATAAAAGTAACTAATTACCAGGGAAAGTAACTATTGCTTTTTTTTTTTTTTTTTTTTTTTTCAAATATGTCAAATAACTTGGATGGCCCCAATATTAAATATAAGTCTTAAAATAAATTATGCTTGATCCGACTCGTGACTCATGATCCGCTCTTGCTCACGACATTAAATTTCTCTGTATTGTACTATACGTGTTGGTAGCCATTAAAGAAAACGTAGTTTCATATTTATGTTTAAATATGCCTGTTATTTTTTAAATTCATCTATTTGATTATGAAAAGTGAACAGCATGAGTAAGGTAGAATACATCATGAGATGCGCAATATATCGGGAGACATGGAGTGGGTCAGACATGATTTTGACCACTTCATTAAGTTTTGTTTTGTAGAAAGCCTTTCTTTAAAGTGAATTTCATTTTTGTAAAAATTGTATCTTAATTTTAATCAATGTTTCATCAACCAATTACCTGGATTTAATAAATAAGAAGCAAAAAATAGCAGACAATATAATAATGGCATGGTGGCGCGTGCGCTGGCGCGATCACTTGCACGTGAACTGGAGCGCGTCTTAGGCTAAATGAACCGAAACAGCGTATAGACTGCTTGCCTCACAGACATGAGAAATATATCTATATAAAGCTTGAAATGTCTACTTTTAAACAAAATATTTCAAAACGAAAAGAAATAGGCTACTCTGATTATGTAATCCGAATGAAATGTGCATTCTCTCTAGGCGCGTCCATGCGGAGATGATGAGAGTCAGCAATGTCAACTTCATCTTCGCAGCCGACACTGATTCAGAAAACATTAGTTTATTAATAAACAATTCAAAATGTCTCCTTGCTGTTTTTGTCACATTCATAATCATTACTTTTGCCGGTTCGTTATGGCAAGCTTTATGCGTGCGCTTGAGTGCTATATAGCCTATACGTAAACGCTCATTATTGTGGTTTATTCTCTCCAGTATTTAAGAAATTAAGTTAATAAAAATATTTTCGAACCAGCATGTCACAAAGGGTATTCTGGTTTGAGCTCGTGCTCCGCTCACATGCTCTGACACACACACACACACACACACACACACACACGCGCACGCACACGGAGCATTGTACATTATTATCAGTTTAAAATTATATTTGTGTATGACTAACCTGTACTATATCTTTACAACAAAACGCTTTGCAGGTCTATAATCTAGTCACACACCAGTTAGCATCATCATCAGTTAGCATGTGCCCCACCCCAACACACACCAGAGAAAAAACTTTGCAGTTCTATAGCTAAGAGAGAGAGACTCGGATGAAAACCGCTTCAGTGAGCTCAATTATAGTAACGAGCCATTTTTTTGTCAGTAACGGTAACAGCGTTGTAACGGGGGAAAAGTAATTTGTTTGATTACTCGTTACTGAAAAAAGTTACGCGGTTAGTAACGCCGTTTATTTATAACGCCGTTATTCCGATTACTGCAAATGTTAGAGTTTGTTAGAACACTTCGTCTAGTACAAGAATGAATCCAGCTACTTATTCGTTTGTCATTTATTTTTAAGCGTGAGCCTCCCTTTATATCTGTCCTTTATGTCTGTGGCTCTGCTCACAATAAGCACTGTTAGAATTGAATGAAGAAAATAAGCATTTCTCTGCCACCTGTAAGGATGCATTAAATCCGACAAAGTGGTTTAATCAAGGGGGTTTTGGTCTTGTGAAATACAAAATTTTAGTTGCCTACATTTTACTGTTCCAATAATTTTTATATAGGACAATATAAATATACTGCCCTAACGACATCCAAATTTTAATTTTTTGCTGTTGTACCAATGTTTTTTTCGTGAACCATTAAATTTAGCATATGACAATGCACACTGAGCCTATTTGCGGCTCCACAATTAAATTTGTTAAAGTGGACATAAGGCCTTGAAATATGATGCACTGCCCTAACGAAAGCCAAATTTTGAGCACCTTTTACCGTATTAGCCTTTTTTATGGACCCTTGAATTTGGGACAATGCACACAACCGTACTGCGCCATCAGCCCATTTCATAGCAATTACTGCTTTATTTATTCAGAAACAAAAGTAACTTAAAATTTTATTTAGTATTCAGATTTTTAGTATAGGGTACAGCAAAAATTACACTATTCAGAAACAGGTGCAGTTATGTTTCTAAATGTTATTTTTCCTATAATCATTGCATACCACTGCCACTGCAGTTCATTTTTTCATCTGCAGAACAAAGCGAATAAAACAGTTAAAATAAAATTGTAACGCGTGAGCACGTGAAAAGTTTCTCGTGCGCAAGCTATAGTTTCTTGTGTGCACACGAAAATCTGTATATTTTTTTATTTTTGCAAAGGTCCCTTTAGGGGCTCCATATATAACTGTTGTTTTATGTTTGAATGTAAAAAAAAAAAAGTAGAGGTACAAAACTTGCTGAAATGTACAACATCAAACATGTACAACATTGAAGTTAAGGAGATAAGTAATTAATTGAGTGATGATTGAGCATTAGTAAAATCAACTGTAAATAAAAGAAGACTTTTGGTGTGTTCAACTTCATGCGGCACTGCACAGACCAATCGTTGCCTGACTTGAAGCAGTTCATGCCAGATAAAAATTTTGTCCCACTTGAGGCCAATGCCACGTCACTGTGACTTATGCCATCAAAGTACCGCGAGAGTGATTCGAGAGCAGATGGCTGACTCAGCCGGTGCAGTTTCTCCAGAGCAACTGCACAAGCTCTGATGGTGACAGTTGTTCCACGATTAGCCGAATTCACTGATGAGAACAATGACGTGTGTTTTGTGTTTTTTTCTGACACCTTCAGTTCTGCTAATGCTCTTAAATCCATGTTTTTATAACATAAAAAAAACTCTTTTCATGTAACAATGTTATATTTTGTCATGTTTTAAAAATAACACTGATAAAAAATATTTAGACCCACTTTATTGGTATTTAAATGGCTTATGTTGAACTTTTTTCTTGTACAGATGGTGCTATAGTAAGCAGTACATAAAAAGTGTTTTCGTTGCTTCATGAAAACGTCTGAAACGTCTATGTATTTTACAAATATTGCATCTAATCCACTTTGTCTGTGATAAAGTATGCAAACACCGTGCAAGCATCACTACGGGAAGCAAAAAGTGTCTGACTTGATAGCTCTGTTTTCAATTCCATTCCCAATTGCAGTCAGCAATCGCCAATCGGTATGTGTAGTGACGCATGAAGTCTATTCAAGATCTCAGCAGAAGATGATTAAACAACTCCAAAAACAGCATTACCAACTTCACTTATTACTAACCAGATTGACTTTATTTCTGTCATATATCTCTAAAAGTTCTAATTGAGAATTAATAGAGATTTAGATGTTGATTTTTTAATGCATGTCACCATTGTGGTGATCATTGTTTGGTTTAGTTGAGCTCTTGGTTCTCATATTTTTTGTGATAATTTTTATCTGGAAGCTGTATCTGTGTTTATTAAATAATTTTTTTTTGTTGTCGTTATAACAAAGAAAGCTAAGATCATATGAGGGCAGGCGTTGGCAGCTCCTTGTTGATGATAACAAAAACATCATGAAATGAACTTTGAATGGTCTCACCTAAAATCTTCTAAGTGTTTGTAATGGTGATATGTTATTAATTTTATTTTTTTAACCTGAGCCACTAACCCCATGCAAAACTTGCAGTGTGAGATCCAATAGCATTAAAACAATCAAATATTCAGAAAAAAATATAAAAATAAAAACAAGTGCACAAAATGTTGAGTTACTGGATTCTTTAGAAACACAGACATCAAGATTCTGCATCCGAATCTCAACAATGGTGACAAAAAAAAAAGCTTCGTGCTGCAGTGCATTATGGGTACAAAGCTCATCCATGACTCCCAGCATGCATTGCAGCATGAATAAATTATGCAGATTAATTTTCTTACCGTTTTCTGCTTTTATTTTTGCTGTTGTTTTCACTGTTTTTGTAAGCTTGCTTAGTAATATTCAGAGGTGATCTTTTTATCTGAATTGTTTATATATACATTGAATATTGTTGATTGTCACCATTGTTGAGGTTTGTATGATGAGTGTTGATGTCTATACATCTGACTAACCATTGAAAGTCTCTTGAACAAAAGATGTCAATTTTGTGGTGATTGTTTTTCATGTTGTTGCTTAACAGAAGTTTTTCTATCATAAATGTTACATTTGTTTAATGGAACCTTTGTTCAGATTATTGTAGTACTTCAACACAAAAGGTAGTGAATTTAACCACTTTAAGACAATTGCTTGAATGTCTCGAGTGCAATCATTAATCTATTTCATCATCAATGCACAAGTGCTCTCAGTAATACACATTGTAATTGATGAAAGAGAATTGATTTAAAAATTAAGTCAAGAGCCCAACAAGAAAACACTGCTCACCATATTGTGATTTCAAATAAACAATTTTAATTAAAACATCAACATTAACTAAACCTCTTAATGTTAATAACCTCTGAATAAACCTCTCTTTATTCTCAATGAGAACTTCTGTAGATGTATAACAGAAATAAGTTAAACTGGTTAGTAATAAGTGAAGCTGGTGATGCTGTTTATGAAGTTGTTTTATCCTCTGCTCAGATACTGACAGATTTAAAGTGGTTTATTTGCAGTTGATTTTACTAATGGTCAATAATCAGTTAATCACTTAATTATCTCATTAACTTCAGGACTGCTTCAGTGTTTCTCTTAAGCCCGGGATACACTGCACGATTTTAGCAATCCTATAAGATCATTACTTAATCACACTGTGCGACATGGATCTATTAAACTTGTAGACAGCATGTAGACTGTACGGTGATGACACCTATTGACTCGTAGGCTGCGATGCAAGTTTCTATAGAAGAATAAAACGTCATCAGCATGCGCTAGTGGTTAACAAAAAGACCATGTTGTATCACACTTTGGCAGTTGTAGTTTTTATGTGTGCCGTCTTTGAACCTCTCTCACTGTACGACATAGGACCATCGATTAAGAGCCACGATCACAGGAATCGCCACGATTGTTTCACGATGGCAATCTTTCGTCTGGGACAGCCAAAAATCGTGCAGTGTATCCCATGCTTTAAAGGGTTAGTTCACCCAAAAATGAAAATTATGTCATAATTTACTCACTCTCAAGTTGTTCCAAACCTATTTAAATTTCTTTGTTCTGCTGAACATAAAGGAGGATATTTTGAAGAATGTATGTAACCAAACATAGTATGGAGAAAAAAAACATACTGTGGAAGTCAATGCTGCCCCACAACTGCTTACCGACATTCTTTAGAATATCTTCTTTTGTGTTCATCAGTTAAACAAAGAAATTCGTACAGGTTTGGAACAACTTGGGGGTGAGTAAATTATGATTTTTGGGTGAATTGTCCCTTTAACTCTGCAGATTGGACTCATAAACACTGAACAATGTTCACTGAGGATTTTGTTGTGTGTTGTATATTTCAGCATCTATCCAAATGTACAAAAAAAAGTTTTGTACCTATTTTATTTTTTTTATATTAAAAACAAAACATATGCACTACAAGTATCTGTATTTTATGGTTGTGTTTAAGAGCAGCACAGTGGCAAGTGGGAAACACTGTCACCTTGCAACAAGAAGGTCCCTGGTTCAAGTCCCAGCTGAGCCAGAAGGTCTTTCCCTTTGATCTGTATGCCTTCACAATTTAAAGATGTGTGAATTGCAGACACTAAATTGTCTATTGTTGTGAATGTGTTTTACTGCCTATGGATGGTTCATGGCTGAGATTTTTTGTTGCAATTTTTTATTGCTCAGTTATGGGGTTTTTGGTTAAAGACTCTTGAAATGGTTTACTGAAGGCTGACATTTGGTACCACTATTAAAACTTGTTCTGGCCCAGTTAAGGGCTGGTTATGGGTTATTATTTGGCTGAGATTTGGGACAGTTATCCTTATGTAACAAAAATATATGGTAATATACTGCAAAATATAATGAATATATTTTCCAGAATATATTTTCCAATAAACTGCAATATATGCATTGACCATATTTGGCACTCCCCTGTTCATTGCCATTTTCATCAAAGACTACATCCCCCATAATCCGTTGCCTGGACACATCAGCACTCATTGTTTTCAGCCTCATTAGCCCACCTTATATAAACCTAGTTCACATAATCACTCCTCGCTAGGTCTTGAAAGTGTTTGTACTGCATTTTTGGGCACTACTCTGGTTTTTGCTTGGTTTATTTGGATTACTCTGTTTGCCTGTGCTTTGGACTCTGTTGTTGTTTGGATTGCTCACCTGTGTGTGTGACCTTTGCCTGTTTTTGACTTTGATTTTGGAATACCCTAATAATAAAGACTACATTTCGATCCCCAACCTTCGTGTCTTGGAGCAGTACATTACAATTTCCTCAATATTAATATAGGGGGAGATCTGTTAGTGTTTTAAGTTGTAGTTTTTGGAATTTAAAAGAGTTTCTGGTAAGTGTGAGTTTTTGGGGATACCATTGTGCTGAAGAGTAGAGCCTGAGGTTAGGTTTTCAATATATGAAAGTGTCACTTTTTTAGGCATTATTCAATATGTTGTAATATATTTACACAATATATTTTTCTATGTATTTTCTAATATACTGTTAAATCATTTAATATATTGATCATTGTTTCCCACGGGATGGGAAACAAAATCACTATTAATCACGTGATTGGGATGGGACGGGATAAAATGTTAGCGGGAGTGGGCGGGACTGGGAATCATAATAACAATACACAAATATAGTTTATATAAATAAACTATATATTTTAATTTTGAACTCAATTCTAGTTGCCCTGTCTTTTTATGCTCTTCTGCTTGCTTTGGTGTGGGTAGAGACAAGTACCGAAACCTGGTATTAAATAGGCACCGTGGCTAAATTATGGTGTATCGATAAGCTCTGACGTTAACAGTTCTACTATCGGTACTGGAGAATTTATGAAGATAATACACATATACATTTATTATTGCTATTAATACATTATCTTGCTAATTATATCTTGCCAGAGTCGCAGAGTCTATATGCAATAATATTAGCACATTTGTCTATGAAGCATTTTTGCTATTCGCAATCCAGAAGAGAGTTACCAAATAAAGTTATCTAAGCATACATATCATATTTCCATGTTTATTTATATCTCTGATGAGGATTGATGCTTCGGTTGACAATAGCAAACATTAGATTTTCATGAAGGTCGAGTGTTGTTCCACGCAGAAAAGAGAAGGCAGTTTTTGAGCCATTTAGTCCACCAGCTGTCAGAACAAAATCAGGAGATATATTACACACTTGAGTGTTTTGTATGGATAAAGAAATCCCTGTGGATCACCGCTGAGCCTGAACCGCATAATCAACAGGAGAAAGATTGAAAGTCAGCAATCGCATATCTCCATGTATTTCGTTGAATTTCCACACAGAGGTAACGTTACACAATAATATAACAACAAGGATGCTTTCTTCTATCTCTAATAGACCACCATCTTCTCTTTAATTAAAACAAAATCTATTATATCCAGCCAAGTTTCATATTTAAGTTTATATACCAAATGCAAGCATCGCTAAAAACAGAAGGGCATGAGCGGAAGTAACCATGCGCACAGTCGCATCGCCGCAGCTCACCAGCGCCATCTTCTTCTTCTTCTTCTTTTGATTTGATTGGCAGTTGGCAACCAGCTTTTAGGAGCATTACCGCCACCTACTAGACTGGAGTGTGGATCAGATGATTGGCACATTGCTAAAAAAAAACAAAAAAAAAACTATATTCTCTCTTCAGATATTTAATAAGATATTGGGATATTTCATTTGCTTTATCCCCAAGGAGATTCTCTACTGTGAACTTGAGCTTAGCTTTATCTACAACTTCTGCTAATTTCTTCCTCTCCACCACATATCCCCTACATTCAATCAGCACATGTTGGACTGTCTCTGCACCATTACATCTTGTACATTGTCCTGTTGGGTGTTTACCTATTTTGTGAAGCCGGCGCCATCTTGTGCACCTAGTCCATTCACACTCATCTTCTGCGACTGTAACCGTAAGCCCCGCCTTCTTTGATTTGATTGGCCATCTGTCATTCTGACAGTGATGTTAGACCGCTGAGGCAGACCAGCCTAAAAATGTAATTTTTAAAACTTTTTTTGTCACCTTAACACAAACAGAGTGGTGCATAATGGATTACAGCAGAGCAGTATCAATAATTGTAAATATTGGGGGGGACAATTTGGCCATTTTTGGGGTGGACTTGTCCCCATCAAAACTCTGCAGGGACAGCGGTCCTCCAGGACCGAGTTTGCCCACCCCTGTAATAGAACATCAAACACTCACAGATCTCCCCCTATATTAATATTGAAAAACACACATGAAATAACACTTAAAGGGTTAGTTCACCCAAAAATGAAAATTCTGTCATTTATTACTCACCCTCATGCCGTTCCACATCCGTAAGACCTTTGTTAATCTTTGGAATGCAAATTGAAATATTTCTGTTGAAATCTGATGGCTCCATGAGGCCTGCATAGGGAGCAATGACATTTTCTCTCTCAAGATCCATAAAGGTGCTAAAAACATATTTAAATCAATTCATGTGAGTACAGTGGTTCAATATTAATATTATAAAACGACGAGAATATTTTTGGTGCACCAAAAAAAAAAACAAAATAACGACTTATATAGTGATGGCCGATTTCAAAACACTGCTTGAGGAAGCTTCGAAGCATAATGAATCAGCGGATCGGAGCGCCAAAGTCACATGATTTCAGCAGTTTGGCGGTTTGACACGCGATCCAAATCATGATTCGATACGCTGATTCATCATGCTCCGAAGCTTCCTGAAGCAGTGTTTTGAAATCGGCCATCACTAAATAAGTTGTTATTTTGTTTTTTTGGCGCACCAAAAATATTCTCGTCGCTTTATAATATTAATATTGAACCACTGTACTCACATGAACTGATTTAAATACGTTTTTAGTACATTAATGGATCTTGAGAGAAGAAATGTCATCACTGGCTATGGAGGCCTCACTGAGTCATTTCAACAAAAACGTCTTAATTTGTGTTCCGAAGATTAACAAAGGTCTTACGGGTGTGGAACGGCATGAGGGTGAGTAATAAATGACATTGGGTGAACTAACCCTTTAAATGTTTACTCTCCTTTAACAGTCAGAAGCAAAGCATGCTGGGAACTAGAAATCTTCACGGAAGACTCATTCCATTTATATGTGTATGTGCAATATATGTACACAATAAAGGATAAAACTTCATGAATATTACATGTAATGTTATGTTGGCTTTATTTCTAAATATTTTTATGTGCATCAATATATAGCAATACATGGTCAATGCATATATTGAAAAATATCAGCACTAGTTTCATATGGAAATGTATTATGTATATATATATATACACTACCGGTCAAAAGTTTGGAATCGGTACGATTTTTAATATTTTTAAAAGAAGTTTCGTCTGCTCACCAAGTCTGCATTTTTTTAATTAAAAATACAGTAAAAACAGTAATATTATGAATATATTATTACAATTTAAAATAACTGTTTTCTGTTTGAATATATTTTATAAAGTAATTTATTCCTGTGATCAAAGCTGAATTTTCAGCATCATTACTCCAGTCTTCAGTGTCACATGATCCTTCAGAAATCATTCTAATATGCTGATCTGCAAAATATTTGTGTACAATATTTTTTTTTTTTCAGGATTCTTTGATGAATAGAAAGTTCAAAAGAACAGCATTTATTTGAAATATAATCTTTTGTAACATTATAAATGTGTTTACTGTCACTTTTGATCGATTTAATGCATCCTTGCTGAATAAAAGTATTAATTTCTTTAATATCTTTTCAAAAAAATAAAAATTCTTACTGACCCCAAACTTTTGAACGGTAGTGTACAATGTTGCGAAAGCTTTGTATTTCAGATAAATGCTGTTCTTTTGAACTTTCTATTCATCAAGGAATCCTGAAAAAAAGTACACAACTGTTTTCAACATTGATAATAATCATAAATGTTTCTTGAGCAGCAAATCAGCATATTAGAATGATTTCTGAAGGATCATGTGACACTGAAGACTGGAGTAATGATGCTGAAAATTCAGCTTTTCCATCACAGGAATAAATTACTTTATAAAATATATTCAAACAGAAAACAGTTATTTTAAATTGTAATAATATTTCACAATATTACTGTTTTTACTGTATTTTTATTTAAATAAATGCAGCCTTGGTGAGCAAACGAAACTTCTTTTAAAAACATTACAAATTTTACCGATTCCAAACTTTTGACTGGTAGAGCATTTATATATATATATATATATATATATATATATATATATATATATATATATATATATATATATATATATTGTTATGTCATACTAAACATAAATGTACCTAAAATCTCCTGCAGTTAACCATTAGCTAGCAGTAGCACACATATATGACTTATAAATAGACTTTCATTGCATCAGTAACTACACAGCTACTGCTTTTAAATAAAACAACATACAGCATATGCAAGTCCTTGGCCCATCCTGGACTTAAATGCTGGCTCTACTCTTTAGCACAGTGGTTTACCCAAAAAAAAATCATACATAGGAACCCTTTTAAATACCAACATAAAAGAACATTAAACAACAACAGATCGCACTAGGACAATGCACCAGTATCACACATCAGACAGAATATTCTGTACTCAAGTACTGAAATTCAAAGTGACAGTCCAAAACAGTAATTCTAATCACCATACAGGCAAAAGTTCACCTCAAGAATGAACAAAGTGGCGTAGATGAGTTTGAAGTCTGGTGTATGAAAAGCAGAAAAATTAGAAAGGGTTAAGCAATGTCTAAATACTTAATTCAAGTAGAGTAAAAAAAAAAAAAAAAAAAAAAAGACAAATTTGTTATTGAAAAAAAAAAAAAATGGTTGTATACTATGTATCTTCCAGCCTCGTGTGAAGCCAGTGTGTGCATTAATAACAGTTTAGGAAAAATATAATGTCATTTATTGGAAAACTATATAGTGTCAGGCAGCCTTTAGACTTTACTGTGCAAGAAAGAGGAGAAAGTGGTCAAATAATATGTCATTCATGTCCTTAGTTATATTTTCTTTAAAGTCTAACACCTGGCTTTCCTTCACTCCCGCTGTTGAATCTAACAAAGCTCCCAGATCTGTGTTTTAGTCACATACACATACACACACACACACACACACACACACACACCTCTCAAATGCTTCTGTCCTTTGCTTAAGTGTGCTGCTGATTGCTACTGGATGCAGCATGCCTGAGGCTCTTTGCATCACACGTCACAAACTTCCACTGGGTTGTTCATCCCCTCCAGCACTGTACCTTATGGCTTATGCGCATTTCACAGAAGATCAGTTTGCAGTGCATATATGTGGTATGTATTTTTTTCAGTGCCCATGTTAAGCATTCACACTGCACACAGATGCGGTCTGGTAATGCGTTGCAGGACCAGTGCAGATACAGTAGTACAATGATCATTTCTGCAACAAGTCTATTTTTGCTGTGCTGCACATGCAGAATTAAAGTGATAGTGCATTGTTCGTGGTCAAAATGAATATTGATTTGCAAAAAAACCCCCAGTAATTTCCCCATAAATGCATATAAATAAGGTCTACTATTTCACAGTCAACATATGACTTTCTGCCAGGGGTAAAGCAAGGAAAACTACATATAAAAAAACAAGATTGTCACAATGTGCACAGAATTATTTAAAAGCACAGTGAGAGTACTGCCATGCAGAATGTAAAGTGTTCTGGCTGATCAAGGAAGACTAGTGAGCATTTTGACAGGTGACAGATAAAAATCGCCTGAATGTTTGATTGTTCAATATAACCTGAAGTGTCATTAAAAGCAAATCTTGTGCAAATATCCCCATCTGGACATCACTTTTGGCCACTACTATAAGTAAATATGTTCAGAATGGAGACAAAAGAATATTTATATGGGGAAAATTGGTCTCACATATGACAAAAGGGAGAATATTATCAGAATATTTGCATATGTTCTGCAAACAACTTGTTATGGGTCACAGGTTATACCTGTATTTCAAAGCATTCATAACTGCGGCCATTTTATTTAGAATAATTTTAGGTGTGTGCTTCAAATGTGTGGATATGTGTCAACTTTGTATGCACTCCACAGTGTCTATTCTAGTTTAGCACTGAAATACTGCAGCTCAACATATGAACTTCCTGCTCAGCCAAAGGTGTGACTTTAGGATGAGATTACCTGTTTGGAGTGTTTAAGAAATCTGCTTGGATCATTATTTTTGTAATTTCATTTGGTGTATTAAATATTTTAATATGTCATATGCTGAGGCAGAAACAGTATTAACTTAAAGTGTGCATATACAACCCGAATTCCAGAAAAGTTGGGACGTTTTTTAAATTCGAATAAAATGAAAACTAAAAGACTTTCAAATCACATGAGCCAATATTTTATTCACAATAGAACATAGATAACAAATGTTTAAACTGAGAAATTTTACAATTTTATGCACAAAATGAGCTCATTTCAAATTTGATGCCTGCTACATGTGTACCATGGTGTAGCATCTCCTCTTTTCAAAACAGTGTGAAGATGACTGGGCGTCAAGGTTATGAGTTTCTGGAGTTTTGGTGTTGAAATTTGGTCCCATTCTTGCCTGATATAGGTTTCCAGCTGCTGAAGAGTTCGTGGTCATCTTTCGTTTAATGATACATCAAATGTTCTCTATAGGTGAAATATCTGGACTGTAGGCAGGCCAATTCAGCACCCGGACTCTTCTACGATGAAGCCATGCTGTTGTAATACCTGCAGTATGTGGTTTTGCATAGTCCTGCTAAAATACACAAGGCCTTCACTGAAATAGACGTCGTCTGGAGGGGAGCATATGTTGCTCTAAAACCTTTATATACCTTTCAGCATTTATAGTCCATTAGTAGTGGTTAAACGGATTGTTGTTGATCCGTGATCCGTACGGACCAAGCCCCACTGTTCGGGATGCATGCGATTCGCGGATCAATTGCAAGTTTAACCGCAATAGAGTGAAAGGTTATCATTTGCACGTTTTGTCTTGCTAGTTTACACATTAAATAGATATAAAACCATTCCAGCGCTACAAGAGGTAAAAGAGGATTTAATTTTCTATCACACGCTACGCTGTTATTGGTGTGCACAGACGCACATACATACAAGGATCGCGCGCACAGAGAGAGAGGCGCGAGAGAGAGAGGCGCGTTTCAGATAGCTCGCGAACTCCAAATTGAGTTCTCTTTAGCGTCCACAATGCACTTGGATAGACACATACGCGCATTATGTAGGTCAAAATACCCCTCTCAGCAAGTATTCTCGTAAACACATTCGATTATATCTTAATTGAACGAGGTGAGAATTCGGATGTCTATCTATCGGATGTGTGCATGCATGGGGTCTTACTCTTAAAGTGAAAGCAACCTATAAATACCTGCTGTTGTCTGTCATGTAAATCAAACAACAAAACAGCTTTAACAAAGATTAATCTATATTAAATTTATACAGTGAACAGTGTCATTTTACATTTAATTATTACATTTCTGTACACGAAAATTAATACTACAGTTAGACCTTATACTTTATAGGTAACTTTGTTGTATTCATCTGTGCTTGTAATTGGTGTACAGTATTTGTTCTTTTTACAGTCTGTTCACTTGCCTTTAATAATGTATTAGTTAGGCTAGTAGTTTCTGCTGTGGTATCGGAGTAGTTAAAGTGGGCTAAGTAATAAATGCAAAGTTACCCCCCACCCCCCAATTTTTTTTTTTTTTTTTTTTTTTTTTTGTGCTGATCCGAAAAATGATCTGATCTGTGACTTAATAACCGTGATATGATCCGAACCGTGAATTTTGTGATCCGTTGAACCACTAACCATTAGCCTGGAGGACACGGTGTCAAATTTGGACTCGTCTGACCATAGAACACGTTTCCGCTTTGAAACAGTCCATTTTAAATGAGCCTTGGCCCACAGGACATGACAGCGCTTCTGGACCATGTTCACGTATGGCTTTCTATTTGCATGATAGAACTTTAGTTGGTATCTGCAGATGGCACGGTGGATTATGTTTACCGACAGTGGTTTCTGGAAGTATTCCTGGGCCCATTTAGTAATGTAATTGACACAATCATGCCGATGAGTGATGCAGTGTCTTCTGAGGGCCCGAAGACCACGGGCATCCAATAAAGGTCTTCAGCCTTGTCCCGTACGCACAGAGATTTCTTTTGATGATGTTATGCACTGTAGATGATAAGATTTGCAAAACCTTTGCAATTTGATGTTGAGGAACATTGTTTTCCACAATCTTTTTATGCACTCTTTAACAGATTGGAGAGCCTCTGCCCATCTTTACTTCTGAGAGACTCTGCCTAAGACATCCCTTTTATAGCTAATCATGTTACAGACCTAATATCAGTTAACTTAATTAGTTGCTAGATGTTCTCCCAGCTGAAACTTTTCCAAATTTTCTTGCTTTTTGAGCCATTTGTTGCCCCCGTGCCAAAATTTTTTAGTTTAAACATTTGTTATGTTATCTATGTTTTATTGTGAATAAAATATTGGCTCATGTGATTTGAAAGTCTTTTAGTTTTCATTTTATTCAAATAAAAAAAAAACATTCCAACTTTTCTGGAATTCGGGTTGTAAATATTTTTTGGAATATATGTAATTATACTAACCTTTTTTCTCTTATAGCAAGTGGTGTCAGCGTTACGAGCAGGAGTGAACCCTTCAGGAAACTCATCCAATCAGAGCAGTTTATGGGACCTCAGCAACTCATTCTTCTTCGCTGGAACAGTTATTACAACCATAGGTACACATGCGAGCACATTAGCAAACACGGTAACACTTTATTTTACAGTGTCATTGTTACATATGTTACATGCAGTTACTATAGTAATAACTATAAATTATGCATAATTACATGCAACTAACCCTAAACCAAACCCTAACCCTGTAGTAAGTACATTTAGTTAATTAATATTACACAGTACTGAAATGTCTAACTACAATGTAACAAAGACACCTTAAAATAAAGTGTAACCGCAAACACTATAGTACTGTTCTAAAACCTAGTGAGCCATCACACTGTCTACTAGCAGCATCTTAACTGTAATTGAATCTCAAAAGCAGGCTCCTGCAGAACTTTCCTCAGAATTGGAATTCATAAAATTCACAAAGATCTGTATAATCCCTGCTGCTTGTGTGTTTGTTTATTGTGATAATAATATGTTGATGAATTTTAATGCATACTTATTTAATATCAATCTGAGCCTGCTGATAAATGACTGATACTCTACATAGACAGCAACTCTCTCACAAAAGACTTGACTCACAATTGATTATAATCAAATTAGACAATAACATGATGCCAAGTTAACAATGTTGTTTCTCTACGCATAAATATTCACAGAAAACAAAAATATTGGAGGGCCTTATTAGATGTTATGTTTTTTATCTTATAAACTCAAGCATTGATTTAGGGTGATTTTACACAAAGTTTAGTTAGAAACAGAGCATGGCTTGCATGAAAAACTGGTAACCTGAAAGCTGTCATGCAGATCTGGGAGTGCACTGCATTACTAAACCCAGACTACCTGTAGGAGATTGGTTGCTGTGGTGTTATTCGCATGAATGTGAAAGCAACTCGAACTCGGGTCTGCACTTGTTCAGTAAGTAAAGTAACATGCACATGCGTTTTAGCTTATGACGATGTCAGTACAGACAGTGGTGATGATGTACCTTGGACTCTTGGAGCAAGAGTGTGTGTGCAGCGTAATTATGCAGAGTGAATGCAATCAGAGCGGCAGATGAATGGCTCACAATCTGCTGTGTCCTCAGAAGAGTCAGCAGCAGAAAACCGCCTTCATGCGACACAAATACAGTAGACCCAAGTGTTGTTCAATCTGCTATGCTTAATAGCACCAAATTAATATATATATTTAAAAAAAAACAAAAACAAAAAAAACACGCGCTCTGTTTTCTATCATGTGCCATGCACATTTGTGATGATGTAATATGTTCGTAAATGTACCAAGATTGAATAGAATCAAGTGACTGATGCTGCAGGAGGCGGCGGGAACAATTGCATTTGGATTCAGACTGCAGCAAACATGCCCAGTGTGAAAACCCCCTTAAACTTTGACCTGGCAACCCTAAAGGTCTTTGCACACTGAGTCGAAAATTTTCGTATGCGTTTTTTCGTATTCGTGATCCTAAAAATTCGTCACGCACAGAGACCTTGCACACAGACTCTGATGCGTATTAATGAATCCGTTGTGAAAAAATTCGCAAAACAATACAAAATGGAGTCTTCAAGCAGTGAGCATGATTTAGTTGTCCTCTCTCTTCTTAAAAAGAGAAAAAGAAAGAGGAAATATTAGGTCCATCCAATCTCGAGATTGCATAGGGAGAAAGGAGAGTTCCACCTCATCAAGGAGCTGCGTGATTATCCCGAGTTTCAAAGTTTACTTCAGGATGTCAGTGGCTCAGTTTGATGCTTTGCTACTGGCACAATCTGACTTTGTATTCTCTTTGTATTCCTCTTTGTATTCCGCACTTTGTTTGTCATACAGTGCTACTGCTTTGTGCTGTAGACGACGTGGATCGACGTGGTCAGATGGCATTCGGGATTTTGGCGTTCGCTTGTACGGTGGCTGTGAATTGTCAAAACGTCTCTCAAAATGCGTGCCACGGATGCGAAAAACGCAGAAAAATTGAACCAAAAATTGAAAAATAACAAATTTATTTAACAACTTGAACTGTTGTCATAGCCAGTTTACGTAGTGAAAGCAGTGCAGGCTTCCATGTTTACGTCCGAATGCCGGCTCAGTATTTGCCGAAGCTATACACGTGAGCACCATGATGCAAGAGTGTGATGCTGATGCAGGATACCCTCGGATTTCATCAAAAATATCTTAATTTGTGTTCTGAAGATGAAGTTAAGTTATTTTAGTAGGCCTACTTCAACTTATTTAAATGAAAATGGGAAATGTTGCCTTGGCAAATAGCTGAAATAAAATAAGTTTAGGCTTTTTTTATTATTTTTTTTTTTTTTTTATTTCTGTTGATGTTTATTTTATTTCAAGTAATATTTTTTTTATGATTTTAGTTTAGTTAACAATAGTAAACCTGTTGCGTGGTGACTCCTCTGGATCCAGTGCTCTGTTGAGAATGTGTTCACTGTGGATGCTCATAAACTCACTTCAAACTCACTCAATACTGTGTATCTGGAATCAGGGCTGTAGCTAGGTAATCTAGTACAGTGGTGTAGTTTTTAATAATTAGCTAATTATTAAGTTGTGTGATCAAATGTTGCCTAAAAGAAAACTCAACTTGCTTAAAATTTTGTAAGAATTCTGTTGTTGTTTTTCTACATCAAACATTGTTCTGTTTAAAGGCTTTTAAGAATGTCTTGGTTACTATTGTAACTTTCGTTCCCTGATGGAGGGAACGAGACATTGCGTTGATGTACTGACACTAGGGGTCGCACTTGAGAGCAGAGAACACCTGTAGGTTCCCAACCCTCATTAAGGGGAGCGCGGTCAGGACGGCTGTCTTCAAAACTTAGCTCGACTGACTTCAGGGGCTCAAAAGCAGCTCTTTTGTAAGCCCAGCAAGACTACAGAGAGGTCCCAAGAGTGAATACGGTGTAACCTTGGAGGGTTTAACCTCTTAGCGCCTCTGAGGAACCTGCTGATAAGGTCGTGTTTCCCTAAGGACTTACTGCCTACTGCATCTTGATGTGCTGCTATTGTGGCCACATACACCTTCAAGGTGGAGGGGGACAGCCATCCCTTCAGCTTCTCTGGCAGGAAGGAAAACACTGACCCAACTGTCCATCTCTGTGGGTCTTCACCAGTTAGCGATCAGACTCCACTTCAAAACATATGCCGCCTCATAGAGAGGACTCCTGCCTGAATGATAGCATCTATTACCGCCAGTGATAGTCCACTTACTTTAAGTCTTCCGTGTCTTGTCCAGGGGCCAGACGTGGAGGTTTTAGAGGTCTGGGCATGGGTGCCAAATTGTGCCCCGGAAATTCACCAGAGAGGGGCTGTCGCAAGGAGAATGAGCTGGGTCTGGGTCTAAGTCCAGGTGGACCAATATGAACCAACCAGCAGGGCCTGTTCTTTGTCCATCCTGACTTTGCACAATGTCTGTGCAATCAAGCTCAATGGGGGAAGCATATATTTGCCCAGGCCCCACGGCCAGCTCAGTGCCAGCTCGTCTGGGGCCTCGGTCAGGGAATTCCACAGTGGACAGTGGGAGAGAAAATTCAGTCGCAGAGTGCACTTCCTGCATCAATCCTGGCTCAGAACTACCCTTGTGCAGATCTCTTAATGCCTTGGACTGATGCAGGATGAACTTACAGGTCCTGGATGGGAGCCTAGTACGATTTTTAGTGAACAGCAGACATGATGGCACCAGAGCTTCACAACAGAAGTTCACACATCAAAACAAAAATCCTTTTGTCTCACTGTGCTCAAGACAAAAGGGTGTGATAGGGCCCTTAATGACAGCTCAATGACTATTGTAATCAGGACTGCCAAAGTTGGAGGGCAGGATAGATGACATCAACGACCCATTGATCACAGGCTAATCTCATCACGAGTTGCCTTTGTTCACCTTACCCCTCCATGCCTGAGACCAATGTGTGATCTATCATGGACTCCTAGGGCTACCAAACCGGTTCTGGTTAGAGCACAGCAAGAACAAAGAAAGGCCTCAAGAGAAAGACAATCTTTAAACACCAAAAATGGACAGGAATACTGTAAGGAGCATGTCCTATATGTCTTTTTACTCATCCAGGAAACTGTGCACACACAGTGGAAAGCGCACCTGGAATAAAAGCCAATGCAGTCGCATCCACTGAGACAGAAATGTGATACCTCAAACAATTCACATCAAGTTTGGACTTTATGAGTCCAGAACACTGCCACAAGGACTTTGAGAAAGGTTTGGAAAAGTAATGAAGCATTTTCAAGGTCCTAAAGACACTGTTTAATTTAACTGTGTATTTTGGGACAATGCAACAAGTTCCACAGGATGGGAAGGTGGGACGTGATGGGTGGACACCTGGAAGGCTATGACCCAATCACATCACCACAGCAGGAAAGTGAAAGGAAAGACCCCAGAACTCAGTGCAGCTCTGCAACTGTTGGAAAGCAATTCAGTCTCTCCCACTGCAAACGGAAGGATACCAGTGGAAGATGTTTCCCATCGCCTGACTGATCACCCGACCAAGTGAAACATAAATATAAGCTGACCAAACCTTTTCCCAAAGGCCTTGGCATTAGGTTTTTGCTATATAAGATTGATATTTGTGTAGGGACTGTTTACCTAGGGTCAGCGTATACAGATAGATACATCAGACACATTATCTGTATTCATAGTAAATGTTTATTTACTACTTCATACCAGCATCCAGAAAGGCCACAATTCACTCCCCCATAGACAGCAAATTACCCATTCATTGCTTCCATTGCTCCATTTACTTGGTATTAATTTTGTTAACGTCCATTTGTGTAGTAGTTTGTAGTTTCTGTTTGATTATTGATCCAATTTTCTTAGTAGTTTAGTTATTTTCCTTAGTAGTATTTAGTGAGTGTACTATTTTAATCTTGTATATCTTTTTGTTAATAAATTCATTTTTATTGCAAACTGTCATTCTTGTGTTGATAATCAGAGGCTCTACAAGCTCGCCCAAATCTCACTAAATCATTCAGATTGGTCAGATGACAAACTTCCTCCAATTTATAAAATTCTAATTCAGTCAACAATCTTCCATGATTGTTCTTTATTGGCAAGGAGTCCTTGGTTGGTGCCCCGAAATATAGGAAGGAATCATCTGACTCAATATTAATATTAATACAAAATATTAATATTAATATTTAAGACCATAAAAATCACTAAATTTGTGGTGCCCTCGTGTGAGGCTAATCCAAAATCACTACCGATTCCTCCATGTGGTGGAAAAAAATTCAGACCTCTCCAACTCAAAATTTTCTACTGACTGGTCACATCTAAATTTTTCAGTTGGCCTAATGGAATTTCTGTGAATTTTATCAATGTGGCAACATTAACGTTTTGCGGGCATAAATGCACAGCAACAGCACGCTCCACCTGGGGAACCTCCATGTACCCTCTGGCCAACCCTCCAATGCTACAATTGATAGCTCATCCTCATCTGGAGCTCCAAATGAGATAGTAGGCTCACCATAAGACGAGCCGCCTATAACTCATCTATGAACTCCACCAGGTGAAACAGAATGACAAGGAATGGGAGGCCTGCGGGGATTGACCCAGTGGAAACGGTCCCATTGTTGCCCTCATATCACCCTCAGCGCTAGCTGCTGTGGCCTTGTGTATCACGGAAGGACGGGGACAGGGAGCAACTAAAGTGACTCCTCTGACTAGAAAAGAGAGTCGTCTGCAACTTTGCCATGGTCATGTTCTTACAGTGAGGACATGATCCATCTAGAAATGCTTTCTCCATGTGGGCACTGCCCAAACACGTCGCCGTCTGAGGATGAGAAATAGCGACCACATCCAGAAACACACATATGGAAAGACATCTTGTTGAAGCGCCCAGGGGAGCTCTCTGCACTTTTCTGTGCAATAGGAAGTAGAGAGAGATTGCTGATATGAAGCAAATGGATAAAACGATTGCTTGAGAAACCACTCGTCTCCAAAGAACAATTCTGAATGACTGGATGCATGCCATCCCCTTTTATAAGTGCGACCCCTCCTCCCAAGTGTGACCCCTAGTTAAAACTGTGCTACAGTAAACAAAGTGGCCTCAATCTTTTTGGTGTTTCGCCTTTTATTGAGATAGGACAGTTAGTGGAGAGGAAGTGAATTGGGAGAGAGATGGGGAAGGGATCAGGAAAGGTCTATGAGCTAGGATTCAAGCCCAAAACAAAAAAGCGCTATATGTTGGCACACTTCCCGCAAGGCTATTGATACGGACCTGTTTGAGTATTTTAAAAACACAGTGATGATTACAGACATGTAAGTTGACAATCAAATGTAACTGAGGATGCTCAATGGTTAAAACCAATGGTTAACAATGTTACATTTATGTCCAAGGAAAAAATGTTTATTACCCACAGCCGAAAAGCTAACAGATGGCTTAGCGCATGCGAGCCAATTAAACGCACTTTATACAACAATAAAGCACTCAGCTTTCTTGAAAAAGAACTTTATTATCTTCTGGACCCCTTTAGTCATTGCTGCACTTCTCTCTCTTCTTCAGGTGCTTTTGGTGACCAGATTTTTTTTTTATTATTCTCTTCTATGCATGTTTTATGATAATCCTTGTTGGCTGCAAGTGTTCAAATAAATAATGTAAGCGTTGACACAATTGTTATTTAAACAGCTGTATCTTGAACAAATTGAGTTTGGAACAAAAAAAAAATATATACAGTATGGTCACCATCAGACAGCATTAAACAGCTATTGCTTATTAGTTTAGACATACTATAATTGCTATATGTGGAAAATAAAACTATTGGCTACCATCAGATAATTATGTGGTAACCGGGAAAACACAATCATGAAACAAATAAATGCATGAACTCGCGATTCTACAAAATGACTTTTAAACTTCATACCAGGTCCTAAAGCAAAACTTTGGAGAATAATTTCAGTGCTTAGTACTCACCATTACATCTTGAAACTTGTGATGATAAATATCTGTATTCTCTTGGGAATGATGTCTGTTTCGGTCTTCAACAACGGCTGGTTTGGCGCTAGCTCGCTCTCCCGCGAATCCGCATTTTGAATTCTCCATACCAACGGTTTTCCTCAGGCACATTTTTCATATGCCTGTACAGTTTTTTGGATGTAGGACTTATTCACCCAACACAGAATTTTCACTTTGACTTGGTAGATTGACTGAGCACAATTACTTTGAATAGTAATTTTTTTTTTATTTTAAGTGAATACCTTTTAGCTATGATTACTACAATGCATCTTTTTGCATGGGGTTATTTATTTGGAAGTCATTTATTGAGCCAATATGTAATTGTGAATTTCCACAATTTATCAAAATTATTATTATTTTTTTTACAGTGCATGCAGTCATGTTATGTATGCAGTGTTTGACACAGACATACAGTACATAATTCATATGATTTGAGTGGCTTTCTCACACTGAACTACTTTACATCAAGAGAAATTGAATAATAACAATTTATTACATGTTGAATTTCAAAATCATGGCTGAATTTATAGTTTGAAAAGCACACCCCCACACCCTCCAACCCCACCCCTCAGAATTGGGGCAGAAGGTTCTCAGTGGCATGTTGCTGGTAAACATTTTGTGTTTTAAACTAAATGCAACCAAACCTCAAGAGGTAATAATTTGTAAACATTTGAAAAAGTAATTTAAAATACTTTTTGAGTATCAAATGCTTTTTTTAACTTTACTTTTATTTACTCCAGGATTTGGGAATATCTCACCTCACACAGAGGGTGGACGCATCTTCTGTATTATCTATGCCCTGTTGGGAATTCCTCTGTTTGGATTCTTGCTGGCAGGAGTGGGAGACCAGCTTGGAACAATCTTCGGAAAGGCGATTTCTAAAGTAGAGGGTATGATTGATGTGAGTTAAAGCAGTTTTTTTAATATTTACAATGATAATAAATATTATACTTTTTAGTCTATACAAAACCATTTTAAGTTTATAAAATATACAGAGATCTTCAACCCTGTTCGTGGAGACCTAATGTCCTGCAAGGTTTATTTCCAACCTGCATCAGCAAACCTGCCAAGCGATCCTGAAAACCTTGATTGTCTGGTTCAGGTGTTGATTATGGTTGGAGGTAAACGCTGAAGGACAGTGGGTCTCCAGAAGAAGGGTTGAAGACCTCTGATTTACAGCATACAACAGAAGTAGGTACACCCTTGTGCAATATAGCTAAAATGTCAAATGATTATAAATTGTATCACCTCTCAACAATTCCATTATTTCCTAAGTTGGCAAATAGTGTGTTATAAACAACTAAAAATGTTAAAAATACAGCCCCCAACATAGAAAATCAATGCAACAATAGTAAATACACCTGTGATTACTGAAACAAAAGTGAGTACTTTACTTGCATGAACATGGTTAGAAAATATAAGGTTAGACCTATAAACACCAGAACTTCAATAGCTTTGAACCTATGGGCTGTGTCTATCAGCATGTCTGCACCATGGCTCCAAAGAGGAACTGAAATATAGTTGAAACAATAACACATGCACAAGAGGTGGGAGTGTAATGATTTGAGGCTGCATGAGAGCCACAGTGGCCATCCTCCTAAAATGATCCTCCAAAAATGGCTTCTTGCACAATCTAGCTCTGAAAACAAGCAAGCAAGTGCTTCAGACTTTGCACAGGGGTTATCAATAAAGTTTCTGTGACAGCTCAGACAGTTCAAAGGACATTGCATAACAACCTCTGGAAGGTATCCAAGAAAAAACCCTTGCCTGCTCTTCAGCAAAAACTGCAAGATTAAATTTAATAAAGAGCATGAAAAGAAGCCTGATGAATATTGGGAGCACATTGGCCCTCATTTATCAAACAAACGTAGAATCCAGTGTACATCTGAACGAAAAAATCAGCTTACGACAAAATCAGCTTACGACAAATTTTAGAAGCTAGGTAGGCCTAAATAAAACTAAATGCTTACAAACATTATTAATATATATAAACTTGGTTATTTTAGTATACCTCACTACTTTAAATCCTTTAAATTTATTTTATTCAGAACAGAACAAGAATGAAAAATAAGTAGGCCTAGCTAATTGAAACACAAATTAGGTTATAGTGGCATTCATTATAAAGAAGAAATGAATTTGTTTAAAGCAAAACTGAATTGGGCTCACATAGCGTATTCGGGAGGAATCCAAATGTTTCCATATTCGCAAAATAACATTTATTGCTTGCTGAACTACTGTTGCCTTCTATTTCACTCTTGTTTCAATATCCACGTAAAACTTCCTCCACATGTGCAAAAATGTGTTTGGTTGGGCGTTGTGCACGCCGACTGGTACAGATGTATAGCAGACCATTTAAACTGTGTTAACTTTGTTTGCTGATAAATGGATGAAATGTAAAGTTAGCAACGTTAGAACTGATATGTTGGGTCTGCGTGTGTGAGTGAGGCGCCCGCGCGATCAATTGGATTTAATAAAATAAAGATAAATATTTTAATAAAATTGGTTAATGATCGGTTGGCGAGTGATTGTCGGTCAGGAAAATAATCTAAATTTTCTCATAACAGTTCTCCACCAGATTTACTATGCTGCACACAAGTTCCCGCTGACTCAAAAACTTGTGTACACTTTGCGAGACCTGATGTGAGATTTGATCGTAGTCACCGCTCACGTCCATATTGATAAATGCCAAATTTTGTGTGGAAACGAGCATACGCCCGATTTTCTGTCGTACGTTCGTTTGATAAATGAGGGCCAGTCTGTGGTCAGTTGAGACCAAGATAAATATGTTCAGCTCAAACTGATTCCAAATGTTTAGCATGAAACTGGCCAGTATGCCCAGAGTGAATGCATGGTCCCGGCAGTGAAGCACAAGAGGTGGGAGTGTAATGATTTGAGGCTGTATGAGTGCAGAACATGTTGGGGAGAGGACATTTATAGATAAGACCATGAATGTCTGTGTATATACCAAAACACTGGCTGATAAGATGACTCCCATAAGCTTGGCAGAAGAGGAATATTCAAGCATGATAACAATCCAAAAAAATGCCATGTCAAGCAAAGTGAAAACTATGACCTGGCCAAGTATGTAGCCTGAATTGAATCCAATAGAACACCTTTGGGGTATTTTAAAGAGAAAGGTAGAAATGACTCCTCCAGCAAAGAGCAGCTGAAAAACATCTCTCTAAGTAATGAAAGGTACTGACTTTTATTGTACTGTGTACCCACTGTGGAGCTGTTATTTTTAATATAGTAAATCTAAACTGTCATTTTTTTTTTAATTTTACATAAAAGCAAATACCCTACTGTTCAACTTTGAAGTAATGCAGTTACTATGCATGGAGCCAGTGGGTCAGAGTGACAAAGTGGAGCTAGGGGATCGACACACCAGGGCGGAGCTGGAGACTTGGAAGCCCAAGGTGGATCTGAGCAGTTGGGCAGAATCACTGAAGGATGAGCCGAGGGACTGAAGGGATTCAGTGGAGGCGGGAACAGTATGTTGTGGTTAGAGGTGGAGGGAATGGGAGGCTGGCTGGGACCATCCACAATGAAGGAGACTTGAGGCTGGGCGGAACCAGTGGCGAGGAGGACCAGAGAGTCCATTACATTAACAATTTAACCTCAGGGGTGAGCTCCAGGATGTCAAGCTCTACTAGCACTCCCTCTGGGACAGACATAGCAGCTGGCACTAGCACCAGGGCAGGCAGGTCATCTGACTTAGGCTCCACGATGAACTCGGATGGAGGCACTAGCTCCAGGGTGGAACTCTCCACTGAAAGGGGGTCCTCTGTGGGCACGGGCTCTGGCTGTATGTTTGTGGCGGGCGTAGGCTCAGGCTCGGGGTCTGTGGTGTGCGATTGGCATAAATTCTGCGATTCTCAATACCGGCAGGAAATGACTGGAGGTGCCCTTGAACAAGGAATCTAACCCCCAATCGCTCCCTGGGTGCCATAGAAAAATGGCTGCCCACTGCTCCGGGTGTGTGAGTCCACGGTTTGCAGTGTGTGTGTGTTCACTACTCCTAATATGTGTGCACTAGCTTGAATGGGTTACATGCAGAGGATAAATTCCAAGTATGGGTTACTATAATTGGCCTTCACATTTCACCTTCACTTTAAGTTTTATTAAACAAAACCAAGATAAAAACAATAATCCATGAACAAACACAGGTAATACAAACACTAATAAGATTGTAACAGTTTTGCAATGAAAGACAACAGTGGACAATGAACAGAAACAAACTCAGGGCTTAATTATGCAGGGGATAACTAGGAGGTGCAGGCATCCGTGGCTCATCTGTAAGGGCAGATGGGGCAGTGCCCCACTAAAATATTAAACTAAAACATAGACCTCTATATATTATTTTAAAGTTGTGTCAATTTTTCCATTTTAAACCATGAAGGCGAGTCAGTGGATATCACACAAGCAATTTGAGAGTTATGCCGATGAAGTCTCAAACCCCAGTCAATTATTTACTACAGAAAGTGAAAGTAAAAACTGGCCGAGAAACTGGCTCTCAGAGACAATGAGAGACAAATCTACTTTAACATATGCTAATAACGGTCTTAATTTATTTTCTCAATATTTCTCTTGTGACCCATACATAGGCTAGTGGAAAAAAAATGAGAAGAGAACTATTTTGTGTTAAACAAGTTTTTTTTTTTTTTCTCAAATAAAGCTGCTCTTAATTTTCATTAATGACTGATTATTACAGTGTTCGGACATATAGACTATAGATAATAGATTGTAAATTAATTGTAATATCAATTTAATAATAAAAGCACCCCAATAATAATAATAATAATTTAATACATCAATTGGAAATGCCAAATCCTCTTGATATCACTGATATCTGGTTATCACATGTATTTCACACGTATAGTATGAGCAGTCAAGTCGCAGCTTAACAATCTGACCGAATAGAGTGAGCACATAAATCGTGAGCTTTGGCTTTACATCACGTGATCTACTCATACAGTGTGAGTTGGTACCTTGCTGAAACCACACAGAAATCACACAGTGTATGCCTGGCTTAAATTTATGGTTAGGGGCTGCTGCTGGGAACAGGTGAACATAATCTGTAACAATGGAAACAAACAAGTGGCGGGAAAATGGAAACAAAGGAGACAGGCAACATACATAGGCTAAACCAGGAAGTAGCTACAAACTAAAAGTCCATAAAACAGAACATAAACCTGACAGATGTAATTTTCAATAATTTGGAATAAGTGATATTACACAGGGGGTGTACCCAATGCTAGTGTATACTGTACTTGCCTGAGATACTGAATCAAATGAACTATTTCCTCATTGAACAGAGATGTTTAGAGTCAAATGCCAACCACATCCATTTTTCATCATAGTCACCTTAACCTGTGAACTCATTTCTTCACATATTTTCCTTGTGTCTCCTATTTTTCTCCATTCATTCAGGAGATTAATAAAGTGCATGAGTAGCTATATGTCACATCACATTCTTAACACTGCCAACCATCCCAGTCTTTCATCCGTGCTCTGTCCACTCCTAACCTAACACAGACCTTCACAGCTGATAAAGTCACTTTCAGAGGTCATATATTTGCTCTCTGTTGACTTCCTGATTGTACAGCAAAATCAAAGTCGTTCCACAGAGATATGTGACAAAACCTGTTCCATAATTTAATCTGCTATTAGTTCTTAAAATACAAGTTTAAAATAACACACTTTAAAAAATTTTCACAGATGATTACTAGAGTGTACTTAAAACAAATGTTCCATTTCATCTACTCTTTATTTTCAAAATTAAATATTACGACATTACCCTTTTAAATACTGCTCCTAACTTCCCCACACTGACAGCATAATGCAGTACTTATCCTTCTGAAGTCAAAGTAGGTTTGTTGTTATTTTTTTTTTTTTTTTTTTTTTTTTTGTGGCCATCTGTAAACAGTAAAAAATGTGATATTGACCCATACTGGGTGACAGACAATGAAAAAATACATTTTGTGAAAAACAACAACAGGAAGCAGCAGGAGATTTTACCCAAACATATCTCTGAATATCTTGAACAGATTAATCCAAAATAAAAAAGGGTTGTAAAAAATAGTGTTTAATATTTTCTGTTTAACACATTAAAAATATTTAATGCAATTAACGCAGCATCTTTTTCCCCTTCCTGAAGATGTGCAAAATAAAAATGAACTTACAGCTCTCATTCAAACAAAGAGATCTGATATTGACAGAAACATCACTGTTACTATGCATACTGATCAACCACAACCACCTGCCTAATATCGTGTAGGTCGCCCTTGCACTGCCAAAACAGCTCTGATGCAAGGGTTTGAGGCATGGACTCCACAAGACCTCTGATCGTGTACTGTGGCATTTGGCAACAAGACATTAGCAGCAGATCCTTTAAGACCTGCAAGTTGTGAGGTGGGGCCTACGTGGATCGGATTTGTTGGTCCAGCACATCCCACAGATGCTCAGTCAGACTAAGATCTATAGAGAATTTGGAGGCCTCTTTGTAACTCTTTGTCATATTCCTCAAACCATTCCTGAACAATTTTTGTAGTGTGGCAGCCCTTACAAAAAAAGAAGTATACTTAAGTAATGTTCAAGTATATTTTTTAAGTATACTTTATGTAGTAAGTATACTAGTATCAATGTACTAGTTGTAAACTTGTAAGTGTACTATTTTAATACCACTTGGGACCAACTGAAGTTTACGTTTAAGTGTACTATAAGTGTAACAGTAGTAAATTTTAAGTACAAAACTAGTTCACAGCTACATTTCTTCTTTAATTTTGTGGCTGATCAGTGTACACACTATAAACAACATACTATATTAAAGGCATAGCCAAATGTGATTTATTGGTTATTACATTATTATAATGGGTTTTTGTGATGAGTGTTGTAAGTTCACTTAAGTTAAACGTTTTTTAAGCCTATTAAATGTCAAAAATGGTTTTCAGTTAGAAAGTATAATATTCAATGGCTACAATTTCTTATTTCATCCCCAAAATTGAGGAAAAAAAAACTTTAATAAAAAAATAAGTAGCAGTATTGGTATCAGTGATTCTGGCCTTCATTCATAGCACTTAGTATAAAGAAAAAAAAAAAAAAAAACTTAAAATGTACCATTTTTATATAATGTTGCACAATGTTCTGCATTCATTTTGGGATTCAGTTTGAAAATATGTAAAATATATTAAAATATATTACAATTTTTAATGTTAGCCGTGATTAATTACAGAAAAAGGTGTGAAGGTGTGTAGCCCTTGTGCTTTCTATATTCCTTATCAGGTCTTGTCCTTGGATATTATATTTGGTATATTTGGCTCAGTTCTGTTTTCTTCTTTCTCGTTACTTGTTTTTGTCCTCCTCTCTCCCTCATCTCTTAGTTCAGAAAGCACAAGCTTTTGTATCAGTTTATGTCGAAACATTAAATATAATGGTAGAAGGCGAGAAAATTATGAAATTACAAGGGGAAATCTACCGAAGCATCAAGAAGTCATATAGTCGACATACAGTCAACATATAGTTGACATACAGTCGACATGCAGCCAACAGTTTCATGCATCAGTTGTTGATTGGATCTTGAGATGTGGGCATTGTACTCAAAAGTGAAGGCAAATGAATGCAAGCTTGCAGGGGCGGGTTTAAATTGACTAAATGATTGGAGAGGTCCTGCATACTTCACCAGAGAGAAGTCTGTTGTTTCACTAGAAGGTTGTAACATTCAGTACACTGAAGGCAGTCCAGATTGAGAACTCATGTGCAGTTCATTTATAAACTGTAAACCACATATAAAACAAACCAGACTTAGATTTAAACTTAAACATAAACATGAACCATAAACCGAACTCACAAACAGTGGGTTACAATGTACAAAGCTAGACAAGAAACTATGGAAACATGAGGGCTATATACACATGGACTAATGACTAAACAAAGCACTTGAAAGTAATCAAGATAATGAACCAATGAGAACATGACACAAGGAACAACGGGGAAGCAAAAGTGACATGAACAGGAAACACATTGAAACACTATAATTATGAAGAATTTCAAAATAAAAGACTTGACATGATAAACATGAACTAAGAACATGAAACAAGACCTGACATGACATATATCCCCCCTCAATGAGCAGCTCCCAACACCTAAACAAAACACCAAATCCATAGCCCATAAGGTGGAAGTAAGCCTGAACCATGAATCAGAGGTGAGCATAGGCTGTGGAGCAAAGAGCTGAGTCACAAGTGAATCTGGTGAGCCTGAAAAGAACTCCTTAGGCAACTCTTGGTGACCTGTTTGACACACAAGAAGCGGGATAAAGGAGCTCCAACTTCCACAGGAACTCCATGGATGAAGGCAATCACATTTGGTTCTGGGCCAGGAGTTCTTTTAAGAGGTCCATACAGTGTGTTAAGACTACCTGCTTTTTCTCATGTGACAGAGCACTTGCCTCCAACTTCTGACTGTGGTCCCCAGGTCAGCATCTTTAAGTTAGAGGTGTATACTGGAGGATTTTAAGTCTAATTCGGAGAGTTGTTGTTCATCTTTCATACGGAAAACACTCGGCTTGATTACACATCTCATTGTTGACATGTAGCCTACAGCCGGTTGAGGTCCCAAAAAACTGCAAGGCTATCACCAGTCTCGAACTGTAAGCACTTGTTGACAGCTTTTATTTCCAACAGTAAAGGATGGAGAAAATGAAATTAAAGGCTGTTGGTCTTTGTACATTTTACTCAGAAGCTGCACTGCATAAAAGTGTTCAGAGCTTGCTGCCACACTGAAATGTAAAGTGAGCGCATCTTCTTGATCAAGGTTTCTGTCAGTGCAATCTGCTGTCACTAACCAGTAGTGGAACCTGGAGAAAACATTTTCAAAGAAAATTAACTAGTCATTTGGTAGTCATTCTGATGCTTAGCTGAGTGTGAAATATTTAGTATTGCTTAGGAGCTGCTGGATTGCCTTTTGAGCTACAGTGTCCAAGGAATGGCATACTCATCTTAAATTAGGCTGTTTCTGTTTGAACAGCACATACATGGAATGTCTCCCCACCATGATGTTTGCTTTATCTGTGCGTGATGTGTGGCAAGTAACATATGTTGCTATCCGGAGTTCACAGCACTGGTCATCACAAATGCTTGCGTCACTTACGTTAGCTTTGCTCACCGTAAAAGCCTTAACTGTGGGCAGGCACCGCATTTTGTGCTTCTTGGTCCTTCAAATCCTTCAAGTGTGCCTGTTTGTCTGTGTTGCAGAATTTGCAGCATGCTTTGCTATCATCTCCTTTAGATGGCATTATCCATGGCTTCCGGCCCAGATCATTCTTTACTCCTTTCTGTAAGTTTTTTTTTTTTTTTTATGTTTTGCCCACTTTAGCATCTTCACTCTTCCCACTGGCTGCTGCTACTATCAGTCTTAATTGTCTTAAAGCATGGGAATCAACACCAGCTGACTTTTTTAGTTCTGTTCCCTCGTTTCTCATTGATTACTGTCACCTATGTCTTGTTACCCTCATCAGTCTTTGTGTATATAAGCTCTAGTGTGTTTTTCTGTTTTCTAGTTCTCATTTTGTTTTGGTAATGTTATTGTTAAATAAACAATTACCTGCATTTGGACATGACATGCCACAACTGTTTGAGGCTGAATAAACATTATAAACTGGAATATTTTCTTTCTGAATGGGTGCATGATGATGCTGTATTGTATTGAAGCGCCTGTTATAGCGTGTAACATCGCAATGCCCCTTTCACTTTCAGTGTGTTCCTGACCTATTTAAATTTTTAAGGTCTAAATGCAGCAAATTTTGGCTACTCTCTAGTACCGGTACATGCTTATACTCTCGTCGGCAGTGGCTGTGTGTTAAACAGAGACATTTAGCAACTATTATTGCTGTCTCTACAGTTGGCACTTGATTCTAAAGCTTTTATTGTCTGTTTTTATTCCCTTTTTAAATCTGTGGCATGACAGCTATCAAATAATCAAATAAATGACATGGCTAGACATGTGACATCAATACAGCGACCAACTCCATGTAAAATGAAACTGCTTTTTTAGAAGACTGATATATCTGAAGTCTTGGTCTCATGTGAGTGTACATAATTTTAATGATGTTTCTCATAAGTGCTTTTCATTTCTTTATACATAAAACAAACTGAGTGCACCTTTAAAGTTTGATGCCACAATGAGCAGAACCAGACAACTTACATTCAATTCAGTTATCTCTCTCTATTTCTTATACAACCTTTTAAGTTATAGGGCTGGAGCCTATCCCAGTTTCTAGGCCAGAGGCAGAGGAAAGCAACCTTGACAGATGGCCAGTCCATCACATGGCTCTCACACAATCACACACAGGAAATCTTGACTGTCAAATTCACCTAACCTGCATGTCTTTGGACTGTGGGGGAAACTGGAGTACCCAGAGGAAACCCACGCTGACATGGGGAGAACATGCAAACTCCACACAGAAAGGACTCGGGGACCTTCTTTCTGTGAGGCAACGGCGCTAACCACTGAGCCACTGTGCCGCCCATTTCAGTTATACATACAAATATTCCACAGGGAAGGACTAGAACAATATTTCTGAACTTTGACCAAAACTGACCCTCAGAAACTTTATAGAACTATGCATGCTTCCATACGCTATGTATATCACAGTTCAGCAATTTACAGTGTATTAATTGTCTTATAAACCACCACTGAGCAAGCCAAAGAGAAACAGTGTCTAGGAACCAAAACTCCACATGGTGAGAAAGAAACCTTGAGAGAAACCAGGCAAATGGCTGATTCACACATGCCCTGAGTATTCTGGGCCTGATTCCATCTGGGCATCTCTTCTCCTCACTGTGCCGCTTATCAGTGTGTTTTCTCTCCCCATGTGTTCATTGCAGCTGGTCCACAAAGTTAGCCCAACAACTACACCCTGAAAAGAAATTCAGGGGCCTACTACTACAACTTAAATAAATGCATGGTTGTAAGTTCAATTGAAAATTACTGAATTGTTGAAAGTGCAAACATTAAGTTCTGTTGACATAATAATGTTGATCATTATATCAACTTGAACTGAGATTTCTGAGTTAATTAAATTGTAGATAACTAATGAAATAGTTGATAACTGTGCTGACATGGAGCAGACGAATACGGTGGTGAAGAGGACCCAAGTACAGTTTATTTACAATAGTGAAGATCCAAAACCATGAAACAAAACAAACCATGAACTTGACAATAAACCCTGGCACATGGAACACAGAAGCATGGAAACAGCATAACAGCTACTTACTTCAATACTAGATAAAGTAACAAGGCAAACAAAAGGGCTTAAATTAGGGATGGGCATGAGTACTCGAACGTGACAGGGACGATCAATCATAAAGACAATGATCGCCTGAGTTTAAACATTTTTTTTCTTCTGATTGGTTATAGCAGAATTTTGGGTGGCACCTTCAGCTCTGATTGGTTAGCGTTGCCAGAGCATGCGGTCCAAAGTCCAGACCGAAAAACAGAGAGAAACATGGCTTCAAAGTTGCGTAGTAATGTCTGGCTTCCCTTCAACAAAATAGATGAAAATACAGTTCATTGCAAGATGTGCAACTCCAAGCTATCACACAAATCTACCACAAGTATCATCTACATTATCATCTAGTATTTATACATGTAATGTCTTGCAATACCAGAGAGTTTACCAGAGTATTAGTTTTGTCAAAGGAGAAGGATTTAAAGATTTGATGCATTACGTTGAGCCCCAGTGTTATATCTCATCACGCAAAGCAGTCACGGGAAAAATAGATGCTCTATATATATATATATATAAAACTGCTTCTTCACTGAAAGACAGTGAAGATGGCTATCACTATGGACTCATGGACCTCGCTGACCACACTAACTTGCCATTACATTGCTGAATGGGAAATACATAGTTCAGTGTTAAAGACACGCAGTTTCGACAAACGACACATTGCTGTGAACTTAGCCAACTACCTAAAAGATGCAAAAGAACAGTGGCTGTCAAGCTCAGAGAAAGTAAATTCGTGTGTTCATGATAACACGAGTAACATGGTTTTGGCGAATTGAGGTCTTTGGGAATCAGTGCCCTGCTTCGCTCAGACTCTGCAGCTACCCATCAACGAATGCTTCAGCGTTGCTTCTGTAAAAAGCGTGATAGTTGCTGGTTGGTGGCACGTTATCACCACAGCACAGTAGCGGCACTTCGCCAGAAACAACAACAGCAGAAAGTACCCGAACATAAACTTATCCAGTACTATCGCATGCGGTGGAATTCTGTGTTTGAACGATATGTTCGATACGTTCAAATGTCTTTTGGAACAGAGATGGACTGTGTGCGCTGTTCTGTCAGATCGCAATATTACAAAACTTGCAGATGCAAACCCACGTAGAAGGCTATGTTCTCAGGACCTTGCGCAACGTTCCCTAAAAGTTCTCTAAAGGTGACGAAGATTCCGAACCTTTACAGAACATTCGGGACGTTCCTAAAACATCCTCTTTTGGTAATGAAAGTGCTGCAGTTCAAGGTTCCTTATATGACTTTAGGGGGACATTCCAAAAAAGAACATTACAAAAAGGACATTTGGGACATTCACAGAACGTTCCCACAATATAACGTTTCCCATAAAAGAACCAAAATAGAACATCCCCCTAAACTCATATCGGGATCGTTATTAAATGACCAACAGAGGACCATGTAACGTTCTTATGTGACCATAAAATTAACCAAATTGGAATACCCCCCTAAAGTCATATAAGGAGCCTTGAACTGCAGCACTTTCATTAACAAAAGAGGATGTTTTAGGAACATCCCTAATGTTCTGTAAAGGTTCAGAATTTTCGTCACCTTTAGAGAACTTTTAGGAAACCTTGCACAAGGTCACGAGAACGTCGCCTTCTACGTGGGTGTTTTATAGAAAATAATAATGTTTGAAGTCACCGTTATTGAGGTGAGTGTTTGCTTTAGATTCTTGATATTTTAATCTTTTCTCTGGCTGCTTTAACTGTGTTTTCAAAATATGCTTGTTACAGCACAAATTACAAGAGAATTTCTGATCAGATGAATTTGGTTATTTAATGATGGTGATTCAATCATCATGGAGTGTCCTGATTCACTAATCCTCTCCAGAGTCTAAGCTCTGAGTATATTAACTGTTAGTTTTTTTTTAATGGTTCTTTATTTTTTTAATTAATTAATTAATTATACAGACAATTTTGAGTAGTGTCTTTTAGACTCACACAGACATCATGAATCAGCATATGAACCTCAACAATGGTGACAATAATCGAAAATCTTTTTTGTGACTTTAGTAGCTTGTTTTGTGATGCTCAGAACTGATCCGTTTATCTGAAAATTTTGTCACCATTGTTGAGAATCTTGATTCTGTCTGAATTTCTGTTAAAATGTTAAAAACTTTCAAAATATCAGAGCAGGACAGGATTTTATACATTATCATAGGACTACAACAACATGACATAAATACAACATTCACAGATCGTGAAACAATCAATGAAATCTATTTGATCAGACTTTTTGAAGAAAAAAAATAGAGTTAAAATGTCGAGGGTCAGGAGCCCAACTGAAGCAAGCGCTTACCTCCATAACGGTGACTTCAGACTTTATTATTTTCAATAAAACATCAAAACCTCATTAAGAAGTTTTGTATGAAAGAAATAAAGTCAGAGTGAATTGTAATAAGTGAAGATGCAGAGATCTAATTTTCTGTTATCTGAGTTTTGTGAGGTTACCACTGTGCTGGAGAGTAGAGCCTGTGCTTCAGTCAGTGATGAGCCAGAAACACTGATGTTATGCTGCATTTGCTTTATTTAAAGTTTTACATTAAAACTGTGTAGTTGCTGATGCAGTGATACAGTAGTTACATTAGCTCATGCATGTGCTGTTGTCAGTTAATGATAGGTGGCATAATAATAATTCATGAAATATCTGTAAAGAGTTTTTTTTTTTGACATTTAAGAAAAAATAGTGTTTGTTTGAACAGCTACTTTTGTTAGTAAATTTAGCTCTAATTTTCAATTAAATTTTTGATAAGGGCAGCAAGGATGTTCTGAGAACATTTCCAAATAAAACGTGGTTCTCTAAACGTTCAGAGAACGACTTGAATGTTCTGTGAAGGTCCGCCAAATAACGTTCCCCAACCCTTAAAAGAACTCCACATCTTGACCATCTCTGAACGTACTGGGAACGTTACTAGACGTTCCTTAACACCAGTGGGGACGTTCTGAGAATGTTCTGGGAACATAAAATTTCTAGCGGGGAAGAAACCCTTGAAAGATGAGCACTGGCAGACTGTAGAAAAACTGATACCCATTCTCCAGTCCTGAAGTGCGCCACAAAAGCAATGTGCAGTGAGACGCCTGTTTGCTTTTCGATGGTATATCCGATCACACATAGCCTCATCTGGTGTGGATTTAAGTGTGGATTCAAACTTACCAAATCTGTGCATATGCACACTTTATGAATGAGGCCAGAAGTTTCTTGAGACAGAGCTTCGAGAGAGAGTAAAGGAGAATCTGAAACAGCTTTATGACAGTTACAAATTCTGTCACACCCATACAAAGTGACCCTCAGCCTGATCGAGCAGCAATTATGGCGCTCGACACTCTTTTTGGTGAAGATTATGGCGCTAGTGATTTTTGTTCACGTGACACCTGAAAGCATCTCCGAAAACCAGGATCCTTTACTGTGGTGGAAGGTAAATAAGAATCGGTTTACAAAGCTAAGCATCCTTGCCCAAGGGTACTTAGCTGTTCCTGCGACATCTGTTTTGGAGTGCCTTTTTCCAGCACCGGCCTAATTATGAACTCCTCTTTTTGAACAAAAAATATGTAGGCTATAGCCTATGTTTAAGTTTCATCAGTTGTGGTAAATATACAGGATGTTTTTGTTTTGAGTTTTAAATCATTCCGTCTCTGTTTTATTTAGGCTACCATAGCAGTCGTTTTGTTAAACTTGTGAAAGAAACTTTTTTTTCTTTAGCTTTGAAAATAAAAACTAAGCTGTTTGTTTTTGTTGTTGTTTCAAAAGCACAGCTGAAATGCTGCTAAAGTAATATTGAAGACGTTTTATTTAAAAATTACAGTTGAATAAAGTAGCCTAAAAGCAAAGTATCCTGTGTGTTCATTTTAAATCACATTTGATAATAAAAACACAGAGACAAGTACTATTAAAAAAAAATTAGAACCCTATATAAAATAATGTATAATAAAACAATTGCATCGGCTCTACTTTTACTTACAATAACGAACGCAGAATTAAGGTTTAGTATTTCACAAATAACATGACTACTTTGCACGCCCGCCCCCGGGTACTCAAGTACTCGTTTTTTGAGACCTATCAGTGAGAAATAAGAAATTGATAAAAATGCCCATCCCTAGCTTAAATACAGGACTGTAGGGATCACATGACAAAAACAACCAATGAGAACATGACACACGAAACAAAGGAACCATTCAGAACATTACAGATGAAACTAGGGAAACACAAGACGTTAGGCTTGTTTGAGATGCATCGGCGCTGCGCAGACCGATCGGTGTATGACATTAAAGTACCGCGAGAGCAATTGGAGAGCAAACGATTCCTTATGCTTTTGAATCGCTGTTGTGGTATTTTGACGTCATACGTCGATCGGTCTGCACAGCGCCGATGCATCTCAAACAAGCCTATGATCACATGAGGTCAAGGAATCACATGAGCAAGAACCACGACTATGAGAATTTCAAAATAAAAAACAAGAACACAAACAAAACCCAAACCAATGTGACAATAACTTGAAAATTGGGCAGTTGATTTGCAGTTCCTAAGCATTTGTTTTTAGAGAGTAGAAAGGCACATAGAAATTTTTATTCACCTGGTATTTTTCTTTCAAATAACTATTGCAACAAGCTACATACCTGCATCTTAAAAATTTGTATTATAACTTTTATAAGTGACCTTGAAGGCCCCAGTCATATATCAGCACTAGCATATCAAAGTCTTTGACATGTCTTATTTCTTTACATTATCTTCATATACTGTATTCGATGGATTGTGTAAATTGCTGCCTACGTGTATATTTAATGTTGTATTAAATATACATGTTGTATGTATACAAACTGTCCATCCATGGATTTCAAATCAGTTTATCAGACTTTCAAATCAAACTGTCCATCCATGGATTGACTAACCCTTCATGTATTTATTTATCCATCTATCCATCTATGAACGCCTCCATCTTTCCATCCATGCTTTTTTTCTCTCCTCAGAAGTGGAACGTGAGTCAAACCAAGATCCGTGTGATCTCTACTGTTCTTTTCATTCTGTTTGGTTGTCTCCTCTTCGTCACTCTTCCGGCCGTCATATTCAAACACATTGAGGGCTGGAGTGCGCTGGAGTCCATCTACTTTGTCGTCATTACCTTGACAACCATCGGCTTTGGAGATTTTGTTGCGGGCGAGGGTGAGCGACGCCACCATGAAGAGAGCAGTGGTGAGCATAAACAGAACACATGTGACTGCATATGCATAGCTGTTTGCAAAAGGGATTCTAGCATCTTGTCTCGTTTGTTCAGGTGGTTCTGAGTTGGAGTACTTGGACTATTACAAGCCCCTGGTGTGGTTCTGGATCCTGATTGGTTTAGCATACTTCGCTGCTGTTCTCAGTATGATTGGAGACTGGTTTCGTGTCATATCCAAGAAAACAAAGGAGGAGGTGTGTTCTCATTAGGGATGCCACAATTATCAATATAATATTGAACTGTTCGGTATGACATTCATGGTTCAATATGCGCTTGTGAATTGCATTTTTGTTTTGTGTTTAAATTTCCTTGCGTTTTATTTCTTTGCGTTTCACTTCCACATTTTTCCACAGGGTGCATATATACATCCGCTGCTGTGCCGTAAGCCATTGTTCCTTACCTGTACAGTTTTCCTATAACAACTGGCAAAATTAAATATCACATTACTTTTCTCAAAGATTTGCTCCCTATTTCATCATTTGCCCTCATATTGTTCCAGACCCATATGATGTTATTTTTTTCCGTGGAACACCAAAGGAGATTTTTTGAACAATCTTTGCACTGCTTTTTTCTAGTGGCAGTTCATAGTCATCATGTCTGTCAAGCTCTAAATGGGGCAAAACAACACTATAAAAGAGCCATAGATGTATCATTCAAATCCATACAGTTCTGTATTCTGATAATTGATGTGATTTCAGCCACTGCAACATATCAACTGCAAATCAAATCAATTACATTTCTCAAGATCTGAGCAGAGGATGATAAAACAACTCCAAAAATAGCTTTACCATCTTCACTTATTACAGACCAGTTTGCCTTTATTTCTTTCATAAATTGTTTCTGAGAATTAACAGAGGTTTAGCTCTAATTAATGTAATTTTTTTATTATTGAAAAGAATTAGTTTGAAGTCACTATTAAAGTGAAAAGCGTTTGGCTTTGGCTTGGCTTTTATTATTTTTTTATTTTATTTTTTACACCCAGTGCAACAGTGTTTCATTAAGAGCATCCATGCTTTGATAAAATAGATCAGCTGAAGTTGTCTGCTTTTACAACATTCCAATGTTTGTTGTACAGTGATTTAAATTGTTTAAATGACTGTTTCAAAGAAAATACAGTAGTAATATGGTTGAGGCTCTACTGAACTATGAAAATATTTTAACTAAACAAATTTAGAAAGTGCATTACTGCATTAACAGACACAAAACTGAGAATATCCAAAACATCTTTTGTGCAACAATTTCAATCTGGGCATTTAGAAACACTTAAACATCAACACTCATCATACAAACCTCAACAATGCTGACAAAACAAACTACTAAAATTCATGCCTTAATGCATGCTGGAACTATAGATGAGTTTTGATTGGTGCACCCAGAATGCACTGCAGCATGAAGTTTTTTGTTGATTGTCACCATTGTTGTGATTCATACGCTAATTCTTGATGTCAGTGTGTGTCTGAGTGCTACTGTATTTCAAAATTGTATTTTTAAAATTCTTTAAATGGTCAGATTGCCTTGACGCTGCTGGAGAAAATGCTGCAGTATCACAAAATCAGTAAAAAGTTTAGAGGCACTAATAACATTAAACTCTAACTATCAATGTGATCAGTGAAGCAAACCACTTTATGATGCTCATACCTTTAATAAGTAGCAAGGACCACCTTAGCTTTACAACAACAAACAAGTTTTTTAACCACAAAGTTAAAGCAACCAAAAAAAGCTAACTGAAAAATTCAAGGATTAAGTGCACAACTAAAGGAAACGCTATTCACCAAAATGGTGACTTCAAACTAAATTATTTTCAAAAATAAATAAATAAATGCATAAATAAGTGAGTGAAGCTGGTAAAGCTGTTTTTGGAGTTGTTTAATCATTCTACTGAGATTGAGAGATTCAATTTAATTGTTTGCAGTTGATGTTTCAGTGGCTGACATCAGATCAAATATTTATTTGCAACAGAAATGAATTTAAAAATGAATGAAAAAGTTCCATGCCAAACACTCAGAGTTGTCATGACAGAAATTAGGTTAAATGAAAATGAGCTGTGGTATTGAAAACTTAAAAAAGTAAGTTTGCTTTAAAGTTATTCCAACTCAACTTTATAAGTTCAAATAACTAAATTTGTCAAGTTGAAATACTTAATATTCCAAGTAAACAGCTTAACTGAGTCGATGTAAAAAGATAACTCAAAAAGTTAAGTTAAAAGAACCTAATTTTTGTTCAGTGCAGAAGACTTGGAATATAGTGTATAGTTGGCATATAGTTGCATATGTTGTTTTATGCTGTTGTTGTCCTTTTTGGAGCTTGACACATGGCCACAATGAACTGTCACGGTATGGAAAAAGAGGCATTGAATAAAAATTCTTCAAAAATTCCCCTTTTATATTTCTGGAAAAAACATTTTTGGTGCACTAACACTTACAAAAGTTTTTACAATATCAGTCTTGTTCTTTTTGTCATAGGTAGGAGAGTTTCGAGCTCACGCCGCTGAGTGGACTGCTAACGTGTCCGCAGAGTTTAAGGAGACTCGTCGGCGACTGAGTGTCGACGTTTATGACAAATTCCAGCGGGCTGCATCGATCAAACGCAAACTGTCCGCTGAAATATACCTCAGCCCACCTGTCAATCAGCAGATGACACCAGGGAAACGTGCACATTCAGTTAACCTCGGAGATGAGAGAGAGGCATATTCCTACACATCTGTAAGAAATGGAAGCTTATTCCTCAACGGCCTTATCCCGGATTACACTGACCATCGAGATATCAATAAAATACAAACAAAATGAACTGGAACTAAAGACATTCACCGACAAACTGTGGGAGCAAAAATATAGGATGTATAAGGAAGGATAAGACATGAGAGGACAAAGACTATACATTTCATATAAAGAAAATAGAAAGAGCATTGTTCTCCATTGACAGCAATGCAAAAGTATCCATGTATTCTGACTAAATAATTTTTGTTAGCAACATATAATCAGTTATTTGTAATTTATGATTATAGTTACAGATTAATATACTGTAGATGTTTCACAAGTGCCCCCCTTTTGTTTGGATAGCTCTAAAATGCATGGAAGTCTGTTTTATCATTCTTCTGAAAGAAAAGTCTAATATAGACAGCATGACATTTACTGAATTTTAGCATTCCGGCACTGCATGCTGCAGCCGATCACCTACAATTGAAATGAATGAGAATGCTAACCAGCTCTCTCTCGAGTCTACCACACTCCAAACAATGTCTGCGAAGTCCAGCATAATGAAGGCACAACATCACTCTTTCCAAAAGAAAAAAAACTTTTGTATTACTCTATCCCAACTGCAGGCATACACTGCAGCAAGGGAGCGAGGAAATTCATTGACATTATAAGTTGAACATTCCCAACACAGCTTTCTTGCACCATCCATGACCAGATGCACAGAGGCACAGTTAAAAGGTAAGTGAATGTGATTATAGCAGTCCTGCCCTCAGTCATGTCAAAATGATCATATTTATGAGAAAAGCTCACATAAACACCACCACAATATCATAATTACTAGTGGGAGACTCACAGTTAACACACAGTTTCTACCAATCTCATGTTAACCTTGAGTACCTGTAGAGTAGTGTTGTCACGGTACCAAAATTCCAGTAGTCGGTACCAATACCATAAAAATTTTACGGTTCTCGGTACCAATTTTGGTATCACAGCAAAATCTGTTGGAACTATTTTACTATTTTATATAGCCTATTTTAAAAACATATTAAATATGATGGTAATCATACATATAAATATTTGGAGCGTGTGTGTATGTTTGTGTGTGTGTGTATATATATATACATATATATATATATATATATATATATATATATATATATATATATATACCTCAATGAAATAAATTTTGAAATATAAAAAAAAAAAAGCTTAAATATCCATTTTGTAACAGACGTGCGTGTTTATTTGAGCTATTCACACTACTACAGCCTGTAAAACTATGAAATAAATATCGGTAAAGAATGGTAGGCCTAACCTAAATAATAAGAGAGTTAAATATTTTTTTTAAAAAAAACATTCGTTTTTTATTTCCACACAAAGATGCATCATATAGCCTACTGCTCAACTCACAGCTGATCCACAGTTAGTGAACGTGATAAGTCTGTGCATCTTCAATATGCAGATTAGACAAGCTCAAACCATTGACCTTTTCCAATGCAGGAAGGAGGAGGATATGAGAACAGTAATTGGATTTCATTAGGTGAACATACTCACCTTTCTTAGATGATTCTGCTCCTTATGTTTTGTGTTTAATTGGGAACAGGTGCATTCAGTTCATGGGTAATTAATTACTGTTTCCTATGGCAACACTGACAGGCTCACAGAAGACCCTCCAGTATGTAATCAACTAAAGCTGTTTTGATATTATTAGAGGACACATTTGAAAACACAAAGATAGAGTGCATCCTCTATATTGTTTTTTATTACTGAACTCTTCTTTTTGGATTTAATTTAAAGTGTAATTTACTTCTGTGATGCAAAGCTGAATTTTCTGCATCATTACTCTAGTCTTTAGTGTCACATGATTCTGCTGTGTCACACTGTATTATATGCATGTCTCCTACAGTCTCTCTTATAATCTATGCACTGGAGAGTTGTGAGTCAATGAACAGGTTTTTTTTTTCTCCATATTTATGCTGCACATTAAGTCATTTTATATCAAAATGTTTATTTCAGCCATGAATGTTCACTTAGGTGTTCTATGATATACAGTGTTCTCAGACAGGAGGCCACAATTGTGAATTTAAGTGGTGGTGTCTCTGTCTAATGCTTTAATATTCAATTTCTGATTCTCTCTATACAGTGTCGAATGATTCTCCTGCCCTGGACTGAAAGTCACATGCACAATCCTGATAAAAATTGCCTTCCCCAGCCTAATCAGACCTCAAGGTACCACCCTAAATGCCCTGTAACATCACAACTTACTGAATGCAATGAATTTGTTTCCATTCAATTCAATCCAAGTAAACCAAAATATTGTGTATGATTGTTTTTGTGCTGATGCCACATTACAGCTCAGTTTAATGTAACTGTATTATTCTGTTTAGCGAGCCCTGCAGCCTCTGACATTCAGATCGCTGGGCTGAGACGAAGAGATTGCACAGTTGCCATGGAGATCTGAGACACATTTTAAGCCACCAGCTCCACTGCAAGGACTATTATGGTTGTCAAGCCATGACTGTAAATTTCGTCCTTCTCTACCCATTTGACACTCTTGAGGGAATAAAGAGATACAGACAAATCAGACACAAGATTCTTTATAGATAAAGTGTGTCCTCAGATGAATCAGAGTTCCAAAGGTGCCACAGGCACTCTAAAAGAGACAGAAATAGATTTTTCTCTTGTAATAGACTCACAACTGAAAGCATTCAGGACTGGTGTATTTAAATGAATTTCAAGTTTATTCCCTAAAGTCTGTACACTTTCTCGAAGGCAGTTAACTAAAATGCCTTGATCTTGTTGTAAAAGGTGGATTTACCTGGCTGAACAAAATGCTGATTTCAATATGATTGTAATCTTACAGAGCCATTCTGTTTCATTTCCGCTTTGAGAACAACAAAAAATAAGGATGCAATTAAGATCTTTAAGCTCAAAGGGGAAAAAAGTATTAAAGTGTGTTCACACTTGGCAGGTTTGGTTCTATTAAAACGAACTCTTGTGCGATTGCTCTGTTACTGCGGTTCATTTGAATAAGTGTGAACACTGCCATCCGAACCCGCACCAAACAAGAGGACAAAGACTGCTAAAAAGATGGGTCTCAGTCCGCTTCCAAACGCACTCTGGTGGGGTTAAAATGAAATATGAACGCAACACAGACCAAAGACATGTAAATGAACCAAAAACAGGACATGATGTCACAACACGCGACCCTAAAAGGACAGAATGCTCAAGCATACCTGTTTTTTCCATCATAGTCGCGATGTTGCCCATCACAGTTTGGTACAGTGTCAGACATCAGAACAATGTCTCCTCACAACAGATCTTCATTTGTGTGTGTGACGGAGGGATTTCTTCCACTGTTTTGACTGCTTTACACATTTTATAAGCTCTTCATGAGTTGTCAACTCCATTATATACCATCATATGTACGCACATAAAGTGAGCGTGTGCAAGATGGTGTGCATTTTTTATTTTGTTTTGTGTATTTAGGTTCTGTGTTAAAGGTGACAGTGTGTACGCTAAGTGAACTAGGACTAAATGTGTCATTTTCTTCTTTGGTCCGGACCAAAAGAACCAAGAGAACTGAACTACAAGTGTGAACACACCTATTTAAATTAATTTTAATTTTATTCTCTAAAGTCTGTACACTTTCTTGAAGGCAGTTAACTAAAATGCCTTGATCTTGTTGTAAAGGGTGGATTTACGCTGGGGCATCATTTATAAAATGTTGCGCAGAAACTGTCCTAAATTTGATCTTACGATCATGTCCGTACGTGTGATTCATAGAATGAACGTACACAGAAAACGAGCATACGCCTCTTTTTCAGATGTGAAATCTATAAAGCACAGCCATTTTAAACAACACCTAATTAATGTCATTTACATATAAAAGATCACCAGTTATCATACAAATCCTTGGCGAGCTGCAAGAATATCTTAGATTTCCAAAAACCTGCAGTAATCTGACCAGGAAAAGTGTGTACAACTGCTCAGACCCTGACGTGGCTCTAAGACCGTTTTTATAAATATGAGCATTGGCGTGGATTTAAGCGTACGCACACTCTAAGATCAAATCTGTGCGTACCCACGCATTATAAATGAGGCCCCTGATTTCAATATGTTTGTAATTTTACAGAGCTATTCTGTTTCATTTCTGCTTTGACAACAACAAAAAATAAGGATGCAATTAAGATCTTTAAGCTCAAAAAAATCTTAAGGTGTGTTCACACTTGGCAGGTTTGGTTCTATTAAAACGAACTCTGGAGCGATTGCTCTGTTAGTGCGGTTCATTTGAATAAGTGTGAGCGCTGTTATCCGAACCTTGGTCCGCACACAAACAAGCGGACTGAGACCCCGAAAAAAAGGCAGGTTTCGGTCCGCTTCCAAACGAACTCTGGTGTTGTTTGATGGATTTATGAACACAATACAGACTAAAGACATCCAAACAAATCAATAACAGGATGTGATGTCACAAGATGTGACCTTAATAAGGGTACCTGGTATTTCTTGTTATAGTCGCGACATTGCCCATTGGAAATGCCGTCTCCTTTCAGCACATCTTCATTTGTGAGCAACGGAGAAATTCCTGGTGTTAATTCTTTTAACTCCTTTACATAATTTATAAGCTGTTTGTGAGTTTTCAGCTTATGCATTTAGCCCAGCACACAGCATTGTTTTAGATGTTCGGTGGCAGAACAATACATCATACAGGTCGTTTATTTTATTCATTTATTTTGTACCTTTAGATTTGACCTTAAAATGACAGTGTAAACACTAAGCAAACTAGGACTAAAAGTATTATTTTCTTCTTTGGTTCGGACCAAAAGAACTAATGAGCTGAACTACAAGGGTGAACACACCCTTATTGTGTGATACAGATTCTATCCCATGCTCACTGGAAAACGTGCCTATGGCGACATTTCTGAGGATATAAAAAAAAAAAATGATATTAAGTTGCTTCTTGCACGTCTCGCAGCATTTTCAAATGTCCAGTGAGTGGCGCTAAAAGCGCATTCAATTTTCTCCATGTCACTCTTGCAGTATGTTGTTTTATTTATCACGGCAGAATGGTGAGTGGCGCTAAAATGTCAAAGATTTATCGCATTTAAAAAATAATGTAAACCTACCATCTACACTAAACCCAACCGATACGAGTTAACAAAAGCAAACGTGAGATGCTTCTACAATGCTTTTATCTCTTGTCGAGTGCCATGGCTCGTGTTTCATGGAAATTTGTCCCGAGTGAAATACAAATGTAAAAACGTTTTAGTTTAGAAATCATGCACTATAGTAAAAGTGTTTGAGGTCATAACAGTATTGTGCAAGGATGTGAAAAGAAGTTTTTATTAATTGATAATATGCCCCTGTACTCATAATTTATTGTGTGACGTTTATAAAATTTCACATTTTACTGCCTCTAGTTTTAATTTCAGCTGGAAACTGCAGTGAATTTTCTGTACAGTATAGGTATGTTTTTGGAGTTTTGAAAAAATGAAGGTAGAGGCACGTTTTTCCAGTGAGCCATTGTTCATTCTATTGATTACAAATTTACCATATGCTACATGGTGACATATCCATAAAGCTGCATAATAATTGGTTTCTAAAGGCTTTTGAAAATCTTGTTTCTGTGATGTTGGCTGCATCTAAGTTTGAGATGGTTGTAACCCTGACAGTGATGATAATATGAAAGAAAAATAAGCTACTTATGTTTAAGGTACAGGTAACTACCCTGCAGTATATGCGTTAATGTGTCTTGAAGGGTCTGTTCAGCTTTTGAACTCCAGGAGATTCATTTGAAGATCACCTGATTTCAGAACTTCATTATAAATTACAACTCCAATACTGTCCTTTGGCAAGATGGTGTACAGTAAAAACTGATCTCAATGTAAGAGCAGTTTCAGGCATCAAAAGGTGAAGAGCAAAGGTTAGAAAAAGGGTTGTCATAGTAGATTAACATTATGTGATACTGAGCTAGAAGCATTTGGTTTTGTTTTTATACAGGCTTTTATTTATGAAATGTGCATTAAGTTTATCTGAAGCACAGAGACTTTGTGATATTTCCCATATGTAAGCATGCAAATGATGCAAATTAGAATTTATATTGCATTTTGTAATTATATTCTGTATTTTCACCCTGTAAGATAACTTTATGGCAAAGGTCAAATATATTAGGGGAGATATAAGAAAAGTAATAATCATAGTTGACAAATGATTGTATGTTAGTGCACACTCACTGTTTGTATATTGGTGCTCTGCATCTTTCAACCAAAATGTAAGGCTGCCCCCAACTCAAGATTTTTCTAGTCGACTAGTAGTTGTTCATTTAAGCCATAAGTCGACTAATTGCACGTTTATATTAATTGAATTACTTAAATAGGCCTATACTGGGCAATGTTGGCTGAAAAGATGCTGACTTCTCATCTTCGCAGTAACCTATAGAGAGAAATGCACTTTTCATATAGATTGCATAACCAGAGAGTATGTTTTTGATTCAAATTCACTGTAAAAAATCTAAAGTTGAGAAAACTTAAAAAAGTTTAAGGCAACAAACTTCAGCAGATTTTTGAGTTTTATCAACTTGTTGTATTCAGTTTATACAACAAAAAGTTGAGAAAACTCAAAAATCTCCTACAAAAATAAGTTGAGAAAACTCAAAAAGTTTGTTGCCTTAAACTTTTAAGTTTTTTCAACTTTTTAATTTGTACAGTGTTGGTTTGTTTAAAAGTAGACGTTTCAAGCTTTCCATATATTTATTTTTCATGTCTATGAGGCAAATAGCCTATACGCTGACTTTGGGCTCATTTATGTGACACGCTGCTGTTCAGGGTGACCAGAAAACGCATCCTATTTGTTTTCTTTATTTTACAAAACACAGTGTTTTGTTGTTGTTGTGAGTGTACACAAATAAAAGTAGTTAGTTTGGAATGATGTATTACTTTTATCTGCATGACAAAAAATGACAGTATTTTAAGTTGAAAAAATGCAAGTGATCGCACACATTTATCTAGGTTAACATTAGAGCAAGCAGCCATGTAAAGTTGCTACTACTTACGTTTCAAATGATAAGCCATATTTGAGGTTGATGGATGATATGCGAACATTTGAATTTCCTGCCCTACATACTGTACCGATTTTTTTTTTTCCCCCCCGACTAATAAAAAACGTCTTGGTCGACTAAGCCCCTTATAGTCAAATAATATTTATTCTATTAGGGGGCAGCCCTAGATTAATGTGTTCTTAGCTGCACCTGCCTTTTTCATATAAACTATAAAATGCATACATTGATGTGGCTGTTGTATGGCTGTCACAGTCACCGTCTTTCACCTTCCCCGGACTCCACTTCCCAGCATCCCTCTGGTCCCTCACCTGCACTCCATCTGCAATCACTGATCACCACTAGCTGTCACTCATCATCTGCACCACTCAAAAGGCCCTCACACACTTCACTCAGGGTCTGGTCTCATCTATGGAATGCACTACATCTCCCATACCTGGACTCCTTACCTGTTACTTACCTGAGATTCCCTTATCCTCTTCCATTCGTCTTCCATCCTCTGTTCTCCGTTCCCCTTGGATCCTTCACCAACAAGACATCATCTGTTACGGTCCAGCTAAGTTACTGTACCAGAGTGCTTATCCATTCACTCACCTGCATTCTCCATCTGCCAGTGTCCATGCCTCTGTCTCAATAAAACTACCTGTTCAACACTTACCTGCCTGTCTCCGTCTGTGTCCCTGACAATGGCAATAAATCTTTACAGTAAATGGGAATTAGTGGTGCTTCCTTTTGTGAATGAATCATTATTTTTGAACAAATCTTCCTTGCTCATCTCCATGCACTGATTTGTAAAATTTTTCATTCTCTTACTTTTGAAGGTTTTTCCTGCTTTCAAAGACCAACTATAGCACAAACCAATAGCATTCAAGCATTTCATTGTTTGTGATTGTAAACCAGTCTTGACCAGTTTTACTGAGGCTTCGAGGCTAGAAGTCCTCCTCAGCATTGAACACCAGGATAAAAGAGGCCATGAATAAATTTAATTTGGAAAATGTTGAACTTACATCACTCTTTGACATTAGCTATGTTTCACTTTTTTAACCAATCACATGCTTTATGAGAATTGTTTACTCTCACTTAGAACAAAACTGACCATCTGCTCAGACATGTGCAAGAATCACTGTGGCACTGATATATATGTGCTAGACAACACAATAAATACAATATAGATAGATCATCGATCTCAATATCGATCTATCATATCATACTGATATATCAAGCTATCATATCATACTGAAATATGTGCTAGAAAACACAATAAATACAGTAATACATTATCAGTCTCGATATTGATCTATCTGCCATATCAGCCAGCCCAAAAACTTGCTTTATTTTAAAACACTCATTTAGACAAATCAAAATTTTAGACAGTATAGCTTTCTGTAAAGCTGTATATTGTGAAAAGCGCTATACAAATGAATTTGACTTGACTTGATTTGAATCATTTGGAAGCTTACAGATTACCAACATTTTTCCTTAAAAGTATGAGCATAGTAAGAAGTTCATTTATTCATAACAGCAGCAGAAATGCTGCTTTTCAGTGCTTTTAAGAAGGCATTTTGCATTCTTTACATTTATGCATTTGGCAGATGCTTTTATCCAAAGCGACTTACATTTTTGCATCATACTATACATTTGTATCTGAGTATGTGCAATCCCTGGGATCGAACCCATGACCTTGGCATTGCTAGTGCCATGCTCTAACCACTGAGCTACAGGAAGCATTCTTTAAATTACAATTTCCATTATATGATGTTACTATATTTTTTTATTATAACACCTCAACAATAATACTAATTGCACAAAACCACAATCACAATCATTTGGGGGGAAAAAAAATGATCAGGCTGCAAAAAATAGAAAGTAAAAATCTCAACATCCTGCCAAGTAAGTAACATTAATATATTAACATTTCATTATTTCAGTACATTAAAAATATAAGTAAATAAAGTAACTAAAATAGTATTTAATCATACATTCACAATGTTATTTATTAACCAACTAATAAGTCTTAACAAGAATGGCATAATGGTCTTCATGGTGCATGTTTTTTTTTTTTTTTTTTTTTTGAGGTACAGTTATTGAAAGGGAACAAACATGATCTCTGAAGTCCAGGATTTGTAACCTCTGTTTGGATTTTTCTGTAAATTCTCACATTAAATTGAAAAATAAGAAGATACATGTTCTTTTTAAATGTTCATTTTGTTCATTAATGTTTCTAGTGAAACTTCTAGAATTTGGACCCTTATAAATTGCTGGTCTTCCAATCATCACATCTGAAATCATTTGAGAATAAAACTGCTATGTTCAAAATAGTAAAAAAAAAAAAAAAAATGTATCTTATATAAATATATAATAATATATCCTGAATTTCTAGTAGAAGAAATCATTTTTACTTACTGTCTGTGAAAGACACTTTTACTAAAGTTCAATCATACTGTATGCCAAGAGTCAGAAAATTACTGTTCTTATCTTCCTTTAACATATGCAGATTAGAATATTAAACCTTGAGAACATTTTAGAGCAAATAACTTGAGATATCTTGTGGATGTTTTACTATACGTGAGAGCACAGTCAGACACCTCAAGACTTAGTTGATGTTCAGAAATCACAATCCCAACCTGAAAACTCCTCCTCTGCTTGAGTCTTATCATAGGGGAAGCAGTCAAAGTTTATATAGCAGGGACCCTGAAAACCAAAAACCCACAAAGACACAATCAGTCAAACAGACTCTGTTACTTTGCAGCTTGTGTTGTAGATACATCTGAGTTTCATCCTGAAACAGTTTTAAAAAGTCATCTGAAACTTGATGTTTTGCAAGATAATTCAGTTTCCACCAAAGCAAAATGTATTGCCATTGAGGCAATATAAGAGGCAGCCAGATATTAGAAATTAGAATTCATTAGATTTTTTTTTTTTTTTTTTTTTTTTGGGAAAACTGCCTTTGGTACAAACAACACAGGACAGCTAATAATGAAATGTAAAACAATCAGACATTAAACTTAGATCCTGAATCTGATTTCCAGAGTCAGATTTTAATATATATATATAAATATAGTATATTTAGAGCTTTGTACTAAAGAGAAACATTCTTGCTAAAGTATTTGTTTTTACGTTGTGTCAGATGATGTGTAAAGAATATGATTTAAGTTCAAAATTTGACCTTTCTTATGAGTCGAACAGTCGGTGCTTCCAGTTGCCCCATTCTTAATTTATACCAGTTAATGCTGTTAAACCACCTGAGAAATAATTGAGGGAAAATTTGGCATTAATAACAATAAAAATTGCTACACAACAGCCTAGCATTCTGTGTTGTTGGTGGTAAAGTCATTTATTTCTAATACGCATCAAAATGACTAAACTCAATACATCTAAATTGTAATTGTGGGATATAATATTTATATTTACTGAAATATTTATATTTATTGAAAATATTTATCTGAACTAAGCACAATACAAGTTCATAAAGGTCACCTGTGATGTCTGACATCTTTGATTCCATTTTTCGTATTGCCCAAACGCTGTCCAGGACGTGGCCTGCAAGACATTTAAACAACACAAACTGAAAATTAACAATACAAGTACCTAAAAAACATTTTGAAAAATGGTGACTCAAATAAAATGAACTGGATAAAAAGACATTTTATTACTTTTCAGATAGAACAAATTACAAACTGAGCCAAATAAATTCACCATGTGTAAAAAGAAGCCAGAGATTTCGTTATAGTTTCGGTAATTACCTGCACAATTTACTGATGATAGATTTGGCACCTTCCCCCATATATGAAGGGAAATTGAGCACACCATCCAAAATCTTGGCATAAATCTTCTGAGGGTCTGAACTGGAGAAGGGTGGGCTTTAGGACAAATAAAACTGTATTATTACAAATGATTAAATTTGCCCTAAACAAGAGAAAGTCTTATTTAGAAGGAAATAATTTATTCATTATTACCCACAAGATCTTATGTGCCCTGATTTAAAGATTTGCATGAAAAAAGTGCAAACTTGATAGCATACTTTTCTGTATGAGCTGAACTAATAAGAGCAAGCTCAAACTACAGGACTGTAAGACTACCTGAATTGCTGTGATCATCGTCATAGCAGCGCACACACACTACACAACACAATGCTGACGAGGAGCACTGTAACACAGTTCGTATATACGGGAAGAAGGAGGCGGGAACCGGCGAACATTCAACATAACTTTAATATTAAATAAACAAAGAACAAAACGAAAGTAATGCCGGCAGACCCTCACGGCCGTCTGCCGGCCACACAAACATAATAAAACCATAAAATAAAGTCCAGGCCTGGTCCTCTCTCGTCTTTCACTGTCGTCGCTCCCCTTTTATGCTTCCAGAGCTCCTCCGCTTCCAGAGCTCCTCCGTGAGAGATTCGAGGCCGGTGCAACGTTACGATATCACTCGCATCACCGGCCTCGCGCCGTTCCCTCACGGCTCTCGCCCGCCCTGCTCGTCACATACCCCCATCGCCCCTCGCAGGCCGGGGGGTACTTTTGCAGTTTGATGGCGCGTGTCCCCTGAAACAGAGTGTTTTTTTCATTCCTATGGAAGTTGAAAACACTCGCTCTTCTGCACGCCAGTTTTTTGACCTGATGGAGGGGTTCTAGCAGACCAATCACAGCGATTGCGGTCCACGTAGAATTGATGTGTTGTTACATTTTTGGAGAAGTGCACGTCAGGCTACGCTGTAGACTACGCATACTAAACACAGCCTATGCCGTAGCTACGTAGAAGTATAAATCAGCTTTTAATGACCATTAGCGACCGCAACGAGTTTTGATTTGGCCGCGATCCTGAGGTTTTGTTGCAGACCTTGGAAATCTGTCCGTGACAACAAAATCCAGCCAAAAGTCGTGTAGTGTGAGCCTGCCTAGCTTAAAGGGTTTTCCTCTGCTCCCAGGGGGGACAGTCAAGGTACTGAAACAAAGAATTTTATCTTTCAAATGTCCACAGCACTGCATCATTTTCTGCAGATTTCCAATGATGAATATGTAATTCTGAGGAGTTCCTCCATTCACATGCATAATATGGGCATTGTTAATGGAAATTTTTCTCATGCAAAATGATTTACTAAATCTGATAGTTATTTTGGAAACGATAATTGCAAGAGCAAATTAATATGTTTGAAAGGCAATTTATTTGCACTGTGAAGTTCTTTGATGAAACAACCATTTAAGGCGGGTTTACACTGTGCAAGTTCGGACACTCTAGAGGTTGTGAGCCATTGCACACGAGTCAGTTAACATGATTATCGTGTCAAAGCAGCTGGTACACGGCACTGCATGGTGAGCCAGCGGCAATCGCATGAGCTTTTGTGCTAAACGCGGAGACTGGAGCTTTCAATGCTGCTGCTAGAGCTTTGGATAGAAAAAAGAAAAAAAAAGACAGTTGGGCAAATGATTTGGTGAAAAGCAAAGAGCAGCACAGCCATTCCTTTCAACAAAAACATCTAGAGAGAGAGAGTGTGTGTGTGCGCGTGTCAGTTTATGTATGTGCACGCTGTAGGGTTGCAGCAAGTCACGACCATTCGAGCGTCAAAGATTTCCACACAATTTCTCCCTATAGAGAAAAAAAATGTCTGCGACATTTAAAAAAAATGTTGCAGACATTACCGTGTACACCATGGCTTTACTGTTGCATCATGCAGAAAACAATATATGAGAAAACTTTATTACCTGCCCACAAGTAGCTCATAGATTAGAACACCAAGTGACCAGAAGTCAGCAGCAAAGTCATGGCCTTGGTTCTGAATGATCTCTGGAGATATATACTCAGGAGTACCACAAAATGAATATGTCTTTTCACCCCGAGAAAGCTCTTTTGCAAAACCAAAATCAACCTGAAATCAAAAGAATACAAGAGCAGGAAAAAAAGAAGAGCAAGAAAGAGAAAGGGTATATCAGCTGTAACATATTCATAAATTAATGTATAAGAAAAACAAAACAAAAACATTTATTGATTTGGACTTTTTGAGATGTATTTTTCTGACAGTGTTTGTCACCTATTAACAGAATATTCACTCTCAACTTTCACTCTATTGTTTAATTTGTATAAAGTAAAAATAAAATAATTATATGAAAAGTGATACAATATTCTTTCTATCTTTGTCACCTTAAAAGTGCACTATGCAGGATTTTCAGGAATAAATAAATAAATATAGTATAGACTCTCAATAATTACTTATGGTCTACTAGAAGTGTGAGGTGATGTTTGTGTCTGCCGACATTGTCCTGTGCCTATAATTTCTTATTTTCTTTTTGAATTCCTGTGCTCGGGATGTTTCTGGGCTGCAACCTTTGTCCAGCGGATGTGTAGCCTGAGCCAAACACGATGCGTGGCGCAGGTGATGAAGGGACTTTATTGTCTGTGCCTGAATCTCGGGAAGGTCTGCTACATTGTGTCTCAAAAACAATTCGCTAATGTTGCTATTGCCTTACTGACTGCTATTTGTAACTCGAGTCAGATTATTAGGCATTGTAATTACATTTTTTTTTTCAAACATTCGCTTGGTATCTCACTATGGGAAATGCCTCGGGCATGACCGATCCTAGAAGCACCAATTACACCACGTCTGTCAGTTGACAATATATAATATATATATATACTAATATTTACCCTAATATATATATATATATATATATATATATATATATATACCCCCTAATATATATCGGTGCTAGCGGTCCCCACTTCATTCTCGTTCTCTCTCTGGGTTTTCCTTTGCTCCTAGGGGGACAGTCAGGGTACCAAAACCCTAGCCTATAATGCAGAAGTCTTGTTTTCCCCCTCCAGCAAAGAAGTGTTGGGGTTTGATTCAAGTTCAGTGTTCAGAGGAAAACATTTCTCAGGTTGGAGTGTTGGCACCAGTTCATCCAGTGCTCCACCTGTTGTTTCTCCCCTCTCCAACTGTGCAGATATGCAAGAGAGAGCAGGAGGGTTGGCAAAGTCAACAGTGTGTGAAAAAAATAAAAATGTTCCCTGTGTATCCAGGTAGTGGGCCAAGGGCACAGAAGTGAATGAAAATAAAAACAAAAATATCCAATTCAGAGCTGCAACCCCCAGCTCCAACGCTCCATCAGTGAGAGATAATCTATCAGGGTATCAGACTGAACTCAGACCTGTATCAATTCTTTCTGTCAGAGGAGTGCATCAGGTCAATTCGTGGCTCTTTATCTCTTTTTCAGAAAGGGAAGAAGGTCCCATTCAGACTATGTTTACATCTTCTGGGACTGATGGCCTCAACTGTCTCGGTTATTCCACTGGGACTGTAGTGAATGAGAGAGTTTCAGCACTGGACGGCGGTGCAGCATTTGTGTCCAAAATACCACCTCAACTGCAAAATGACAATATCATCCCTCTGCATGCACGCTTTCCGTCACTAGAGGGATCACATGTTTCTTGAATCAGGGACTCTGCTGGGGACAGTTTCTCTGAGAAAGATGGTTACAACAGATGTGTCGATCACAGGTTGGGGTGCAGTGTGCGGTGGCAGGATAACTAAGTGTTTCTGGCATTGAAATATTTTGTGCATTTCCTAAGGAACCACCACATTTTGATCAGATCAGACAACACAACGTGGCATACATACATTGCCAGGGAGGCACGCATTCTCTTCAGCTTCACAGTTTAGCATGAAATCTGATTGTGTGGGCATGAGGCATTTTCATTCATTACAGGCAACACATGTCCCGGGAATGATGAATGTGGGGGTGGATCTCCTGTCCAGAGGGAACCCTCTGTATGGAGAATGGACTCTCCACTCTCAGGTAGTGAGCCAGTTGTGGGAGAGATTTGGCCGAGCTGCTGTAGATCTCATCGCCTTGCATAAAAACACTCATTGCCCTCTATTCTTCTCTCTGTCAAGAGATGGTGCGCCTATTAGTGTGGATGCTCTAGTGCACCCGTGGCCAAACACACTGCTTTATGTACACTAAAAAGAGTAAGGGAATGCGGTCACTTAGTCATACACTGTAAAACCCGATAAGTTACGGTAACTCAAACCATTTGATGAAACCGATTGCCTTAAACCATTTTAGTTTTAAAACCAACAAGTATGAGTACTGTAAACTCATATACATTAAATTCACTTGCATTTTAGTGTTGGTTTAGTCAATCATTAGAGTAAACTCAACTTAAAGGTTTTAAGTTTATTCCACTCATTCAGTTTGAATTCAGGTAACAAATCTAATTAAGTCTTAACAACTAAATAGCTACTTAAATGGTTTGAGGAAACCGATTGCCTTAAATGGTTTAAGTTCATGTAATTCAAAGTAATAAAGTTACACAAGATTAAGCAAAAAATGATGTTTTATTAACAAAGCTCGGAAGGAGCATGTTCAGATAAATAACCTAATTAACACAGGAGGAGCTTATTCAGTTAATCAGCTCAATTAGCATAAGAAGGTATTTATACAGCAGACTTACCTCCATTCTATAACAGTTTTCCAGCATTCCTCCACCACCCCATCACCTCACTTATAACTATTCCTATCCCAACCTGGGATGGGGGAGTACTCTGGGTTCGGGCCAAATTTCCAGCTCGGAGCCCTCCCCTCAGATAGCACGCCAAATACGCATAACCTTTACTCTATTCAATCATATGTAAGTGTGAACTCATGAACTAACATTGGTACAAAGCAATGATGACAGAACAGGAGCTGATCACCCCAAACTGGCCAGGGAAATTGTGGCTGTAGGGATGTGACTACAGGATGTAGTGCAGTCCCATGTTGACTGCATCATCCACAAACCTGTTTGCCCTATAAGCAAACTGCAGGGGGTCCAGCAAGGGTCCAGTGATGTCCTTCAGGTAGGCAAGCACTGGTCTCTCAAATGACTTCATGACCCCAGACGTTAAAGCAACAGGTCTGTATTCATTTAGTCCTGTGATTTTGGGTTTCTTTGAGATGGCGGTGATGGTGGGGCATTTGAAGCAGGAAGGGAATTTGCATAGCTCCAGTGATCTGTTGAAGATCTTTGTGAAGATCGGGGCCAGTTAGTCAGCACAGGATTTCAGACAGGCTGGTGAAACGGCATCTGGGCCTGGTGCTTTTCTTGTTTTCTGTTTCTGGATGACAGGATCAGAAGGAGAGCATGGACACAAAGGCTCCGCCTCTGAGGAGTCAGGGTTCCAGGTGGCAACCTTGCTCGTGGCCGAAGGAGGACCTCAGGGAGGTGATCGATCAGAAAAACAAAAATCTAAATGCTGATGTTCCTTCTTTTAGCCACTTTTATCTCCCTCTTTTTTCTTTAACTCTCTTTTTTTCTTTTTTTCTTGCATCTCACCCCATTGCATTGGTAATTGTGCAGTGCTGGAGGAAGAGTTCTGGGCATTCTTCTTTCAGATGACTGTATATAATCACAGAGAAAGGGTAGCGAGTTTGACATGCTGCTCGCCTTCCTTTTTTTAGGAGAATAGCATTTGACTGGAATGCAACAGTTTGGCACTGCTGTTGTATGAAATTTAGGTAAAGAACGCTTTTGCGATTCTCCACTGTCAGCTGTTGCTTCCAGTGTGAGAAGATAGGAGGCACTGTTCGCTCCCGCCGCTATTGCAGGGGCTTAGGCAGCTGTGAGATGAGAAGATCTAATAAACTATGTACAAAGACTGTACGATGATGACACCTATTAACGAATAAAACGTCATCAGCATGCGCTAGTGGTAAACATATACAGCAAGATGAATCACACACTGGCTTTTAAACAGTGGTTTTTATGTGCGCTGAAAAATAAAGAGGAGGGAGTGAAATAGGAGAATTTGGATGTGGTCATGGCTCGGGGAAGGAGGCCAAATTGGCATACCAATTTTGAAAATGATAATGAGTTTTAAGTTTTAGCACCATGTTGCGTTGGTCAGTATGCCATTTCATATTTCATTTTAATTGGCTAGTCAGTATACGTAGGTTTTAGCAGCAAACACATTGTGAGATGATCATGCTAATTTCTGACACTGTCAGAAAATCATCAAAGGACAGCCTGTGATAATTGTGGTTGCCCGGGTGCTAAGCATTTTGGGCATCAGCCGTGTTGTATGGCAACACTTCTGCTACTGCTAGGGCTCACTGGGAGACTTATATCACATTGAGTAAGGATTTGTCAATATGCCACAGATTGGCGTTTAGCACACGTACTTCAGACACCGATCACGCTGGAGGCGTTCCCCATAGTTACAACACTATGACGCAGTGTCTCGTTCCACTTTTCAGGGAAGCATGGTTACAGTCGTAACCTGGGACATTTCTTGAGTCAGTTCGGCTGCATGTGCAGCTGATATCATATCAAAGGAGAGGGCTTGCACTTCTGGCAGTGTTCCGCCTGCAAGTTTGGCCAAGTTTGAATGTTGTGTTTACACACTTTAACTGAAAATCCTACGTATTTTGCACCTTTAAGGCTGGAATACACTATACGACTTGTGCCCAGATTTTTGTCCAGATTTACAGTCTGGAAGAGTCGACAACAGTTGTTTAAATGTGTCATGCAACTCCTGTGTTTCTGTCTGATTTTGTTGTGTTCAAAACAACTTGGAAGTTTGGTGTGTGATTCTCAGTTGTTTATTGCATGATGCACAGTTTTTCTTTGTAACTATTTACAAATTTGGCAAGTGTATGATGCCTAGTGTTTTAAAATCTGCTCTGATTTTAAAAGTCATGTAGGGTATTCCAGCTTTTAGTGGACTAATAGGGGACCATATGCTTTTAGGTACATATGATACCTTGAATTGGTCTTAGTTCCTTGTTATGTTTAAAGGACATTTTCAAATTTGTCACCTATAGCAGCTCTAAAAAGGAGTTATAGTTCTCTATGACAGAGATGGGAGAAATTCAAAGAGATAACTTGCACTAACATGCACACTCCACAAATTTGGCATGTAAAGAAGCAAGAAAAAAATGTGTATCACCAAACTCCTCAATGAATTCAGATGCCATGTGTAATGTTTTTAAATCCAAACTAGATGGAAAATTTTAAAATATATAATGTTAAAATTTATCTCAAATAATTCTTCATCTTTTTTTTAAGCTAATGAGGATCTATAACAGCTTGGCAGCATGACCCAGTGAAAAAAAGTACATTTCTATAATGTACTTAAAGTGCTCTATTTTCGCACGGTAATTTTGTACTTAATATACTAAAAATTCTTCTTTAGTACTTCTTAAGATAATCTTAAGAACATCTAAGTGTACTCAACTGTGCTATTTAAGAAGTACTAAAGAAGAATTTTTAGTATATAAAGAACAAAATTAGTGCACGAAAATAGAGCACTTTAAGTACATTATAGAAATGTACTTTTTTTCACCTGGGGAGAACTGATAAAATGTATCTTTTCAGTGGGCATTGTCAGTGCCAAATTTATCACAATTGTATTAGCAGCTTATCAATGTAAATGCCTGTGATTTCTCTATTTGTGGAAAGTAGAAAAACAGATCATTTATCTTACCAATTTCACATATCCTTTGGAGTCCAGCATGAGGTTTTCTGGTTTCAGGTCTCGATACAGGATCCCTTTGTTATGGAGGTATGCAAAGGCTTCAACCACACACGCTGTTATAAACACAGCTATATTCTCCTCAAAGCGTCTTCTGCAACATGACAACACATGCGCCCACATTTACACATTCAAACAGCACTAATTAGGAATTGTGATATTAGTTTTATATAAAAGGTCTACCATATTCAAGCAAAATGAGCAAGAAAGATTATTCTAAATTGTTATGGTTATTTACCAGAGGTCTGTTGTATGAAACTAGTTGAACAAACTCTAAGTTTCAGAGTAGATTTAGAGTTGACAAATCCATCCAAATCCAACCTGGTTAGATTAGGTTCATCGCGCTCACAATGCTTGGTATAAACATTCTCTGTCAACTCAGGTTTGATCCAGAGTTTGCGATTAACTCTGAAGCACGTGCACCTGAAAGTGTGACACGTGCGACAAACAGCCAATCACACGGAACATGAAGAGCGGCAGTTTGATTCACTCGCGGGAGAGCCGGCGCAATTCATGTCGCGTTCATGTGCAATTTTTACCTTGGAAACTCGTATTTATGATCATTCCGAGAGCATGTGAAGGCAGCATAAAACCTTCACCGGAGCAGTTTAGCCATGTTGTGTAAGTTGCCATGGCGATGAACTCCACTAAAAGCAAGTCTACCTTCTTGAGCCCTGAAAAACCAGAGTTTGTTCAAATGAATCTCAAAATTACCTGTGTAGCAACTGAAACCAGCTTTGTGCAACAGGCCACTGGGTGTTGCTATGTATTATCTAAGATGTTCTGAGTGGTTGTTTAATGCATTTTGTGGTTGCTGCAGTGCTCCTGCTAGTTTATATGTAATACAGGAATAGAACAACAGAAGGCTTAATATGGTGCTCTCCTCAAACATCACTAACTCATGAATATCTTACGCTTCTTTTAGCTTGGTCCAGATTTCCCCACCAGGGCAAAACTCCATTATCATATAGATGTAGCGAGAATCTTTGAAGGCAGCATGCAGCCTGAACAAGAAGAGAAAAGTCAGACAGAAGATTATATGTGAACAACCATCTAATGGCTTGAACAAAAGATATGATTATAGGTGAGGTAGGTAGCAGCACTAACCTAACAATGAAGTCACATCGGACTGCCTGAAGAATTTTCTTTTCTAGAAGGATGTGTCCTTCCTGCTTCTTTGCAACAATATGCTGTTTACTGATCTTCTTCATAGCAAAGTACTTTCTGTGCTGCAAGGTAGTTACCTGGTAAACAAACAAGCAAATATGTTCATATTTGAGAAGGTCAAATCAGAACAACATTACTATAGTATGGATGGACAAAACAGCTTTTTGAATTCTGAACTTGTTCTGACAAGACATTCTGACATTCTGTACTGACAAAAAATAAAAAGGACTCTTCTCTCATACCAGCTCCACTTTTCCAAATCCCCCAACACCAAGAGTGACAGGTTCTCCTTGATAACTTCCCTCCTGGTACGGTACAGGGATGAGATCTTTCAGCATTAGAGATGTTTCAGGCCTGGAGATAGCAATACACATTATATATAATTCAACAGAAATGACTACATTATATATAATTCATGTTCTAACTTATTTAAAAGGCTTTATTTAGCAATAGACAGGCAGACTACAATAATTCTTGCTGTATGCTAGGAAAAACTAGATTCATACAAACTCAGATTAATGAAAGGTTTTAACCAGATGTTATATATTGAACTATTATGAATAAATATAATACATTCATGAAATATTAACAGTAAAGAAATACATTAATACTGTACATTGTATATAGAAAATAATTTTTCCTAATAGTTTGGATTTGATATGGAGATTCTTTTTAGAGTCTACACTATCATTCAAATGTTTAGGATTAGTAGGATTTTTTTTTATGTTTTTAAAAGAAAATTGTTCACCACGGGTGCATTTCTTTGATCAAAAACCATCAAAAACTGTAATATTTTCAAAACGTAAATATTAGTACAATAATAATATCAATATCAAATAATAATGAAATCATTCTAATATGCTGATTTGCTGCTCAAGAAATATTTCTTATAATCATCACACTTGAAAATGGTTGTGTCTGGAAACCTGGAACATCTGGAAACCGTGATACGGTGTCTTATCATATTTCTTTGATAAAGAGAAAATTTGAAGAGCAGCAACATTATGTCTTTACAGTCACTTTTTTATCTATGTAATGCGTCCTTTCTGAAAAAAAATAATAAATCCCAAACTTTTGAACAGTAGTGTGTGTGTGAAACAAGATGATTGTGACTGTAATATAGTCTTATAGTCACACGACTGAGTTTGTTCTCTGTCCTATTTGAATGAACTGTTTTATTAACAAAATATCTTACCCAAATTGTTCTGGCTTTTCAGCATCTTCCAGTGAATCAACACTACAAAAACAATTTGTGATCAAGAACTATTTTTCAGAATGAAAATAATCAAAACAACTGATGTAAAACACTAGAAAAATAGTAAACTCTTAACAATTTAAAACCTGAAGCTAGCTGGAGAACAGAATGCGCAATTATAGTTGATAATGAGCCACCTGTACACCATTCAGGAATAGCACAAAATGTTGCTACCATCTGTCAAATATATCACACTTGCCAGTTAGATAGCTAGTAATGAAATGCTCACTGCTTGTGAATCATTTTGTGCAAAAATTGGTTTATGGACAAAATAATTTGTATACCCATCATTAGCAAATTCAGGTTGCAGACATGTCATGACTGTTTGTGAACATGAGCATTGCTTCAGTGGTAGAGTAATCAGCCAATCACAGAGTGATGTGGAGGCACTGCCTTTTTTCACTTCATTTATTTTGTGTTAGCAAATTATATTTGTTTTAATTTATCTTGGTACTATCAGTTATTTTAGACCAGCACAGAACCAGTACTTTATCAGAACAAAAGGTTCTGGTATCTGTATTGCAGTAAGATGAACACAGTCTCCACTCCACAATCAAAAAGGACTTTCTGATGGCTTTTCTTTGTGATTACAGGTAGAGAGAAAAACATACACTACACATTACAAGTGACTAAGCTGAAGATATCTTTACAAATATAGAAGTCACAAAGCAGGAATACTCACTCGTCATGGAGCTCAAGGCTTTCAAAAGGAATGGTCTCCTCAAAAATTCTGTGAGAAATCAATGTTCATTTTTCAAACAAATCCTAAATCAAAGGAATTATGTGATTGCATTTGTACAAATCAAGATAAGTAATATTGTCATGACTGACATCAAACTCACTCTTTATCAATGGAAAAGCAAGAGACAACTCCAACAGCTGTGCATGTGGCTGTCCTAAGGATCTCTCTGGATTATACACAATAGCAGATATGGTTGACTTTTACATTTAAAACAGATAGAACAAATATTCCTGATGTACTGCTAATGATGTTGTCACTAAGTAACAGTGAACATGGTTACCGTATAAGAGCCAGTTCTCCAAAGTGTTCCCCTTCACCCATCTTACGAATGATTTTCTGCTGTCCGTTCACTTGTTTCGTCACTAATACCTAATGGGAAATGGACAAAATCATGACTAGTTGTTTTAAGTAAGTTGTTTATTTAAAATTATGTTTAAAACAAACACACACAGAGAGACCATTCTGTACCATCTTTTATAATATGGTTGAGAAATATGTGCATGTATAGACTTGTATTTTGTGCAATGTTACATTTTTGTGTAAAGGCGCTGGAAAACACATAATGAGATTAAACCCTCATTAAATGCAGGCACTCCTAAGTCATGTACGTAATACTTGTGTGCATACAGAAATAAAACATAAATAATATAATCAGTGTTGCAGAGGATGGTCAAGAATAAAACTACAGTGAGATAAGAGTGCAACTGAGTAATGTTTTAATGAGTTTCATTTACCTCTCCTTTTAGAATGATATAAAAAGTACTGCCCTCTGCTCCTTCTCTGACAATTACTTCATTGTCCTGAAACTTAACCTTGCAGGGGAACAAACATAGATAAGACATTGAGTAATCACATCATGCTTAGAAGAAAATATTCCAGATGTACAAAACACAATAACAATTCTGTCAGACCACTATCGTCAAAGATTATTAATGATAAGAAAGATCATCAGCAATAAAACAACGACAGTAATATGCAATAGCGATAGCAATTTAAGGTTGGCAGTATGGAACTGTTCTGGGCAAAACTCCCCACTCATTCAAGCAGCCATGCCTGGACAGAGCAGGGAGCTTAGCAATACATTTCCCCCTAAAACCAGAACAGTTTAGCAAAATATTAGAACAGAGACATCTCACAGAAAAATACATGTAAACATCACCTGAAAGAGAAATAAACAGACATGAGGAATTAATAACGACAACAACAATAACCTGGAGTACACGAGTAGAGGTGCAGAACTGAGCCACGGGTGCAGTCACATATTGGAGGAGTAGGGGATAGAGGCGGGTATAGCGAGTGCAGCGCGGCGATCAAGCAGCATCTGAATGCTGGAAGGTGTATTTGAAAGACCCGGCCTAATCTGAAATGTATCCCTATTGGATAATATGGATCAGCTAAATGTCAGCTGATGCAAGCTTGACTGACGTGTCTGCCAGAACTGACACTATACGCTTGATTTTTAACTTTCATTCACATGTTACTAAACATACAGTACTTTAGACTGCACGAAAATACACATTCATAGTACTGGTAAAATGAGGGTGTCACACTCATTTGACTATTCTTTGTATTTCCTATCTCTAAGTCAAGGATTCATTGAAATATTGATATGTTCAGGTTGGCCAAACTTTGACACAAAGTGTTTTAGGTATGTATTCACTTTATCAGTTGGTTTGCTTCAGAAATCAGACTGTTGTACATCAAGTTCAACAAATGCACAAATGTGAATGTTAAATGGCTTAAAACAGTGGTTTTCAATCCTGGACCTGGGGACCCACCGCTCTCCACATTTTGTATGGATGCTCAATTGCAAAATCCTTCCAGTGCACTTCCTAACAAATCTGACAATGCACCGCAAAAACGAGGGAGCATCAAAGCTCTGAACGCGCCATTGTATATGCTCCCTTAACGGAAATTACATCACATTTCTGAAACAAAAAACTTAAAGGCCCGCTGAAATGTCTTGGAACGCGCAGCATTATAGAGAGAATTCATAGACGTCACTTTCCCGCCAGAACACGCTCCCTCAGCTGGACTGAGTGGCAATAGAACCTGCTGCATGACTGGATTTAATAGGGGAAACTGCGAAAACACGAGTAAAACAAACGATTACACTAAAGGTTGGGCTCGATAATGTTCCTTATGACATGTCAAAGAAACCTAATCCATGGATATTGGCATGCAGCCAGGAATCGTGTTTCTTGACATTTATAGGTGCCTGATGTTGACGCCAGGGAAATACATAAAGCAAATCTGCCTTTGAACACTTTATATAAATACAATACAGGTAGGTCTAAATCGGAGTGATCACTTATATCAGTGTTAGGCTATATATTTCGTCATTTTGTCCAACCCTAAAACTAGTTTTTGTCAGTGTTTATTTAAAAACACCCAATTATGTAGAATATAAGATGATTTTAAGCCAAAATCCAACATTTTGACACAAAAGGATAACTGCAAAACATGTTTCTTTGCCTGGAGTCCAGTTGTTTCTGTGAATTGCAGCAACCTATTTGCTTCTTTTTTCTATAGCTTTCAGCAGTCTGTAAAAATATACCTCAGATTTTGTGTCAAAGCTATTTGTACAGTCAGTCGCAAAAGCTTTTTCCTGTTTTGGATGTGTTTTGTGTGTTTTTCGCAGCATTCACGCTGAAAACCAATGCTGCCACTCAGTCTTTTGCCACTCAGTGGGCGTAACCGCAGTCATAACGGTCAAGGGTGACGTCACGTGCATACATACATATGACGTAATTTCAACTGAAACAAGAAGACATGGCGATATATCGAACAGCCCCGCCCCCTTTTTAAAATAGCCAATAACGTTTTGTTTATATCACAGCTAGGCCAGAGCCGTTAAACTCAGTAAACCTCTGTTTCATTTTAATATCTTACCATTTATCCTCTTAATCTCCTCTATATCACTTTAAAATATAGTATTCTGTGCAGAATTTAAGTGGGTCCGATACCTTTCATGGTCTGAGCCGACTCGCGGATATGATCCGCTCTGTGCTCTCCTGTCCCTGGGCAAGAGCAAACTGTGCTCGCCTCGCACTGCAGAGGACATTCTCCAATGTTGTTTGCCGGCGTTGTACATAGTAATGTCACTGGAAATTGAGTAATCACTGTCCCAATTTGTAGTGAATCAGGGTCCTTACCAGTGCCCAAATTTGTGTACACAATAGCCTATAGGCTACTAATTCACAAGCTTGAGGGGCCATATTTACACGACACCATTTTCAACTAAAAACGGAAAACTTTTTATGCGTTTTGGTCATTCATTTACATGACAACGGCGTTTTGGTGGCCTGAAAATGCAAATTTTCAAAAGTGAAAGTTTTTGATAACTGTCTCCTTGTAAACAACAAAAAACAGAATCTGTGAAAACGATGACGTCATGCACATGCGCATTACATGTTCAGTCTATAGTGTTTCATCGCCATCTAATGGCCTGCCAGCAGAATACAGCGTTTTTAGTCATTTTCACGGATTTGTATGAATGGGGATCGTTTTGACAATGGTGTTGTCTGTACGCCGGAAAACTCAAAGAAAAAACTTTGAACTGTTTTAAGCATATCGTTGTCGTGTAAACGTACCCAAAATGTGCAGAGCGGTGGGTCCCCGGGTCCAGGACTGAAAACCAGTGGCTTAAACAATAGTTTGACTTAATAAAAACTACTGCAAACAACAAAATCCTAATGATGTCTCAAGACCATTTTTTTAAGGTCTCTGGTCAGTGAGTGACTGTAGGATATCATTTGCGTTAATGGGTACTTTATGATGTGAGGATTTCTCTTGGAAAGACGTGAGACACTTCGGGCCCCATTTTAAGAGCAATAAATCTTAGCACAGTAAAACACTGTTTGTCATACACATAGTTATTAAGCATGTAAAGGAAGAAAAAATCTTACTTTGACACAAAGTCTGGTATATTTTCTTCAAGAATACTTAAGACAATCCTTCATTTAGGATATTTCCCTATTATAACAATCATGAGTCTATTTACTATTTATAAGAGTAAAATCATACTGACTTCTTCCATGGAATCAATGATCTTTGACAGCTGCGCATCATTCAGGGCCTTCAAAGTGCGAGCCCTGTTGGAAACAATCATAAACAATAGAACTTACTCAGCAATAATACACTGATACACATTATGAACAATATACAAACAGTGAAGATTCAAAGTGCACAATAAGCAAAGCATCTGATATTTTACTAATACAGGCTAAATATAAGCTTGAAGTGATGCGAGAATGTCTTACGTTTTCAGGAAGCCCATAAGTTGCTCTCGTTTCTTCTTTGATTTGTTGGTCATGATGCTTCGATATGTTTGTCTCTCAATACACCATAACTTTACTGCAGTGACGGCTGTGGGTAAGAGAGTATCAAAACACTTATTTACCACATCAGCAGGGGGTGACCCACATCACTCATGTTCAGCCATCACTCCAGAATGATAACTGACCTTTGACAGATGCTGTGCGTTTACAGTTGTATAGAATAGCCAGTTCCCCAAACATATCGCCAGAGCTCAAAGTTCGCAGTTCACGTCCAGTCTGAGTGACCTTCAGCTCCCCCGCTAGAATGGAAATGGAATTTAGGCTCATCAATTCATTCTCACAGTCTGTGCTCGTGTACGTTCTTTCAAACATATGCATTATTTTTTTTTTTTAAATAAGACTGAGGTGAAAACTGACCTGTGTTGAAATAGAGTATTTCATGACAAAGAAAGACTTTTATTCAGAAAGGATGCCTTAAATTGATCAAAAGTGACAGTAAAGACATGTATAATATTACATAAGGTTTTGATTTCAAATAAATGCATTTTATTGAACTTTCTATTCATCAAAAAAAACCTACGTATCCACAAAAATATTAAATAGCAGAATCTGTTTTCAACATTGATAATAATGAGAACCATTATTAATAACTGAGCACCAATAATAATATTAACTGAGCATCAAATCAGCATATTAGAATGATTTATGAGGAATCATGTGACATTAAAATTTTTATATTACTGTTTTTACTGTATTTTGATCAAATAATTGCAGCCTTGTTGAGCAGAAGATACTTCTTTCAAAAACGTTAAATAATATTCGATCATTTAATAATGAATTAATTATTCCAAAATTTTGACAGGTAGTGTATATTTGTAAAATAATTGTTATTGTGGACATCTTTAATGTACACATAGTCGATTCGCAGGGAATGCAAAGTCTAAAAATCACAGAGATGCCTGTGTCTACTTGCTTTATGCATTGCCTTCACATGTAACTTATTTATCAACAATGTATTTAGGTGCTAATTAATGATGCAGAATATGTTAAACATGAGAATATATCAAAATGCAGCAGAATTTTTGACATTAACGAGTCTATAGTTTATGGAAAATACAGAAAAAATAAAAAATGTGGGTCTCATCATATAATACAACTTTTCAACAAAGTGATCTGATTGGCAGGGATAAAACATGCTTTAGGAAGAAAGCAGCAGACAGACTGGTTAAACCGACCGTCTGCAAGCTGTCTCATGTCACAGAAGTCAGACAATTCCCAATACATAGAAACTCTTTCACCTAGATATTATCACATAAAGTCCTTGTTGTTGGTGATTTTAATATCTATGTAGATAATGATAAAGACACATTGGGATTGGCATTTATAGACATTCTAAACTCTACTGGAGTTAGACAACACGTGTCAGGACCCACTCATTGTCGTAATCATACTTTAGATCTAATATTGTCACATGGAATCGATAGTGATGCCGTTGAAATTCTGCAGCAGAGTGATGACATCTCAGATCATTATTTAGTCTCGTGTATACTACATTTAGTCAAGGCTGCAAAACTGCCTCCCTGCCATAAATATGGTAGAACCATCACTTCTACCACTAAAGATTGCATACCAGATAGCTTAAGACCTCGATGTTGCAACAGAAACTATTGACTATGTCTTTTCCAGCACATTAGACTCAGTTGCTCCTCTGCGCTTAAAGAAGATTAAGGAAACTAATTCAACACCGTGGTACAATGAGCACACTTGGGCTCTTAAGAGAGCTGCCAGAAAAATGGAGCACAGGTGGAAGAAAACAAAACTAGAAGTTTTTCACATTTTGTGGAGAGAGAGAATGATTGAGTACAGAAAGGCCTTAAAAACTGCTAGATCTGCTTATTTCTCAAATCTTTTAGAAGAAAATAAACACAACCCTAGGTATTTATTTGATACAGTGGCTAAATTAACGAGAAATAGAGCTTCAACTTCTGATGTTTCCAAACAGCACAGCAGTAATGACTTTATGAACTTCTTTACTTGCAAGATTGACAATATTAGAGAGAAAATTATAACCGCAACCGTCTACTACAGTATTGCGTCAGACAGTGCACTGTAGTGTCCCTGAGGAAAAATTCCATTCATTTGTTGCCTTAGTACAGGAAAAATTGTCTAAACTCGCTAAATCATCAAAATCAACATCATGTACGTTAGACCCTATACCGACTAAGCTATTGAAAGAGATGCTTCCAGAGGTCATAGATCCTATTCTTAATATTGTTAATTCGTCTTTATCACTAGGATACGTACTGAAAACTTTTAAGCTGGCTATTATTAAACCTCTTATTAAAAAACCACAACTTGATCCTAGAGAATTAGTCAATTACAGGCCGATCTCGAATCTACCTTTTCTGTCAAAAATACTAGAAAAGGCAGTATCATCGCGACTACGTTCCTTCTTGGAAAGAAATGGTATCTGTGAGGATTTCCAGTCAGGATTTAGACCGTACTATAGTACTGAGACTGCTCTCATTAGAGTTACAAATGATTTGCTCTTATCATCAGATCGTAGTTGTATCTCTCTATTAGTGTTACTAAATCTCAGTGCTGCTTTTGACACTATCGACCACAATATTCTTTTGAATAGACTTGAAAATTATGTTGGCATTAGTGGAATTGCATTGGCAGGGTTCAAATCTTACTTATCTGAACGTTATCAGTTTGTAGTAGTAAACGAAGAGAGGTCATATCGATCACAAGTTCAGTATGGAGTACCGCAAGGCTCAGTACTAGGACCGTTGCTTTTCAGTCTGTACATGCTACCCTTGGGAGATATCATTAGGAAGCATGGCATTAGTTTTCACTGTTACGCTGATGATACTCAGCTCTATATTTCTTCGAGTCCTGACGAAACATATGAATGCATAGCTGATATAAAATATTGGATGACGAGTAATTTCTTACTACTTAATTCAGAAAAAAACAGAGATTCTAATTTTTGGACCAAAAACTTCTTCACGTAATAACCTAGAATACTGTCTAACACTTGATGGCTGCTCTGTTAAGTCTTCGTCGTCAGTTAGGAACCTGGGTGTGCTCTTTGATACCAATCTTTCATTTGAAATCCATGTTTCTAGCATCTGTAAAACCACATTCTTCCATCTTAAAAATATATCTAAACTACGACATATGCTCTCAATGACAAATGCGGAACAGTTAGTTCATGCGTTCATGACCTCAAGGCTAGATTACTGTAATGCTCTACTGGGTGGCTGTTCCGCTCGCCTGATAAACAAACTACAGCTGGTCCAAAACGCAGCAGCTAGAGTTCATACTAGAACCAGGAAGTATGACAATATTAGCCCAGTTCTGTCAACACCGCACTGGCTCCCTATTAAACGTATAGATTTTAAAATCTTGCTACTTACTTACAAAGCACTAAATGGTTTAGCTCCCCAGTACCTGAGCGAGCTCTTAATGCATTATAGTCTTTCACGTCTATTGCGATCTCAGAATTCAGGCCAGTTGATAATATCTAGATTATCAAAATAAACCGCAGGCAGTAGATCCTTTTCCTATTTAGCACCTAAACTTTAGAACAGTCTTCCTAGCATTGTTCGGGAAGCAGACACACTCTGTCAGTTTAAATCTAGACTAAAAACGCATCTGTTTAAACTTGCATACACATAACACATTATCTACTTCTATAATTCAAATCATGTAAATTGTTAAGCTGCATAGATTAGGTCAGCCGGAACCGGGAACACTTCCCATAACACCTGATGTACTCGCTACATCATAAGAAGAATGGCGTCTACGCTAATATTAGTCTCTCTCTGTTTATCCTGAGGTTTGCTGCAGCCTGCCAGATCCAGGCCGTATCCAGATGAGATGAAGGACCTGCATCTAGACATGGCGAGAACTAAATTATCCCCTGCGAAGGCCTCCTTCCCTTTCCTTTCCCTATGTATAGATAAAATGTTATCAAAATGATTCCAGTTCGCATAGATCCGCGGACACAACACATTTTTCTGTATTATGCGGACCAGACAAGTAATTTGGCAAATATCACTTAAAAAAAAAAAAAAAAAAAAAACCAAGACCAAGCTTCTGCACACATACACACTCAAACACGCAAACCTATAGACTAAACACCTAAATGAACGGCAAGAATGCATTAAAGGTATTTAGGGTTTTTTTCATTAGAAAAGGTGTCATTTAAGCAGCCTCTAAAGTAATAATTAACATTTTTTACAACGGAAGTGATTCAATCAAAAACCAACTTTAGCTCGATAATAATTTTCCTATTGTCACTGTGAAGCTGCTTTGAAACAATATGTATTGTGAAAAGCGCTATATAAATGAAGGTGACTTGACTTGACTTAAGCCAACCCCTTAAAGGGTTAATTCACCCAAAAATTACCATTATATTGTTTTAAAACCTGTATGACTGACTTTCTTCTGTAGAACTTTTTTTTTTTTAACCAAAACACAGTAAATCAACATTCTTTTTTTGTGAATGTTGTGAAAGTCAGTCATACAGGTTTGGAATGACATGAGGGCAAGTACATTTTCAGTTCTGGGTGAACTATCCCTATAAGTCCATACGCAGCCAGTGCTGATAAGCTAAGAAGCACACCTTTTTGTGTTCTTTTTGAATGACCAACGCACCTCAGACACTTGAGAAACAAAGAGCTTAGAGGCTGGACATGTGCTGCATATAACAGATTCACTGGCTTTTTACTGGCATGCCAGTTCACATGGGACCACTAGTAACTGGGGTTGTTTTACAGGCTGTTTCATAGAAGGTATAAGACACTGTAATCTTTACAGATATATGAACACGCAGTCTGTAAAAAAATCTGGAACACTTACTGAGATGAGTGATTCTGAAGGGAATAAAATTACAGAGAAGCTCTGGTAATTATTACATGACTCACCTCCACAAATAAAACTAACTCCATATGCACAGGGCTTAAAACACTGGCTGGCTTACCATGTCTTTATATGGAAGAAATAGTAAGGGTAGTATGTTAGTATACATTTCCGAATTCAGCATCACATACACACCAGCGACAATGTACATGCTGTCTCCCTCTGTGCCCTCTCTGATGATGGCATCACCAGGACGACAGTCCAGAACCTTCATCAGTTCTACCATCATACTGATCTGCTCCTCATCCAGACGACGAAGAAAGTCGTTTTTACGGATGGCCTTCACAATCTGAGCTGCCTCACTGATTACCAGACACATACAAACAAAGCATGACGGTTAGTAAAACAAAAGTATTTTTCGATTCATTTTGAGATTGTTGTTGAATTAGATTCATATGATTCTTGATTAGTATGTGTTTAAAGTTACCTAGCAGTTTTTTTGACTCTATTGGCAGTGATTTCCAGAACTTCTGGTACTCGCTCCGGGGCCATGACAGCTGCCCGACTCCGTCGAACCTCAGGCATTTCATTACTGTTTTGTTGAGGGGTGCAATCTGACAGACAGCATTAAAAATGAGTCAAATGAACATATCTTAATGTATTAAATTTTACACAGCATAAAGATCAGACTGAAATGATCAGGGATATTGTGGAAAATGAATGCTTCGAATGTTAGTTCTTCCATGTTTTTTGATCACCCAATAGGTGACCCAGTCTTCCAAACTGATATATACTGATATATGAATTTATGGGCTTTAAGCAAAACCCTTATTCATTTTTATCAATTATAACATATGTTGTGTTATAATTATTTAATAATATTTTATTAATAGTAATATATGAAGGAATGAAAGGGGATGGAGGTGAATTCATTAGTGTGTTCTGTCTTACCGAGCTCATCCAATCGTCCCTGCAGCACCTGTAATAATCTCTCTTTTTGTTCAAGCTGTCTCTCTGTAATAAGAAAGCAATATTCTAGTGTGCATTAAAATAAATCACCATCACATACAAATGTGCACTCAAAAATATGAAAAACAGTGAAGAGCAGTAATCATTCATATTTTGATACAGTGGTCTTACTCAGCTCCTGGTTTTGGTTCTGGAGTTCCTGGTTGAGCTGGCATTCTTTCTCCAGCATTTGTCGGATTTTCTTGAGTTGGGCTTCCATTGGCCTGATGAGATTCACCTTTACAAGAGCAGCATGACGCTAAAAAAGAGCAGTAAAAACTCAAACATCACACAGCTAACAGTTAATATGTAACTGCAACATTTAAAAAAATGTAAAAATGCTGATTCACTGAACAAGTATTCAAAATGAATGGATGAACATCAAAAAGGTTTCCAGGTTAGTGGATTCAAATTTAAAAACAGAATGGGAGTTTTGCTCGTTTATTCTGGTCTGTGAGAGTGCAACGCTGCAACAGCTATCTGATTTGATCACAGGCAAGAAGCAACAATACCTTGACTCATTCATTATCACTCTCTGTTGTGTTTATAAAGCTAATCTCACCTGTGAACTGCTTAAACACAGACAGTACATCACATACCCCACCAGGGACAGTAACATACTGGACCATTGCTACTTTCTTTTAAAGGATGCATATCACTCTGTCCCCCAGGCAGCTTTGGGACTCATCACTGTTTGGTTCATTTTCTCCCATTCTACAGGCAGAAATTTAAATCTGTTAAGCCTGTAATAAGGACTGTGAAGAGATGGACCAATAAAACAGAGCAGGAACTATAAGTCTGTTTTGACTGCACTTATTTTAGTGTTTTTGAAGCCGCAGCCACTGATCTGGATAAGCTCACTGATACTGTGACATTATCAGTTTCTGTGAAGATGTGTGTTTCCACTAAGACTTATTTGATATATAATAATGACACACCGTGGTTCACTGCAAAACCAGACAGGATTCTGGGGCAGTTAATGTCAGATTTTTTTTTTTTTTGCTGATTTGAAATATGTTATTTAATTGTGAGTTTGGCAAACAGTTTTTGAGATTTCAGGATTTCCCCATTCAAACAGATAGGACTTGGTCTTGGATGCCCGAAATAGCTGCCCGGAGGTATTGCAAATATGGCTGCCGAGTGAACAGACTTCGCATGAAAGGGACTTTGGTGGTACTCCTATAGACTCCATTGTGAAAAAAGCTCAACAGAGGTTCTACATCTTTTGTCAACAGAAGAAGTTCAGTCTGCCATATAATGACAGTTCTACTCAGCTGTCTTTGAAACTGTTCTGTCCACTTCTATAACCGTCAGTCACTGTCAGGGGTGTAACGAATAGTTGATCTGTACAGATCAGGCCCCAAGGTTCGAAAGTTCTAAAGATTTACTGTCAATCTACGGTGTCTTTTTTACGAAATAGATGCTCCAGCACCAGTAATTAATTTGTGGCGGGTGTGCAAATAACAACACGCAAAATCAAATGGGATTCCATACCTTTATAATAAACAGTGATTGCGAGATGAATCCAATCTGTGGCGCTTAATTGGGTAAAATTTCCATGAGTGTCCATTGCAAAACAAAAAAAAACAGAACTTTTTTTTTTTTCCACAAAAGCGTTAAATCCATGAAATATTGATATATTGTTTCCATTGTTTGCATCACATTTCTTCTGAATGATCTGCTCTCCATCATCGTCCTTCAAGAAATGATGCAACCTGTATATGTTGTAAAACTGTATATGATCGTACATTAGACTCTCATAAACAAATGAGCCCGCGTCCAAAGTATAATTTTTCAAAATAGTGCAGCAGTTTTAGTTATAATATCCAAGCAGTGCTGTCGGAGTTTAATATTTTCCCGCCATTGTCACTGTAGTAAATCTCACAAACAAAACTTTTAAGGCAATGCCAAGACGATCCAACAACGTGTGTTCTGTTTATCTTCCATGCGTGCATATGTACACAGACGCACATCTGTCTCGAGTCTCGACCATTAACGCAGCAAGCCATATTATTTTATAATTGTATAAAATAATCCAGAAAAAAAACTCAAATACGGCTGAGATGCCAAACTCAGCGGCTGGAATTAGCTGAGGTGACAGCAGCGGCAATCTACCCGTCACTCAAGTGACCACGCCCTTAATTATGCAGAACTTTAAGGCTTAATATAATTTAAACGGATGAGTTATAAAAAAAATTCACCCCCCTCAGAGTTGTCATGAAGGGCAAAATTAGCAGTATAGACCAAAACCACAATTTGTACCAACTGTAAACATGTTTTTTTTCTGCTGTAAAGTTTGCCATTTTAACATGGGGCTCAATGAGATTCTGCTCTCTTTTGGAGCCTAGCGGCCAGTCGATGAATTGCAGTTTAATTCACTTCCGTATTCGCTTCATTAGAAACTGAGGGAGGTTGCCGCTTGGTCTTATTTCAGGAAACTGACAAACGACCTATATAGACGTATTGGTTGGAGAACATGTTGCTTAATTTATACAGCTTAATTTTTTTTTTTTAATGACTGTTCACTTGTCAACCAATACTTCAAATGGGCAGGTAACATCACGGATATCTCTTACAGCCTGTTTTAATTTGTCTAACTGTACATTACGTACATATTTTATTTTAATTTGACTCATTTAATTCTTTCTCTCTATTCTCCTATGTTGTATGTAAGTACCTAGAGCTCATGGAAATTCACTTAGAATAAATGATAATAATTTGTAACATTTATATAGCCTATGCGCTTCTCTCCGTACTCAAAGCACTTTACATATGGAAGGGGGAATCTCCTTAACTACCACCAATGTGCAGTATCCACCTGGATGATGTGACAGCAGCCATATTGCGCCAGAACGCCCATCACACACCAGCTTATTGGTTTAGAGAAGACAGAGTGACGAAGCCAGTTAGTATATATACTGCAGCCTATATGGGAATGATTAGGATGCCATGATGATAGACAGAGGCCAATGGCTAAATTTGGGATTTAAAAAAAAAAAAAACATAAAAAACAATTATGACCACAGAGAGTCAGGACCTTGGTTTAATGCCTCATCTGAAGGACGTTGCTTTTGACAGTATAGTGTCCCATCACTATACTAGAGCGTTAGGACCCACACAGACCACAGGGTGAGCACCCCCTGCTGGCCTCACTAACACTTGCACACTACGCTACATCACTTAGTGAATACTGCTCGTTCTGATAAGTCAAAGAATTAATATACCTTTCATTTACCTTATAACACAATGGCTGATGCACCATCATCATAATCAGCTAATGTATCAACAGCCATTAACAGAAAAACAGAAATTACAATCACAAAGGACACATTTACATAAATGTTATTTACATAAATTTCATAAAGTGTTTTTTTTTATACAGCCAGTCACAAACAGACACTGTTTAATAAATAATTTCAGTATTTCAGTCTATTATTGTAGTATCATCTAATTCAGATAAATGCTTTTAAATGTCATGTAGAAACAAAACAAATGTAAATGGACTCATTCTGTTGACACTGACAGTAGAATAAGCTACTAACTGGGCCAAACTTTATGCTGCAAGTAGAAATGACTTCCATTTTGTGAAGCACTGCGTGTAATAGCAGCATTTTAAAGCCAGTGTTAACCTTTGAGGAAATGATTAGCTAGCCGTATTGCCCTCTATGCTGTACGCTTTATGACTGAAGGGGTGGTCAGGATTGACTGAAATACTGCTAGTGCCCAGCCATCATTGCTTGCTAAAGGAAATTTGAGGGTTTAGACAGAGTTGGTGGACAACATCTTTTATACTTGATAAAATTTTCTTTAGATTAGAGCGCTCTTCACATGTCTAGAATACTGCCAACTGCAAGGCGTAATATATAAATGGAAGGCCCTTGCCAGGTATCCCAAAAAGCACAGCAACACACTGATACACACTGGTAATCCATGCAAATAATACATGTTTGTCATTTCTACTGACCATAATCAAATCTTTGTTTTATTTGTTAATGAAACCTACCTGAACACTCAAGCTCTCACTCCCTCCAGATCGGTGTGTTCTGACAGAAAGATCAGCTTGATAGATATAAATCATTAACCTGATGCTCCACCCTTCCTCACAGGTAAAAAGGAAAGTGTGATTATACTAGAACAGGAGAAAAACTTTTCATGCTCAGACATTCCTCTTTCAAAGATTTATTAAAGGTCTCAGTTATTGTTCATTTATCAACTTCAGCATTTGTCAAAGCTTGTCAAAATTGTCCATTGTAGAGACACATTGTCAGGGTTACGTTCTATTTTCTATGTTTCATTGTGTTTTCAGTGTGCCCTATTATTTGACCCAGTTTTCTAGAGTGTTTGATTGTTGTATTCAGTTCACCTAATGTCTATTAATTAACTCATTAGGACCTTGTTTGGTTTAGTATTTATACTGCTTGTGTTCCTGCAGTCTTTGTCTTGTCTGTATTAATGTTGAGGTGTGTGTGACCCATTTTTCTCTGTGTTCCTGAGTAAGTTTTTTTAAGGCTGTTTTTTGATTCCTTCGTCTTTGTGCACTACTTATATATAATCACCTGTAACACATATTACATACTACATAATATTAAAAGTAATTTCATTTTCATGGATTAAATGAAAATGTTTTTTGGAGGAATGCCATGATAAAATGATTTAAAGGGTTAGTTCACCCAAAAATGAAAACTTGATGTTTATCTGCCTACCCCCAGAGCATCCAAGATGTAGGTGACTTTGTTTCTTCAGTAGAACACAAATGATGATTTTTAACTCCAACCGTTGCAGTCTGTCAGTCGTATAATGCATGTCAATGGTAACAAAATCTATGAGAGTAAAAAAAACATGCACAGACAAATCCAAATTAAACCCTGCGGCTCATGACGACACATTGATGTCCTAAGACACGAAACGATTGGTTTGTGCGAGAAACCGAACAGTATTTATACACCTCACGGACCGGATGCCATGTGCGTGCTCAAGGCGTTTGGACATGGTGGTGTATTAGAGGTAAAAAATTATATAAATACGAGTGCAGCGTCGGCCAATACTGGCATTCGGACATAAACACGGAAGCCTGCACTGCACTCACTATGTCAAATGTGTATGACAACAGTTCAAATTGTTAAATAAAGTTGTTATTTTTGTTTTGTTTTTGCGCACGAAATGTTTGAACCACTGTAGTCACATGGACAATTTTAACAATGTCTTTAATACCTTTCTGGACTTCAAAAGGTGCATGACATGAGGGTAAGTACTTAATGACAGAAAGGGGTCATAAACGGCAATATATGTGCATATTGCCAAATATTGTCAAAAGCCTGCCTTTACGTGCACATGACATCCCATTCTTAATCCGTAGGGTTTAATATGGAGTTGGCCCACCCTTTGCAGCTATAACAGCCTCAACTCTTCTGGGAAGGCTTTCCACAAGGATTAGGAGTGTGTTAATGGGAATTTTTGACCATACTTCTAGAAGCGCATTTGTGAGGTCAGGCCCTGATGTTGGACGAGAAGGCCTGGCTCGCAGTCTCCGCTCTAATTCATCCCAAAGGTGTTCTATCGGGTTGAGCTCAGGACTCTGTGCAGGCCAGTCAAGTTCCTCCACACCAAACTCGCTCATCCATGTCTTTATGGACCTTGCTTTGTGCACTGGTGCGCAGTCATGTTGGAACAGGAAGGGGCCATCCCCAAACTGTTCCCACAAAGTTGGGAACATGAAATTGTCCAAAATGTCTTGGTATGCTGAAGCATTAAGCCCAACCCCTGAAAAACAACCCCACACCATCATCCCCCCTCCACCAAACTTTACACTTGGCACAATGCAGTCAGGCAAGTACCGTTCTTCTGCCAACCACCAAACCCAGACTTGTCCATCGGATTGCCAGACAGAGAAGCGTGATTCGTCACTCCAGAGAACACGTCTCCACTGCTCTAGAGTCCAGTGGCGGCGTGCTTTACACCACTGCATCCAACGCTTTGCATTGCACTTGGTGATGTAAGGCTTGGTTGCAGCTGCTCGGCCATGGAAATCCATTCCATGAAGCTCTCTATGCAGTGTTCTTAAGCTAATCTGAAGGCCACATGAAGTTTGGAGGTCTGTAGCTATTGACTCTGCAGAAAGTTGGCGACTTCTGCGCACTGTGCGCCTCAGCATACGCTGACCCCGCTCTGTGATTTTATGTGGCCTACCACTACGTGACTGGGTTGCTGTTGTTCGCAATTGCTTCCTCTTCATTATAATACCACTAACAGTTGACCGTGGAATATTTAGTAGTGAGGAAATTTCACGAATGGACTTATTGCACAGGTGGCAACCTATCACGGTACCACGCTTGAATTCACTGAGATCCTGAGAGCGACCCATTCTTTCACAAATGTTTGTAGAAGCAGTCTGCATGCCTAGGTGATTGATTTTACACATCTGTGGCCATGGAAGTGATTGGAACACCTGAATTCAATGATTTGGAAGGGTGTCCAAATACTTTTGGCAATATAGTGTGTATATATATGTATATCTATATATATATATATATATCTATCTATATATATATATATATATATATATATATATATATATATATATATATATATATATATATATATACAGACTAAATTACACTGTTAATGCAGGATGTGATATACCACAAATCAGTGAATTTGAGTTTAATGTGGGTATATTATCAGTAAAAGAAAGAGTAATCATTTAAAAAATTGTAATAATTAAAAATGATCAACTATTTATCAGTGTGATTCAGATGAAGGCCCTAATACTAATGTTATCCACTAAAGGGAGATACAGGATAGCAAATCCTTTGAGATCTTAATTTAAAGACAAAAAAACAGATGTAAATTTATTATAGTTTCATAAAGATTAATAAAGCCCAATATAATAAGTTTGCAAAAACTCTGATCTCCAAAATAAAGACTTTTTTTTTTTTTTTTTTTTTTTTACGATATTTACAACATATTTGTCAAGTTGCCAGACTCACCTGAATATGACTGAATATGGTTGCCTGAATATGTCCACCTGAAGAAGAGACAGATGATCAACTCAGGACTTTGAAATGGCAAACAGGGAAAAGCACACACAAAAAAAACAGCTGCCACTCATTAGGAATGGCATCGACATTTTGCAAGAAGAAACACAGCCACTCTACGAAAGTAAAATAAAAATCTGGTGAATGCCAGATTAAAATGTATGAAAAAACACTGGGTGAGTAACATTTCTGTTATTTACTGTGCAACCTGTAGTTTGAATTGATACTGTATAAATTGTCATTCATTACAGTAGGAAAAGCAACTACATGAATGTTGCAAGAGGAAATGCAGCCAGTTGATTGAGGTAAAAGAAAACGGGTAAATGTCAGAGTAAAGATTAACAAACGCACTGGTGAGTAATATTTCCAAACCATTTCTGTTCTGTTCTCTAGACTGGCTGTGTTTCCTCTTGCAAAATGTAGATGACATTCCTACTGTAATGAGTGGTTGCCGGTCAATAGGGGGCGCCCGCCCCCTTCAAGTTAGCCAGAGAAGAAGGCTACTTCAACAAGTTAAAATAAGTTATTGCAAAATAATTACAAAATAATATTATTTAGTCATACTGTTCGACTAGTAGTCATGTTAGCACCTATTTTTTTTTAAAAAGTGCATTTCATGCTTTTCCCTGTTTGCTATTTCAAAGTCCTGAGTCGATCATCTGTCTCTTCTTCAACTGGACATACATTCAGTCATGTCTGGCAACTTGACAAATATGCTTTATTAAACTTTATGAAACTATAATAAATGTATATGGTATTTTTTTCAAAAATTTTCAGTCTTTAAATTGAGATCTTAAAAGATTTGCTATCCTGTGGCTCCCTTTAGTGGATAACATTAGTATTATGGTCTTCATCTGAATCACAGTGATAAATGGTTGATAATTTTTTAATGATTACAATTTTTTTAATGATTACTTTGTTACTGATAATACAGGTGCATCTCAATAAATTAGAATATCATGAAAAAGTTTATTTTTTCTGTAATTTAATTCAAAAAGTAAAACTTAAATATATTCTAGATGTATTAGACATAAAGTAAAATATTTTCAGACTTTTTTGTTTTCATTTTGATGATTACAGCTTGCTGCTCATCAAAATCAAAAAATCAGTATCTCAAATTATTAGAATATTTAATTTCAAGTTCTATTAAGTTACCATTCTCAGGGTATAAATACTGGGTTTAGGTCAGTAATCCCAACAGCAGTCATGGGGAAGTCTGCTGACTTGACAGTTGTCCAGAAGACGATCATCAAGACCCTCTACAATGAGGGTAAGCCACAGAGGGTCACTGCTGAAAGAGCTGGCTGTTCGCAGAGTACTGTGCCAAAGCATATTCATGGAAAGTTGACTGGAAGGAAAAAGTGTGGTAGGAGAAGGTGTACAAGTGAATGGAAAGACCGCAGGCTTGAGAAGATTGTCAGGCGAAGCCGATTTAAGAACTTAAGAGAGCTTCAAAAGGAGTGGACTGAAGCTGGAGTCAGTGCATCAAGAGCCACCGCACACAGACGTCTTCAGGAAATGGGCTACAACTGTCACATTCCACGTACCAAGCCACTTCTGAACCAAAGACAACGTCAGAAGCGTCTTACCTGGGCTAAGGAGAAAAAGAACTGGACTGTTGCTCAGTGGTCCAAAGTCCTCTTTTCGGATGAAAGTAAATTTTGCATTTCATTTGGAAGGTCCCAGAGTCTGGAGGAAGAGTGGAGAGGCACAGAAACCATGTTGCTTGAAGTCCAGTGTGAAGTTTCCACAAGTCAATGATGATTTGGGCTGCCATGTCATCTGCTGGTGTGGGTCCACTGTGTTTTCTGAAGTCCACAGTCAACGCTGCCATCTACCAGGAAATTTTAGAGCACTTCATGCTTCCTTCAGAGAGAATCTATGGGGTATTGTCAAGAGGAAGATGAGAGACACCAGACCCAACAATGCAGATGACCTGAAGGCTGCCTGAAGCAACCTGGGCTTCCATTACACAGTGCCATAGGCTGATTGCCTCCATGCCACGCCGCAATGATGCAGTAATTCATGCAAAAGGAGGCCCAACCAAGTATTGAGTGCATAGAAATAGACATACTTTTCAGAAGCCTGACATTTCTGTTTAAAATATCCTTTTTTTTATTGATCTTATGAAGTATTCTAATTTATTGAGATAGTGAATTAGTGGGTTTTTGTTAAATGTATACCCACATTAAACTCAAATTCACTGATTCATGATACCTTATTTCATGTTTTAACAGGTGAATTTTCAACTTCCATTTTTTAGCTAAGCAGTAATGATACATTATTATATCACTTGTGAAATTGTTATTTAACACTTAATGCAGGATTGAGGACTGAATGTAACAGTGTGATTTAGTCTGTCTCTGTGTGTGTGTGTGTGTGTGTGTGTGTGTGTGTGCGCGCACGTTTTTGTGATTTATGAGGATACAAATTTGTATAATGACATGGGTATTACACTGGTATTACGACGTAAACATGAAATATGAGGACATTTCATGAGTCCTCATATTTAAAATAGCTTTAAAACATACTAAACAATGTTTTATTAAAAATGTGAAAATTCAGAATGTTTTCTGTGATGGGTAGGTTTAGGGGTAGCGGTAGTGTAGGGGATAGAATGTACAGTTTGTACAGTATAAAAAACATTTTTTATACTGTAAAATGTATGGATCCACAGGCACAGACGGAGGGCCGATGGAGCTGAGCATCGTCGCAGGTTCCGGAAACCTGGGTGCAGCCACGGCGAGGAGCGTCGGAGGTGGAGCCAGAGCACCCGAGGACTGAGGCAATGCCAGTGTGACCAAGGATGGCGGCGAGAAGGAGGAACCCACTGCAGGAGGAACCCACTGCAGCTGAAGGGGTGGAGGGTCGTAGCACAGCGGACGACCCGAAGGTCAGTAGCAGAGGTGGTGTGATGACTGACCAAGGGGGAGCCGGTGGGACAAGGGAAACTGATGGAGTCACTAGGCCTCAGCCGTTGGTGTCGCGGGCTCACTCCCCCGGTCAGATTCACTACAGGGTTCCACTTCCTGGGCAATGGTGAGTCCTGTCCTCTGTTCCTCGGGCTCTGGCTCACTCGTCTGCGAGGGGGCACACACGATTCCTCCATGGTTGCTGGTGTTGAAGTTTGCTCTCTGGATCGGGGCACACCGCTCTCCAAACACCTAATGACAGCCTCCTTGCAGTCAAGTCCCTTGGTGTCTGGGAGGTAGATGGGATGTTGGAAGTTAGCCCCGATCCAGAAAATTGACTTCAGGGTCTCGTTGTTGTAGGTCAGGTGAGTGCAAGATGACAAATTCCCTCAGTAAAAACAAAAAAGTTTGGGCTCTCACGAGCCACGGCAGCGAACTGAGCTGCATAATCTATTTTAGTCTGGTATTCTGTAATGACGTACAGCTGTGCGGATCTGCAGATGGACATATACTTGATGCATAAGGCTTATCTTGTTTCCCCAAGAAACATGACTGGCAATAAATTCAAACACTGCCAACATAAAGACTAAAAAAGACACAAATCACAGGTAGAGCAAGTCAGTGTAATTACAGAAGGGGTTCATTTTCGTCTGCTGGCTGGTCTTTGTAAATGTCTCAAGTTTAGCTAAATCAGACAGTCAACTATTTTCACTCTTGTATGTATTTTTCCTCTCTTCCTTCACTTGACCAAGGTGTCATGCAGCAAACAAGGCAAAATATAAGTTCATATCACAGTTTTAAGAATCCTCCAAAAAGAATACAACCAAAACACCAGCTATAATGTAGTAAATTATTAGTCACATATATTGCAAAAACAAATTTCAAAGAATTCCCATTTTAAATGTCTGTCAATGGAGAAAGATGCTCTTTGCACCCAGTTGATGTATATATGTGTAATAAACACATGTATATATGATGTATAATAAACAAATCTGTGAGAGACAATCACTCTGCTGTGAGTTTTTGTATAGCTATCACTCATTTTCCATTTGTATAAGAGTGAATTTATTTATTGGCAATACTAGTTGTGAAATACTGAATGAAAATTTTTTTTGTCTGGTTTGAATATACATTGTTCACAATTCAAAAACTGACATAACTGATGAGTGGGATTGAGTGAGAGGTAGGACACATGGGTGGGTGGGTGAGTTTAACAGATTTAGTGTCATCTTTCAGAATGGAGGCTAAGATAATATGTATCGACCATTCTAATCCTTTGATCCCTTACTTCTTCCCCTCTTCTTACCTACATTTAACCCTCTTTTTACCACTTACTGTCTGCCACTTATACCAGTTTTTTCTGCTTTGTTCTATCCAGATTACAGCTAATGCCCATGTTTGTGTGGTTGTTTTGAGGGTTTCAGGGTCAAACGCAGACACTGTTACCAGACAGAGGTAATTAACTCTGGCCAAAAGCCCACCTAGACAAAACAAAACAAAACAAAGCATGGAGCTTTTTTTTTATTTTTATTTTTTATATAAAACAGAATATTTTATCATTAGTAAGTCTTACCCTAAAGACAGCATAATTTTATAAATTAAGTAAATTCTGTGTAAAATCACATTGTTTGGTGAAAAAAAAAATCAGATAAAAATTAGCTTAGATTTTTTTTCCCGATAAAAGATGAGACCAAACAAACAAACAAAAAACAGTAAGAGTAAATCTGTAAGAGAAACATACCTCAGTACTTTGAATCATGAGGTCCAAATATTTAATGATTTCACTCTCTTAAATACCAAACTTTTTTTTTTTCTTAAAATGACACAGCATAAAAGAGCCATAACAGAAAATGTATATAGCATATCCCTTAGAAAATACAAACAGAAATCTACACTGACATTTTAATTTCAGTTAAAAGGAAGTTTCTTTAATTTTAAAAGTAAATAAAAGTAATTTAAAAAAATCAATACAACCTATATTAAAATTGTCTGATAATCCAATAGAAAACAATAATTTAAATAAATTAATTAATAAAAAATAGTTTTATTTTAAAAGTTCAATGTGTGCTGTGAAATTATAGATTAAACTACTTCCTTGTGCTGATAAAAACAGCGCAGTTAAAAAGCTTTTTATTCAACAGAATGCACATTAGCTATAAACGACTGAAAAACAGCAATCTTTTGTTCATTTGTGCTTGGGATTTTCTTCAGTTAATGCTGTGTGTCTTTACACAGGTGGGAGGTGTCTACATTACAGACAGTTTACCAGATCAGTCAAATCTGCTAATCTGACACCGGATTACTGTGGTAGAATCAGCCTCTTAATCCAGTCTGTTAATCACACACAGACATGGCTGCGTGTTCCATGCATAAACAGATGCATATCTATATTCACATTCATATACATGTTCACACACTGTAAAAAACACACACAATGCTCTGACATGTCACGTGTGCATATTGATATAATGGTATGTTTACACTCACTTACATGTCTACACATATATAGAAATATAGAAGCACCCCTGGTGAAAAAAAAGTACACTTCAATAATGTACTTAAAGTGCTCTATTTTCACACACTAATTTTATACTTAAGGGATTAGTTTACTTTCAAATAAAAATTTCCTGATAATTTACTCACCCCCATCCAAGATGTCCATGTCCTTCTTTCTTCAGTCGAAAAGAAATTAAGGTTTTTGATCTTACAGAAAAAATGGAACTGGCGCCGCGTTCTTTCCGTAAGTTGAATAGGGAAGGTGTAGGTCATACAGCGTAAGCTTTCTGAAGAATACGGAAGGGGGTCTGGCGGAAGCACTTGCGAGGCGATCATTTGTGTTTATAAAGCGTATACATTTTTATTTTTTTTTAGAAAATGACTGATCTTTTCACTAGATAAGACCCTTATTCCTCGTCTGGTATCGTTTAAAGCCCTTTGAAGGTGCACTGAAACTGTAATTTTGATCTTCAACCGTTTGGGGCCAATTGAAGTCCACTATAAGGAGAATAATCCTGGAATGTTTTCATCAAAAACATTAATTTCTTTTCGACTGAAGAAAGAAGGACATGGACATCTTGGATGACATGGGGGTGAGTAAATTATCAGGAAATTTTTATTTGAAAGGGAACTAATCCTTTAATATACTAAAAATTATTTTTAGTACTTCTTAAGATAATATTAAGAACATCTAAATGTATTCAACAGTGCTATTTTGAGACACCATGAAAATGAACTAAAATGTGCTTTTAACATCCTACCTCTGTATTAAAAAATGTGTTTAGTTACCACTTGTAGTACACTTGAAGTGGTAACTAAATACATTTTTACTAAATACAAAGCACATTTTATAACTAAACACAAAGTACATTTTAGTTCATATTCATGGTGTCTCAAAACAGCACAGTTGAGTACACTTAGATGTTCTTAAAGGGGTAGTTCATTTCGATTTCACTTTTTTTAACTTTAGTTAGCGTGTAATGTTGCTGCTTGAGCATAAACAGTATCTGCAAAGTTACAGTGCTGAAAGTTCAATGCAAACGGAGATATTGCCTTTTAAATTCATGGCAGTTTAATGCCTACAAAAACGACTGGTTTGGACTACAACAAGCTTCTTCCCGTGTTGGTGACATCATAAACCCTGCAATTAACATAAACACTGGCCCCGGGAACAAGCAAAAAAGTGGACGAGGCCTTCTTCCTAGGGACACTGGACTTCGGGAACAATGTTTAAAATTTATGTTTAATTCTGTTCCTGACAATTATAATGCTAATATACTTGTCTGTGCTGCACATTTTATGGAAGACAGCTTCCAGAATCTACACGAGTTCAATGCTGGATTTGCACAAAGGCTATTACTGAAAGATGGAGCAGTTCCCACTTTAAAAGCAGAAGCTGCTGTTTATGGGCCCCAACCCCAACCCAACCAAGTAAGTTTTATTTTTTTATAAAGTTATATAGTTTCTGGGACGTAAACAAAGACCAACGCGGTTTGGCTTCGCTAGCCAGTTAGCTAAATTCTATTTCATATTTTCTCTAACAAACGCCTACAAACACCAACAAACTGTTCCAAACTGATCCAACCCCGCAGTCTGCTTTCGTCGCCACTAGTTCGTCAGCGTCGGCTTGGTGTATTCCTGCCTTTAATCAGAACACTACGAGGCAGCAGTAACATTTTCAAGTGACAGCATATCTAAACACTTTGACACAAATATAAACAAAAATACTTAACATTCATAAACGTCCATTAAAAGCCGTGCTTGGAGAGATTCTGCTTGACCCTCTTCATTACTGCTATCTGGGTCTGATTCGGGCTCAAATTGATATGACAATACTGACGCCATTATTTACATTTCCACCGAAGCAAAGACTGGACTTTGACCGAAGCACATGCAACGTTTGTCGTAATGGTAACTTAAGAAGTACTAAAGAAGATTTTTTAGTATATTAAGTACAAAATTAGTACGGGAAAATAGAGCACTTTAAGTACATTATGGAAGTGTACGTTTTTTTCACCTGGGCCTACACTAACCAAAACATGTGAAAACATACAAGAAAGCATTGAAGGGGTCATGACATGAGAAATCAAATTTTCCTTGATCTTTTGGCATATGAGAGGTATCATTAATACATCCTGCAAGTTCCATTTCTTAAAATGTCTTCATCATCAAAAAAGCATTTATATAATTAAGCTGTAAAAAGTCTTCGTTTGGATCTGAGGTGGCATGTGAATTCACAGGGGCACAATCATTTGCATACGACTGCCTCTGGAGCAAGACAACAACGCCTACTTTTACATCATTGCATCGTTGTCCCATCCCACTGGTGTTCAGTTGATGAGCAGCGAGTGAGTCTAAAGTAGTTTTTTACAATAAGATTGTGATAATAACAAGATTGCGATGCCGCAGACACTGTGCTGTTCCTGGCTGTGGAAAACATCATCTTTGTAAGCTGCTGAAGGATCCCGATGTTAGAGAAAAATTGATTCAGTTTATTTTTAATGAACGTCCTAGACACGTCAGTGCTGACTCGTACATTTTACCAGCAACTGTTTTTAGAAAAAGCTGCAATATGAAAAGTGAAAGTGACATGAAGTATAGCCAATATGGTGCCCCATACACAGAATTTTTATAGTAAGGTAATGAGAGTGGAAGAGAGCACTGTTCATTCACTCCCACGACCTACATTTCCTGTCAGTACTGAGACTCAAATCTGCGACCTTAGGGTTACAAGTCTACCTGTGCCAACTGTTCTGGAACCAGCAAGGACCTTGCAAACTCTAAGTAGCATATTTCATTTTTAAACCAACCGCTGTAATAGTAAACATACAGTAGTAAAAGTTTTCGAGAGGGTTCCAAATGTAATACTTATTTCATATGCAAAGATGACAGCAAATCACAGCAGTGGGTGTTTACACTGAAGTCTCACAGCAGACACACCCCTTCAAACAGAACTTTCAAATCAGAGGTTTAAAATCAGGGTAGAAAATAGCCATTTATTTCTAAAATATGACTTTTTTTTATTTAAAAATCATATTAAAATTACAAGTGCACCTCAGAAAACATTATAAAATTATATATATATATATATATATATATATATATATATATATATATATATATATAATTTTTTTTCAGTTCTCTTTAATAACACACTGCAAAACTGGAACATTACAAAGATACACCATTTCTGTAGAAAATCTATATTGCTATCTATAGATTTCTCAATGATCAAGAGAAGAAATGTGTGAATTCTGTATGTACATACAGTATATTACAAAATTATTTTTAATTAATTGACTTAAATTATTATCCAATATATTTGAGTTAAAACAATTTATTAAAGAAAAGCTGTTGAATGCCTATTACTTATGAATGAGAAGGTGCAACAACCAATATGTCCTGCCTTCTAAATAAAAGAGCCAGTTGCCGATTGGTAAAGTCATTGTGTCACTGCAGGTGCCATTAGGAGCTCTGGTGCCATATTCACAAAACATTTTATCTTACCCCTAAGAGTTCTCCTAAATAGCAGTGAAAGTTCATAGCAAAGAGTTTTCTCTAAAAAATCAAATGGGTCCGATACATTTTATGGTCAGTGCCGACAGCGCTCGTGTTTCTGGACCGAGCAGACTGTGCTCGTGCTGAGGCGGTTCACATGACGTGAAAACGCACTTCATTTGCGTCAATAGAATATTGAATTCTCTGTATAGTGCACTATGTGCCATTCACCATGTAGAAACTAGTAAATGTGTGAACAAATGGATGATTTCAGCCGCAGCTTCAGCGTCTGTTTATAGTGTAGGAGGGGCGGGACTTCAGATTCTAGAGAGCATTTGATTGGACATGAAAATCTGTGATAAATTTTAGTGGAAGTGAGAGACTGTAAGTTTTAAATGTTTATATCTCCTTAATGCAAATTTTGTCATTGTTTTGGAACACACCAGCTTATTCGTAACCTTACGGCTAACATATTCATACTAAAAGCTAAAAAAATTAAATTTTGATTTCACAGGGACTTTAAGCTAAGAGAAAGGACGGGGTTGACCTCGTTGCTATGGATGATGTCAACACACTATGCACACAGTGATTGGCTGATAGGGGCTGATAACTCTCTGTCAGTGATTTATTCATAGAAATATTGTAGAATGAGGTAGGCTATAATGATGCCATATTCAAATAAAGATTTTAAAATAAAAATGTTGCCATATTCAAATTAAGATCTAAAATGTAGGCTATGTAGCTCGGATGTACAGTGCTCAGCGTAAATGAGTACACACCCTTTGAAAAGTAACATTTTAAACAATATCTCAATGAACACAAAAACAATTTCCAAAATGTTGAAAGTTAAATATAACATCTGTTTAACTTGAAAGTAAGGTTAATAATATAACTTAGATTACACATTTTTCAGTTTTACTCAAATTAGGGTGATGCAAAAATGAGTACACCCCACAACAATAACTACTACATCTAGTACATGCAGCCCCACATAAGGACACTGCCACCACCATGTTTCACTGTAGGCATCATGCATTTTTCTTTGTATTTCCCACCTTTGCGAAACCATACAGTTCTGAAGCCATCAGTTCCAAAAACATTTATCTTGGTCTCATCACTCCAGAGTATGGAGTCCCAGTAGTCTTCATCTTTGTCAGCATGGGCCCTGGCAAACTCTAGGCGGGCTTTTTTGTGCCTGGGCTTTAGGAGAGGCTTCTTTCGTGGACGGCACCCATGCATGCCATTCCTCTGCAGTGTATGCTGTATTGTGTCACGGCAAATAGTCACCCCAGTTTGGCTTTCTACTTCTTTAGATAACTGCAGTGAACTCCCATGCCGATTTTCTTCAACCCTTCTCATCAGAAGATGATCCTGTCGAGGTGTTAACTTCCGTGGATGACCTGGACGTCTCTGTGAGATGGTTGCAGTTCCATCTTTTTAAAATTTTTATACCACTTTTGCTACAGTACTTTGACTGATAAGTAAAGCTTTGCTGATCTTCTTGTAGCCTTCAACTTTCTGGTGTAAAGAAATTATTTTCTTTCTCAGGTCTTGTGACATTTCTCTTCCATGTGGTGCCATTGCTGACAGCATGAAATGGGAAGGGGTTTTAACACCCTTTTATAGTCAACTGTCTGCTGGACACCTGTGTAATGAATAATTAGACTCACCTGTGGTTGAATTCTTGTTAAATTAGACATTTGTAGTCTAAAATTTAGCTTTTCTCCAGAGACTTTCAGTGGGGTGTGCTCATTTTTGCATTACCCTAATTTGAGTAACACTGAAAATTTTGTTCTCTAAGTTATATTATTAACCTTACTTTTATAAGTTAAACGGATGTTATATAAAACTTAGTCTTGTCAACATTTTGGAAAATGTTTTTGTGTTCGTTGAGATATTGTTTAAAATATTACTTTTCAAGGGGGGTGTACTCATTTACGCTGAGCACTGTAGCTATGTAGCTATTTTACTCTTTTACTCTATTCGATCACTTGTAAGTGTGAACGCATGAAAACAACTGCCACAGGTAATCAGACATTATTTTCTTTTTTATTTATCTATTTATTTATTTTCAAAGCTTTATTTTTGGTTATTTTTTTATTATGATACACTGTCAGAAAAAAAAGATACACTGCTGTCACTGGGGCAGTACCCTAAGGTACAAAATAGAAAAGGTACTAATAGGGGTTTTCGCACCAGAGGAACCTTTTCATAGTTCCTAGAACTGGTGACTGAAGGACCCGGATTTTGCTGTGTTCACACCACTGGAACTAGGAACAATTTTAGTTCTAGGAACTCCTTTTGGAGGAACTAAATTATCACCTACTTCAGAGTAGGGTCTAAACCAGCACTATAGGAACTATCAGTGAAGTGAGTGTACGTTGATTGGTGAAACGCATGTCAAACACCGGTACCAGGCATTTTTAAAAAGTCATGTAAACATATTTAGTTCACGAACATGGAAAACAGCGATAACAACATTTATCTGTTGTCTGCAGGGTTGTGTTCTTTTCTCCACCTCAATGATATGTAATACTGAAAGTTTTCATAGGAGATTCCATCTCTTAGCCCCACTTTTTGCTCTTTCAGTTGTTTAAATTATGCATTTACATTCCATCTCCATTATCACCAAACCCACAACACACAACAAACACAGCTCCAATCACGGCATCCTCCATCCCCCCGGTTTTTAGTGTTTGTAAATGGCGCGCTTAAAGACGCCGCTGTCGGCCGTTTCAGAGTTCCTATTCCCAGTGCGAATGCAACCAGGAACATGCCCGGGGAGAAATTAGTTCCCGGTGAACTATCCTAGTGGCTAGTTCCTATAACTGAGTTCCTATAACTATTCAGTGTGAAAGTGGCTGTGTCAAGTAGCAGTGGAGATGGGAGCAAAGGGAATCCTTTAAACAGCAGTTTAGTTGAATATCTCACAAGAATCTGCAAAAGAAACAAAAGATAGCATGGCCGCATGCATTAACACAAGAACAATAACAGACAAACCAAGTTGGCCAACACAGCACTATATACAAGAAATTGAGCATGAAACAGGTGGCAAACATAATCAGTAACCATGGAAACAAACAAGACAATCAGTAACCAAGTGAACTAATGAGGCAGGAACTAAAACCCAAGAAACTAGAACTCAGAAACAATGTGATTTATAAAACAACAGAAACCTGACAACAAGAGCTTTTGTACCTCAGAGAAATCAATAGCTTCACTAAGGGGGGAAAAAAACTGAAATAAAAATGTGTTGTTGCTGTTGTTGTTGTTGAAACAAAAGAAATAATTTTCCTTAGGCCTATTTTATGCAGACATAAGTGATGCTTGGGCTTGGAAGCGTGTGCACTATCTAGGATTAGTGAGGTAAGAACTGTTTGTTTGTTTGTAATTGGTTTTCACAGACCCTTTTTTAAAGCACAGACATGTTTTTGTTTGTTTATGTCTTTTTTTCCCCGGCTGAGAAAACAACAGAAAAAAGTTATGCAATTTCTTTTTTTTAATTAAACATGCTTGACATGATGATGTCACATGTCTGTTTGTTTTTTCATTTGTCACATGTGTTCCTTTGTTCAGTTTTTCCCACCACTCTCCCAGAGCCTTGTCTCAAGATGGCCACCGTCCCAGAGCCTCGTCCCAAGATGGCCGCCGTCCCAGAGCCTCGTCCCAAGATGGCTGCCATTCCCGAGCCTAATCCCAAGATGGCCGTCACGCCTGAGCCCTCAGCCGTTATGGCCACCACACTTGTGCCCTTAGGCATTTTGGTGGAGTATGAGGGGATGTTCTGGAGCCCAGAGATGGTTCCAGCCCCTAGTTCCGCTCCAGTATCTTCTCCAGCCCCTGAATCCGCTCCAGTGATGGCTCCAGCCCCTGACCAGAGTCCAGTGATGGCTCCAGCCCCTGAGTCTGCACCAGAGTCAAGTGATGGCTTCAGCCCCTGAGTCTGCACCAGAGTCCACTCCAGCTCACGAGCCCAGTCCAGCCCACTCCAGCCCTCCAGCCCTCCAGCCCAGTCCGCTCCAGCAGCTGAATCCACTCCAAACTCTGCCACAGAACCCATTTCAGTGAGCACAGCCATAGCTCTGCCCAAGAAAATTTTGGGTGGGGGCTACCCGTCCACAGCCAAGGAGTCCGTTCCTGAATTACCTGCTCCACCGTGGCCCCCTGAGTCTCCAGTGCCCTCAGAGGCTCCAGTACTTCCGTGGTCCCCTGAATTGCCTCCTCTGTCCTGTACTCCTGAGTTGCCGACTCCGCCCTGGCTCCCTGAGCTGCCGGCACTGCCCTGGAGTCTATATAACTGCACTTCCCTGCTCACCCTCTAGTCCAGACTCCAGGACGCCCACCCCCCATCCCCGGTTGGATCATCTACGGCGCGAGGACGAGCCTACCGGGAGGGGGGAGTAATGTCACATGTCTGTTTGTTTTTTCATTTGTCACATGTCTTCCTTTGTTCAGTTTTTCCTGCCACTCTTTTTTTGTCATAGTTACTGATTAATTAGTGTCTTCAGTTCAGGTGTTTCTTGGTAATTAGTCTCGTTTGCTCCCTTGTTTGTTGTGTTTAGCTCTCAGTTTCTGTCTGTTCTTTGTCCAGTCACTGATATGTTTAGACGTGTTTGCCTGCCCTTTGAGTTGCAATTAAACATTTAGAGTTCTTTGGAATCCTGAGTCTTCTGCCTTCTTCAGATATCCTGCATACACTGTGACAGATGATTATTAGAGAGTATATTACAAGTCATATAGTTTGGACTTGTTCACCTGCATCTGTGCCAAATTTTGTGTTGATATCTCAAAGCAATCAAATTTATGGCATTTGGAACCATGGTAGCCTCTTTATCAAAAGTACATTTCATTATTTGCATTTTGCTAGTTGATACCTTTTCAACGATGTATGCTTTTACAGATCACATTTTCAAGTAAAGTGGTTCTTTTTTTTCAGGCTATGAAAATGGTATGCCTCTATTTTAACAAATTTAAAAGCACTCATTGAGAATTGGTCATATCCCTTACATTCACTGTAATGCCAAGCTTCTGAGCTTCAGGTTTAAGAGGTTAATTTGAAATACTCAGACCTGGAGTAGAGCAAAGTCCAAATTAAAGGTAGGTGTGAGTGTTAATTTGCATTTCATAGGAGTAAATCAAACATGGAATATTACTTCAAAACTGACTTAAAACTGATATAACATCACAATTGTTTATACAGTTGTGTTGCTGTTAAAAAAACCTTTAGGAATAAAAATGTTTATCATGTTTCAAAACGTTAAATTTTTTTCTGTTCTGCCAATAACTTCCTCATCTAAATGTACTTTTTACTTTTTTGCTGATCCATTAAAATTTACCTAAAATTCTTGTTGTTTGTTAACTGTTCATACAGTATTAAACCCTTGTGGATGTAACATTATAAAATGTGTTTTCTGTGGGGCGGGGGATGGGGGGTGCTGGATGAAATAGTTAATCTGTTGCTTGTAACAGTGTTAGTGTGGATTAGGACATGTATCTACAGGATCAGATGGGGACACAGTGATGGAGTGCTGGAGGCTCTGCTTGCTCCATTAAAATGCATTATTCTAGACTTCTGTAAAATGGCCATTTGAAGAAAAAAACACTTCCATACACTTACCAAATTTGCTTGGCTTTCTCTCCTTTGCACACTTTAATCTTCTCATCATACTGCCTCATTTGAGGATGTGTTTGGAGAAAAATCAGGGCATTTGCAGGAAGATATCATGTTTTGTTTGTTAGATATGAAGGTAAATACTATTTAATTTATTATATTTGTATTGTTTTTTCTTTTTGTGAAATTTACTGGAGCACTGGTGATTTGTGGTTAGGTTTCTTTTCACAAGTATCACTCAAAAACTCATCAGTCAGTATTTTAAAAATTAAATATCAGACCTAAAAATGTTCCCACTGAACATAACAGAAGATTTTTCAGCAGTCTCTTTGTTTTTATGTAGAGACAATTTTATGAACTATTAGATGTCATTTTATTGTACTAGTGTGTTTTATAAGTATAGTTTCCAAGGATATGCTAATTTCAAAATCCACTGAGAAATTCTTGTGTTTGTGTTTGTGTGTGTGTACTTGTTTAACCTACATTGTAGGAACCAAATGCCCCCACAAGGATACTAAAACCTGAAATCACCTACACTGTGGGGACCAGCCAGCAGTCCCCACAAGGGAAATGCATTAATAAACATACTAAATAATGCTTATATTTGAAAATATAAAAATGCAGGAAGTTTTCTGTGATGGGTAGGTTTGTGTATTATAGGGAATAGAATATACAGTTTGAACAGTATAAAAATCATTGTGTCTATGGAGAGTCCCCACAACGATAGAGAAACCTTACGTGTGTGTGTGTGTGTGTGTGTGTGCGTGTGTGACGGAGAGATTACACATCTCACTGTATTACTCCCAGTGTCTAAATCAGATTTACTCAGACATTATTACCACATTGATTCCTCAACGAGACATTATTAGGAACCTCAGATTAACAACTTCAGCCCCCCAGGATCATTAAAAGTGCTAGTTTGGCAATTTTTGGACCACTAGTAAACCTCCACAATTACATAGTGCTTAACACACCAAGCCACAAAAACAAAAGCTTTGTTATGCACAAGACAAATGTATTATTACGAATTTCATGATTCCTAATGTAATACTATTGTAAATTTGAATCCTAAAACGATCAAACGAGAATCAACTAATAATCAAATAGATCCTATAATAAATAATGTGAAAAATTTCAAGACTATTATTATTATTTAAATTCTACTCATAATAAAGTCTTGCTACAAGACAGTTAAAGAAAATGTTTATAGGATTTTCTTTGGGTATTGTTAAGACCTACACTGGCTTAAGACCTACAGTAGTTTATGTTAGAATATACAGAAAATCCCATTTCTTTGGGATTATTACAAAATTATGTTTGCAATTTCGATAAGAAGAATTTCTTGTCTAGGGTGATACTATATGAATTTAGTTCATTAATTGTTTCAGGTCATCAAGACACAAACTTCTGATAGGAAGTACTGTAGTAATAGTTATAAATGCTTGTACAATTTTACATTTTAAAAGAACGCAAAGACACTGTGTAGTACTATTATAGTTTTTCCATACTTTTTCTGTTTCTGACTAGCGTTATATTTGTACAACCAATATACTGAAGAGTCGGAGGTGATGTTTCAGTCAGTGCACTAGGTGGCAGCATGTAATGACTCTCTAACCGGTGAGAACCATTTGAGCTCATCACTTATAATCAGGCCTGTTTCTGCCTGTTTTCTCTATAAATATTATAATAAAAACTGGTCTGCTATTAGTCATGTCAGACATATGTATATCATATATCAGACATATATTAGCCATATATATATATATATATACAGGTGTGACAAGTCATGTAGTTAAACAAGAACACCTGTAAATTCATGTTCATGAATATATTTTCACTTTTAGTCTTTTAGTTTTACATGTACAGGAATTTTATTTTTGGGTTTTGGATGTTGACTTTTTTAAGGCCTAAGATAATGGATTTGTAACAGTCCTTGCCTGTTTGGCTGAAAAATACTTTTTTTCTATTGTTAGTTTTATAATTGTGTTTTGAACAGCTTATTTTAGAACTTTAATGGAGAAATCAAACTAGTGTGCCCTTCATTTGACAGTTAACCATTTTCAGAATAAGTTGATTGGTGGAAAAATGACAGAGATAAAGAAAGAGAGAGACGGGATGGAGGGGGATTTGGAGCGGGGGTCGGGGGGGAGGGCTGGGCTACTGTTAGTGACAATCAGCTCCAAAGTGGCTCTCACACACTCACACCAAACACAAGCTCTCACACTGACACATACACACTCATGGCAGGAATCAATCAGTCAGTCATTACCTCAGGATGTGTGTGAGCTGTCCACATGAACACACGGTAAGAACATATGGACTTTTAACACATTTCTTCCTCTGTCTCTCTAAATTTGTGCTAGTTTTATCCTGATACTCTTTTTTTTTTCCATGTCGTTCTCATTCTTTTATTCAACTCTCAAATCCTCTTTTCCCACTTTATCTTCTCTTATATTGCTATGAAAATAAAGACCTTCTGAAACCACTTGAAGGAAAATCATTCTCTTAGCAGCGATCCACAGTAATTATTCAAGTAATGACTGTAAGAAACTTTAAAAATGGTTTTAAAAGTTTGACCATCACTGGACTGTTGTAATGTTGTAATTAACGATAGCATTGCACATGAATGTTCAGTTAATAATTAAAAGGAATATTTACTTCTTCATATTATTGTTTGTAGATTTTTAATAGTTAATAACTACAGTTTTAGTTTCTTAATACAAGTATGTCTTGTTCAGTATGAAATGAAACAGATTTAACTTTTTTTTTTAAATAACTTCAGATGTTAATTTCAACGTACTGCATAAAAGGTCAGATAATAAAATATAGAATCTGCCTAATCTCAAGATGTTTCAGTACAAAAATGCTACTATTTTATCTTCATATTTGTAGATTTTTAGTAAATGTAGTTTATGGTCTAATCATTTAAGTGTGTCTTTTTGCTCGTTACTGTATTAAAACAAAAAACTGTAAGCTGTAAATTTAAATTTTTGTACATTTCAACACGTTGAATGTCAGTTTTAAAAAATGACGCCTTAGTTTTCAGTTTTTAGCACAAAATGCTTTGATGGTTCTTTTCTCTATAGATAAGATATGTTTAGTTGTCTTTGTCTATAATGAAAATACTTTGTTCTATATTTTATGAGTCCTCACAAAATTCACTATTGTTGTACAGCTGTACATTATAACACTTATGTTAAGGAGCAGCCGTTCTGTGGAATGACTAGATTGATGGATTAAGATAATGGGATTGGATTTAGGCCTTTCCTCTATTAATCTGAAACTGTTTGCAACCCACACATCAACATGATTCATAATTAGCCATGAAGAGCCATTTATCACAAAGGTTCTTTAATGTTTCATATACAAACTGTTTTAAACGCAGATGGTGATAGTGTCTTACATTGTATTATATTTTATTCTTTAACAAAGGTGTCACTATCACCTTTTATTGTAATATCAAGCCAGTTGTGGGAATCCTCTTGTCTCATGTGAATCTTGTGTCTAATATCTTACCAGCACATGTTAGTCAGAACCTCTTAATGTAGTAGAACTACTATTTAGTCACATATTAACATACAGTACCTGCACTTTATGGAGTTGAAATGAAAAGCTCTAAAGGGACTTTGACTTTTTGATCTTGACCTTCTTTAATTCTGATCCCCAATAACATTCTGCATAAACTCAAGACAGTACAACAAATACGAAGGATGTTAAAATAAATACTTTACAATTGATATTATTAGACATTTAAGCAAAATGCAAATGGCCCACAATCTTTATGGTCCTAAAAAAGCTTTTTGGGAACGTTGTGGTGAAATATGAACATCTTTTTGAAAAGCTTTATCAGTTTCACCCAAAACAGTCTGTATGATTTAAGCTGTAACATCAACTTCTGATGAAGAAGACTGTGGCTGTCTACTCACTATTTTCTCTCCTTTATTCCCTCTGCCAGTTTCAGATGATAAAACGGGAAGCCTTTGATTCAAAGAAACAATAATTTAAACAATTTGGCACATTATTGTTTCTTTTTCTGTTGTTGTGCACCTTTAAAACTGAAAGACAACAACAACAGTGATGTCTTCGTCTCTGCCACTGCCCTCGCTGCCACCGAGCCCCCTGGCCATGGAGTATCTCAACGACTTTGACCTCCTCAAGTTTGAAGTGAAGCCTGACACACCTCCGCCTCCTCCAACCTGCCTATACCCCAAACCAGGCGTCCATCAGGAGACAATAGGTTCTCCGTATGCTCCTTGCCCTCCTCCTGACTCCAGCCTCAGCTCCAGTCCCTACACCTCACTTCCTCCATCACCCACGCTCAGTGACGGACACCCACCGCCATCTGCATCCTCCTCTTCCTCCTCTCTCTCTTTCCCGCTGTCCATCTCCACTGGATACATATCAGGCCAGAGCTCCGGCTCTCAAGGGAACCTGGACGGGAGCCCAGCCGCTGGAGGCCCCGCACCATGTTCAAACCCCACCTCCTTGGAGGATCTGCTCTGGTTGGCTGCACTGCAGCAGCAGTTCGGTGGGGAGCCCGGAGGTGCCGCGTCTCTGTTGGGAGCTCTTGGAGGAGTGCCGGAGCGAGGGGACCGGGATCGAGGAGGGTTTCTGGGATGTGAGGATGCAGTGGAGGCCCTGCTAAACTCCGCTGCTGCTGCCGTGAATTCACAGGTATGATCTGAGATATTTGGACCATGAATTTGTTTGTGTGTTAGGCCGAAACATGTGAACACAAACACTTTGAAGCTCAATTTCTCAGAGTTAAAAATATTTTTAGGTCAGACTTCTTACTCTGTCAAATATGGCAGAACAACAATTTGAATAGAATCATGCAGAGGAAGTTAGGTCAAGTTCAAGACTTACTTTCAAATGCCCAGGTTTCTCTATCGCCCCCTTGAGTACAGTTTGTTACCCCTAGAGCAATGGAAGACCACACATTTAGTAGGTCACGTAGCACATGGCAACGTGTTAGCAAGGCATTTACGTAAGGCAGGGGTTTCAAGCCCTACTCCTGGAGGTCGACCTTCCTGCAGTGTTCAGTTCCAACCCTGCTCTAACACACCTGCTTATAATTTTTAAGTAATCCTGAAGACCTTGATTAGCTGGTTCAAGTGTGCTTGTTTTGTTGGAGCTAACTCTGCAACCCTGCTGCTGGAGAACTACCCTCAGACTTCAACACACCTACCTGTAATTTTCAATTTTCAACCCCGAACACCATGTTTAGCTGGGTCAGGTGTGTTTGGGGTTGGAGCTGAACAGGGCAGTAGCTCTCCAGGAGCAGGGTTGGAGACCCCTGCTTACAGGAAGGTGGCCCTCCAGATAGAGTGTTTGACACCTCTGGCAAGTATTTTTTTTTTTGGCCTAGGGCTCAACCCTGGTCCTGGAGCTCCCCCAATACTGGACATTTTGAATGTCTTCTTTATCTCACACATCCAATGACCTGAGTTAGGTGTGTTTGATTAGGGAAACATATAAAACATAAAAAATGCAGGATTCTAGGAACAGAGTTTTTGCAGGATGTTTTTGCATTCAGAAAACCACTTGACAGAGGGTTCTCGAGAGCACTTTCTAACTTGGCGTGCCATCTAATCCTGGCGCCCTGCATAAATGGCCTTTTAAGGTGGGGTGTTTGTTCAAATGGGGCATTTTCATTGTAAACTCTTTGTAATGTGCTCTTTGTAATCTCTTTGTATTTCATCTGGTCTTTCACTCAGTTCCCAGTTTTGTCTCAGAGTTCGAGCAGCAGTCATATGGGGGACTCCAGCAGTGACAGCGGTGCTGATGTCGTTCTTAACAAGCCGTCAGATATGTGTCACCGCCCTATATTGGTCGTTTCTTCCACCCCTCCATCTCTTTCCAATGTCAACACATCGACCAGTCCCTTCTCACAACCCCTCAGTCCACAGAGTCGCCTCCATCACCCACACCATCCAATGCAAGGCCATTATCATCATCATCACCATCATCATCATCTGCAAGTCACTCAGGTACTTGCAGTCACAAATTTATCCTCCTAAAACTGTTGTTAACGCTATCACATACATCTGATACTAAACAATTATCAGACTTTATCAGTGGCCAAAATTCCAAAAGCATTTTCTTCATAGACTCAGTAGGAGTTTTAGGTGACATTTGATAAATTTATTTAAAACTGTCTATATCTTATCAGCAAACACCACTATGATATTAATATTCTAATGCTACAACATATGAATGCTAATAGCTAATGGCACTTCCACATTATATATGCTAAATATTTAACTAACATTAGATAAAGAAATCACTATAACAGATGAGTGGCTGCAATGAAGCACACTACAATATAATCAAACTAATCAGAACAATCCAGTGTATTCTGTATATTTGTAATTAAAGAAACGCAACCACAATCAAACATAAACGAGACCAAACAGTGAACATAAAGATCTCAGTGTTTAAATACATGGGGAGAGGTAATCAGCTGAACAGAAACAGGTGTGTGGAACTAATTAACAACCAAGGAAACTAAAGGGAGCACAGAACACAGGCAAAATGGGAACAAAGTACTGAATGAAAACAAAACCAAACACAGTGAAACTAAACATAACCCTGACAATCACACCTGCATTTAATGAGATTTAATTAATACACATTAAAAGAATGTAAAGTCTGATATCTGCATCCACCAGTAAGACTAATTTGTACATTGTTGTGTTACACTAACATTTCCTTTGTGAAAATATGTTCACTTTAACATACTTTTAAAAAGAGTATTTATTTACAGACATAATATACTTTAAAAGAATATACTTAAGTGCTAACTGAACGTAAATAAAGTATATTATATTTTAATGTATGTTAAATACAGTTAGCTGAACTTTTATGTGATTTTTTTAACCCACTTACTGTAAGTGGGACTTAAGTTACTTTAATTGTCTTTAAATGTAGTTAAAGTAAAATACAAAATGTAGGCCTATTGCAGAATGTACCATTTATGGTAAACTAAAACATACTTTGGTTACACTTTATTTTACAGTGCCGTAGTTACATTGTAATTACTTAAATAAGTACTGAGTACTATTTATTAACTACATGTACTTACTATAGAGTTACAGTTAGGGTTAGGGTTTGGTTTAGGGTTAGTTACTGCATAATCTACTGTTATTACTATAGTAAGTACATGTAGTAACGTGTAACTATGGCATTGTAAAATAGTGTTTTACCACTAGAAGTGTTACCACTTCTTTAATTTCATTTCTATTGAAACTTGTATGTCACATATTTAAATATATTTGTAATTACATAAAGCAATTTAGCACATACTTTTGAGATTTGAAGTACATTGCACATTCAATACAATTAAGCACACTTCTTTTTTAGGTTTGCATAAATTCAATAAGAAAGTATTGGTGCAACTGCCTTGTTTCACATTTTGAACCGTGAATGGTTAGTGATATTGTGGTGAAGTGTATTGAAAGCAGTTTGATGGATAGGACTGGTGGATGTCTGCCTCTAAATGTGGAGCAGCGCTATCAGATTATGGTAATATCTACTATTATTGCTATGTAATCCTGATCACTGTCACTTACACTCAGTCAGATTATGCTGTATGGAAATGTGCTGCCAAAATCACACACATGCACAAAGACACGCACTTATTCTAACATAGGCTAAACTATGTTATACACATATACACACAAATTTCAAAAATTTTTGATTTACCATTATTATATTATCCAACCAGATTCATGAGACAAAAATGTATTTCATTGGTGGCGAACTTGTATTAATTTGTAAGATTTGATTTATACGAAAACTATTATCTAAGTAAGTAAATCACCATTTCTTAGATCATTCACTATTTTACAGATTCATAGTTTTATTTTTCAAGTTGTCCTCACTGTTTTAATCACAAACCAAAGCTACTTCACTTAAAATAAATAAATGAATGAATAAAGCAAGCATATAGTAACAGAATATGAACATACTCAGCCTTACGATTATTGCAGGTTTCCTTGTTATTACTATACTGGTTTTTGTATTGTCATGGTGTTTCCTGATGTTCATACCAACTGGTTTGAACACAGTTCTAGTAGTGACACAACAGCAAAACAAACTACTTGCTACCAAACTATATTAATAATACTTCTATAGGACTGTGCTGTTTTCATCAGACTGTACAATTCAAGCACTGTCATTTCTCCATTTTGTCCATGTGAGTGTTTGATGAAGCTTTAATTGTCATGATCACACGTTGTGTTCATTCTGTGGCAAATCTCTGGGACTTATCTCTTATTGTCTCTTTCTCTTTCAGTGTGGGGTGGATGAGCGTTTTTCTGATGAACAGTTGGTAAGTCTGTCTGTGCGAGAGCTGAACAGACATTTGCGTGGAGTGAGCAAAGATGAGGTGGTCCGTTTGAAACAGAAAAGACGGACGCTGAAGAATCGTGGTTACGCCCAGTCCTGCCGTTACAAACGACTCCAGCACCGGCACGCGCTTGAGTCCGAGAAACATATTCTCACACAGCAGGTACACAACACACACATCAAACACTGAAATATGACAAAAATGTGACAAATACAACAAAAGTCAATTATAACACAACAGCTCTCTTCTGAAACCTAGTCGGCTGCCTACCCAGACAGCATTTCTAGGCATCATAAACCCTCCCAGGTGAAAAAATACTATAGTAAATACTATAGTGTTTTTAAACCACACTATAGTAAATTGTAGTATACTGTATGATTGTATTTACAACACTTTGTTAATGAATGCTACAGCGTACTGTAGTATTAACTATAGTGAGCTGATAAACTGTAATAAGTACTTTAGTATACTTTAGTTTTTACTACAGTAAACTGTAGTGTATATTGTAGTATAATATACCCTATAGTTGTAGAAAACTTAGTACAGTATTGGGTAAAGTAATTTGTTTATATTACTATAGTTGTTATATTATCACAGCAACTATAGAATTACCACAACAAATTAATTCAAGTACTTTACTATAGTATGGTTCAAAAACACTATAGTATTTACTATAAATTACTATAGTATTTTTTCAACTGGGCTTCTTTTGACCAAATTTTAAAATGACCACAAAATCAAATTGGACAATTCTTTGGAAAATTCAATTTTTTTTTTTTTTTTTTTTTTTTGCAGTGTTTATTATAAATTATCCGTGCACATCATTATTTTGTTTTATACGCCATGTGCCCTAATGATCTTTAATCAAAAACCTTAAAGTGCCCCTAGCTATCAATGAACGTTCTCAGAACGTTTTGACAAGATTCTCTCAAAGTTATGAACAAACGTTCTTCCAGTAACAATAATAGAACATTTGTTATGAGTTATCTGGTCTATATTAAAATTAAAAGATCTATTTGTTAATATTATTTAATGGACTTGAGCTAATATTAACTAACAATGAACAGTTGTGTTTTTATTGACTTACGTTAACAAAGATTAATAAATACGGTAACAAATGTATTGCTTATTGTTAGTTCATGTTAGTTAAAGTGTCACCGAACTTTCAAATATTTCAAAACCTAGTGAGCTGCCATGCTCATTACAGTGGATTCTGGGATTGGCTTCTTCACAAAGAATATATGCAGATGTTCTGCAAATATTATCACAAAATTGTTATTTATAGATTGTTCATTGAATGTTTCTTTGTGAACCGTTTTAGTTGGGCGTCCACTGTTTTTAAATGTGGCCTACTTGTTTCAGAGTGTTCAGAGAACATTCAAAAGTAGCATTCCCATAATGTTAACAAAATGATAAAATGAAACTTTCGCATAACCCAAAAAATAGTTTGAACGTTCAGAGAACATTCAGAAATAACATAATGGCAATGTTTGCAAATGTTCTTAGAACATATTTTTGTTAGCCTGGCCCGTCCCACACATTAGCTTCTCTTCTTTGATGACGTGTGCCTCCGATTGGAAAAAATCAAGTCCCGACCAACATTTTTTCTCATTCGAAAAGCCGCTTCACTCGAACATACGTCACAATAGGGAAGTTCTGTTGCTTGCCGAATTTTTAGTGCAACACTGCATATATTCTTTGTGAAGAAGCCAATCCAAGAATCCACTGTAATGAGCATGGCAGCTTTCATATTTGAAAGTTCGGTGACACTTTAACTAACATGAACTAACAATAAGCAATACATTTGTTACCGTATTTATTAATCTTTGTTAACGTAAGTTAATAAAAACACAACTGTTCATTGTTAGTTAATATTAGCTCAAGGTATTAGTAAATGTTAAATAAACATTAACTAAGATTAATAAATGCTTTAGAAGTGTTGTTCATTGTTAATCCATGTTAACTAATGAATTAACTAATGTTAACAAATGAAAGTTTACTGTAAAGTGTTACCGAAAGTTCTTACCCAGTATTAATCAACAGTATTTCAAATCTATTCTTTTGATTCCTCTAGCTGGAGCAGCTGCAGTGTGAGCTGTCTCGCGTGTTGAGAGAGCGAGACTCATATAAAGCGCGTTACGAGAAGCTCATCAGTTCGAACGAGACTCAGCCTTCCCATCCCAACACCTCGCCTTCTCCTACTCCTCCGGATTACTTTTTGTGACAAAATGAACATTGAACAGAAGAGAATGAAAGGAGAGCTGATGAAAGCGATGGGTGAAAGTAATTGAACAAAACTGTAACTACAACTCGACTTAAAATAAGCTATTTAACCAAAGCAGGTTGATTGTGAGGTGGACCTGAGCCCTGGATTAGAATGCTGCTGCTGATGGGATTGCATTTTTGCCCATTGTGAGCTTGTATAACACCAACATGATTTCATTAGCATTCATGGGTATTCGTATTTAAAGGGGTTTTTAGCACACGTGTATGTGTGGATGGACACAGAATATGTGCAGAATCGAAGAATTGACAGTATTTAAAACATAAAGCATTTTACATATGTATAATAAATCCTATGAGGATCATAGGACATTGAATTAATGGAATGCAGGTGGATTTATATATTTATGATATTATTAAATATAGATGCCATCATACTGTGTTCATTTACCAGAGTTAACACATCACATTTGACACTTATTTACCTTTGATGGTTTGGCCATAAAAAGTCTGCATATGACTTAAGAGTTATGGTTACTTTTATTAGGCCCTTACAGATTGACATTAAAATGGGATTTCTTAAATTAAGTTTCTCTATCATTTACTAAGTGAAAGTCAGAATATGGAAGTGTATGTGAATACTCTCTCGGTCACCCATGATGGTGCCCTGGCTCCATTTCTGATCAGTTGTTAGAGGATTCGTCTAAGGATATGACTCTAAAGTTGTACTTATGTAAACACATTTACATTTTAGACACTGTTAATAGTGATATTGTACAGTTTTAGTGTCTAAACTGCAAAAATGTATGTGTGCACATTTTCTACTAATACCTATGAATACGAATGTGATCACCCATGGTAGCACAAAAGGCTTGCTATCTCTTTGTGTTGAGCTATTTGTCATGATGAGTTTAGTTCTTACAAGAGTTTCATTTGGCATTCACCAAAATGACTGTTAGAGACATAAATCTATGCAAAACTGCTGACATTTTGAGCAAGAGAGTAATGCATACAGAATCTATAATTATGTGTATAAGCCATCTGTGTGATATTTGCACTGAGGGGTTCATAGTACCTATTGCAACACACTGTAAAACAATGCAACCAACAACCAAACATAAACACCATCGCTGCAAAAACGTCATCCCTGCATGTTCATGCAAGCCAAGTGATGATCACCTCCTAACTTTGAGTGACTGTGTCTTTGGAAGTTACATTTTATGATCAAGTTAAAGTTAAGGGTGTAATTTATCTGTGACATCAATTTAGCAATTCACAGAGCTGGTCACTGTGGGTGATAGTAGACGCCTATTTAGAGCAGTGGTGACAGATGCAGACTTTTCTAGGAGGTTTACTTGGCCCGCCATAGGTCTATAAATTGACTTGGCTACAGTATTTTCCTTATTTATTCACAGTATTTATTTATTGTTGTTAATGTGATAATTGTTTTCATTTGATAGTGTGTATCAATATCATTGATATTTTGTAGCAGGGTAAAAAATATAAAAAGATTATATTTATTATGCTCCGTTTGTAGTGGTTTCTTATGAAATAAACATACTTTTACCATTAATGATTGTGCAAAGCACTGAGGACTGTACAACTGACTCATTGATGTAATGTGTGTCATACTTTTATTTTTTAATTTATTGTTTTTCACGAGGTCTACTTATAATATTAGTAAAGTTGTTTGCCCCAAAAATCATAATTTGTAGCAACACATGACCATTTTCAACCCTGTTGGGGCTTCTCCTTTTAGACTTCAAAATGAATGCACATGGTTTTGAATGGATATTGCATATTTGCATCTTTATGCAGACTAAAATCCATTAATTGTATTTTTCTTGCCATTTTGATAATACTTCATGCTGTACAATACTGTTCAAATAATGCTTAAGTATAGTAACACAGAATTCTACTTTTATACAGGCAGGCCCTGTGTCAAAACGGCATACTTCCATACTACAATGTGAAAAGTCTCTGTAAACAGTAAACAGTGCATGAGAAATACCTGGGTGATTTACCTCTTCTGTCAAGATTTTTAAGTGTGTAGCTGATGGACACTTTTGAATCCCAGGCCATAATGCCAACATAGCGGATGTAGTGTGTCCAAATTTTCACAAAGTTTTTAAACAAATGTAGTACCAACTCAGACAATTTCAGATGCAGTATGATGGGTTTGTAATCACCAAGCAAAAGTTTATTACTTTTTTTATTTTTATTTCTGTGCATGCTATCTTTTCCACAGAGGGAATTAATTAAAAAATAATCTTGCACTTGAGACATTAAACTTTAAATAAACTGTCCTGTCACTTTAAATAGATAAAGGCCAAAATCTTTATTATCCGATGTAATATAATGCATTTAGTCTTATGCATTTACATTCTTTTTTAAGGAAAGAAACAAAATAATATGTAACAAAATTTTAAAAATCACACAACTGAAAAGATGACAACATACATGACATATGATACGATATGGTATAAAAAATGCACTTACTTGCATTGAATGTGCACTTGTATTTCAAATTTTATAGTATTTTTTAAAAAACTGTACTTGCAGATAATTGTCACATAATGGCTGTGTATTTGAATCTAAGAACTACGTGCAATGCAGAATGAATACAAAGAAATTTAATGAACACTGAGAGAACTCTAAGCCAACACTGCACACTTAACAATGACGCTGACAATACAGAACACAGAACTGAGAAAACAGAGGGCTTAAATACAATGGGAATGATCAATAAGGAGACAAGGAACAGGTATGTAACTAATCAGAAACCATAACAACAAATGAAGGAGAACCTAGGATATAGGAAGGAGTAGGATGGGAGGGGTTCCGGAGGTGGATGAGGAGCCGGAGGAAGACAAGACATTGGAGGGGCTGACAGAGGGATGGAAGAGATGATGGAGGGGGAAACAAGGGAGGAGATGACAAAGGGAGGAGCCAAAGTGAGACCCAGAGCAGTTCCAGGACAAAGGCCCATGGCGCAACTGATGAAGGGAGGAGCCAGGATGGAACTAGGAGCCCGACCGCAAGAGGTGATGCGTGAAAGGGGGAGACCAAGGGTGACAAAAAAGGCCTGGAGGGCCAAGGCAGAGCCTTAGACGTGCATGACCAAGGAAGAGAAGCGGGCTTGACAGACCGGGGTGGAGTAGGTGTGACTGAGGACAATGACGGAACCAGAGTGATGATAGACCAAGATGACGAGGGAGCCCAGCAGGGCCTGAGGTAAGACAGACCATGGTGGAGTAGAGGGAGCGTGGAGCCAAGGTGGAGCTGGTGGAGCGGAGGGCCGAGGTGAAGTCTGGGGCTTGGAGGCTCGAGGTGGATCTGAGGCATCCTCAGACCATTGCAGAATTGACAACCGGGAAGCCAACGAGCTGTAGGGAGATGGAGGAGACGAGGCCGAAGCACTGGATGGCACTGGCAGAGGAGAAGGGAGGGGGAGGCTGGGCTGAACCAGCGGCGACTAAGACGAATTGGGACTGAGTTGAACCAGCGGCAATGAAGATGACTTGGAACTGGGCTAAAGCAGTGTTGATGAAGGAGACTTGGGACTGGGCTGAACCAGAGGCGATGAACATGACTTATTACTGAGCTGAACCAGTGGTGATGAAGAAGACTTGGGAATGGGCTGAACCAGTGGTGACGAAGACAACGTAGAACTGGGCTGAACCAGTGGCGATGAAGGAGACTTGGGACTAGGCTGCTCAGTGGCAATGAAGGAGACTTGGGACTGGGCTGAACCAGTGGCTATGAAAATTAATTGGGACTGGGCTGAATCAGTGGTGATGAAGGAGACTTGGGACTGTGCTGAATCAGTGGCAACAAAGATGACTTTGGACTGGGCTGAACCAGTGGCAATGAAGGAGACTTGGGACTGGGCTGAACCAGTGGCAACGAAAATTAATTGGGACTGGGCTGAACCAGTGGCAATGAAGGAGACTTGGGACTGGGCTGAACCAGTGGCAACGAAAATTAATTGGGACTGGGCTGAATCAGTGGCAACAAAGATGACTTTAGACTGGGCTGAACCAGTGGCAATGAAGGAGACTTGAGACTGGGCTGAACGAGCAGCGACAAAGAGAACTTAGGACTGGGATGAACCAGTGGTGACGAAGACAACGTGGAACTGGGCTGAACCAGTGGCGATGAAGGAGACTTGGGACTAGGCTGATCAGTGGCAATGAAGGAGACTTGGGACTGGGCTGAACCAGTGGCTACGAAAATTAATTGGGACTGGGCTGAATCAGTGGTGATGAAGGAGACTTGGGACTGTGCTGAATCAGTGGCAACAAAGATGACTTTGGACTGGCCTGAACCAGTGGCAATGAAGGAGACTTGAGACTGGGCTGAATGAGCAGAGACAAAGAGAACTTAGGACTGGGATGAACCAGAGGTGTTATACATGACTTGGAACTGGGGTGAACCAGTGTTGATGATAATGACTTGGGACTGGGCTGAACCAGTGGCGATGAAGGAGACTTGGGACTGGGCTGAACCGGTGGCAATGAAGGAGATTGGGGCTGGGCTGAACCAGTGGCAATAAAGATGGCTTGGGACTGGACTGAACCAGAGGCGATGATGGAGACTTGGGACTGGGCTGAACCAGTGGCAACGAAGATGACTTTGGACTGGGCTGAACCAGTGGAGATGAAAGAGACTTGAGATTGGGCTGAATCAGCAGAGACCAAGGTGACCTGGAACTGGGCTGAACCAGCAGAGACAAAGGCGACTTGGAACTGGGCTGAACCAGCAGAGACAAAGGCAACTTGGGACTGGGCTGAACCAGCAGAGACAAAGGCAACTTGGGACTGGGCTGAACCAGCGACTTCGAAGGAGACAGGAGACTTGACGAGAACAGTGGAGACTAGAGACCTTGAAACATGACATCATCCAAAAAATCAAATAATAATTAATTGGGGGACCAAGCTCAGTGAGCGCACTTTAGTGACGGGAGTATGGGTGGGGCTCAAATCCATGCCGTCGAACTCCACTAATATGCCCTCAGTGACGGACGCTGGTGCCGGCTCACACACCTGGTCAGACTGTGCGATGGGCTAGGGCTCCAGGACGAAATTTACCTCGGGCATTTGCTCTGTGCTGGTCTGCTGGCGACGAACATTTGAAATTATGTTTTAATAGACTTTTGTCTTGCTTTAAAGAAGTACAATTATTTTGATGTGTTGACTAACATAGTAAAGCACAAAGTAGTTGATAATAATTTTAACTGCAGTGTTATTTGATATTATATTTAAAGTTAATATATTAGTTAATAATTAATATATTAATTATTGAATATACTAAACTGCAACTTCATCATTACAAATGTGTAATTATAAGTATATTCAAATACAACTCAAGTTGTGAAATTAAATTTAAGTAAATCTTAGTTTACGATAAATGCTTGTCAGCACATTCGACAGTATACGCTAACCATATTTCAAAGACAATAGAAGTAATTATAAAATTACATATAAAAAATAATTGCATTTAACAGAAATTTAAACTATAATATATTTTCATTTAATTGTAAATAATATACAATTATGTGTATGAAAATATTACGTTCTTTACATTACATTCTATATTCTTTTAAAGTATATATTATTTCCATAATAAGCACTCTAATTAAAAGTATTCTAAAGTGAACTTCATTTTCACAAGCGATAGCTTTCCAGCTCTCAAAAGAAAAACTGCACAGTTCTATTGTGTCTTTGGTGTTATATGTCTGTGCTCAAAACCTGCTTTTGGTCCTCTTAACCTTCTTAAAGGGACAGTAATCAGATTAACTGTGACAATAACATGTATATAAGAGATATGAGACACTAAATTCACAAAAATAAATTAATTAATAAATAAGCAAATAAAAATATTTTAGATAAATGATAAACAAATGAATCAAAAACAATTTAGGAGCCCTAAGCTATATTCTTTTCAAGCAAGAGGAGTAAAACCACCTCTTTTTTTCTACTTAGAGGATCGCAACAGTAACAAAACAACCAGAACACATGCATCAGGGTGGCGAGTTTTGCACCAGCAAGCACCGCTCATATTTTCTTCTGTAAAAATCTAGTTTTATTTGACCTCTTATCCTTTTTTTTTTTTTCAAACCTTTATTTCCTGTCCATTTAATTCATTTCAAATGTGTCTTTGTGATTGTTTCTTTTCCACCATTCTCTCTGTCTCTCTCTCTTTGTGTCTCTCTGTGAATCTGACCCTGGATGAGAGTTGTTTAGGATGAGCTCACGTTTGTCCCTCCTCCCTCTTTCTCTCTTTCTGTCTCTCTCGCTCTCTCTCTCGGCAGAGCACAATGCCATGGGGATTATGGGTATAATAGAGCGCAGGCCGCTCTCTGCCGGGCCTCATTGTCTATGAGAGGGGCACTATTGTGGACAGGACATACACACACTCACCCCACTGCTGTGCTATACACACATATCTAAACAAGCACACACAAAATAGACAAACACAATCCTGGATATAATATTTAAAAAATTACATTTACATATACAATAATTATAGATAGCAAGATCTATTATTAGCAAGTTTACAATAGCTTTTACACCATTGATGGCAGAATAAAGTAAGATTTTATTTCCATTTTAACCTCTAAATAAAGAGGACATTTTAAGTTTTTGAAAAATGTAAAACAAGAATGTTAGGACATCAAATGAAAAAGTACTATTTCTAGGTCACTCAATCTGAGACACTGACCATGTCATTTTCTTTGTACAAATGGTCAGATTTCCTTGCATAAGTTATGATGTTCAAATATTATCAGTTTAACAATTTAACTGAAAAGTGAATGGAAAATATTTCAGAATTTTTAGATGTTTTTAGTATTTGGTCAAATTAATTATTATATTATTACAACATCCACTTGAGTTGACATAGATGATGAAGCTGATGATCATGTTATCAATGATCATCTTAACACAAGGAAATCTCAGCTTTTGTACAAAGATTAGAACGTTAACATGGTCATTGCAACATATTTGATTTTTTTACTGAGAGATTCTGAGATATTTCATATTTATTTTAATTTTTGTATTGAGCACATGAAATGTTAGGATGATAAGGGCTGTTTTAAATTTTTTAGTTGAGCAGGTATGATGTGGCATAGAGGTTTGTATAACTACTTATTCATTCACACAGTATGACGTTATGACAAGTATGACATTAGTATAATAGGAATATGTTGTGAATTGTTCTTTGCTGTCCCCTACTGTTAATGTCGTTCATTGATTCATCTACACCTGGTATCTGTTTGACCTGTCAGATTTATTTTGTGATTGCTGAAGTAAAATAATTTCTGAAGACGTGTCTTTATCATCATGTCCAACTTCAAAGTAATGAAAATATTTAAATCACATCTTTCTTGCAATTTGTATCATATTATCATAATTGGTGTTGGGGAAATATGATGAAATGTATAATTTATATTAACCCTTTGACATTCCTGTAAAATTCATGTAAAAAAAAGGCAAACCCAAACCTCATGATTTTGATCTCTTTTGAAAGGTATGTGTACCGTGGGCGTACAGTGGAACACTAACAGGTTAATTATTTTACATAGAAATATGAGTTGACTCTACTCTTATATAATTCTACTATTTCTTTAATTAATTATTTAATTAATATATTTAAATACTCAAACTCAAATAGAGTACAAGTGTGTTTATATAAGACATGGGCATATACATAATAGTGTATATGTAAAAATACACCTTTTTTAAGAAATTGGTACTTTTATTCAGCAAGGACGTGTTAAAGTGACAGTGAATGTATTTCTACAAATAAAAAAAATCGACTTCAAATAGAATTAAAACTTGAAGAAAAAAAAAAGACACTGTATTGTGGTTTCCACATTTCTTTAAGCCCTTTCAACTGTAATAATAGTAAGAAATGTTTCTTGAGGAGCAAATGAATTCTGAAGGATCATGTGACACTGAAGACTGAGTAATGATGCTGAAAATGTAGCTTTTATATCACAGGAATAAATTACATTTTAAAACATTCACATAGAAAATAGCTGTTTTAAATTGTTTTAAACAGTAGGCTGATATTTGACAATATTACTGTTTTGGATTATTTTTTATCAAATAAAATGCAGCCTTGGTGAACATACAAATCTTCTTTCAAAAAACAAAATCTCACATTGTCACATCTGTAGAGTGTACAAAGAGAGAAAATCTTGTCAAAGTAATAGCGTTTATAACAGTTATCTCCAGATTGACAGCACCCTCTGCTGGACTGTAGGGAGACTACTATCCTCCATAACAGATAGATTGGGTGCCCAATCGTGCTCCTGGAGATCTGCCTTCCTGCAAAGCTTCAACCCTGATCCACACCTGAACCAGCTAATTAAGATCTTCAGGAGCACTTGATAATTACAGACAGGTGTGTTGGATCAGAGTTAGATCTGACCTCTGCAGGTAGGTAGATCTCATTTACATACATACATTTACACACAAACTGACCACCAACCCCAACTGTTACAGAATGGAAAGCACATGATATCAAAGGCAGCGAAGGATACATCTATGCTGCCTTCAAAAACCGATCAGATGAAGGTATCTCAGGAGACAGGAAGTGAAGCTAACTTTTGAATTGATGCCTTCCTATCTTGGAATGCGTCCTCCAAAGGCAGCATTTTTCAGTTTTCGGAAATTTGCTGTTTAATAATCATTTGAAACTTAGCAAACTGGCAGCTCCAGTAGTAATGAAAAGATTTGTCTTGAACTCTGTCATTTATAAACCCTAATTAAACAAATGAATAATTAATTAAAAAGGAATTTATACCAGCAATTTAGAAAATGGATGATGATTCAGCTTCTGACGAGACACAGGAATTCATTCGGCATGACCCTCACAGTTCATTATGGGTATTCTCCAGCCATTGAGTGTACATTAGTTGTACACTCGTTATTGCAGTGCATTTTGGAATTGAATGAACGCAATAACATCCTCTATGGTTTTGGACACCACTACAAATGGCTGTCCCCTCAACAGGGTTGCCAGGTTTTTACAACAAAACCCGGACAATTGCTCCTCAAAACTAGCCCAAAACTAGCCCAATCGCATTTCAGAGGGGTCCCACGGTAAAAATCGCGTTCCGGGGGGTAAGATTCGCGTTTTTGGCAGGACTCCCCTGGTAAAATTTGCATTCCAAGGGCTAAATATCATGTTATTTTGGGTCGATTCAACCCGCAGACATGAAAAACAACCCCCGGCAACAGTGTAAAAGTAGCCAATTAGTGCTCTATTTAAGGGTATAGGGGGTGATTTTGGGCACAGCCTCGAACTGTGTGTGTCCAATGAGGGAGCTATACAAAAAGTGGATTAGTGGGGGGTCAGGTTTGAGGAGCACTGAATTAGGGGTCCAAGCACCAAAGGTGTTTGATACGCCTTCTTTAATATTTAATGAAAAATGGGAAAGAAAATTGTTCCTAAATATGTCAGTTTTGTAATGGAGGGAGTGTTTATCAAATCAAATAAGATGAGCTTTACTGTGCACAGAAATCGAGCAGGAATTCTGGTCTTATTTTGTCATAACCTCTGATCTCTCTCCGGTGTTTTATCTGTGATCTCTGCATGCCTCCCTCTCCATTAACCACTTCTCTTCTCTTGATGTTGATGTAAATGCTGATACTCTCTGCTCCACCTTAACATGCTGCCTTGACAGTATTGGTCCTCTCACCTCCAGGCCAGACCACCTCCAGCCCTTGGCCCACAGATGCCCTTTGTGACCATGAAACAAAGCTCAGAGCTGCTGAGAGGAAATGGAGTGAGACAAAGACAAGGCAAGTTTATTTATATAGCACATTTCATACACAATGGTAATTCAAAAAGTGCTTTACATAGAAAAGGAACTAAAATCATCATAAAATAATCACAACATAGGCATAAAAAATAAAAATATTATGCCTGACTACCTGAATTACTAAATTCGGGGCTCCCCTGTCTGAATGCAAGAGTCAGAGAGCTTCGGTTCATGAGACACACTAGTAGCAACTCCCAGCTTCCTAGTGACCTCCTACCCTTCAATAGGAAGGAGTTTTTCCAACACCTTCTGCCTCTGATAGCTTCCAATGTTTCTGTGACCCCTCAGCAGAGTGGAGTTATCACCAACCGTCTGTTTCTGATTAATTTCGGTAAAACACCAGCCTGCATCCAAGGACCTGGTGTCCCACACCAACATCTGAGTGCGTGCGTAAACTCAACGTCTCGCTTCCCAATTCTCTCAACTCTTCCAACCAGACAGCCAGATAAATAAAATCTTAACCAAAAATAAAAACAAGGATAATTAAAAGGATTTTTATAACTGAGCAAGTTTCAGCCTCTCCTGTTTTCTTCTTCCTCTAGTGTTCTGTTGCTAAGGTCTTTTTACTATCAAAACAAAGAGCAACACTGAAACATATTTACAAAATTCTCCTCCCTAGATCTCCTTCCACCTTCTACAGGAGATTTGCTCAGTGCTGCTTCCTGCTCTGACATCATCAAGACATCTCTCACTACTGGTAGTGATTTCTTTAAGGGGACGGTTGAATATAGTTGACCACACGAGTGTCTACTAATGCATTTTCGACTACCTCAGGAAGTGGTCAAAAGTGGACAAACTGAAAACGCTTTACACCTCATTTACACCTATATGTAGTGTTCAACGAAAATGCATTTTACTACAATGTGTAAATGGGGCCTAAGAGCATCTGAAACTCTTTGTCTGGCAAGAACAAACTTCAAATCATCTATTCTTATTTTACTGGACCTGTCTTCTGCCTTTGACACTGTAAACCACCAGAACATCCTGTCTGCCCTTTCTGACTTGGGCATTAGAGCTACAGTATACAGCTCCGTGGAGATTGACCCGGCTGAAATGTCCAGGTAGAAGTATGGAGATTATTATTATCATAACTATATTTCATCTTCTTTTTTTATTTCCTTTTAACAATGTACTAAGCTTCCTTCATCTGATTGATTTTGAGGACAGCAAAGATGTATGCTTCATGGCCTTTAGCCCTATTCGAATGGGATTATTTTTACATGGAGAGGTGGGGTAAAAGTAATTATTACCAGAGCTTCTTAGTAATTTTAGTCCCGTCCGAATGTGCCATCTCAGTAATCACTACGGACAATGTCAGTAAAGTTTACGGTGACTTTTACCTTCTGTAAAAAGGTCCGGAAAAATTACCTCAGGTAATGCGAATCCAGTTCAAATAGACAAGCTGTAAATATGTAGGCTACATATTCCATCATTTCCTGTTTAAAAGTAGTTTTCTGTGGTTTTTCAAGTGGTGGGACCCTGTGGCAAACCTCAAGTGTTTTCTGCATACTATTCAGATCAAAAAGAAGGTCAAAAGCACTTGTTGGACATCCCACAATCCTGTGTGTAGTTCTGCGATGGTTGAGCTAAAGGAAAAAGTTGCATCTGAACATACTGGTTGGCAGTTCCTTTGGGTGAAATTAGAGAAATATTTGAGAATTTAAATATTTGATGTTATCTGTATCCTGTTTCCTGTTGTAACTCTTATTAGAATACTGCAGAATATCTACCAATTAATTCTTACTTGATGTATCCAATTTACTGTATGTGTATTTATGTGAAATGGAGGAAGCAAGATTGCATCATTTGCTTAATGAGTGTAAATACACACTCATTTGTCCCATTTTATTAACTATAATCTTGTCTTTGAAGCACTTTTTTTACTTTTCAATTTCAAATAACGATACTGTTTGACATGTTTTTTTTTTAGTTTCCAGTGTATAATATTTGTACAATATATATTTTTTAATTATTTTAAAACAATTAGTAGTGTTTGTAAGTGCTGCATTCTAATTTTGTCATCCTTTCTAAATGGCATGCGAGACAGGAGTTTGCCAATGTACACAGAAATACTGTATGCATCCATTCACACTTTATAGCTATAGTAAACTCTATATTCTTATTTTCTATTTTTTGACAGTTAATGTAATATAATGTAATATTTGAGAATAGTTACTGACATGACAGAAAAATTCTTGTGAAACTGAAGCTCTGATGTTGTGCAATGTGTGTCTTCTCTCTGCTGGATTACCTTCTTCAGGTGTGTTTGATTAGAGCTGGAAGCTAAACTGTGCTGGAAAGTGGATATTGAGAATTGCCCAGCCCTGCTCTACTCTGTAACTTTGACTTTTAAAGTTATTTTTTCAATTTTATTGTGCTGAAATTTTTACTTCCATATAACATAGGTATACCCAACATTATGCATGGACATAAACATTTATAGTGTTATTATTTACAGTGTTTACAACAACAAATGCCTTATGGCCCTTAAAATTTAAGATTTTAGGATTTAATCTTTTATCATATGATAATTATGAGTTGAGAAAAAGATGTTATGGCTGTTCACAACATGATGTTTATATTATAGATAAATATTGATATTTAAGAAAAATATACTAATGCACTAGCTTTATTGAAAATATGGCGAGCTATCTTTACCACACTTGCACATTTACGACATTTTACTGATATTGCACAAAAGTCTTGGCGGAAGTGACTCAATAGCGCTTCGTGCTGCAGAATAATGCACTTTTAACCGCTCTGAGTTTCACAAAAATGTCTTAAAATCTAAAATTTTCCTAAATGCATTTTAATCTTCCACAGTTCTCGGTTAATTTCGTTAATAAGCTTTTATCCGCGCAGTAAGACGGATATTTTTCACACTGATCCTGTTTTCAGCTGGATTTCTGCTCATTTGGACTGAAGGTGGACTGAAAAACACAAAGCGACATAATTTGACGTATATTGAATTTGAGTCAGATTGGGATGTGAACACATGAAATCAAATGTGAAATATTAAACTGTTTTAAGTGTTGGAGTGACAGAAGTCGCGTGCGTGAGTCCAGTGCGCGAGATTAAACTCGTTTGAAGAGATGGACAAAAATGAATCATAAAAAGAGTCTATTTATTGAAGGTAAGATAAGAGATTTATCTATTTGTGTTTATTTGTATTTATTATGTTTTAATGAGCTGTCTGTCTTGTGTTCGTGCATAAATGTGAATATTATCCGTCAGGTTTCACCGCTTGTGCGTTAGCTCACGTGCTAACCGAGCAGCTCCATTCTTCATACAGAAAAAAATATTCACATCTGAGTTGATTAAACAACAAATATACTTAAATTAAAGTGCACTGTATTACATATGTGTAGTCTGCAGGTCTGTCCTCTTGTTTAAGCGCCAGTTTCAGTGTATAGATGCTAAAACACACGGAGGCCTCTGATGCTATGAGACGATATAAACAAACCTCAAAAATCATTGAATTAAAAAATGAAATTAAAACACACTAAATGCATTCTTTCTGCCTTGCATCAAAAACACACAAGACGTTATCTATTTCAATTCATAACCGCTTTTAGATGTTTTAGCCATGTTTCTTGGTGTTTAGCGTGGGCCCTTCAACCTCATACAGTGATACATTGTGTACATTATGTACCTTAGAATATTATTTTCCTCTCTTATACGAATGACTAGAAAAGAATAGTTTATGTTGTCATCAGTAGTATTAACATATTGCCTTTAAAATACATTAATTAAATGTTTACATATTTATGTTGACTACACTTGCACTTAAAATGCTTTTAAAGGTTTTACAGATAGTTAGATAGATGGATAGACAGAACATGGAAATAAAAAATGTCAGGAGATCTAAAGGTTCCTGCATTTCACAACTTGAGTTTAAGGCTAATTCATGTTCTCTTTAGGACAGGTTATAGAACACATCCCAAAAAAATTTAGTTAACACAACTCTGTAACAAGCTGAAGGTCTGTGCTGAGTTTGATGGAAAGTTACAAATTTATAAAAGTTGTTCTCAGAACCAGAACTATTTTGGCTTGCCATTTTTTTTCTTGCCTAATGTAGACTTTTTTTCTTGTGTAGAAGTGTTTTTGACTTAAAGGCAGATTTGTAAACACCCTTTACACTTGTAAAAAGAGAAACATAACATGACACATGAGCTGTGAGTTTGCCATTGATCCTGCATTACAGTATGACTGACTTATAAAACAATCTGCTTTATAATATTAAACGGTAGTTCACCCAAAAATGATATTTCTGTCATTAATTACTCACCCTCATGTCGTTCCAAACCCGCAAGACCTTTGTTCATCTTCGGAACACAAATTAAGATATTTTTAATGAAATCCGAGAGGTTTTTTTATCTCCCACAGAAAGCAACAAAATTACCACATTCAAGGTCCAGAGAAGTAGTAAAGACATCTTAATCAGCGTGACTACAGTGGTTCAACCTTAGTGTTATGAAGTGACGAGAATACTTTTTGTGTGCAAAAACAAAAATAACAGCTGTATTTAACATTTTGAGCTATTGTCATAAGCAGTTGATGCAATGCAGGCTTACGTGTTCTACGTTTGGACGCCGACTCATTATTGGCCGGCTCCCGCGTCAGCATCGCACGCATGCGTTGTGCTGCTCACATAACTGACTTTTATTAAAAGAATCCAAGGCTTTGTGTGAATATGTCCGTTGAAGTGCAAGAAGACGTGAAATAGACATGAAATAGAACTTATTTCAGTATTTGTGTGCTGTCTGAGCTGTGTCTAACACTGTGTCGGTTGACGATGGCTTAAGGCTGTCAAAGTGAACATGCCAAATCCATTTGTCCTGTTGTCAGAAGTAGTTCAAATGCATGCAGTACAAAAGTACATATGATTCAGTGGCATAAAATGGTCTTTAAATGACTAATAATAATATTGCATATCGCATAAACAAAAAATAGTTATCGTGACAGGCCTAGCTTTCTGTATGGTATATTCAACAACAGAAGGACAAATACATCACAGTCTCTAGTTTGAGAAACAGAACGCACCAGTTTCATCAGAAGTGTGGAAGAGGAATCTGAGATGCTGCTGGTTTTTAAAAAAAACGCACTGGCAAATGAGGAGGATATAATGGAAAAAAGATTGGAATGCAATTTATCATAATACGAATGCATGAATCGAAGATTTCAGTCATACCTGCAGTGCTGATGAAAGCATGGGAGAAAACATAACCTTTAAGCAATAGTTCACCCAAAACTGAAAACTCTCATTTACTCACTCTTTGAGTTGGGAATCGAAAGTCAATTCCAATTCTGGAATCAGATACTTGTGGTTAGGAATCGGATACTTATTATAAAATGAAAATTTTGATTCCGCTTATCGATTCCTGTGTGCACATTTAATGTGGTTTTAAACCATTTAAGCACAAGTAGACACGAAAGAGAACTCAATTCGGCACTCGTGCTGCACACTGTTTTCTGTGCTGGGCACATCCAGAGTGGGCACAAAAAGCCGCCTTTTATATAGTGTATGAATACTGAATTGAGTTCTTTCATGTCATCTTGCACTTGAACAGACAAATACACACAAAATTGTCAGAATATCCTCGTAAACACAGTTGTTTATGTCTTAAGTGAACATAAAAAGTTGAGAACTCACTCAACTATTGTAACTTTAATAAGCATTAATCTATTTTTTTTGTATAAAAAGAAAATGCAGTGTTACATTTGATTTCAATTTTTGAAATCAGTTTATTCAGTTGCATTTATTTGTGCTATTGCTAATTTGTTCTTATTGTATTACTGACCGTATACTTGTCTTTTAATAATATTTGATGTATATTAGTCTAGTTTATTAGTTTTTCTTTAGGTTGCTGATTTTTGTTCTTGTTATTCAGCTTCGACAGAATGTTTTTCAAAAAGACAGAGTAAATATGCTTGATATCTAAATGTTTTTTTTTTTTTTTTTTTTTTTTTTTTTTTTTTAAACCATATTGGAATCGTAATGATTAGAATCAAAATTGATAAGCAGATTTCGAATAGGAATCGGAATTGCTAAAATTCAAACAATGCCCATCCCTACCCTCATGTCGATTCAAATCTGTATGGCTTGCTTACTTCTGTGGAACATACTAAAAGATATTTTGAGAATTGTATTTTTTTTGTCCATATTATGGAAATCAATTGTAACCAAAACTGTTTGGTTACCACCATTCTTCAAAATATCTTCCTTTGTATTCTACAGAAGAATATAAATCATACAGGTTTGGAACAACATGAGGGTGAGTAAATGATGACATAATTTATTATTGGCTGAGCTATTCCTTTAGTATCTTAAAGAAAATTGACTGGTAGAAGCACAAGATCAGCACTGCTGTCATTGTGGAGGTTAATTGATGAATTCAGTATGTATGTGATATATAGCTTGTAACATTATAAATGTCTTTACATTATTGATCAATTTAATGAAATAAAAGTCTCGTTACAAGCTTTTTAGTGGTAGTTTAACTGTTACTGAGTGAGCCAAGTTGCTGATCACCAAGTTGCAGCTCATTGCATCTCAATAAATGCATGTTGGAGTTCTGAAAGTTGATGTATACTTACCATGGCCGTAGCCAGATATAAGGTCACCGAGGTCTGGACCTCTGTATTCTTCGAATGTGTATATAATGAAGGTTGTGAAATAATTGCTTATTAACTCTACTTTAGTTCTGCAAGGATGTTGAACATCATCTCATCTGCACTGCCTCAGTAGTCCGTCACTGCTGGTCAATGTCAAAATATTTTAAATGATCAGTCGAATCAAAGTAGGCGGGCTTTATTTACAGAAACTGCTGAGCACGAATTCTAGTGCGCAACTCGATGCTTCAGTAAACAGTCATAAAGTGTGGGATAAGATGGTAGTTAAGTAGCTAAACTAAACATTTTATATTTGATAGCTGTTTTAGGATAGAAATGTTAAACGCTAATCAGGAAAACTAATAAACTTTTGTCTAATTCACCATTTTGAATTTAAAATAGGCCTATAATTTACGTGATTCATGTAATTTAATTATAAGTAACAATGTGAGGGAACAAGAGACATTAACACAGCCGCTTTCATTAATAGTGATTAATAATGATGAATGTGTACATATTGGGAATGAATATAATAAACTTAGTTACCTAGCTTTCGTGGCCTTAACGGATTAGTTCACTTTAAAATGAAAATTACCCCAATAATTTCTCACTCTCAAGCCATCCTAGGTGTATATGACTTTCTTCTTTCAGACGAATACAATCAGAGTTATATTAATAAACACCCTGATGCTTCCAAGCTTTATAATGGCAGTGCACTGAAACCACCTGTTTGAAGCACAAAAAAGTGCATCCATCCATCATAAAGGTACTCCACACGGCTCCGAGGGGTTAACAAAGGCCCTCTGAAGCGAAGCGATGCATTTGTGTAAGACAAATATCCATATTTAACACATTATAAAGTAAAATAACTAGCTTCCAGCCATTCTACTTGCGTCTAAAGTGTAACTTACGCAATGTACTACTGGTATTACTCTACGCCATGACGTACTACACTACGTTATACGTTGCGTAAGTTACGCTTTAGATGCAAGTAGAATCCGTATGGCTGTTTATGATGGATAGATGCACTTTTTTGAGCTTCAAACAGGTGGTTTCCGTGCACTATCATTATAAAGTTTGGGAGCATCAGGGTGTTGATTAATATAACTCTGACTGTATTCGTCTGAAAGAAGAAAGTCATATACACCTAGGATGGCTTGAAGGTGAGTAAATCATGGGGTAATTTTCATTTTAAAGTCAACTAATCCTTTAAGTAAATTAGCTTGTCTAAGAAAATGATTCATAACACATATAAATATCAATTGATCCTGTTTACTTTCTTCACAGACAAAAAGACTATCAGTCAAAGCTCAGATTTGGGAGGGGAAGAGACAGGGCTAGACTAAGAGAAAAAGACTAAGAGAAAAAGAAAGAGTGATTGAGATGAGGAGCAGGTATTGACAAATAATCTCCTGCCCACTGACATGTTTTATAGCTATTGCTATCTAATTTTTTGGCCTTCAAACGTCATGTAGATCTGAGAAATCAATTTTTTTGGATGAGCATTCCCACCAACCCCCCTAACTACCTCATGTTTGGGACCTCTGTGATCATAAAACCCTGCCTACGGCCCTGATACTTACATCTTATTTTTATTTTTTCAACTCAAGGAAAAGGGATCAAGATAAATTGATTCCTTATGAGATAATTCTTTGTATGGCTGTGCTTTGATACGTTGTTCTCATGTGTTTGATAGCCCTGGATAAATGTGAGGACAGGCGAGATGGAGGCTTTAAGCAGTCCTGGAGGTGTTCTCTCTCAGATGATAGTGAAGACGACAGCAGACATGAGTAAGGTCATTCAGCACAGAGCAGCTTACAGCCCACTCAAGCATCTCTGCATGAACGCTTCCTGCATGATTAAAGCTGCTTTGTGTCAAACGTTATTACTGTGGTACTCAGAGAAACATCAAGGCCAAAGAGAAGATAAAAAAAAAATGCAGAACACTTAAATTATCACAAATTCTGCTAAAACTATATGCATAGTGGTCTGCTGTGTTGGAGAAAAGCTTCCATCAAATGTCTTGTGCTGAAAGTGTGCTTCACTTGTTTTCCGCTATGGCTTGCGGACAAGTACACATGATGCCACTTTTGTCATCAGCACAGTCTTCCAAAAGGAAATATTTAGTAGAATGTCAAAGGTCCTCCTTTTATAACAATGAAAGCATACCGTTACTAGAGGCTGTAAAAGCTCTAAAAAAAGACAAATACTTATGATTTAAAATGTGACTTGAAATAGACTTGGAATATAGTGCATTAGGTATATGGAAAAATTTTATGGTACCTCTTTTTGTACCTTTCAAACACCCTCACCCCTCACACACAACCCCAGGTCATTCTTTGCTTTCATTGTATGGAAAAGAGCAGGCTGGTTTATCTCTCATTCGCTCATTTTTTCACACTAGAACTGAATCTTTTTGATGCCAGAGTTTAGTTTTTGTGTAAGTAGGCCTAATTTTATAGTCGGATGTACATCAGCGAACCTGTAACATTGAGTCTCCATGTCAGAAATCGTAAATCCAACTCCGGATCCTGTCAGAAGATATCCATTTCGTCTGTTATCAAAAACTTGTCAACAGCAAGTCTTGTCTGGTACCCAAATTCAGTGTTTTGTGTGGTACCCAAAACTGTGTTAACAGTCTTCTATTAGCCAAGAGGTTGACTAAGAAAGCCAGAGATGAGCAGAAAGCAGGAGACGAAGTAATAATAATGTAAATAAGCAGGGTTTATTTACTGAGTAATCTTAGTTGCTCATTTTTATATGCTCACACTTTGTCTGACCACACTTACACTAGTCTGCTTCACAACAACATCCAATAAAGCCTTGAATATGAAATATTCCTTTTATCTCTTATAGGGTATGAAAATATGTGAAAAGAGACCTGTTGTGTAGGTGATTAAGGCCCTTATATACTTGCATCGAAGTTCTTTTCCGTTCTTCACTTAAGGCCCTGATATACATTTCCAGTGAAATCCAAGAACGAACTGGTGTGATGTGATTTTGAACAAAATCAGGCCAAAAAAGTTTGTTTCTGGAGTTTAAAGCTTTTTCCAGAAAAGTTTTCTCTGGCTGGTAAACACCTTTGAACTACCAGTGGTCCATGGCAATTAATGTGCTACATGCTTTCCTCACAATAACAAAAATAAACAAAAATGACAGTGGCACTCAAGACTAACATCAATTTTTACTTTCAGGAGAAAACTCTCCAAAGTGTCCATCTTTCCTGAATCCACTGTCCATTAAACATATTTTACTGGACTGTAACACTTCTACCCTTTTAAGAAAATTGATTTATTCTGTTGATTCTTTTGAAGAGGTTTTTAACAAAGTAAATCCAAATTTAGTTTTAAGGTTTTTAGGAAAAATGAATCTTAAAAAAAAAAAAAAAAAGTGTGTTTAACTAAACCTCTCTCGCCATGAATATAGCCATAGAAGCTGGCATGGTTTTTAAAAAAAAAAAAGAAAGAAATGACAGTGGTGAGAAAACAGCAGTTAAGATTTCCATGCCAAAGAAGGCGGAGCCTCAGAGCAACACCTACCTATTATGTAATTGCCATGGACCAATAGTAATTTGAAGCAAATTTTTCTAAAAAGTTTGCTTTGGCAAGATGTTTCGTACTCTACTTCAAACGTTTTGGCCTGATTTTGTTCAACATTTAATTTGAAGTGAATCTGGGCCTTAAGAATCAAACACTTTGTAATAATTAATCAAACCAAGAGTGGAAACATCCTAAGTCTCTCTCTCTCATTGTCCACTAGTGCCACCCTTGTGACCATGGAGCGAGTGAGTGGCCGGCAGGAGCTTTCACCTGAGGGAATCAAGGTATTTACTCTCTCTGTCGCTCTTATTATGCTCCATTTTCTTTGTCTTTCAAACACTTTTCAAGGACTTTTTAAAGTGCTTCACACTTTTTCCTGCACTTCCAATTTTAATGTGATGTTTAAAGATAAAGGAAAACTAACACTTCTAGGCAAACAAACACCTAAAAAAAGACAAGAAATTACCACTAGATGGTGGCAGAGGAGCATTTATTGACTCCCTAATATATGAAAAAGTCAAAAAAACAAAAACTTCTTCAAATTGTGACTGAATTACACAGAAAGCAAGTAAAGAGCCCTCCTTTTTATAATCACTGAAGCTGTTGGTCAGTTCGGTATGGTACATTTAATAAGAGCAGAATATTTACATTTTTCTTTATAAAAATTGTTTTTGCATGTTACTGTTAAGTCAATTTTATCTGCATCTCAATTCAAGCTCAGTGCTTCACTGTCAATAGTAATATGATTAAATTACCTTTATGATTAAAAAAAACCCAGTGCCACTAAATCAGGTGCTGGCGCCACCTTCTGTAGAACTTAGTGGCACCAGTGCTACTGCTCTCAAATGTTAGTCTGGAGCCCTGTGTTTACTAGGATACTCGCAAAGACAGACATTACGACATTTTTGTCTGTTCAAGCGCAAGACTTAAAAGAGAACTCAATATTTGCGCGCTGTCTGTGACACACAAATTATTACAGTGCGCAAGTTCTCTTTCGCGTCTTGTGCTTGTATGTTTAAACAGTGGTGGAAAAAGTACTTGAAAGCCATACTTGAGTAAAAGTATAGATATCTTACCAGAAAATGACTTTGGTAGAAGTTAAAGTCACTGTTTAGAATATTACTTGAGTAAAAATTTTAAAGTATGTGATATTTTTTGTACTTAAGTATGAAAAGTGTTTTTTGATATTAAACGTACTAAAGTATTGAAAGTAAAAGTACAAGTAAATGTAAAATAAAAAAAGTAGCAACTAAAATTATTAAAAATTGTTCTATTCACAGTTTGAGCAGCAAGAGTGTGTTTAGTTTTAACTCTTTCTTACATTTTGTTTTCTTTGAATTAAAAAGAATTACATTATAACTGTTGTAAGAGACAGCTTTAAAATGTTGAAATGTAAATGTTGAAATTAACAATGAACAATACTTTTATTAACCTTATTTAATGTTACAAATGGACTCTTATTGTAAAGTTTTACCACTTCATATAAATCCAAACAGTCATGCTTTAAAAATTGCCATCTTTACACACAAAGGCATAGCATAGGTCTATTATATGTATACTTTCACACATTATTTGGCTCTACTTTAGAAAACTTGATGATTATCTAATCAAAATATATGTTACAGTGCTGATTTAAAAAAAACTGAAATCGAATACATTTCTGATTTATGTTTCTGTCGCTGCATGATGAGGATACAGTTTACATATGCAACTTCACTGAACAAATGGATATAAACAAATGCAAATGAATGGTAACAATGCTTGAGGTACTACTAATGTTAGCATCCTCTCAGCCTCGATGGCAAACATACTACTGTTCTCCACTAATGCAGCATCAAGTCAACAAACTAATTACTTTATAATGATATGAAAATGTGTACTGTAGTGTACACTGTATAACATACCGTTTTGTTGTCTGTTTTAAATCGGTTTTTGAAGTGTCCCGCTCCGTACAGCGCGCAGCCTCACGTCACGTGTCAAAACGAACTCTACGAGGCATCAGTGATAGTTTTTATTTCGCCTCTAGAGGCCGCTCTCGTACTGTATAATGACAGCGCACTCTTCTCAGCCACTCCAGCAACGGGCGCAACCCGGAAAATAAAATCAACCGCGGTTGTGCGAGCACTTGTTTGCACATGCTTGCTTGCAGTCTGTTTTCTTCCGACTTTATTTTGTAGTAAGTAACGAAAATGCTTTGGGAAAATGTATCGGAGTAAAAGTATACATTTTATTTATGAAATGTTGTGGAGTAAAAGTAAAAGTTGACAGAAATATAAAAACTTAAGTAAAGTACAGATTCTCCCAAAAAATACTCAAGTACTGTAACGAAGTATTATTACTTCGTTACATTACACTACTGTGTTTAAATTGGCATGGTTTAAATGAGTTTAGTTTAAACTAGGGTTGCAAAGGGGCGGAACATTTTTGGTAAATTTGGAATATTTTGGGAATGTTCCAAGTTGGATACTTAACGAGAATTTACAGGAATTAAAGGGAATTAATTGGAAATTTGGGGTAGTTTATACAAACTTCATCATATACAAACATAAGCATTTTGTTTGGTTATAAGAAGACATGCATGCAAACTAATACAAATTTTAAAAATAACTTTTTTAACTGTACCCAGAATAATCATGTAGTTTTGGTGATCTATTGGCTATAGGTAACTGCTCAAACTGAGGTGAATAGACTTCATACACTTTGACCTTGGGACCAGTTGGCTAAATGACTAAAGAAGTGAAATTAGTTCTGAGATAAAAGCTAGCAGCAAGTTAACAACAATCTTTTTATACACAGTTAACGTGACCAGTGAGGTTCAGTCTTGTACTGTAGTGTGCACTTGGCTTATTGAGTTTTCTGTCGCATGACTTTTTCATCAGAGAAGTGTTTGAGCATAGAGCAGTACTTACATATATACATATATGTCCACTGAATTATTAGATTAGTGTAATTTTTTCCAGGATTCTTTTTTTTTTCCCCTTTAAAGTTCTTTCTATATCCCTGAAACTTTCTAACGGTAGAGTATGTACATTTTATTTTAAAGGGGCTACAAATAGAATTCAGAAACCCTTGTTTTTAGCAACACCAGTGGGTGTTAAGTGAACTGCAGCTAGCAACTTATTGCTTGTGCTCACACCATTCCATAGTGAGGCGAGCGAGCCTCAGCCAAAACAGTGACTGAACACGATTCACCGACATCACGTTGGCTTTTGTAGACAACCTAGGAAGTCGGGGAAGGTCTTGTTTTTTAAGTTTCATTGCAAACTGTTCACACATTGGCAATTAAAAAAGCGATTAATACATTTAAATTCTTACATGTAGTCTTTATGAAATAAAATAAATAATATTAAATGAATACATTGAAATGTTTGATTTTAAGATATTTTGTTTGCTTTTTTTTGGTACTATGTTCGGTTGCCACTTAACGTTTGTAAAGTTGTGTGCTGTGTGCATGTGATTGAGGGATGTGCAGAGTAGAAATTCACCTGAATTTGCATTAAATCTGGTTGTTTTAACCAAGATTATGCTGCAAGATTTCAGCTACATTTAAAGGATTAGTTCACTTTAGAATTAAAATTTCCTGATAATTTACTCACCCCCATGTCATTCAAGATGTTCATGTCTTTCTTTCTTCAGTCGAAAAGAAATGAAGATTTTTGAGGAAAACATTCCAGGATTTTTCTCCATATAGTGGACTTCAGTGGGGTACAATGGGTGGAAGGTCCAATTTTATCTCCCTCATCTGAACTTAAATGAGCAGCCTGCTACAGTGCAGACTGCAGACATTTCAGAATAAGAGTCAGTGTATTTCGGGATGGTTTATAATTATTTTTTACTGGTCATTATTGTTATTTTGTTTACACAATAAACTGTATTTAATTAAATTTCTATTTAATTCATAGTAAACTAACTAAATAGTAAAATAACTAAAACACAAATAAAAAACAATATAGACATTTAAAAGCAAAAACTAAAAGATATGAACACACAAAAAAATTACTAAAAGTTTTTACTAAAATTAAAATGAAAGCAGAAAAACAATCAAATCCAATCAAAATTTTAAACAACAACTATAATAGTACTTCAATGATAAGTGTGTGAGTTCCTGACAAGTACTGAATTGAGCTCTCTTTCATGTCTTTTTTCATGTCTTTTTTCACTTCAAAAACCATCCGCTTTGTCAAGTAACATACAGTTGGTTGTCTTCAGTGAACAAACAGTTTGGAGAATATCAGATGTATATCAGTGTATTGGATCTGTGTATTGTTAGAGAAATGCTTACTTAATGCATTACAATTTAACTAAATTAGATTTTAGTCGACTAAATCTACTGTAGATTAAGTTGACTAAAACTAAATGGCATTTTAGTCAAAATCTATGACTAAAACTAAATCAAAATTGTCAATTTTAACACTGCATGGGGGTGAGTAAATTATCAGGAAATTTTAATTCAGAAGTGAACTAATCCTTTGAGTTCCCTGTTATAGGCTAACCTGCAATTTTGCAAATTTCCAGTTCCCTTTAATTCCCATGAATACCCATTAATTCCCATATATTCCCGTTAATTCCCATGCAAAGTTTCCATCTTTGAAATTTTGCAACCCTAGTTTAAACACGGATAGCAACGTGTGCTGTTCAGGTCTCACCTGTCAACACCCGGGTCATGACGGTGTAAATGACTGCTTATATAGAGCATATGACACTCACGTTGGACAAGGTTTAGGGGAAGCCAGAATGCGTATCCAAACCATATAATAGATGGATATGCATTGTCACATTTGAGATGAACTGCGGTGCAAGTGCGTGCCAAACCGTGTACTGAGAACCGTTACACCCCTACTATATATAGATATACTATGTATGTTGTCAATTACAATATATTAATATAATAGATAAAATAACAATATAATAGATAATATAGCTAAATAGATAATATATTTTCACACAGCTAGTTCATACAAATTGTCCAACCTAATTTTTATATTTTCTTAAAAAAGGTGTATGTGTTAACATAAGACTAAAATATAATATCGTGATTTCATAGATTATAAATTGTATTACATTATAAGTGGTTATATTCATATTTATATTTAGGATCCAGTCCACCATTAAAGGTTATTTTTATAACACCTTCGTAAAGCATTATCCAACGTTTCTATAAATACTTCAGTTGTTTTGCGATCCAATGGAGATACGTAGTCCTTTATTTACCTGTGTCTATATAACATGGCGGTGGGGGCGTGTATGATGATGTAATCACGTTGTGCACAGGTGTATGGTCATGCTGGAGTAGAAAAGGACCGTCCCCAAATTTTTGCAACAAAGTAAAAAAAAATACACAGTTTTCTAGAATGTTACTGTAGAATGTATGTGTTGTCTTTGAGGGGTTTTTACAGAAATACCTTGAATAAACAAACTGTTAATTAGAAAGGTATTATGCTTTTGGCCGCATAGTGTAATTTGTGGTCAGTTACATGTTAATGATCTCATGTTGGATGGTTGTTAGGGCTGGTCTGCAGGTATGTTGAACTATGCCCTTATAACCTGAGTGCTCTGATCTATCTTTGGCAGACTCCATCCATGAAGCGCTTCAGTGCTAATGGGTCTGTGGAGACTCATGAACGACGTCCAAATCAATTAAGACAACTCAACAGAACTGGCAAGCTTAGGTATTGTAATTGTATATATTTATCACCCTGGGGTGAATGGGTGAAAAAGAGTAATTTCATAATTATTATAGCTTAAAGTGTTATTTAGTAATTCCAATGATTAGTAGTACATTGCAAACATCTGCTCTTATTTCGTCTTTATCTTCTGCAATATTTTCTAAATATTTTCGTCAGATATTTATACTCATCCCCTTTGTTGTTGTTCATGGTCTCCCAGTGAAGCAGCTCATTCAGTGAGTGTGTCTGCGCCCCTCAATCGAACCAGCTATCTGATAATGAGCCCAGCTCCGTCCCAAGGAGTTGTGGTTCAGGGGCGGCTCTTCCAACACACACCGTTCTCTGCTTCAAGCATAAAGCTGGAGCAAAGGTATGGCACTGGACCAACTGACCTTACAGAGTAACAAGTGGCTGATGTTTGACATCAAGTAGGTCATAACATGCTCTACTACAAATATGAGCATTGGGAGTCTTGATTTTAGTTAACAGTAAGCTGTTTTCAAGTGCAAAGGTAAAACAATACGAGACATAAGCCTCTGTGTTTTTGATCTGTCAGATTTTGCCTTTATGTCTGTAGTTTTTGTCAAATAAGCTATATTTCACATTCTTGGATTCCCAAAAAACCCTTTTGAAATCAGGCACACTTGACCTTCCTTTACTTAAGCTTCTCCCCCACGTCTGTTGTGAAATGCATTGTGTGGTTTGTTGCAGGTCACAAACATTACTCTCATTACATGTCATTACTACAGAAAACAGTCTGTCCATCAATTTTAAAAAACAAAATATTCACAAATAATGTTGACCGAGCCTAATTTGAATTGAACCCAGAACATCAGATATGATGTTTCTTAAGTGGATCCGCTGTATTTCAGAATTCTTATGTTGTCTGCCAATGTGTCTCACCTGCAGACCTGATCTGATCCAAAGAGTCGAGCTGGAGAACATTCTTCTCACCTGTCCCAAGATTTCAGGTAAGCAGACAGAGCAGGTCCTGCACCAATGAGTTTTCTTACTTTCAAAACTTACTCCAAGTGAAAACATCTGACAGATAAAGTTAGCACTTCTGATGCTACTGAAGGAAAGGGCACATCAAAATTTAGAAGGGAGTGTGAAATAAGGCTGTGCTGGAGAGCGTGACAACCAATACCAGGCAGGTGGTATGCAAAAAAAAAAAAAAAAAAAAAAAAAAAAAAAAGTTGCAGTTTACGTGGATATTGAGACACAAGTTAAGTACAAAGCTTTATTTGCAAAAGAAATAACAGTTTAGAAACTAAATTTGTGATTATGGAGACACTTGGATTCTTGCCTAATGGGGGTAGGTGAACCCATAAATTTGGATTAAGCCATATGTCGTCTTTTTTTTATACTGTCTTGCGATATGTTGATACAAGCGTTTATTAGAGACTTTTACTGATCACACGTGTGTTCGTAGGCTTCAGAAATATCTTATCTCTTGTTTTTCGGCCTTCATCTCTCCTCATATTCGATTTTATCACAGTTTGTATTCATTGGGCAAGGTAAGGAACTCAAGTTTATTTGTATTTCACACACGCCGACAATTCAGTTTTACTTTCCTGGGAAATGCAACATCAAATATAAATCAGCCGTTTGAATGAATCAGGTGACTCACTCATTAACAGTGACTTGCTGCCACCTACAGGCAGTTTTAATTTCACATTTAAAGTATCTTTTTTTTTTTTTTTTTTAAATAATTTCAAAATATCAATAATTGACACTGTTTAAAACATCAAAATATTATTAATGCATTTGTAACTGCAGGTTAATTGATATACATGACTGTTGTTCCGCTGTACATCACTAGATTCAGAGGACATCACTGTTAAGAGACGTGTCCATCAGAAACGGCGGATGATGAACAATAATCCTGATCCTGTGGGCAAACCAGTTGAGGTGAGACAGTGATAATTCAAAAATCGAATGTGCATTTATTTTAGTTTTCATTACATTTTTCAGTTAAAGGTTTGGGTTTACCAAAAATTAAAGTTCTGTCATCAATTACTCGCCCTCATGTTGTTCCAAATCCATAAGACCTGATGACTTTATATGATGAACAGATTTCATTTAGGCTTTTATAGAGTAGGGCTGTATGATTAATCATATTTTAATCATGATAACAATTTCTCTTTCTGTCAAGAGTTCTTTTCATTCGTCAAGAGTTTAAATCCCCCAGACAGGGCTTATCTCTTAAAAAAAGTACATTTTCTGCCCAGCGTTTTACTTAATCTTCTCAATCTGGCAACCATGCGCACATGCTCTCTCTGGGCTGCAAAAAGCACTGATGATCTAACCACACCGACAAACATGTATGTTGGAGTTTAGCGATGTTCATTGTGAAATTCTGCTCGAATGAATGTCATACAGCCAGTCTGCATTCCTTCACGAAGCCCTGTGTGCTGTCAGAGTCTGAGTGAACTGTCAGAGTTTTGGGTGAATATACTTTCAATGCAGGAACAGAAATCTCTCAGATTTCATTAAAAATATCTTTATTTATGTGACAAAGAGAAATTATAGTCTTATGGGTTTGGAACAACATAAGAGTGATTAATTGATGACAATTTTGAAAAATTAGTTCACCCAAAAATGAAATTTCTGTCATTAAGTACTCGCCCTCATGTCATTTAAAACCCGTAAGTCCTTCGTTCATCTTCAGAACACACATTAAGATATTTTGGATGAAATCCAAGATCCCAATAGAAAGCATTCAATTGCTTTCTATCCCCAATAGAAAGCAATAGAATGCATGTGATGGTGACGCTGGAGCCGGCCAATACTGAGCTGCCGTTCGGACGTAAACAAGGAAGCACTGAACTGCGTTCACTCCTTCAAATGAGTACGGGTCTGACAGGGTAGAGAAGAAACTGATGAATAAAGTCTTTTTTTTTTTTTTTTTTTGCACACAAAGTATTCTCGTCTCTTTATAACATTAAGGTTGAAACACTGTAGTCACATTGACTATTTTAATGATGTCTTTAGCACTTTTCTGGACCTTGAATGAGGGTAATTACGTTGCTTTCTATTGGGGATAAAAAAAAAAAAATCTCTTGGATTTCATCAAAAATATCTTAATTTGTGTTCTGAAGATGAACGAAGGTCTTACAGGTTTGGAACGAGGTGAGGGTGAGTAATTAATGACGACAATTTCATTTTTGGGTGAACTAACACTTTTACACTTTTTAACATTACACACATAAAGATATCTGAGTTTTGTTCGGGCCTTCCTACACCCAGCAGCCCCTTCAGCCTGAAGATTACCTCACAGTTTGTGGTAAATGTGGCCAGCCAAGTGAGGACCATGTAAAATGTGACAGCTGTGGATATATGCTACCTGCTGAGACTCTGCCCCTTTCTGCTGTTACATCAACGCTGCCTCCTCGCCCCTCCATTCGCTCACAGCTGCCCGGCCTTCAGATAAACAGAAGCTTTTATGAGCCCACCTCTGGGGGATGCTCTCAACAGCTAGATGTTATAATAAACCCATCGGTGCGGATCACACATGGAAATATGCTCCTCCCGCACAATGGAAGACCCGTTGCCGCTTCTGGGAGCTCAGCTTGTAATGGACACAAGCAAGCTGGAGGCAAGAAACAGCAGGTCACCAAACCATGTGAATTAAATGACCCTAGTAAGTACACTACACTTCAAACTCTTACATCACATATCACATTATGCTACTAATGATCATCTCAAACATTCGTTGGTTTGTTTTTGGTTAGTTGGCTTGATTAGCTTAGGTTAGAAAGGACCAAAAGGCACCATAAAAGTGGTCCATAAGTCTTACAAAGACATGATAACTTTGTGAGGAACAGACCCAAATTATAAGTAGGGTTGTAACAACTAATGGATAATAGATTCTGAAAATATTCAACAATGTATTTGATCATAGATTAATCGCATCTGCGCGTTGTGCATGAAAACAGCTGTCAGTCATTATACAGTAGTGAATAACGCATTTCTATAGACAAAACACATTTGAAATATAGCAGAGGACACAGACTTATGGGGGTAGGATTGTAGCAGAATTCCAAATAAATAGATTATGATCCACAAATAAATGTAAAGATTTTCACAAAAAATAATCGTATCCACAAATGAATAGAATGAGATCCACAAATATATGTTAGGAGTTTCACAAAAATTAATTAAATTCACAAATAAATAAAATGAGATTGGCTAATAAAAAACATATTCACAAATATGTTTTTGTCACAAGCACAACTCTGCCTGCATTTATTTGTGAATCACCACCTGTACATTTGTGAATTGCTTTCTGTGCATTTGTGGATCTCTTCCTGTGCTTTTGTGAATCACCTCATGCATTTGTGGATTCTGAAACAATTCTAGCGTCAGGACTGCAGACAAATCCACAAATAGGTCTCCACCCACTGACTACTCAAGACAATCAGATAACGGCCAAGTTGCGCTGACCAATCACAGCACACTTTCGCTACAACCAATCACGTTTTGCTTTACAGTCGGGGGCGGTCTCGTCCTGCATTGGCTTAGAAAGGAAGTAGAGGGTTTTTAAACAATGGTACAGTAAAAAGAGGTTTAAATTTTATATTCCGTAAGATAATTAGACTGTGTGTCAAGCCAAGCCAAACTATTATATTTTATGCACCATTTAAAAATGCCAGAGAAACAGTGCTCTCTGTTATGGGAACAACAAAGGATACAGATGCGTTATGGAAGCGTCACGTTATTCAGGATTGAACAGAAAGCCTCAATAATTAGCTATTATCTAACTGGATTTAAACTTGTGATAAACATGTGAGTTTGCAAAATAGATTAAACTGTCGTCACATAACAGCATTTCCCAGTCAATCAAACATCGACCGATATGAGCAGCAAACCAGCTATTAAACATTAACAGGCCCTTAAATAATATTTTAAACATTAATTAAATGTTTTAACATTACCATTGTTTGTAGAGAAGATAAAGACTTTTTAAATGTGACAGGTTATTGAATTACATAGCCTATAGATTGTATTTTATTTAAAAGTAAAATGTCCAGCAGTCAAACACTTGATCATGCAAATATTTCAGATGAATCAGACTTAATAGTTTTTTTATTGTATGTTATTTACAGCATCCAAAATAAATACAAAAAATGTATTTTTCAGCATTGCAACCTCTTTATTTGCATTATCCAAAACCATAGCTGCAGTGATGCCGAGGCTCGTTCTGTTACATCACTGATGGTCATTCAGGCTCATATTTGGTAATATACAATATTATATTCTGCAAGTGTGGTATTATAGCTACTGTAGAACGGGACATCCGTTTACTGCCACTGACTCGTCGTTTCTCACCGCGCCACTTGTAGACAGTATAGCTGCATTTAGATGGACACTAATAATGTAGTCCATTTGTTTATAATGATTATAATGCCTTCTATTTGCTGCATCGCGCCTTGCCGCACCGCTCGCGTCAGGTAGACGTGTTAGCTGGGGATCGAGGAATGATCATAATTCGCGCATAGTCCTTTATCCTGAATCACAGATCCTGATGGTAATATAAAGAATATACTCCAAAAATCTTTTGTGTAGCGGACCCTGTCCGAATGATGGCTGAAACTTTACTGATGAGTTTCATGAAGTTTTATTGTACATTAGCTACCATGAAATGTCCGTTTTTAACTCCAGATAATCACTGTAAGAGCGTATGCCTTTTCAGCGTTGCTTAACAAACTGGTAAACTTTCTATCTGTAAGAAAACTCAGATGAACCGTAATAATGTGCACAACACATTCTCTTAATCATTACTGCAGTGATCTGTAACACTCAGACCATAATACCCGTCAAAATAAGAGCCCCCTTTTTGTAAAGCAAAACGTGATTGGTTGTAGTGAGAGTGTGCTGCGATTGGTCAGCGCAACGTGGCCGTTATCTGATTGACTTGTCGCTGTCACTCTGTTGCACTGTGGAGCTTCTGTCACTAAAACAAATTCCTAGTATGTGTAAACATACCTGGCAATAAAGCTCTTTCTGATTCTGACTTGAGTAGTCAGTGGGTGGAGTCGACCTATTTGTGGATTTGTCTGCAGTTCTGACGCTAGAATTGTTTCAGAATCCACAAATGCCTGAGGTGATTCACAAATGCACAGGAAGAGATCCACAAATGCGTGCAGCGATCCACAAATGCACAGAAAGCAATTCACAAATGTGCAGGTGGAGATTCACAAATAAATGCAGGCAGAGTTGTGCTTGTGACATAAAAACATATTTGTGAATATATTTATTAGCAAATCTCATTTGATTTATTTGTGAATTCATTTAATTTCTGTGAAACTCCTAACATATATTTGTAGATCTCATTCTATTCATTTGTGGATATGATTATTTTTTGTGAATATCTTTACATTAATTTGTGGATCATAATCTATTTATTTGGAATTTTGCTACAATCCTACCCCCATACAGACTGAGCTGCTATGAGAAAAGTGGATGATCTATGTTATTCAGATCTTGAGAATGCTTTATATAGTGTGCGTCAAACTAACTTGTCAGCATTTGGTTTGACGTGGCTTGATTTGTCATAGGGCTGCTCGATTATGGCAAAAAACATAATCACGATTATTTGGGTCAATATTGAAATCTCGATTATTTAACCTAGGGAACAGCACAGTTTAATATCAAGCACATCAAGTCCTGCAGTTTAATAACAGTAGACTGCAATTTACATCACTCTCTTATTCGGCTGATTTGGATGTTAAGTTTGGGTTAGGGAGGAATGAAAGCACACCGCTGTGAAGGCAACATACAATAAAGGAACAAAGCAGCATACAATAATATGACTAATTATAAACATTCCAACATAAATATTATACTATATTCTCAATATTCAAGTACTGTTTAATACTGAGTTACTAATACTGAGTTAAAGGGCATTTTTGATCAGGCTTAACCAAAAGCTGCCATATGAGATAACAGCAGTAATCCAGATCTGTTGTTTGTGTGTTTTGATGAAATGCAGTTGTGCTGTCCAGTGATGACGATGAAGAAAGTGATAATGTCAGCAGCACAGGGACCGTTAATCGTTTAGACAGCGTGTCTCCACGGCCCGCAGACTCTGCCCACTCATCTCCAGCGCCCTCCGGTGGTCGGGTGGAAGCAGCGGTGAAAGCAGCTGGTGAACACGAGGACCCTAGTGCTGACTTTTTCACACAGGCAAGCCACAGAAGCCTGCTGCCCAGGAGGAGTCGCATGAGAGATCCAGTAAGCAGTGTTAACGTGTTTCTGATTTTTTTTTTTTTTTTTTTGTCCAATAACAAATGTTTAAACATAATTTGTAGAGCACCTGCCATGCAATAATTGCAATAAGCTTAGTGCTTTGATACTTTTGATATGAAAATAAATCTGAGCTTTCAAATCATGTCAGATTTATTACAAAAAACAACCAATAAATAATGTTTTGGCACTCTTTAAAGTGGCGTGACAGATAGCTGTAGCGCCTCGGATCAAGCAGCACGTGAACCGAGCATCTTTTCTATTTTACTCCTAATTATGGCACCAAATAAATATGAATATGTTGAAAGATACAGTGCAACTTACTGAAATCCATATTGTCTCAATCAGTGCTTAAACTGCAGAAAGATGTCAATAAAACAGCTTTTAAACTGTCATGTAATGTTGCATTTACCTCAGGAAAGTTATTCAAGGTCCATAGCTCTATAGCTAGAAAAAAATACTAGAGAGGAACATTTTAATGCATTCTTTTATTATTCTTTTATATTACATGTTCATTATATTTTTACTCAACCTGTTAGGTTAACGTCTCATTTATTGTATGTTTAAATAAATCTGTAATGAAAACAAGTTTTTATGATAGCCACTAATTAAATGTTTATATTAGGGCTGTCACGATTCCTCGATTAAATTTGAGCACGCAATTTTTAAAAAATCCTCGATTGCAAAATACCGGAAGTGGTGCATTTCACAATTGAGAATCCATGAGCCGCATTATTAGACCATTTTCTAAGGCTGCATGATATTTTAAAACCAATTAAAAATCATACTATAGTATAGGTCTGTTATGAATTCACAAAGGCTGTGATTCAATTAAATACATATGTCCTGCAGGTTTAATATATGCACTTTAATTATTTACATTCACGTAGGTTACATGCATCTCAGAGCGGCTTTGTTCACAGTAAACGCTTCTCCACATGAACTGCTACCATTTACATGCGTGGAGCGCATCTCAAACTCCATCTCTGCGTATGCTATGTGTGGCAAGCTGGGCGGGGGGCGAGAGCCTTGTGAACGGAGGAGCTCTGGGAGAATAAAAGGTGGAATGATGAGAGCGGACCAGGCCTGTACTATTTTTGTTGTCGTTTTATTATGTTTATATGCGGCAGTCGTCCGTGTGGGCTGCTGCTTTATTTCTTCTGCCCTTCTTTGTGAGGGCTGCCCTTCTTCCCTGAACCCTTTAACTTCGTTACACTGTGATTTCGGGATGCTTGTAACGTTCATCTGGTAACACAATGTGCGCCATTTAATTCGATTTGTAATGTAAATCATTTATACACCTACGCCAACACAGTAGAAAACGTCAATGTCTTTCTAAGAATGTGCACTGTTAATCGTCATTTCAAAATATAAGCTTAAACCCTCATTTCAAAATATAAGTTTAAACCCTCACTTTGAGTTTGCATGTTTTGATGTCCACACATTCTTGTTCAAGAAATTACAGTGGTTGTAACATTACTATCATAAAGAAGTTGCCAAATATTAAAGATTAAGCGAACATTTGAATTAAATTTCATTTGGCCGGTATTAAAAAAGGGTTTGATCATGCTGTAAGTGTAACAACAATCTCCTGCCCTCTGCAGGAATTGGGTATAATACATATACATATAATGCACATGTACATATAATGCACATTAGTTGATTGTTTATATTATGATTGTTATATTGTATTTTAGCAGTGTTCTATAGCACTATATGATTACTTGCTTTTGATACTTTATTTGAACCAAATATTATTGCCTCTTTGTTGTTATATACGTTATTTATTTCAGTGTTGAATTGAGCAGTTGTAACAAGTTGTAACCTTTTAATTTTAACTATTTTAATATGTTAATGTAGCAACTGACAGGGTTTCTTGTATAGTTCAAAGTATTAGTTGAGAAGTTGTTTTTTGAATCGAGCTTGTGAATCGGAATCAAATCAATTAGTGAAATTTAAATCTTCAATATCCCCTCATAACACAGCATTAGCAAGTAGCAAATCATGGTTCATATCTGTAATGTAAACTAGACATGAGATAATGACATGGATCAATCAGAATTTTGTATCATATCATGAACGTGAGAGAATTATTAAACCCTGGACAGTTTATATTTTAAGAAACATGCAGATCTGAAAAATTGAAAATCTCTTTACAGGATGTAGAGTGTGTATTAATTTCTTGTATGTGGTGTGTTTGGAGTGTATATTTTTTTTAATTGGTATTTTGTTCTTCCAGTTTGGGAACACTGTGTTTGAAGATCCATCTCCGTCTAAGAAGATGAAAATGGCGCAGGTGCAGAAGTTAGACAGTATTATTCTGGAGTGCAGGAGTGTTAGGATTGGCACACTACGCAGGATGGTCACCAAACCGGTTGTGGTGAGATCACTTAAACCAAAAACCTGCTTCAGATCACATGCAGAAATGAAAATTGTCATCATTTACTATTCTACATGTCGTTCCAAACCCGCTAACAATCTTTTTATGAACTTTTTGACGCGTCAAAGTGTTAGTTGTGTGGACTGTCAATGGAGGCACAGAAATCTCTTTGATTTCGTTAAAAATATCTTCCTGTGTGTTCCGAAGGTGAACGAAAGTCTTGCAGGTTAAGAACGACATAGGTAAATGATGACAGAATTTTCATTTTTGGGTTAATTAACTCTTTGTGGGTTTTTTTCCCCCCCTTTTAGTTTACAGTGGATTACATTCAGCTGGATACAGAAGGTAAGATACAGCTTTGAAAAAAAAATTTGAAAAGTAAAATTTACTGTTTGTTCCAGTCTCATTTGTCATTTTTTGCTGTGGTGTTGTGATTTGGAGGTCCTGAGGTGGACGTGTTGGAGACAGTTTATTTGAAGTCGTCTGAGCTGACCAGATGTGAGTGGTGTAACGTCAGGAAGCTGCCAGTTCTGTTTCTGCAGACCACCGATGAGGAGTGCCAGCGTTTACAGGTTCAGCTGCAGATGTCTCAGGACAACGGAGGAATATGGTACGACTGCAACGGCAACAGTGAGTATCGGAACTGAATCATATCAAACAAGCATCAAAAACTTAATGATGAAAGCATTTCCTTAAGGGTCATTGCACAAATGAAAAGTTAGTTCTGTGAAAAGGTTTAGCAGCATTTCCTTGTAGATGCAGCAATGGACTAAAGGCCAATTCACACTGCACTGACCAACATGGATAATCTGCAGACTCCAGTAAATCACTTCTTAAACATTCCATGACCCGACAAATGCCGAATCAACATGTTCAGTCGGTGAAAACAAGCACTGACCAACACCACATGGACAGTTACAATAAGCACATGTAAAGTGGCTCCTAAAAATGTCGTAGTCTGTCTGCACCGGCAGTGTGTTTCCCCTGTTGTGAAAGTTTTGTGAAGTACATAAAGACTGTTTTTATAGGCCCAGTCCCAAATGGCACCCTAAACCCTCACAGTCTTCCTCTGAGTCCGCACTTTTGTGACGTAATGCCGCTTTGACTGCTGGGTAAAGTCCTCTGCGTAGCTCGCAGACTTGCAGGCTCAGCAGAAGTGCGCATCGAGGGTGCAAAGCGGCCACGAAGGGGGCACTCGCGAGCACCCTTCTAAAACCTAAAATGATGAATGAGACACCCTACGGTCTCGTGGACTTAACGGACACGCGCACACGGCAGCCATTGTATGTCCACAAGACTGAAAGTGCATAGAAGTGTGCATTTTGGGATTCAGCCTTATAGGCTTTATAGAAAGACAGATTGAGAGTGTCTCTTGAAGGACCAGCACCACATCCTCTTGTACCACTGTTTGAAGAATTTATCTTCCAGAGTCTGGCAGTTTTGGAAGATCATTTTTAGTCCATCTCTGTAAAACGGACTTCACGGTAGGAGATGGACTAAGAATGAACTCTGGTCATCTTTTAGGATTCTTTACCTAACCTAAGTCTCTGAGGGTACATTTATACGACAACGATGTACTAAAAACGGATATGTTTTTTCTTTGTACATATGACATCGTTATCAAAACTGTCCCGTTCAAACGGATCCGTGAAAATGACTAAAAACACTGTATTGCGCATGCCAGACAAGTTGGCGATGTCACCATGTAAAGAAAGACTACGCGCTTGTGCATACACATTCTTTTACAGAGCACTCTCGCCAAACACGCATGCCCTATCTGCCATTTTTTTTTAGTTTACAGCACTTTGATATTCTTTTAGCTGAAAATGGTGTTGTGTAAACAGCCCCTGAGATCCTGACACCTTGCACTTCTGGAGACTCCAGGTAGGTTGCAGTTCTAGAAAATGGTGGTGCTGGAGATTAAAGGGTCTTTGGCTATCTTCAAGTGCAAGGTGTCATTTTTTTCAGAAAACAAATGGCTTTCAATAAATTATAGTCATTGACCATTAATATGTATGGTGAGTTTAAAAAATAGAATTTAAATAGACAAAAATAAAAAAAACAAGAATAAATTTTCTGATTTTTATTCAGAAAAAAAGAAAAATGATGATTGAAAGAATCTAACACTTCAACTATATTACATACAATTCAACTATTACATATATAAAAGTATTTTTGTGACACTGGGTTGCACAGTTTTCATTTTTTTCATACACGCATACATATACTACATATGTACACACACATATGCATGTATACATTTACCGCATGGACACATTATACAGATACACAGACCAAATGCGAAAGACTCTTGCTTAGCCTCCTCTTAAGTCTTATCAAAAGTCATCCCAATCGACTGTGTACTCCTTTGCCATGTTTTTGTTTGTTTGTTCTATTATTTATGCAATCTAAAACTCCCTAAACTGCCGTGTTCCATATCTCTCTGTTCAAATCCTCCTTCCACCCGCTCTCCCTGAAAGTGGCTGCCATTTGCTGATGGAAGGCTCGAAATTACCATTATAACCCATATATTGGCCATGTTGTCTACTGTCTGTAGCTATTTTAATTATTACGATAGAGCAAACGGTTCAAGAGTTATGGTAACATGAATACAGCTTGGTTGAGTGTGTCGCCGACGACACATCCGGTTTTAAAGGGTTAAAGAACTGATAAACCATATATTGTCTTAGTCGTGTGTTTATTAGTCATAGCGTTTCAATCTTCTATTTATTCAGCTACAGCGATAATATGGCACCCATAGGGATTTCCTGGAATGACATGCTTTTTTGTACTTCTGCGAAGCATATTTGGAGTTCCTGTGTGAGAGCTCCCTCTGGCTTTCAGATGGTGATAGATAGAAAGGTCCCGCACAAAAATTGTAACCCCTGTCATGTATGTATTTGTTTTCATTACTGGATAGATATACTGTGAAATTGCTCAAAGCTGGTAGTGATTTTGTTTCAAGGTCACTTTTTCTTCGTTTCATCATTGTTGGTGATTTTACTGCTTACATTTGAACTAAATCTGAATTTTTTTCTCTTTTTATTCCCTTGCTTATTCTGCTGATGCTCTCCAGACGATGAGAAGTATATTGTGTTGATTTTCGAGAGTGGTCCCACAATGCAGGAACAAGTGTTTCTGGAGGATATCTTTGCTGAAATTGGCCGAAATAACAAACTGACAGATTTCCCTAAGAAGATCAATTTTGATGAGGCAAACGTTAGACTGGTTGAGTACAATAAAGCCTCCAAAGAAAAAGAAAAGGTGAATTATGTTGCGCTCATTCATAATTATTCTGATTTAATTTTATAATCATCTGTGTTAAAATTGCCAATATTTATCCTTCACCTCAGGTTAAAGATGAGAAAGCTGCAGAATCAGCAACACCTTCATGTTCATCACCCTCAGCATCCCTTTCGGTTGTGACGGTTACCGTGGCAACAGCAAATATAGCCCCAACAGCCCCCATCCCTTCTCCAGCGACTAGCTTCACAACACGCATGTCTGCTCGGCTCCAAGAGTACTGTGAAGAGGATGATGAGATGGCAGAGCTCCAGCCAACCTTCACTGGTCCAATCGTCAAGTAAGACAAATTACATCTTAGGGTGTACTCACACTAGGCACAGTTGCCTTTAACCAAGCCAGAGCGCGATACTCTCATCAGTTTATATTTATATATAATATAGCATTCGTAGAGAGAGAGTATTTTCCGCTGATGTCAACTGTGAAGACGGAGCAAAGGAATCGGTGTGGACCTCATCAAAAGTCGTTAAATACAGCTACACCAGCAAGGACCTCATCTAGACTCATACTGGATAACATCCTGATTAAACCTGTCAGATACAACAAAAAATTCAAGTTCAAGATGCATTGAATCCGGTAAAACACATTTAACGTTTGAGTAGTCTAATGGACCAGTCTCTGCTTAAGGAAATATGTTTTATTATAAAATGTGATTTTTATGAACTAACCTTTTATTCAGTTCATTATATATAGTAGACTTAATAGGTCCCATAGAGTACATTACATTGTATCTCAAACCTGGGCAAATTGAGTGCCAGTCACAGAGCTGGTCACAATTAACAAAGCTTACTGGCAATTTAAAGCATGTTATCATCACGTAATGGCAAATAGGCTTTCCTACTAATGTAAATCAGTATATACATAGTATAATAGTAGTAAATTTATCTCTCTTACACGTGTCCCGCAAAATCACATCTACTGTCCTGCAACAAATCAATAACCAGGTGGTCACCCTCCTACTGTTAGATCTACCTGAGAAACTTAAAGCACTGTTCATTCATTTGTGTCTTTGTTTTAATGTATTTATGCTATTGCTTGTAATTATATTATATTACTGACTATTTACTTGTCTTTAATAGGGGTTTAACGGTTCAAATTACTCACTGGTTTGTTTGTATTACGATTTTAGAGTCACGGTTTTGGTACGGTTTGGTATGTGCTATGTTCAGGGAAAAAAGTACTGCTCTCAAATAAATATAAAGGAAATACGAAAAAATAATCAAACTACAAGCAACACCACAAATAAATACAATAAAGCAAAGATACAAATAAACAGTGCTTTTCAGGTAGATCTAACATTAGTTTTCAGGCACAGATTGATTAATCAAGTAATCAAATGTAAATTTGTTACATCAAATGTAACATTGCATATTTGACTGTATACATGATTTATCCTTATTAATGTTACAGAAGCTATTCAATCAAGAGCAGTGAGTGATTTCCTTGTCTTTTGTTTGATTAATAGTAAAAAACAGACAGCAGGAATATTATGCTGCTGTCACTTTAAGACATAATGCACGGATACAGTGCACTGATACTTTACGTTCACTTAAAAACACAATATGTAAAATATCCACTAGAGCCACTAGTGTTATATATTTTTTTAACTTATGTACTTATATTATCCCAGATGTGTTCAAGAATGTTTAAATCCAGATAAATAATCAATTTTAACCAGGACACGACCGTGTCTGCGCATCGCCTATCAATGACGTCATACCTGCGTTACCGCATGCAGATCGAATCTGTAGACACACCTGCACCTCAAAGATAGACATACATCCAATACATTCGCCATTAGAACAAATAAATAGTAATTTCTTGAGTGATAAGAGTGTACACAAGACGAGCGGTAGGCAAGACCACGCTAGAGATGCTAGCGAGCTAAATCTAGTAGCGGATGGTCGGAAAGTTGGATAAAAGTAGCGATATCAAAGCAATCCGGTTGTTTTCGATATAGAATACTATCGGGAATATGTTCACCCGCTGTAAAAAGAGATAATAGTAGTTTATAAAATTAATATACAGAAGAAGAACCGAGGATTAAGAATCACCTTGACGGTGCTCCAAACTCAAACCATGCGGCAGCAGCAAATGTAACGTTATGACATCATTTTCAACACACTCAAATGTATCTAATACAATAAACAGTGCTGCGTTACCCCACATATGCTTGACCGGAAGAAGCGGAAGTGGCGACTGTGGCATAATAACGGTTGCGCTGCTCTCAAGCTGTGTGTCGCGCTCGTCTCGTTAGCAATCGCTCCAACGGCCTTGTTCCACTCCCACAGCACTCGGCCCTGCTCTGCTTCATACTACAGTAACGTTCATAATCCCATCCATAAACATGATTTTTTTGAGTCCAGTCAGATTCTTTTCCACCGGCTGTGAGGTGAAGACGAAAGGACAGTGAAAACTTTGGCATGGCAAGATAAAAATCTGAACCACTGGCCAGACTGGACCAGTAGAAAAAGTCTTTAGCGTTGAACCCTGTCCAAATGCCATGTGAAACAAATAAAATATTCTATACATCTACAAAATAGTACATGCAGCATTGATGTTGTTACTGTTTGTTTGTTTTTTTTCCTGTAGGCTGTTGGTTTACCCCCCACCGCCTGCTAAAGGAGGAATCTCTGTAACCAATGAGGACCTGCACTGTCTGAATGATGGAGAGTTTCTCAACGACGTCATCATTGACTTCTATTTAAAGTCATTATCTTTATTTCAATCAATATTGAGTGTTGAGACCAAATACAGTGCTTTTATAACCATAAAAAGTACACCCCATGAAAGGTTTTATCCCATGCTGGCATATCAAATTAATACTAAAATTCTATTAGGACATTTGGAATTTTTGGGACATTTGGTTTATTTGGAATTTTTATTGATTGGTGAAGCTGATAAGCTTCAACAAGAAAATTTGACTTTAAAGTAGAGACCTGCGCGGGACCGCCCGCAAATTCCCGCATAAAAGTAGCATATAGATTTTATCAGTACATCCATGAAATTTACATGAAATATTAAGTTGCAACTCAAACTTTGACGCTTCAAAGTTTATAAAGAGATCGTAAAACGAATCCATATGAATTGAGAGGTTTAATCCAAATTTTCTAAAGAGACACGATCACTTCATATGATGAACAGATTTAATTTAGGCTTTTACTCTCATATAAACATTGATTAGTGAACATACATAGAAGCTCAACCAGACCTGAATAACGAGTGAGAACAAGCCTCTTCTGGAAGCTCAAATATGCTAATATGCCAATGAGGTTCATTCTCATGTGTTTACGCAGCATGTTTGAGCTTCCGGAAAAGGTTTGTTTTTGCGCATCATTCGGGTTCGTTTGAGATGGACTTAGTTTTTCTCAAACACTCTTTGGTATAGTGTGGAACTGATAGTTGTAACAGCTAATCCATAACAATGACACTGTTGTGTTTCACAGTTGGTTGGAGGTCCTCTTTGTCAATTGCAGTGTTTGGTTTGAAACTGTTGCCAAACAACTCCACCTTTGACTCAAGTCCTGTTCTACATTTAGACATAGGTTGGCGACCTTCCCTGGTGAATCTTTGGCTTAGACCAGGGATGGGCAAACTCGGTCCTGGAGGCCGCTGTCCCTGCAGAGTTTTGCTCCAACCCTAATCAAACACACCTGAACCAGCTAATCAAGGTATTCAGGATTACATGCAGGTGAGTTTTATCAGGGTTGCAGCTAAACTTTGCGGGACAGTGGCCCTCCAGGACCGAGTTTGCCCACCCCTGGCTTAGACAGATTGTCAGCGGTCTGAAACATTCTTCTTTTTTGGTGCCTTTTATTCTTTTACAGTCTTGGGGAATGTTTGCTCAATAATGATGTACTAAAAATGGAAAAGTTGTATTATTTATACCATGCCAATAGTTGGCGATATCATGTTGTAAAGAAACACGAGGCGCCTAAAGACTGAACACGTAATATACAGTTGTGGTCAGAATTATTGGCACCCTTGGTAAATATGATCAAAGATGACTATAAAAATAAATCTGCATTGTTTATCCTTTTTGATCTTTAATTCATAAAATTAGCAAAAATCTAACCTTTCATTGAAGGAAAATAATTGAAAGTGGGGGAAAAATCACATTATGAAATAAATGTTTTTCTCCAAAACACGTTGGCCACAATTATCGGGACCCTTTTATTCAATACTTTTTGCAACCTCCTTTTGCCAAGATAACAGCTCTAAGTCTTCACCTATAATGCCTGATGAGTTGGGAGAAAACCTGACAAGAGATCAGACCATTCTCTACAGATCCTTTAGATTCCCAGCTCCATGTTGGTGCTTCTTCTCTTCAGTTCACTCCACTCATTTTCTTTAGGGGTCAGGTCAGGGGACTGGGATGGCCATGGCAGAAGCTTCATTTTGTGCTCAGTGACACATGTTTGTGTTGGTTCTGACATTTGTTTTGGATCATTGTCCTGATGGAAGCTCCAACCACGGCCCATTTTTGGATTTCTAGCAGAAGCGGTCAGGTTTTGATTTTTTTTTTATCTGTTGGTATTTGATAGAATCCATGATACCGTGTATCTGAACAAGATGTCCAGGACCTCCAGCAGAAAAATAGGCCCACAACATTAAATATCCAGCAGTATATTTAACCGTGGGCATGGGGTACTTTTTATCCCTGTGTGCACCAAACCCATCTGGTGGGTTTGCTGCCAAAAAGCTTTTTTTTTTTTTTTTTTTCATCTGACCATAGAAGCCGGTTCCGTTTGAAGTTTCAGTCTTGTCTGTCATCTGAATATGCTGGAGATTGTTTATGGATGAGAGGAGAGGATTTTTCTTGAAACCCTCCTGAACAGCTTGTGGGGATGTAGATGCTGTTTGATATTTTCTTATAGCCACTTTCTATTTTGTGAAGCTCAACAATCTTTTGCTGCACATCAGAACTATATTCTTTGGTTTTACTTATTGTGATGAATGATTAAGGGAATTTGGCCTTTGTGTTTCCTCATGTTTATACTCCTGTGGAAACGGGAAGTCATGGCTGGACTGTTTCATGTTCATGATCACCCTGGTGTGCTAAAAAAAAAAAATGTTAATATGAATGGGAATATACTTCAGAAGATATTTTACTCATAAAAAATTCTAGGGGTGCCAATAATTGTGGCCAGTGTGTTTTGGAGAAAAACATTTATTTCATGATGTGATTTTTTTTTTTTTTTTTTTTTTTTTTTTTTCCCTTCCCACTTTCAATTCGTTTTCTTCAATGAAAGGTTAGATTTTTGTTAATTTTATTAATTAAAGATCAAAAGGATAAACAATGCAGATTTATTTTTATATTCATCTTTGATCATATTTACCAAGGGTGCCAGTAATTCTGACCACAACTGTACATGCACATGATGTCAACTTTTTCACAAATGCGTGTTTTCAGGCCCCTAAAACACCGTTGTCATGTTAATGAACGGCCAAAACGCATGAAGTTTTCAGCTTTAGTTGAAAACAGTGTCATGTAAAGGTCCCTTAGAAGTGGCTTTAAATTCCTTTTATGACTCGTGACCTTCTCAGGCCACTTGTTTGTTGTGGGCATAATGCTACCGCTGTGTACTTCAATTGGTTTATATAAGGTGTGTTCTACTAATTAGTGCGTTTAAATGATTTTTAGGCAATTATTGTAGTTATTAATGGCCGCTACATGGGTGTCCTAACTTTTTACACACAAGAAATTGGTTACAAAAATGACAGTTGAAATGTCTTTTCTTAAATTACATTTCCTCGATTGACAAAAATACATTTTTCATGGGGTGTACTTGATTTTTGTATGCGAGTTTGACATTTTCTGATAAGCATTTGTACTGTCTGCTACTAGATATCTGTTTTTGGAGAAGTTAAAGAAGGAAGATGCTCACCGCAGTCATGTGTTTAGCTCATTCTTCTATAAGAGACTCAATCAAAGAGAGCGGAGAAACGCAGTTGACACATCCAGCATACCGTGAGCTTACATCATTTACTCAAATATTCACCTTTTCTTGCTCACTTAATATGGTATTTAGTACTGTGATTCATTTTCGGATATGGCTTTTATGTGTTTCAGCATTCAGAAGAGGAAACACAATAGAGTGAAGACATGGACACGTCACGTTGACCTCTTCCAGAAAGACTTCATCTTTGTGCCCATCAATGAGTCGTGAGTGTTTATCTCCATTTCACCATCAGTTACGAGAGACGTTGTTCATTAGAGGAAGGACGCATGTGAATGTCTTTCACTGTGATTTAAATGATAGTATAGTTTACATACCTGCAAACTAGTCGCTTTTCGGCGCAATTTGCCGTTTTGAATCAAAATGTGTCATTTATGTGAATTGTGTAGATCCGAAGAGTTTTTTTTTTTTTTCAGGGGGAGGGGGGGTGTCAGGGTGAATTTGCAGGCACAATAAACCTCAGAAGAATTGAAAATGGGCTACTTTCCCATAGACTGCAGACCACGTCTCGAGCTGTCGTGATCTTTCTTGGTGCTCTGTAGCGTGACTGACACATCGCTGTAGTGCTTCAGTTCACACAGAGCGCACGTGAACCAATCATCTCTTCCACTTTACAACACAAAATAAACGTGAATAAATATCCGAAGGTATGTTGAAAGATACAGTACAACTTACCGAAATCCATATCATGTCACATTAATCGATCAATCAGTGTTTCAACCGTGGAAAGGCATCAATAAAACAGCTTGTAAAAATGTCACATTTACTGTCACATTTACCTCAGAAAAGCTGTTCAATGTCCAAAAACTCTTTAGTCAGCTACAAAAATGAACATAGAGAGCAGCATTTTGATATATATCCACTCTGAGTAGGCTATTGCATATTTATTGTAGGCTGCTTAACATGTGCGTCAGTATTGAATGTATAAATCCGTTTTATGACAGCCACCATTTAAATGTTTAAGCCTATATAAAAATGAGTAGAAACATAATTATGTCATTAAAAATTTATTATACCGTTATTATAAAAACTTCATTACGTGTAATTTATATGTAAGTAACTTACAAATCAATTAATTTTAACCTTTAATATTATAATGATGTATCAACTGTGGTTCCCTGTATATAGCATTAGTTGAAAGATATTTTTTATTTGAGGAAATTTACCATGTACTGCACCTGATAGGCCACAAATTAATCAATATTGAATTGATGGTAATCAAATTGAAATCAAATCGAAAGCTTCTGAATCAAAATCAATATCCAACTGTGAAATTTTTGTCAGTGTCAATAAATGTTTTTTATATATATATATATATATATATATAATATATATATATATATATATAACTTGAAGCAAATGTTATTTTTCCACTTATTTTCTTGTCAGAGTGCACCAGAATGCTTAGTTTACATGTTAAAATCATAAAAATGTTCTCCTGAGGGAGGATGCCCCCAGACCCTTCTACTACTGCTTACTTTGTAAACATGTCAACTTTTTCACCACTTTGGAGTTTGCAGGTATGAGCTTAAATTATTCACATAACAAATGGATATCATGAATTGCTTTTTATTTATTAATTTTTTATATCATGTTAACGTTAAATAGCTTCAAATGCTTAGTATTTTATATTAAATTGAACTCCCTGAGTGATGTGCAGGGTAATTAAAACTGCAACCATAAAGCATTTTTGTTACTTTTGTTAGCTGATATAAAATAAAATGTGAAAACTTAAACTTATTTAATTTCATTTAGTTGCTAAGGCAACATTTCCCATTTTCATTTAGTTTCACTTGATGTGCTAAAATAGCTAAATCGAAAACAGAAATAAAAATGGCGGACTCTTACAATAGGTTTACAAGCATCCAAGGTCAAAAAACACTTTTATTTTCTCATAATACACATTGCACATCACTTCATTTCTTAAAGAGTCTGAAAATGGTTTGTTTGAAGATTCAATCTCTCTAAACCCATCCTTTCCGAGAGCTACCCTGCTCTGATTGGTCAGACTGCCCAGTCTGTTGTGATTGGTCGACCGCTTAAAGCATGTGGCGGAAACAAAACACCCATTACTATCTGAATTTCAGCTCAGGATCTTCCTCAGCACTTGATGCACCGTGATACAAATAGGAACAATGGCGTCAGTTTTACTGTATCAATTCCAGCGTGAGTCTTCATTCTTTTGAAATTCATGCAAAGTGGATTCACAGCGCAGAAAACAGCATCTTCTCAACATGTCAACAACACGAACCAAACTATTCCAGTGTCCGCTACAACTACAGTGTTTGAGGGTCAAAGTAGATGTTCACAAGCAGCCAATGAAGACCATAAACTGGCATTATGCAAATTTGTTACATTATGTAGGTTTGTAACAGGAAGTGAGACTGGAATTACTGATGACTTGTTTAGGCAGTTCAGAATCGATTCTTTCTTTTAAGCGACAATAACTTTGTTTGTCATGCACTTAGATCTTTTTTAAACTCTACAGACCTTTTACATTCAGAAACAGCTACAGTATATTACACACTACATGAAAGGTAATATTGGAAAAAGCGTAATGGGGCACTTTAACAAAAAAAAAAAAACACTAAAATGACAAACTTTGTTTACTTTGTTAAACTATGTTTATATTTTCCGTTTTCATTTTAATTAAAAATACTACTAAAAACTATAACAGTATGATGATACTGTTATGATACAAAAATGTAACGATGGCATATTGTCATGTTTTTAAATCGACTTGTAATCTCATGACCCGTCTTTCTATGTCTGTCTAGTGCACACTGGTATCTCGCCATAATCTGTTTTCCGGGTCTCGAGAAGGCTCATGTTGAGCCAAACCCGCTGTACCAGCCTCAAGCTCCAGTCCATAGCACTGCTGTCTCCTCCAGCCCGCCCACAGATGGAGGTTCGGATGAGCTGGTAGACAACAGCCAGCACACAGCCGTCCTGCACAGATCTGCAGCTGAGGTGAACAGACAGCTGTACACGGGTGAGCAGATGTGAGCCGCACGAGTGAATGGAGACTGTCGGCTGCTGAAGTGTCACTGCTTGACTTCTATTTGGCTTTTATTGCAGATGGTTTACACAGAATAATCGAGTGTTATGGAACAGATGACTCCCAATACTCTGATGACCAAAGCTCATGTCCGGTAATTCACTTCAGTTTGGATAATCTGGGGTCAGAAAGATTTTTTTTGTTTGTTTTTTTTTTTTTTAAGTAATTAATACTTCTATTCATCATGGATGCATTAAATTGATCCAACAGTTACAGTAAAGATATTTATAATGTTACAAAAGATTTTTATTTCAAATAAAGGCTGCTCTTTTGAACGTTGTATTCATCAAAAAGTCCTGAAAAATGTATCATGGTTTCCACAAGAACATGAAGCAGCACAACTGTTTTCAACATTGATGATAGTAAGAAATGTTACCTCAGCATCAAATCAGCATATTAGAATGATTTCTGAAGGATCATGTGAAACATTTAAAAATCTTACCAGCCCCAAACTTTTGACAGTAGCGTAAATACTTAAAAATGTAAATTAAAAAGGTTATGCATGCAAAAAGCTGCATTGGGCAGCAATGGAACGGTTTTGACTAACAGAAAATTGTATTTAATGAAATATTTTAGATTCCAACATCTGTCTATTTTTTATTTTTTTACCCAAGAGTTCTCTCATATTGACATGTGTTGTTGCTTGTTATCTGTGTTTTCAGGATGAGTGCAGCGATGACGGCACTTTGGTTGATGAATGTGGGAGCTTTGACCGAGCAGAGTGGACGTCCAAACCCACAATCTGCAAACAGTGAGAGCAAATATTCCTCACATATTGTTAACTGAATAATTTTAATATTCAGAATTAGCTTTTGTTTTTATATTTTCAGTTTTTTAATTTTATTAATTTTTATTTTAGTTTTGATACAGCTTTAGTTTTTATTTCCAGTTAGTAATTTTAGTACTTCAGCTTATTTCAATTAGTTCCCAAGTAGTGTTAATTTCGTAAACTAAAACTAACAAAAAAAAAAGTTTGTCAACAAGCTTTTTTTCCATGACTAAGACGAGGTGATGACCAGACAACAGTAGCGTCCTTAAACGACAATTGTAACTATATCAACATGCAATATCATTGACAAAAAAAAAAAAAGACTAAAATGTAGTTAAAAAATAAAAACTTTGCCAAAGATTCTCTTCATGTTTGTCAAAAAAAGAGGAGATTAAATATTACAGACTGCTGTACTAGCCTTTTCGACAGGGGTGTCCAAACCTGCTACTGGAGAGAGATTGTCCTGCAGTGTTTAGCTCCAACTTGCCTCAACACACCTGCCTGGAAGTTTCTAATATGCCTAGTAAGACCTTGATTTGGTTCTGGTGTGTTTAATTGGGGTTATAGCTAAACTCTAGGAAAGGGACCCTCCAGTAGCAGGATTAGCAGGAGCTCCATTTGAGATGTTCAGTTGGTCTTGTGTTCTGTCAAAAACCGCTTGCACTGTTTGGTGTAACTAAATCTGCCATCAAAGCTTATTACTTATTAATAAATCCAAACATGGATCTCGGCTATACTGTTTACGATTGTGGTTTCTCAATAAATGCACTTGCGCAACCTCTGTGACGATGCGAAGGTTAACTGAAAGCAACTTGCACTGACATATCTTAAAATATGTCAGTGCCATTGTTTTGTCTCAAGATGCACACCAGTAATGTTTTTTTTTTTTTTCTAAGGCATGTTTTTAAAAGCTACTTAAATGCCCTAATACTGGTTTAATCTAAGGCCTGACTGTAAAACTAGGTCTAAGTTGACAAAACAAAAACAGAACAGGTTTACTAAATATGATAAAAGCTAAAGTTTGACACAGGACTAAGACTACATTAAAAAATAGCTGTCAAAATTAACACAAGGCAACATTTTCATTTAGTGCAGGCTTTTCATTTAATATTTATATTTTAATTTATTACAGCTCTTTTTTTTAATTAACAAAAATGTTTTAATTAAATAATAATTACCGTTTTGCATAGTAAACCAAATCAAGTATGGTAATTAAATGTCACAGAACAGTGAATCAGTTATATCAAATGTCAACGGTGTGAAAAAAAATAAACAATATTAAGCATATTAAATAATATTGTATATTATACTCGTTAACGTGCTAACTTTGTCCAATAAACGTTACATTTGTTTGTCTTAAGTTTGAAATCTGCAGGACAGTTTCAATCAGTACATTATAAGCGATGATGAAAAGCAGAAGCACAAGCTATTCAGATTTGAATTGAGATTGCTTTTTAAATTTCAGTTCAGTTCTTAAGTTGTTGAATTTTTATACGTTGTCAATACATTGTGAAGTTTGGTCATGTATATTTTTCAGCACTCTTTGTCATGTTATTGAAATCCACAGGCCTTGCATTCTGATCATGGACTCTCTGCGTGGACCGGCACGGTCGACTGTGGTGAAAACGCTACGAGAGTAAGTTACCACTTAGATACACAGAAGTGAAAATAAAACCTTTATTCAACATGGATGTGTGATTTCATTATCACAGATGTTTTTGCATATACTTATTGAATGTGAATAGTTTTTTATTCCTGTGGAAATCATGGAGAATCTGCACAAGTCTTTAAACAATAACAAGAGTGACCTTGAGTTATCATTTTTGTTGGAATAAGTGTTTGTAAGTGTTTGTCTTGGTGTTTGTGTAGGTATCTAGAGGTGGAGTGGGAGGTGAGGAAGGGCTCTCAGAGGAGTTTCGGGAAAGAGGTGATGAAGGGCTCGAGTCCTCGTGTGCCCCAGCAGGATAACTTCAGTGACTGTGGAGTTTATGTGCTACAGTATGTGGAGAGCTTCTTCGAGGTGAGGTGACACATGGGAACACTGGACAACACTGCTTCCTCCACAATAAATTCACTGAGGCTTTTCTGGCATTGCATAATTTTGTTTACTCATACTCTGTGATTTCTTTTACACACATCCCAGAAAGCCCTATAAAGACAAATGACTTCACAATGTTACAAGGATTAAATGTTAAATAAGGAAAAGTTTCATACAACTGGAACTTTTGCAAGATGTCAAGTGGGCTGTGAAAAGAATATACTTGGGGGTTTTTTGTTTTGTTTTTGCAAAAGCACTTTTTTGCAAGAATTATTAAATGATCCTGACATTTGGCAAAAAAGTTGTTTTTTGTACTGAAGTACTAGAAGAATTATTAAAGGAACCTGTAACCGTAATCAGAATTGGGACCAAGATTTCTGTCGTTCATAACTGTGCAAACCTTTGAACTTGTGTCAGCTGATCAGAATCAGTCATTTATAGGGCTGCAGCAACTAATTGCTATTAACCCTTGTGTGTCAATTAAAAAAGTTACACACTGGTCCAAAGAGGACAAAAATGTCCATGTCCAAAAACTGTCATAAAAAAATGAAGCTTGGGAGCGCAGATGTAAGTTTTGTCTCATTTTAAAGGAGACCCTTGGCAGATTATTGTTAAAAAGTAAAAAAAGTTTAAAAAGTGAAATAAGAAAAAAGTTATAGAGGTTTAAGTTTATAAAAATGATTTATGAACATTATATAAAATATATATTTCATGAAACACGTTGAACTCTAAAAGTGCTAGAAAACCAAAGCCATGAATCTAAAGAAGTTGTTCCAAATTTGAGGTTGATACAATATCTCAAAAAAATGTGCTTTCAGTAAGATTTTGTTTGGGCGGAGTACCACATTTTTCCCATTAGATGCCAGCAAAGGTCCACTGGTACTCACAGTGGTTGGATTTGTGATTTGCAGTACAGTAGAGTTTTTCTCTCTTAAATATTACTCTCACACACACACACACACACACGTTTGTTTTGCTATCAAAGTGAGGATATTCCATAGGCGTAATGGTTTTTATACTGTACAAACTGTACATTCTATCCCCCTACACTACCCCTACCCCTAAACCTACCCATCACAGAAAACTGTGCATTTTTACATTTTTAATAAAACATTTAGTATGTTTTTAAAGCTATTTTAAATATGAGGACTCATGAAATGTCCTCATATTTCATGTTTACGTTGTAATACCAGTGTAATACCCATGTCATTATACAAATTTGTGTCCTCATAAATCACAAAAACGCACACACACAACATTTTTTAATACACACATTTAAACCACACTTTGACATCCATACCAACACACCCATACAATTATAGCTGCATAATTTATTCAATTGGCTCTATAATATGCAGAAGCCGGAAACAGGAAGTGTTTGTTTTATAGGCCAAACCTGAGAAAATGACACCATTTGGTAAAACATAGTAAAAAAAAAAAAATAATAATAATAATTTTAAAGCCTTGCCAACAAAATGAAAGCCTATTAACAAAGATTGCATCATTTTATAGTTAAATGCCCTTGGAATTAAATATTGTAGTTTTAATGGGTTTCAATGGGGACATTTTTTGTCCTTTAAGGTCCTGAGTGGAACTATTTTGTGTTACTAGTGTAAAATAGATTTATTAATGGAAATGGGGGTAAAATAGTAAAACTCCAATAAAAATACATACCTGAGCCAAAAATTACACAGTTGGCATTAACACAGGCAAAAATGATAAAAAATAAAATAAAAAAAACTGCAAAAGACAAATGTCCATAAGGACGCACAAGGGTTAATCAGTATTGAAAATAATCAACTATTTTGTAAGGGACTATTATAATGGAGTGTGAATGTAATGTGATCAAATGAGTTCAGAATGTGTGTACCTCCCATCTTCTACCAGTTTGCATTTAGTCTGTGTATTTTTTTTTTTTTCTTATCATTTTGAATTTAGTGATTTTTATTCACTTTAATTCGAGTATTGATTTGCACATCTAGCCTACATAAATATGTTCGCTATATTTGTTTTCATTAATTACAAATTGCACATCATTTGGAGGACAATTAAAATGTATTTTTTTAATTAATTTTTTTTTAGATCTTATTAAAAGAAGAGAGAGTACATTCGGATTAATCAGTTATCAAAATAATCATTATTTGCAGCCCTACAACAGTGCCATGATGGTACATTATTGTTTACATTTTTCCCTACTTACACTTACTTGATTATGTGAGCAAAAAAGGTGCTTCAGGGGAAGAGAAATGTGTGCCATTGAAAGATTATAAAAACAGACATTTATTACAGCTGATTAGTGACCCTCATATCCACATTGAATTGACTGTTAGGTTTAGTAAGTTTGTAACCTGTGCAATAATCAACTTTTTTTTTTTTTTTTTTTTTTTTATAAAGAATCCTCTTCCAAGCTTTGATCTCCCAATGAATTTACTGGATTGGTTTCCCCAGCAAAGGATGAAAACCAAGCGGGAAGAGATCAAGGAGCTCATTCTAAAGATTCAGACTCATCAGCAGCTCAGTCTGGAGAGTGAGGAACAGACGGACGCCTGCCACAGCCCGTATGAGGATACATTAGAGTCAGCTGATCTAATTCCTCCAATCAGCTCCTGAGCTCCGCCTACGCTGCTACGCTTCTACCATCACATGACTTATAAACACTAAAAGCCAATCAGGGCCTTGTGTGATTGTTCGCTGCTGGACAACTCTGCCGTTATTTCTTATTTGTTATAGTTTTGATGATACAAAATATGAAAAAAAAAAAAAAATTTTTTTGTTTTTTTTTTGTATTAAATAAATTGTGTACAAAAGCTAGGCTTTTTCTTTTACTTTGCGTTTTTTTTTTTTTAAATGCCTTTTGAGTTTTGCTTCTCATTTGTTGATTCGTCACATTTCAATTTTGCGCCATCTGTGAAATAAAAGTTCCATGTGTTCATCTTTGATGATTTACTCTAATGTGCCTAGAGGATTAAATACAGACCTGTTCAGTATTCCATTTGGACTTTATGCCTCTGAAGGAAATTAATGCATTTTTTGTAAAAATCGGTATCCAAGCAAACTTTGTGATTACAACGAAATAGAATTCATTTTTCAATGTTCTGCTATTTGCCGTTCAAGAGTGCACATTTGCCTTGGTACTAATACAAGAATATGAAGTATCAAAAATGAGGCCTGTTTCTTTATGAATATCTTGTTTGCATATTTCAAATGGTTCACAATTCGTTCAGTTGAGTGAGTTGAGGTGTTCTCAAGGCACTTTCACATGATTTGTAAACGTTCTGCAAAGTATCAAACTTTAGCAGGTCAGATGTGTGAAGCTCAAAGTTCAGTCACATTCAATTGCTGTAGACTTTTAGAAGCATAGCCAGTGATTAAGTATTGTTACACGGTATGAAAATCGAAAGATGGAAGAGACACTGATCCTGTATATATCTAGATACAGTATATTGAGTTAAAGGAACATCCCATTATTATTTAAATTAAGCAAAATGGTAAAATTGTGTGTGAAGCTGTCTGCATAAGTTTACATGTTCCATTTTGCTGGTTTTACATGGACAATATAGAACATCAGTTCGAAAAATGTGCATTTAAAATCTGTGCGCTCAATTGAGGCAGATAAACTTTTTATCCGATAAGAAGACATGCGCATAAACTATGATGGAAGCACATTTACCAAAGTACAACAACAAACTCACGTGACTTTGCCACAACAGTGGATGTGGTTGGATAACTCGACTAACCAGTAGACCAATCGCATCGCACAGCAACTTCAATGTTGGTTTGATCATCTGAAATACCTGAGCCAAAGTCTGTCATCGGAATGATTTGGTTCAATTCCAAGAATTGTCTCACACAATTGTGTTCCCAAGTATCCCAAATAATATTGCATTTCATTTTTGCACTCTGAGACGCAAGTCATTTATGGTGTAGGAAAAAAGAGTTACTTCCCCGATTGCAGCAACATCTGTTTTTATTGCAGATATTTTGTGTCAATTTCCCAGGCAGTGATTTAGTTCTCTTGAACTCTTGGGATGGAAATGCTGCTTTATTCGCAAAGGTTTTATGTGATATTCCAATATTGCGCATAAGTTAAATTCATAACTTTGGATGGAAACATAGCTAATGTTACATAAAAGCAGATGCATAGACTGCTGTTTGTTTGGGTCAAGGAGGTCAATGTTGTTTGCTCATTGCAGAGCCAGTGGGTGTAGATTGATGTCCAGTTTTCCCTCCCTGAGAGTACTGGGTGGAGCTTGAAGGTCCAGCCACACCCTAAACCCTAAGTTAAGCTCCACCCACAAGGTCAAGCTCAACCCATTACGTCCAGAGAGGGGAAGCTGGACATCATTTTAGACCAATCTCCTGAGCCTAAATGTCATCCAATTAATTACTCTAGAGCTGCAAGAAAATTAAGTTGTCAAATTTATTTGTATAGCACTTTTTTTTTTATAATATACATTGTTATAAAGCAGCTTTACAGAAAATTGTCTTCATGTTCATGCCTTATATCCAGAAAATATCTTCATACCATATAGTGGCATTTAGCAGAACTGGGTGATAATACAATTACATTTTGCATTGATACAAGAAATAAAGCAGCTAAAATATAGTACAAGTTCAGTACAGCACCAAACTCAGTGATCAGTTTATAAAATAGTCAGTTTAATTATGATTTTTCATCATATTCAATGTTTAAATCAAGAAAATAACACCATGATCATACAGCTTCAGTTTTGTCGGTTTGTCATTGAATATTAATGTGCTTTGTAAACCAGTGAACTGATTTACTGAGCTGTATTTGTGTTTGACTGTAGATCTACTCATATGGTGTAAATAAGGTGCTAGTGTTGGTTAACCATTATTAATCTAAAGGGCGGGGTAGGGTGGGGTTGCTATAAGCCAGTAAAGCTCATTGATTGGAGTGAATAACAGCCCCGTCCCCTGCTGTCAATCCCTGTTACTGGCCACAGCTGCAACATGTAACAGATAGGAACTGATCACTGTGTGATTATATTACAATGCATAATGTATTTTTCCACACTCAGCAGTCATTTTTTATCTCTTCATTAGAGTCAGTAAGTTTAAGATTGTAACCATACCAATGTAATTAGCGTTTCAACTATCAGTGAGGTAGAATGTGTCAGCGTGGACGCTGGCCGTTGCTGCACCAAGTCATAGTTTTAGATTGTGCTTCAGGCCAGCTGGTGTAACCAGCTGGGTCCTTAAAGATTTAGCCAGTAGTTAACCGTTTGCGTCTAATATGCAGTGACATTTTACCCACCTCAATCTGAAGAGCAGATATAGGAGTAATTTTGAAAGCAACAAAGTGTCAAACATTGAGCTTGCATGGCAAAACATCCTGCAACTTGGCTAGCTCTAGGACAAAACAAACGAAAACTGAGCAATCTAGACACAGGCGAAGTAGGCAAAACAGAACTGAAACAAAGATCATGGAAAACACTGGGGTTTAAATACACAAGATAAGGGCTGGAACAAGGAACAGGTGAAAGTGATAAGTAGCTATGGAGATTAATGAGGGTAACTATGGAAACAAATCAGGGACTAAAGAAACAAGGCCAACACAGAAAGTAAAAAAAAATCAGGAACCATAAGAAAAGAACTAAATATAAAAATAAGAGTCGTAAGACACAAACATGAGTCCAGGGCTGCGTTTAACTTCACTTTTGGATACATTCCCTAAGCAATTCCCCTCAAGGGAACTTCATCAAGTGGGCGAGGGAAGTTTATTTAGACAGACCTTTGACCCCTTGATTTTGACTAAGTGAACGAGTCTACTCAATATGTAAACTTCAGGCAGATCTATAGACCACAACGCAACACGATTTTGACATCACAGCAGATCATGCTTAATTTACCCACACAACTCTGGTGTATGATGTTGGAGTTATTTTGACATTTAACTGCATAATACTTGAAGCTACCTTAAGTTGACTGTTATAGTTTATTGTTCTGTTATCATTTTCTCCATATATTTTCTCCAACAGCCCAAGCATACATATAGGCCTATAGAATGGTGTGTAAAACAAATTCATAAGGACAAAAAAAAAAACAACTGTAAATAATAAATCAGCTCCATAGCAGATTCCAAGTGTTTAAGGGCTTACCAAAACCCAAAGTATAGTTCAATTTTTACGCGTACACAAGGGTCGGTGTACTGTACGTGCACCGCCAGATTTTTGTAACCGTGCATACTTGCGCACATGCGCATTTAATTTTTTTGTTTTTGCAGTAATTAGTTTATCCACAAGTTGGCAACTGTGCCCTGGGGGTGTCAATTCACAAGGTAGTTAAAGAAAAACTGCATAAACAGAACAGACCAGAACGCATGCAAGCTACAGCGACAATGGAGGCCTACATAGACGAGAGATTATGCAAAGAGGTTAGAAAGTACCTTCATTTGTACAACTCTAGCATGAAAGAATACAAAGATGTTTACATGGGTTGTAAGTATACCCAGGGCTTTAGGGCAATCCATTTAAACACATTGCAAGAGTTCCACCAGTAGTGGGCACTCATGCAACTTAAGCAACAACGTACATTTGAGTGAATGAGACGGAGGGAAGTTAGCGAGGGAAGGGCATAACAAATTGGACTTAGGCTGAATCCCAAATGGTTCTATGCACTTTCGGTCTTGTGGACTTACAATGGCTGCCGCGTGCATGTGCCCCTTAAGTCCACGAAACCGTGGGGTGTCCCATTCATTTTAGGTTTCAGAAGGATGCTCGCAAGCACCCCGTTTGCGGCCGCTATGCGCCCTCGATGCGCACTTCAGTTGAGCCCGCAAGTCTGCTAAGCTACGCAGAGGACTTTACCCGGCAGTCAAAGCGGCATTACGTCATGAAAGTGCGGACTCAGAGGAACACCGTGAGGGTTTAGGGTGCCATTTGGGATTCAGCCTTAAATGCAGCCCAGGAGGGTGGTGCAATGGAGGCAGACCAAGGGGAGGGCCAGGCCCCTGAGGAGGAGGTAGGCCTGGAGAGTGGGCACCAGGGCAGAGACTTAGCAGAGCAGGTGGCCATTAAGGTGAAGCAAGGAATCATATTTTTGTGTATAAATTATGCATGACCAGTGTTGGATGTAATGCATTACTAAGTTATTAATTACTCTAATTTAATTACTTTTCCCTTGAAAAAGTAAAGTAAGGAATTACTCTTATTTTTTCTGTAATTTATTTAGTTACTTCTGATGTAATTGCATTAAATACTGTATAGAACAATTCTGTAAAAAACAATAGTGGATTTAATATGAAAATTAAATGTCTAATGTATTCTCCCTTTAAATACTTTGGTCAGTTCATGAAATTTTATTACTTTGTATATTTAAAAATTAAAAGAGCAGTTTCATTTCTGCCTTTGTATTGTTCAACTGGTCAAGGTTGATATGGGATATTGATATGGGATAGTAAGTAATTAGTAATAAGTAATGCAATACTTCTTAGAGAGATTAATTAGTACAGTAATCTAATTGCACTGCTGAAGATGTAATTAGCTAGTAGCTGGTAATTAATTACTTGCTTAAAGTAACTTACCCCAACACTGCCTGACTAATCACTTTTGACAGTGCATTCTCTGTATGGGATTTCAAACAAACAAACAAATGTGTCTTTAAACTAAAAAAGCTTGGAAAACAAATCTGTAGGGGAAGATTAAATAACCAATAATTTGGCAGTTCTTGTTTTTCTATTTTCATTTAAAAGCAACATAATTTAAACTACCTACATCCAAATTATTAGCAACAAAGCACATGAGTGTAAATCACACGATATTCGCCTTTTTTTTTTTTATCACTAATCACTATTTTACAATTAGTATAGGCTATGCATGTGTCTGCATGTATTTTCAATTGGGAAACACTAGAATGCGCTGTTTTCCATTCATCTAACAAAGAAGGCCTTAAAGATCAACAGTCCTACCATATACAGTAGGTACAAGTATGTATCACTTTCAGCTAATCAGAAACTCCAGTATGTTTCATAAAGCAGAAGTATTTTATTACGCAGGCGCATTCATATGGGATGAAGCCCGCCCCGCCCCACAACGCGACCCATACGGAGGCAGGCGCTTCCATGGACGCGCGTGACGTCACGTCACAATGGAGCGTGGACTTCATCCCGGGAGTTGAGGCTGATCAACATCCGGGACACCGGGTCTGAGTTCATGTGAATGCCTACACACTTTACCGACTGACTGCACGGGCAGCGAGCAACGGAGGTGAGTTTCATCTGTACATGATGTTCGCTATGGCTTTTAAGTTGGATGTGAGTGTGTTTGGTTCATTTGAACAAAGCGTACTGGGATAATTGTTATAATTTAGCAAATACGTCCAGATAGCATTACGGAGGAAAACATAGGAACTCATTCCCAGGATAAGTGTACTGTTGTTGTGTACTGTATGTTCATTCGCGTGCTTTTTTGATTCTATGACTGATGCATCATTGATGCATTGATTGGCTCACCGCTGTGATCAGCTGATGGTCAAAGCTGCTTTATATCATCGCAAGGCATCTCATTGCATCTTTTTAGTCTATGTATGTTGGAGCATTCATAAGGCCTTTACTTGAGAATTACCTCTGTTTCCTGGTCACTCAAAACTCATTTACCTTGCAAATGTTGGTTCTGTGTTTGTGTAAGGAATTCAAATGTTTAACCCAAGGCAAACTTTCACTTCCAGACTATTGTATTGTTGAACTGTGTTGTTTTTTTATTCATATGAATGATTATAAAAGCTTTAATACATCCATGGAAGGTGATTAGTAAGTTGCCTTAACAGTAAATTGCTCCTGCTGTGTCACAAGAAGTTATAAATGCCCTTTGCTCCTTGGGAACTTTCACATGTTACTTGTCCCATATAAGTTGGACAGTCACTGACCTGTCATTGTCTAAGGAATAGATAATTTAAGAACAGCTGACAGAAAGCAGATATGTTGTTAAGCTCTGTCTGTCTGTCCATTATAATGAAAGAAATATGAGAGGGTCCAGGGACACACAGACATTGTGTTTTTCAAACAGTCTGACCACAATGACACACCTTCAGGTGCGGCTGCCTGAGAGTCATGACTCACCTCGCTTGACATTCAAAAGACATTTCTGTCATTTGTATCATAAATGAGTCTATAGGCTTGTAATTACCTTGGAAAGTTTCACAGATATAGGTTGTACATATTTAAATGGCTAACGATATGGTACATGTAAGAACAATTAGACTGATCATTAGGCTGAGTCATTGCATTTAATGTTATGTGATGGATAGAACCCAGTCCAGCCCTCTTTTTTTTTTCCTCTCTTTCTCTTTTAGATAATGTTTTTCATTCGGATCCATGTCACAATACGGAATTATATTGTGACTTTAAAGAAATCACAGCAAAATAAATGTTACAGTAGAGGGGGAAAAAAATTGGTTAAATGTGACTAAAATTTCTCACAAAAGCTAATATCAGAACATGTTGAAGTGTTTTATGAATTGATAGAATTATTTATAAAATTTAAAGTGGACACTCTACATTGTTGACCCACAAGTGTGAGACTTGACCGGTGATGATGGGACCTCTGCTATTATGACCTTACCTTGTACTATTGACATCTATTATTCATTTTTGACAGTATTCAAATATATCCACCCTAATAGGTAGAGGATAACCATAGCAACTCGACATTACATGCTACTGCCTAACAGAGTGGTGTCATATTTTAATGACAAGCTTTTGTACATCTGTACACACCTTTACTGATGCCTCAGGGTTCAGAACTGAGGTATGTGCAGTATGTGTCTTATATTCGTTAGGACTCTAATACAACCCACACAAGACATTTCATTGCATTACTTTTGTCTCATGCTGAACAGTGGATCCGTTCCTTGTTGGTGATGCACAACGTAGGCAGCATTTTAAGGCATCATAGACATGCAGCCTACGTAAAGGGAAAGGTAGGCAGCATAATTACACTGCCTTCAAAGATACCTTGTTTTGGCCAAATTTTAGGTTGCATTGCATGTATAATTTGTGGAGAAGACAATCCCAGAATGCATTGTCACAAGATCTGTGTCAAAAAACAAAAACAAAACAAAAAAATGGCAATGTGAGAGTATATACAGTATTTGCCAAACATAGTAATTTGACTTCAATCCAAAAAGGTAAATTTTGGTTTCACCAGACCATAGCACCTTCCAGGTGTGTTTTTGCATAGCACAAACGAGACTATGACACTTTTTCAGGAAAGGGTTCTTTCTTTCAGTGCGGAACACACCATACCAAATGAGAAGTATGATGGTGGCAGTATTTGGTTGTGGGGGTGTTTCTTCAGCAGGGACTGTGCGATTGGTCAGGATTGAAGGTAAAATGGATGCTGCCAAGTACATCCAAATTCTTGAGGAAAACCTGCATCCCTCTGCTAGACAGCTGAAGATGGGCAGGTCATTTACCTTCCAACACAACAATGATCCTAAATAGGGTTGTACCTATTCGGTACTGAAATTTAAAAATGTGACGCTTTGAGCGCTGTTGAGATTCGTAAACACCTCTGATTGGCCATTGTGTTCACGGCTCATCCGATATGTCTGTGATTGGCTTCAGTGATCAACGCTGTAAAAACGTTGTAAATAGTCATCAATGTCGCTCTTCACCAAGTGCTTACACAGATACACATGGGAACGTTTGAAAGCAGGTATCTATTGTGGACCAGTCCACTGATTGACGCCTTTCAAACACTCCCGCTTTCAAAACGCTTCCAAATTCAAACAATTCTGTGTGCTTTCAAACGCTGCCGTGCGTTGATCATTGTAGCCAATCACAGACGTATCTGAAGAGCGTGTCAACACAATGGCCAATCAGAGGTGTTTACGAATCCGCTCAACAGCGCTCAAAGCATCACATTTTTTAAATTTTGTTCTCACCAGACCATAGCACCTTCCAGGTGTGTTTTTGCATAGTTGGTACTTTTGACAACTCTAATCCTAAACATACCGTACCACAATGGGTTAGGGATAGGAAGATGAATGTCTTTGAGTGACTTAGTCAAAGCCCTGACTTAAATCCAATATATTAATCTGTGGATGGACTTGAAGAGAGCAGTCCATTGCCACGCACCACAGAATTTGACTGAACTTGGGCAATTCTGCAAGGAAAAATGGGCGATCTAGGTGTGCAAAGCTAGTACAGACATATCCAAAAAGATTAATGGCTGTAATTAAAGCAAAAGGTGGTTCCACGAAGTATTAAATCAGGGGATTTTTATAACCCTGTTATTCTAGTTTTTCAGTTTTTTTTTTTTTATTAATTTTTAGAACTGTTGCTTTTTCTTTCATTACTTTGATGTTGTAAGGCAAAATCTGTAAATGAAGCTGGAAAAGATTTAGGTTCAATGTAAATAGTTTAATCTAAATAAAAACTGAATTTACTGTGTATTTTTAATGCTTAGAGTTTTTTGTTTGCGCTTAGTATTTTGCCTAGCGGTATGCTAATATCTATTGAAATCATCACTGCGTCTAAATATACCTAGTTGGCTATTTTCAATGTTATACAGAATGTGAAAAACAATACACAAAAAGAGTAGTATGTGAATCCCAGATTACTTGCTGCTAGTTCTGCCAAGATTCGGCGCATTCGATGGATACTTTACTATTTGTGAATGGAAGTAAAGCTGGTAGGTCACATGACAGTGACAACATGGCGAATGTAGTACACTGTCATGCTACCCATAGTCATACTATGTAGAACATACTTTTTTTTAATGGTCACAGGGTAAGTTTCAAACCAAATGTAGTATGCATTTTCGGTTGCAGCTCATTTGTAAAACGAGTCTCTATTGTTTGTTTAGTGTGTCATACAGACAGAGTTGCTGCCTATGCAGAGTTCCAAATTGGTCACTTATGAGGTTCCATTTCAGTTTCTGCCTACTGCCGCATAGGCTGTGTTCTAAATCACAGCATTATTAGGTTTTGAAACAGACACTGTGTGTGTGAAAAGATTTGTGTCATGCTGAGTCACCCAACTCACTTTTCACCTCATCATCCAAAATCAGATACCACATGTGTTATGAAATGTTTAATATGTTCTGACAGGAGCATGAGACTGACATTGTCACATCACTTACTAGGATAATTTTTGCATGTAACTTGTTCACATAGTGAAGACCTGCTGAATGATTCGCTGGAACAGGTCCACATTAATGACAGCAGTGTTTGTGTAAGTCTCGTCAGGCCTTTGTGTGTCTGGATGAACAGAAATGTTCAGAAATGTTAGGTTGCATGTGTGACCTTTCTATTGGCAAACAGGTTGTGTTACTTCAGACTGTTGAGGATTAGAAGTTAAGGATATTCTTTCATGTTCATGTTTTCTATAAAGGAAATAAAATTATTAACCATTCTTTGTCAAAACTCTAGTACACTTATTTTGAGAACTGCTTGTCTGTCATGCGTGTACCTTACGGTGTAGAAACCTCTGCCACTGATTAACTTTTTTTACCAGTGCTGTCACACCATGGTCATGTCTTTTACATTAGCCTGAGATTTTGACCTGTGATCACACTAAATAGTCAATCTTTAAGCTGGTGTTAAAATCACCAAATACTTCAGCTCAGATTTAACTAATATGGAAGCTGAATAATGTTGTGCGTTGTGTTGAGTGTGTCATAATGAGCTGCACCTGCTCTGTTGTCATTGTGCGAGAACAGCCGACTACACCTACAGCAACCTTCATATGCAGTAGTGATACTTTTGTGTTCAGTCTAGTAAATTCTGAATCTGATGTTAATACATAAACTAAATTAAAATATGCAAAAGCCATATACATTTAATATGTTTTTCTTTACCATTCTTAGATGAAAATATAATATAATGTAATAATATTAAAAAAACACAAAACTCTGCTTCTAAGATTTATTGTTTGTTTTTTTGGAGAAACATATTTTAGGCACTATTAATGTATAGCACTATTAATATTAAAAATATGCAAAAGCCATACATATTAATAATGTTTATTTTTCTTTACCATTCTTTGGTGAAATAATATATAATATAATATAATAACTGCTTCTAAGATTTATAATTAGTTTTTTTTTTTTTTTTGGAGAAACATTTTAGGCACTATTAATGCATATCACTATTAATATTAAAAATATGCAAAAGCTATACATATTAATATCTCTTTTTCTTTACTATTCATAAGTGAAAAAATAATATAAATCACAAAACTCTACTTTTATCTATAGTTTGTTGGAGAAATATAATTTAGGCACAATAATGTGTAGCACTATTAATATTAAAAATAGTGGAAATATGTATTTTTGTATGTACCATTCTTATATAATATAATATAATATAATATAATAATATGGTCCAAACTTTTGACTGGTAGTGTATATACACACTACCAGTCAAAAGTTTGGAATCGGTAAGATTTTTAATGTTTTTAAAAGAAGTTTCATCTGCTCACCAAGGCTGCATTTATTTATTAAAAAATACAGTAAAAACAGTAATATTGTGAAATATTATTACAATTTAAAATAACTGTTTTCTGTCTGAATATATTTTATAAAGTAATTTATTCCTGTGATCAAAGCTGAATTTTCCGCATCATTACTCCAGTCTTCAGTGTCACATGATCCTTCAGAAATCATTCTAATATGCTGATCTGCTGCTCAAGAAACATTTATGATTATTATCAATGTTCAAAACAGTTGTGTACTTTTTTTTTTTTTCAGGATTCCTGAATAGAAAGTCAGCCAACATTGTGGCAACTTATTTTTTTTTTTTCTGTTTTAATGTAATAGTTAGTGTAATATTTCAATTTACACTTTTTGTTAGTAGTTTAATGTTACCTTTAGATGTCTTTAAGTCCGCTCTGATAGGATGAGCACTAAACAGTTGCTGGACTTTTTTTTATTACTGGCTTTTTTGTGCTGTCAACATGCAGTGCTCTCATGATCTCATGCGCTGTGACAGTGAGCCCTCAGTCCTCTGCCAGCTCTCTTTCAACAATCCAGATTTGTGTGGTGTGGAGGAAGAGTGGGCCTGGAGTGGAATAACTCAAAGTCAACACAAAACTTTATGCTGCTGAAATGTCAGTTCATAGCAGCTATTACTTCCCTTGTTTTCCGTCTTTCTCTTTTCTTGTGGCCTTATGATGCTTTCTGGTGTTTTGTAGCATGATCTTAAATCTGTGTCAGTTTGTTTACAGATCATCATGGTCATACTGGAGTCATGAAAGAATGAGTTAGAGTGATTTTAAATGTTTGTCTTGTCTCAGGACAGGGGAGTGTTGTCATAGTGTAGATTGAATTACTGGGTTTGAATTTAATGTGTATTTATTGGTGACATGTTGTAGTTTTATTTTATACTTTTAATACATTTTAATTGTTAAGTATATGCAATAAACAGTAAAGATGCATTTGTAATGCCCTTTACAGGAACCACACTAGCATCCAGGGGCAATTATTTATCTAATTATTTTGGTTTACAGTATCTGCTAAAAGAATAAATGTTATTTACGGTTAGAGGTGTGTGTGTACAGTACAAACACAAAGCAATATCACAGTACAATATATATGTACATGTACACTGCAGAAAAGAGCTGCACGATTCTGGATAAATTCAGAATCACATTTTATTTTTAATCCTGATTCTGACAACTAAACAAAATATTTTACTAGAGGTACTGACAAAATGCAATTATTATTATTTATTATTATAGAAAATCGATTTGAATGAATGATTCAATGACTCACTCATAAAAACATTGTTTCACTTGTTTCATTACTGGATGAATCAGTGTTTTTTTTTTTTTTTTTTTTTTTTTTTAAGCTAATCTTGAATGAATGATTCAGTGACATTCAAACGCATATTTAAAAGTCCTGCTGTGATCATACTTGTCAAAGGTTTAATAATCATAGCTGAATCGTTGTCATTTAGGAAAAAATTCTTTTAACGATTAACCATGCTGCTCTACTGCACAGCATACAGAATTTACAGTTATACAGTATAAGTATTTACAAAAAAAATTGCACAGTATTGTTTAATACCTGATAGAGGACAACAAATAATGATACATGTAACTTTGATGGGAAATTTCCATTTAATCCAAAATTTGTCAGTTTATTTTTGGGTGTTTGGCTGAAACAACGTGTTTGTTATCTTGATGTATCAATTAAAATTATAGTGCTGATGCAATGAAATATGATTCATGAATAATAAATTGTTTGTCTAAGACCAACTCATTGCTATAACCACTACTGAAAAAAAAAAGGTCATCCCTAGTTTTGAGTCCTGTGGTCATCTGTCTGATTCAATGAATAATTTTTTTTTTTTTTTTTTTTTTAAGTGTTCTAAAAAAAAGAGAGAGACTTAAATAGTCCTCATTGTCTGCGTAATGCGTGGAAGTTTACATATGTAAATCTTGGCTTTTGCTTGATAACCAAATACCTCCAGTGCTTCCCACAGGTTTGAAATATACTTGTGGTGGTAGCGGGGGTGGAAAATCCTCCTATTACCCACGGCACAAAAATGGTCTACTTCATGATGTGACAAACAAATAATGTGTGATTTTTAACAATATTTTTTTTAATTTGGAAATTCATTTTAAATACATAGTCTACTACTTGTATGCTAATATTATGCACTATTATACATTGTAAATTATGCAAAATTACAGAGTTCTCCTTGCTTTGTCATATAGTGTCTCTCTCAGTGAATGGGACACAGATTTTATTGATGCTATTAAAATCTATTTATTGAACAATATGTGTCAAATAATGTTCTTAGTCGTTTCTTCCTGGGGGCAGCATCCCAGCCAGAGACTACAGTAGTTTACTATGAATTAAATGGAAATCAAATTAAATAGAATTTATTGTGTAACCAAAATACCAATAATACCCAGAAGGAAAAAAAAAAAAAAGTTCCTTAAATACACCGGGACTCTTATTTTGAAATGCATATACTATTGCGGGCTGATCCTTCAGATGAGAGATAAAAATTATATTATATGAAGGCCAACAAGTAGACATTGTCATAATTCATCAAGTCGAGTTCATTAGCAATCGCTTGGCATAAATGTGCGCTATTCATTGATTGAGAATCACTTTGAAGCAGTCTAAAGCTGTCTTGTGACATTGCAATGTACAGTTGCGTTATTTTTTATGAAATCATAGCCTTTTGAAGTTTAATAATCAATAGGCTGTATCCATGTATCCATCCCCAAAATATAAAACGTCTTGAAAATGATCATTAAGACGTTTGTTTTACCATTTCATGTATTGACTTTTTGACATTTAATCTAACAAAATGGATGGATTATGCTTTATTCGTACACATGCTTCTAAATACATTTGACAGTTCACACACAGAAGCGCTCACACTGTCGAGCCCTGTCTTTGTGAATCCACCGCACACGTGGGAATGTCAGCGAGTGTAAACGGTTCTCGCGCACACAGAACAAGCAGGTACGAAGCGCGTTGGGAGATTTTCCACTAGTTAATCGATCGCGGATGATTTCGTTATCTCGGGCGGATAAAAAAAAATATATATATAAGAGGATAAAAATAATAAAAGCAAAAATGTGTCTCCAAATATACTTGAGCGGCCATTAATAGCACTGACCTTTTTACTTTTACTTGCATTATTTTATCCACAGAGAAGAAAATTTATATATTGTACCATTTTCCATTACTGCACTACTTTATTTATTATATTCCAGAATTTTTTTTTTTTTTTAAATAAATTGTTTACTCATCTCTTGGCAATCTCATGCACTGACTAGTTTAGTTAGGAATTTTGTACTTAAAATGTTGGAATTTTGTACTGAATTGACAGAAATTGCACATGCATGCTGTTTATAATATTGCAGTATTGTGTAAGCGAAGAGTTGATGTTCTTCACTGCATTGTTGATATTATAAACACATTTTTATGTGACAGTAAAGATACAAAAAAATCTTTTTTTAATGTTCTATTCTAATGTTCTGTTCCTCAAAGAATCACAGTTTTTTCGAAAATATGAAGCAGCACAACTGTTTTCATTATTGATGATAATAATAATAATAATCATAATAATAATAATAAATGTTTCTTGAGCAGCAAATCAGCATATTAGAATGATTTCGGATAGATCATGTGACACTGAAGTCTGGAGTAATGATGCTGAAAATTCACTGTTGCTTCACAGAATTAAATATATTCAGACAGAAAACAGTTATTTTAAATTATAATAATGTTGCATAATACTGCTGTTCTGGGTGGTTGACAGGGCATTGCTACTAGTTACTAGTGTGTTCTGGGTAGTTACTAGAGTGTTCTTTTCAGAAGAACCCACTGCCAAACCATGACGTAATTGCCAAATATTTCAGTTTGGCACTTGTTTACATAGACCAACATATTTGTGAATGGCCTCTAAATAATTAAAATGTCATTACAGAGCAACAAGAAGAGCACTGACTCATTCAAACAGTCAGAGAAACTGAGACGTGTGGCTATATCACAGCAAGATCACTTTATCTTGAGTTTTTATTCATCCAAGATCATGTTTCATATCTCATCCTGAATCAGTGCCACCCCAATCCATTCTAATAGACTTACATAACTTAACTGCTTGCAGGGCAGCTTCCTCTAGTTTCCTTTATTCTGTTACCAGCCCAGTCCAAAATGTTAAAGGAACACTCCACTTTTTTTTGAAAATAGGCTAATTTTCCAACTCCCCTAGAGTTAAACAGTTGAGTTTTACCATTTTCGAATCCATTCAGCCGATCTCCGGGTCTGGCGGTACCACTTTTAGCATAGCTTAGCATAGTTCATTGAATCTGATTAGACCGTTAGCATCTTGCTCAAAAATGACCAAAGAGTTTTGATATTTTTCCTATTTAAAACTTGACTCTTCTGTAGTTACATCGTGTACTAAGTCCGACGGAAAATGAAAAGTTGTGATTTTCTAGGCCGATATGGCTAGGAACTATACTCTCATTCCGGCGTAATAATCAAGGAACTTTGCTGCCGTACCATGGGTGCAGCAGGTGCAGTGATATTGGAAATAGTTGTGTATATAGTTGGAAAATGAGCCTATTTTCAAAAAAAGTGGAGTGTTCCTTTAAGGCCTGTTCACACCAAGAATAACTATAATAACCATGTAACTATATTAGCATCCACACCAATGCACAATATCGTTGTTTATTATAAGTGTGGTGTAGTTTTGTCATCTGCCGCCTTAAATGCTCAAGCTTTTTTTAAAGCGTGATGGATTTGAATGGCTGTCGGTGGTGTTCATATCGTTCATTGTGTTGTGGTCTGCTATTCTTTTACATTTAGAATGATTTTTACAAATATCTTTATCGTTATCGTCCTTGGTGTGAATGTGCCTTTAGTCTTCACATTCATTCATTCATTCATTCATTCGGCTGAACAAAAACCCTGGAATTACATGATTTGAATGTTATACCTTCTTTGCTCTTGAGCACAAAATAACAAATACTGTTGTTGTTGTTGCTCGCTTGCTTTTTTATTTTAAGAGTGAGCTAATTTACTATTGAACCATAGGAAAATAACATCATGACAAAGCTGATTGACACCACAAGAACTTCCACTGGTGACTACCCTGAGAAATGACTGCAAACGGGGACAAAATTAATCAATTCCATGCTTTTAAAAGCCATCCAAAAATCAGTCACTGGCATTATAACATCTATTAGTGATATAACAAATATAAGTGATTTTTGCCAAGTTAGATGCCATATTGAATGACATTTTTTGACATTTCTCTGCAAAATTTGTGCAGTTTTTGTCATTTCCAGAAGTTGTACTTTAACAAACTCCTCCAAGAGCTGTAATCAGATAAACATCATATTTAGTCAGTCTAATCTTAAGGCCTTAGCGATGTTAAATTGCAAAGATCTTGAGTTTTCGTTGAACGGCGTGTCCGTGGCGGCCTGACAAATTTTGATGTTTCGCCATGAAAGAGGAAGTTGTTGTAACTCAGGCATACAATATCCGATCTGCCCAAACTTCACATGTGTGATGAGAGTCCTGGTCTAAAGACATCAAAATGCCAATATTCAGTTAGTCATAGCGTCACCTGCTGGCATCAGGAAATGGCATGCTTTGCACTGTAATTCACTCCCAGAAACACATTTCAATATGCCACGAAGTACCAAACATGCTAGAAACACGGTAAATCGTGCAACACTTGGCTAACTGCTAAAGTATGCGATTAACGCCACGAAAAAGGAAGTTGTTGTAACTCAGGCATACAATGTCCGATCTGCTCCAAACTTCACTTTTGATAATAGTCCTGGCCCGAAGACATCTACATGGCAATATTCAGTTACAGTCAAAGCGCCACCTGTTGGCAGGAGGAAGAGTGGCACTTTGAAATTACTTAATTCTCCAGTATTTACTCGTTTACATGCATGTCGCCCACTGTTCACTGTTTTCCTAAGGCCAACGGGTGGCGGTGAGCCCGGGTGCGAGGGCCCTTTCATCGCTGCTTGCAGCTTTAATATTAAATTGTTTTTATTTGTAAGGGAAAATGGTTGAATTTAGATTCTGTAACTGATCACTATTTCTTTTACATTTACACTTAATCTGTATGCATAGTAATACAATTAGAAAAAAGGAAATTAAACTATTTTAACACTTACTGTCACATTGTGGCTGTAATGGAGTGCACGCCGAAGAAGATAGAGAACAAAAATTGAGATGGAGATTTAATAAATCCAACAGGAATACTTGGGAAAACTCAGAAGCTAGAATACAACCACGTACAACACTGATGTAAACTATTTATGCTGAAAATCCCTGTAGTACCAAAGGATTTTAGTTATGACTTTAATACCGTGAACGTGATATAGCTGTATGTTTAGTTATTCCAGTGATTCTGAGAGAGCAAATAGCGAATTATTATTATTATTATTTATTTTTTTTGGGCAATAGTTCCAGCTATTTAATTTTCCTATGCACAAAGCAAGGTCTGTTTACTGAGTCTATTGTGGAAAAGCTTGACTGGCCTGCACAAACCCCAGACTTGAACTCACTGAACAGCTTTGAGATGAATTGGATTGCAAAGCAAACTTGTCGCCAGACCTCACTGATGCTCTTGTGTCTGAATAGGAGCAAAGCTCTGCATCTATGTTTAAACATCATAGAGAAAGGCCTTCCCAGACAAACAGAAGCTGTTATAGCAGCAAAGCGAGGGATTACTGCTTGTTGTCCTGCACACAATCTTCTATAATACCATTGTAAGGTGTAGCATTCAGGTTTGTTTCACTGGAATTACTGGAATTGTCTAACTGGGCGTAAGCTTCAGAGCTAATAGATACTGATGAGAGAAGTGTCTCTCTCACTCACACAAAAGTTGCTGAAGTGGAGCACCCATTTATCAGTAAATATTGAAGAGGACCCTCCTTAGTGATGTCCAGTTCTCAAGCAAATCGTTCTTTTTAGTGAACTGATTGAACCAGTCCACCAAATCGGACTGAACTGTCTGAAACAGTTTGTTGCTTGTGTCAGCACAGATCAACAAGTTACTCAATCAAAACTCACTTTCGGACATGCCTGACGGTCACTTGGACTCGAAATGAGCCAATATCCAGGAATATGATCCTATGATGCAGTTTTTTGCAAACTCACTCAAGTTAGTCCAACAGTACACTGAACTGAGTGAGAACATATCTGTCTTTCAGACATATCTGACATGTCGCTTTAGAAAAACGAATGACTTGTCACATTTTGTAATATTTGCACTGTTTTATTTTTGTAATATGGATAATTTTTTCATCCTAATTTTTTATTTTTGCCTCCTCAGAGGAAATGTCCTGAGATATATATATATATATATATATATATATATATATATATATATATATATATATATATATATATATATATATTGTGTGTGTGTGTATGTATACGTGTAAATACCTCTTAATTTCTGATTAAATTTAATTTATTTTAATTTTTTTTAATTTCTGATTTAAAAAAAAATATTTTGGGGGAGGGACGTAATGACATGGTAATTGTCATTATGTCAACTGTTCTCATATCTTAATGATATAAAAGAATAAAGAAACATTTTACATATTTTATTTTAAACTGAAACAACTTCATTGCTTAATATTTGAAAAAATTCTCAAATGACAGGCTTCTCCAACAAGGCAAAGTGAGTTCAGGTTTTGAAATGTCATGTGTTGTGACATTGAAAACTAATGATATTTATGAATTAATTTTTCATGAAATTTACCTTGAAAAATATTTTAAAATTTAAATTTTTTTTTTTTTTTTTTTTAAATAATGATTAAGATGTGTACACATATTTAAAGGTATACAAATGCAGAACAGAGTCTGCTGGCAAAAAGAGAACGTGACAGAGCATGTAATAAACCAGAATCAACATTGGCTTGGATTTTCAGAGATAGAGTAAGCGAGAAAGAGGGATTTTAAATATTGTAAAAGTGATGCAGAGATGGCGTTTTTATTACTCAACAGGTAAGGTATTTTATTGAACAAATAAATTGCCATATGAAGCTGTCTAACAGAGTACATTGTAAAGCATTATCTATTGTGAAGGCTTCATTTCATTATGGTTGCTGTAACGCTGTGCTTTTCAAGGAAGTACCATCTATTAATGGGTGTAGCTACAGTAATGCCTTCAGCTAGTCTAAAATATTAAATACTAGGCTTAAGAGATAAGAAAACTTTCCATCGAAACTGGTCATATCTCTTAAGCCTAGTATGTTTTATGAGCAGTGGGATAACCATATTCATCCGCACAGTCACGCAGAGCTGAAGCACAACAAAAAAAACAACGTTCTTCCACAAAATACATGCAGTTTTGTTTTTTTAACTGCTAGAGGGCCAAAAGTTGCATAGTATACATTTACATATGTTATTACTTTTTACTTGATGGTTACACCATATGATAACTTGAGTTTGAAAACATAAGTTTTGTAGATACTGAATGTTAAAATTGTAAAAAGGTTTTTCCAAGCCATTTGAAATGAACATGAATAAGAAATTGTTAATAAAGATAGGGGAAAATCTAGTTTATGGACACTTTTGTCATTGACCCATAAATGGAAATGATTATACAGCAACACGAGACCAGGAAGACATAATGGGTTCAAGTTTGCATAGATCCAGTTATACTCAATAAATTTTACAACCTTGACAATAAGTTACTTTGTAAACTTTGGCCTTTATATATATTTTTTTTCTGGTCTTGAGCATGAAGAAAAGAGGACATTAGTGTTGCAAAATTTCAAACACTAATCAGGTGTCGCATCTAAAGATGTCACTCAGAGCATGTGTAGCAGATGCGGTGGGATTCACAGTAAAACACAACAAAGATGTTTTTTGAATTAAAATAAAAACAAAGGTAGTGGATGTGTGTAAAAAGTCTCCAGGCGAGTGTGAAAGGCGATGAGGATGGTGATACAATGTGATGCGGGTCCACAGATCCAGGTGGCGGTTGGCTTTATAGTGTTCTTGCTTTTACATGCCAGTTCTTTGACCCTGAGGCTGTTTTACTGCCAAACTGGTTTTGGAAGATGTGATGTGAGACTTGCACAGTAAGCATCAGGTGTCTGCTCTCAATTTGGCAGCAGTGCTCCAACTTTTTGACCTGGATGTGGGCTGATACTCTGTGACTTACCTGTCCAGGATACTTGGCTGAAGAATTCCCTTCTTTACATTTAGGTGTAAAAATATGGGTTGTTCTTGTCATGTAAGGAAGGACATTCCTAACCCATATAAATCTGACCCACGTGTCCCACCTTGACATTGCTCAAATGCAATAACTGCAATGATTTCCTTTACTTGTTGAGGTGTGGTAAGCAAAGACAGGTGAATTTTATAAGCAAGCCTACAGACATCATGACTTAAGACTGTAAAACACATCCTGAGTAGTAGATCAGTTAGCTTTAACTGACAGAAAGTGAAAAATCTGTCAGATCATTAAAAGATTAGTTCACTTTCATATTAAAATTTCCTGATAATTTACTCACCCCCATGTCATCCAAGATGTCCATGTCCTTATTTCTTCAGTCGAAAAGAAATTAAGGTTTTTGATGAAAACATTCCAGGATTATTCTCCTTATAGTGGACTTCAATTGACCCCAAATGGTTGAAGGTCAAAATTACAGTTTCAGTGCAACTTCAAAGGGCTTTAAACTATACCAGACGAGGAACATTTGCCATTTTATTAACTTTGGTAACCTCAAGACTCTTGGGAATATGCCAGTATACAGCAATATTTTATCTTTTATTTATCCTTTTTGTTGAAATTGACCACACAGTGGTATTGAACATACTGTATCTGGCGTACATGGGGGAGATATTTCAGTAATGAGTATATTGATGACAACTGGGTAGATACAGTTAAATCAGTCAGAAGAAAATTTACTTGCAGTAGACTGGTCGAAATGCAATACAAATTAAAGCTGCAAGCCACGATAAAAGGACCCTCGCACCGTGCCACCGCCACCCGGTGGCTTTAGGAAAACAGAGCACAGTGGGCAATATGCATTTAAGTATATAAATATAGGAATACAACATCAGTCATTTGTATTTGCCACACTTCCTGCTACTAGCTGGTGGCGATATGACTATAACCAAATATTGGCATGGAGATGTCTTCAGGCCAGGGCACTTATCAAACATGTGAAGTTTGTTGCAGATTGGACATTGTATGCTCGAGTTACAACAACTTCCTGTTTCATGACGATAATAGCATGCTTCAGCATTCAGCTAAATGTTGCTAGTGTTAAACATGCCACTTCCTGTTGCCAGTGGGTGTCGCTATTACTATAACTGAATATTTTCATGTAGATGTGTTCAGGGCAGGACTCTTCTCAAACATGTGAAGTTTGGGGCAGATGGGACATTGTATGCCTGAGTTACAACAACTTCCTGTTTCGTGGCGTCAGTCCCATACATTAGCACTTAGCCAAGTGTTGTATGATTTAACGTGTTTCTAGCATGTTTGGTACTTCATGCATATTGTGTTTCAGGGAGTGAATTTGCAGAGAAAATTCAAAATATCTCACTTCCTGTTGGTTTTTCAGATTTTGCACCCAGGGACTTTTTTTTTTTTAGGTATTTGGCTGTTGAATCTGTCTACCGAATTTCATACCTGTATGTGAAACGTAGCGCGAAGGGCACTTAATTGAAATTTTGTAGGTGGCGCTATCAAGCCAATTTGCCATGCCTAATTCTGAAACCCACATCAGACGTAAATTTTCACCACTTCTGACGTGTGTGCAAAGTTGCATGAGTTTTCAAGCATGTTCAGGCCCTCAAATTTTGCAGAAGAATAATTGACCAAGCAATTACAATAGGGTCCTCACACCATCGGTGCTCGGGCCCTAAATATTACTGAGACTCTATATTACCCCACGTATTCTGAATAGGATGAATAGTAATCACTCTCACATGCTAGAGTGAAATTGGAACTTTCATGCATTGTTTTCGGCATTATGCAGCCATTTAAAAGTTCTGGGATGGGTGGCACGGTAGATGGGTGATATTTTAATGTAACATTTAATAAGGACCCTGGGTTTTTCTTACTTGGGCTGCCAGCAAAATTTGCCAGCATTGCTTTATCTGCTAACCAGTTTCTACTCTGTGATAGGCTTCTGTTACTCACTAGAAAATGCATTCTAATTGAGTGGATTCACTCTAGACCCCCTTTACTTTCACTCTGGTATCGAGAAATCTTTAGAACTTTGCCAATGGAGAGACTAACCGCAGTGGTTAGGGGGGATAGAACCATGTTTGAACAGATGTGGTGGCAAGTATCTACCAAGAGATCATATTTAAGGGAAGATTTATATTTGAATCAGTATTTCTTTTCACTGTCTGCATATTTGGTCTACTTATAATGTTTGAGAAACAGGTGATTGAGGGGCAAGCAGTTGCATAAAGAGGAGCATGATAGGCTGAGAATTTTTTATCTTTTATTTTGGTTCAGTTATTAGTATTATTGTATTGTGCTTCTGTTTAAGTGAAAAAAAGCTCAACTACTTTTAACTTGACGCTAAACAATCTGTCCAAAATATATACAGGGTGTTTTTAAAAAGATGTTGTATTCAGATGTTTGGAGACTTGCACCATAGTCACTCCATTGTTGTCCTGGCTGTACTTTGGCTTGATGTCATGCAGAAAGATTTGTGTTCATTCTGGAGTCTGAGTTAAGTAATTTGGACAAAGCACCTCTCTGTGTTTTGCTTCATTTATCTTTTCCTCAGTAGTCATTAGTCTTTCTAATGAAACCCATCCTAATATGGCCAGCGGCCAAGTTACAAACATTTATTTACAGTTGCATAATAGATATTGTTTTCTGAATCTAAATCAGAAATTTAAAAATACTGATTTGAAATTGCAAAAGATAAATCTTTAGTTGAATAGAAAAATTGTGACAATTTAACCACACAATTTTAATGCTTAGATATGATTTTCAATATTTATCATAGAATGACCCTCTAGAAGAACTGTACATTTAAATAGTTACAAATGGCATTAAACTTTGCTAAACACGTTTGCATGTAATTTCATATTTGAATGTACAGTAATACTAAATTGTAAAATATTATAAAATGTTTTAATTACTTTTAATGAAAGTTATGAAATGTAAAAAAAAGAAAAGAAAAAAAAAAGCCAGAGGCAAACTAACATTTTCATTGATTGTCAGTATTCTAGACTTCAGTCATTCTCTGTTCTTCTTCAATTGGTGTTTGATTGTTCTCCTGTTTTTCTTCCTCAGTGGTGAAATGGATGATGGAAAGCCGGTGTGGGCGCCCCACCCCACGGATGGGTTCCAGCTGGGCAGAATCATCGACATCAGTGCCGATAGTCTGACCATCGAACCTCTCAACCAGAGAGGGAAGGTGAGGAGTAGCTTCTGCAGAAATCACGTAAACACAGTGTCATGGTTAAGGCCGAAACATGCTGCGCACAAGTACATGAACCCAAATGCTTCCAGTTACACAAGCTCTTTTTATTCATTTTTTTTTTTTTATTTATTATGTGTCAGAAAATGCAGTTCATTATCCAACAGAAGTACATGATGCACTCGCAAGGGCTCTACATTAATAGTCTTTTATTCAGTTTACATTTAAAGATCATGTAATCAAAAATTTGAATCTTGCTCAGCAAGTTAAATTGTCATCATGTTTATATTGAGTATGATTAACACATCTGGTTTAAAGGGATAGTTCACTCAAATGTGGAAAAAAAAATTCATCATTTACTGCTGATGAATCTGTCGATGGAATCAGGTCGTTGCAAACCTGTATGATTTTCTTCTGCTGAACACAAAAAAAAAGGTATTTTGAAGAAAAAAACTATCATTTCTCGAAATATGTTCTCGAAAGACAGCCATAGGGTTTTGGAACAACAATTATGACAATACATTTGTTACAGTGTTTATTAATCTTTGTTAATGTTAGTTAATAAAAATCCAGCTGTTCATTGTTTGTTCGTTAGTTCATAGTGCATTAACTAATATTAACAAATAGAACATCTGTTTTAATAATGTATTGCTAAATGTTGAAACTAAAATGAACTAAGATTAATACATTCTGTAGAAGTATTCTTAATTCTTAGTTCGTGTTAACTAAAGTAGTTAATTAATGAAATGCATTAGCAGCATTAGCTGATCATTTGATCCTGCATTTTTTTTTCTTGCAGCCTTACAAGCTGGAAAGTCTAAGGTTTAAAACTGTAGAATTGGATTTAGTGAGAGATATTCATGAAACGGAATATACACTGATCAGGCATAACATTATGACCACTTACAGGTGAAGTAAAAAACAATGATTATCTCTTCATCACGGCACCTGTTAGTGGGTGGGATATATTTGGCAGCAAGTGAACATTTTGTCCTCAAAGTTGATGTGTTAGAAGCAGGAAAAATGGGCAAGCGTAAGGATTTGAGCGAGTTTGACAAGGGCCAAATTGTGATGGCTAGACGACTGGGATAGAGCATCTCCAAAACTGCAGCTCTTGTGGGGTGTTCCCGGTCTGTAGTGGTCAGTATCTATCAAAAGTGGTCCAAGGAAGGAACAGTGGTGAACCGGGCGGCCAAGGCTCACTGATGCAAGTGGGGAGCGAAGGTTGGACAGACGAGCTACTATAGCTCAGATTGCTAAAGAAGTTAATGCTGGTTCTGATAGAAAGGTGTCAAAATACACAGTGCATCGCAGTTTGTTGCGTATGGGGCTACATAGCCGCAGACTAGTCAGGGTGCCCATACTGACCCCTGTCCACCGCTGAAAGCACCAACAATGGGCACTTGAGCATCAGAACTGGACCATGGAGCAATGGAAGAAGGTGGCTTGGTCTGATGAATCATGTTTTCTTTTACATCACATGGATTGCCTGGTACGTGTGCATCGGTTTCCTGGGGAACACATGGCACAAGGATGCACTATGGGTTAGAAGGCAAGCCAGCAGAGGCAGTGTGATGCTTTGGGCAATGTTCTGCTGGGAAACATTGGGTCCTGGCATCCATGTGGATGTTACTTTGACACGTACCACCTACCTAAGCATTGTTGCAGACCATGTACACCCTTTCATGGAAACAGTATTCCCTGGTGACTTTGGCTTCTTTCAGCAGGATAATGTGCCCTGCCACAAAGCAAAAATGGTTCAGGAATGGTTAGAGAAGCACAACAATGACTTTGAGGTGTTGACTTGGCATCCAAATTCCCCAGATCTCAATCCAGTCTAGCATCTGTGGGATGTGCTGAACAAACAAGTCCGGTCCATGGAGGCTCCACCTCGCAACTTACAGGACTTAAAGGATCTGCTGCTAACATCTTGGTGCCAGATACCACAGAGCACCTTCAGGGGTCTAGTGGAGTCCATGCATCGACGGGTTAGGAGTGTTTTGGCAGCAAAATGGGGACCAACACAATATTAGAAAGGTGGTCATAATGTTATGCCTGATTGGTGTATAAAAATCAATGTTTTCAGTTTTGACTTTAAACAGTTGTTTTTTGCAGGTTTTGTTTCAGATTTTACAGTGGACTTCAAACAGTGACCCCCATGAAATGCTTTGTGTTCAGCACAATCCATGTTTATCCTAATTTTTCTGCTTTGTGTTGTACTGTGGTTTTCAGGGGTCGTGTCACCCAACCTCCCAATGCTGACATCTGTCTGTTTGTTTGAGATTCATGACAGACAAATTGACATCTTTGATTGGACTCACAAACTTTTATTGTTGTTGTTTAACCAACAACGAAATATATAAAAATGAGTTTCTCCTCCTGTGTTAAAATTTATAAAAAAACATATTGTACCTGATTTGAATGATGTGAATTTGCAATCTAAATGAATTGTGATGAGAAAATAAGACCTTGTACAGCAAACCAATGGCAAGAAAACTTCTTTCTCACAAACAAATGACTGTGCTTGATTATGAGCCAGTTGTTATAATGAATTAATTGCCAAAAAAACTCACATTACCTGTTTGAATCATTCTAAAGAATCCTGAACCCACTGAATCCATTAGAGCGGTTAATGAATCATTAAATGACTGACTTACTGAGCTGCACGTTATCATTGCTTTCAGCCTTGTCCGTCTTGAAATGAAGGAAGTTTTGTATTTTCAAGGTTCATGAATGTTCTCATAAAAAAAAAACTGTAATCATTACTGACTGATCGTTCATCTGAATGTAGTTTTAATGTACTATTAAAATGTCTTTAACTGAACGTTGTCATAAGAACATAAGTTAGTAAATATTAAAATTTATGTTTCACAAACCTTAAGTACACAAAACTTTCTTCGTTTCAAGGTGGTTATTGTTAAATTGTTCAAATGAATGGGGAATGGTGAATAGGAGCCACAGTTCTGTAGAAAACAAAGATAGACATGACTTCTAGTTCAGGGTGGAAATGAAAGTACTCACTCTCCTACTGGTTGTCAAGGAACACCAGTGAAAATTTCATTAAAAACCACATTCCCAAGTGAATGTTCAGTTGATTTAAGGGCTTTTAATAAAATGCTTCTGCTTTAAGAACAAGGAACTGCTAATACGATCTCATAATGAGGTACTCTTATTTCTTGTCATGTTTCTGTCAAAACCATTTTTTGCACTTCACAGATTCTTTGCATAAGCAGCAGAATGATTTAAACTCTATGGCTGAATGCGTCTGTTTTCAGAGCTGCTGCAAACACATCCTGTTGCCCATATGGAGTCCAGCCCTCTCTGGAGCTTTACACACATTACAGTAGCAATAACTCTGTGTGTGTTTGTGTGTGTGTTTTCATGTCTGACAACTACAAGACAGAGTGTTGTGTGCAGCATTACATCTAGCCCATGTGATTTGTGTGCAGTGTGATGTCGCCGAGTTGTGAAAGCACAATGGGCTGTCTGTTCACACGCTATAAGTGTGTGTGTGTGTGTGGAGGACACACTACTGTCTGATATCAGAACAGAAGCATGGAGGTGGAATACATAAAGTGGGAACTGTAGTTAATTAGTTGTAGTTGTTTGCTAAGGCCCCAAGTATTAAAGGGTTAGTTCACCCAAAAAATTAAATACTGCCATTTAATCACCCTCATGTCGTAAGAATGTAAGAATCCAAACCCGTAAGAATATTATTCTTCTTTGAAACACAAATGAATATGATTTCTGTACTTCAATTGAAAGTCTGAAACTTTGACGCTTCAAAAAGTTCATAAAGTGATCGTAAAAGTAATCCAGATTAAGTGGTTTAATCCAAGACTTCTGAAAAGACACAATCACTTTATAATAGGGCGGTTTGAAAATATTGGCTTCTCCATTTTAATTGATTCTCATTTTGATAAAAATGTCAATTCTTAAATCCCAAGGATCGATCTTTTAGTCTTTGCTGTTTTCAGTTGATATGTGAACAAAACTTCACTATACGTTATTTGTAGAGCGCCTGCCATCCAATAAATCAAAGGCTTTGTTACTTGTGGTATGAAATATAGTGTCATGTATGATATATAGTGTCAGCTTTCAAATTCTGTCAATTTTATTATGAATCAGTGTTTCAACCTCAGAAAGACATCAATACAATGGCTTATATGTCACTCATATCGATTAATTTACCTTAAAAATGAACTCTAGAGAGGAGCATTTTGCTAAATATGTGCGCTATATTACATATCCTTTATATTTTTTCTTAACCTGTTCTTCAATTTTTAATATATGTTTGAATAAATAAATACATCTAACAAGAACGAGTGTTTACATAGACAGCCACCGTTTAAATGTTTAGGCTATGTTTCAAAAAGCAAATTGGAGTAGAAACATAATTATGTCATTTAAAAATACTATTATAATGTTATTATAATAAAACTGCCTTATGTGTAATTTAAATGTTTCTATACAAATCAGTTAATTTTAATCTTTAGTAAGCCTAATGAACAACTGACAGGGTTCCTTGTATAGTTTACACAGCATTAGTTGAAAGAGATTTTTTTTTCTTTGAGAAAAATTGGCATGTATGGTACCTTTAATCAATATTGAATTGAATCAAAATTGGAATTGAATTGAATTACAAGCCTGTGAATCGAAATCAAATCGTGAAAATTGTGTTAATGCCCAGCCCTTTATACTTTATGTAATCTACAGATTTAATTTAGGCTTTTATTCTACTGTTGTATATATACATCAACACACAAACATAGAGTACATGCAGGGCAGTAAACGGAAGCTCAGCTGTAATTGCTTGACACATGAAATCCAGTTTGTTTTCACATCAAGCAAGTACGGTTGAGCTTCCATTTACTGTGTTTGATGTGCTTTATGTGGTAAACATACAATGTCCTTTACGATATTTTTTTTTTGAACTTTTTGAATTATTGTTTGGTGCAATGGATTCTCAGGTTTTAGTAAAAATATCATTATGATGAGCAAAAGTCTAATGAGTTTGAAACAACATGAGGGTAAGTAAATGATCGCAGAATTTTCATAATTGGGAGAACTAAACCTTTAAATTTCAGCATGTAACTAATCCTGCACCATTTGTGCTTTAGAAATAAATAACACTTGAAATTATGCAACTTGTTGAAGAGAGAAGTGCTATTGTTTTTCTTTGTTATTCAGAATTCCATAGACTTAAGGGGATGGTTCACCAAAAATGAAAATAATGTAATTTATTACTCACCCTCATGTCGTTCTCCACTCCTAAGACCTTCGTTTATCTTCGGAACACAAATCAAGATACTTTTGATTAAATCCGATGGCTCAGCGAGGCCTGCATAGACAGCAATGGTACTTCCTCTCTCAAGACCCATAAAGGTACTAAAAACATATTTAAATCAGTTCATGTGAGTACAGTTGTTCTACCTTAATATTATAAAGCGACGAGAATATTTTTTGTGAGCCAAAAAACCCCCCAAAATGTGTACATCAATGATCGGCCATCACTAGATATTGATAAAAAGTCGTTATTTTGTTTTTTTGGAGCACAAAAAATATTCTCGTCGCTTTATGATATTAAGGTAGAACCACTGAACTCACATGAGCTGATTAAATATGTTTTTAGTACCTTTATAGATCTTGAGGGAGGAAGTACCATTGCTGTCTATGCAGACCTTGCTGAGGCATCAGATTTAATCAAAAATATCTTAATTTGTGTTCCGAAGATGAACAAAGGTCTTAGGGGTGTGGAACAACATGATGGTGAGTAATTAATGACAGAATTTTCATGTTTGGGTGAACTAACCCTTTAAGCTGGGGATACACTTAACGACTAGCTGAAACTTTCTAAGACTGAACTCAGCATACTTAAAGACTGTTTCCATCGACTGGAGCATATTCTAGTCTTTGACAGTAAGAGGAGCACAAACCTATAGGCTGAGTCAGTCCGCTATAAAACATACTTAACGATTGGTGAGTCATGACAGGACATTCTGCCAAACCGACTGTAAACACAGACTGAGCGCAATTGGAACAAACTCGGTCTGTTTGAGCACGATCAGACGTAACAAGCAAATTACATTCATAATCAGCCTGACAGTCATGTCGTTTTTTCCCGGCCTGAGAAACCAGCCAGAACCCCCTAGCAACAGCATAGCAACATAGTAAAAACATATTCGTCACCACAAATTATTAGGGTAACAAACACTCACAACCAATATGTCTCATTTCGAAGGCTGCATCCTCCGGAGGTCGCATTTGTTGGCCGCATACGTCATCAAGGATGTCTAATTTCTGAAAAGTAACCATTATTAATTGTTGTTATTTTCTTATGACTTTGGAATGTATTGGTTACTTTAGTGAAATGAGGCATCCTCTATGATGTATGTGGCCTACAAATGTGACCTCCGGAGGATGCAACCTTCAAAATGAGACTCTGCAAACATCTTAACAACTGCATATCTAGAGTTCCCTAGCAACACCCTGTCAACCCTCCACAACTCCCTAGCAACACCTTAGTTTCATGATTCCAAATACTGCTCACTTTTTTTCACTGACATGCAGAATCCAGATTATTAAAGTGTTCATTAACCTTTAATGCAAGCGGAGAGCTGTATGTATGTGCATGTGCAAGTGAAAGCGTGTGGCACTTATAAGAATTTAGTCTTTTACAAAAGTTTTCATGGGCTTTTAGCATGCTATACAATTAATAAATTCATTTCTGTGTTCCAGAACTTTCAAGCTTCTGTCAATCAAGTCTTCCCTGCTGAAGATGATGTCAACAAACATGTGGAGGACAACTGTAAGTGTCAATGAATTCGAAATGGACATGTCAGTCATGTGTTGGATAAAATGACACCATTCACTAATGATTTCCTGTGTGTGTTACAGGCTCATTGATGTACTTGAATGAAGCTACGCTTCTAAATAATGTCCGTGTGCGCTATAGTAAAGATAAGATTTATGTAAGTATATTCTTTATTGCGAATGTTGTCACGAAGACATTATTCTTTATGTCCCCTGCACTTCATGATGTCCACTCTACATTGCAAGATGTCTTAGCCTAAAGAATGCTTCACTTGCTCTGTTGGTCGCTTTCCGCTTCGTCTCGCGGAATGTACACGTAAAGTCATTTTCGTCCACTGGTGTCCACACATGTGCTGCATGATTTTTCTGTGATTGAACACTGAAATAGAAGGGTACACTAGGTTGTGCACATACACTGTCTATGCTTGTGGTCAATAAAGTATACTTTGAATGGCTTGCATGCTCAACTGTGTGTAAAACGGAGCAGAATCATTCAGTAGTGCAGAAATGTATTGTCAACACTGTTCTGTGATTTATCAGTAAAATAGCTTAGAAACTGAAAGGTTCTAGCATATATTTATTAGTAACTAAAACCCACAGCTTCACTATATGTAGAGAGATTCTGCCAGGTAGAATTAATTCATACTCAATAGCTCTCACTAATGCATTCATATAATTGTAATCTTTACTGCGCTACTTTATTTCTATCTGATTTAGAACGAGCAGAAATCAATAAAAAAGAATGATCCAAAGCAGCATCATATGCCATAGCTGTGCACAAGGCAACCCATGTTAGAGTCTCAGCTCGAGGTTCAGGCTCAGGGCTCGCATTTTTGCTTTCAAAAACGCAAGACTCGGGCAGTGGAATGGGGAAACTGCAAGGTCTCGAGATGCGTTCTTTTAAAAAGTTGATTTGAACTTGAGCGCCGCATTTTTAGAATGCCGTGTCATGCGCGAGACACTGCAAAAGGCACAACACACAAGCACAGCGGTCATACACGTCTGTCTAGCGTGTTTACATAGAAAAACAATGGAAAAGTATCGCTTTGGAATGGAAATTACGTTATGTGTGAACAGCCCCTTATTTATTCATTAATGACGTCATCATCGTTTAGTCGACTCGACTAATCACAAATGTTGAGACTTCTTTCAAAAACGTAAAAAAAATCATAATGACCAAGCAGTGTACATTAAAAACGCAGTTCATACACACTTCTCTTCTATGATTAAATGTTTTTAATTTCTGAAGTTCCTAAAAAATCATTGTACAAATTGTACAATGTACAAATTTTCAATGCATATTAGTATTTGGTTGTCTGCAAAATGGTTGTCTGCAGAATAAAAATGCATTAATTAGTTCCTTTCTTGCTGCTCATGTTACTTTGTGTTTCAGACATTTGTGGCCAACATCCTGATTGCTGTGAATCCATATTGTGAGATTCCCAAGCTGTATAACCCAGAGAGCATTAAACAGTACCAGGGCCGATCGCTGGGCACTCTGCCACCTCACGTCTATGCAATTGGTAAACATTTCATGCGAAGGAAGTGATATTAAAGTGCCCCTATTATGCTATTTTAAAGATTTCTACAATAAGGTTAACATGCATCCAAGGTCAAAAAACACTTTATTTTCTCATATACATTGCAGCATCATTACTTTTCTCACAGTGTCTGAAACGGTTAGATCAAGGATTCAGTCACTCTAAACCCTTCCGTTCCGAGAGCCTACTCTGCTCTGATTGGTCAAAGTCTGTTGTGATTGGTTGACCACTTACAGCACATGTTGGAAACAAAACGCTTATTGCCATATCTGAATTTCAGCTCCGGAGGCTTTCTCAGCACATGATACAAAGTGATACGAACAGTAACTATGGCGTCGGTTTTACTGTATCAATTCCAGCATGAGTCCTGTGCACCCTGTGCAAAGTGTGTGCAAAGTGAATTTGCTTTGGCAGCACAGAAACCAGCGTCTTCTCGACATGTCAAAAACACAAACCAAACTCTTCCAGTCTCAGCTACAACTACAGTGTTTGAGGGTCAAAGCAGACATTGTTCGCGGGCAGCCAATGAAGACCATAGGCTGGCATTGTGCAAATTTGTTACATTAGGTTTGTAATAGGAAGTAAGGCTGGAATTACTGACGGCTCGTTTCAGCAGTTCAGAATCGATTCTTTCTTTTAGGAGACAATAACATTATTTGTTGTGCACTTTGATCTTTAAAACTTGCAGGCCTTTTAAATTTACAAACAGCTATTTTACACACTGCATGAAAGCTAATAAAAAGCATAATGGGGCACTTTTCTCAGTGATGTACACATAATATATAATATTAGCTTGAATAAATATGTTAATTAATATTTATTTATACTCCCTGTATATACTCATACCTTTTATTTGTTTTGTTTAGCGGATAAAGCCTATCGTGACATGAAGGTGTTGAAGATGAGTCAGTCCATCATTGTGTCGGGAGAGTCAGGAGCTGGAAAGACCGAAAACACCAAGTTTGTTCTCAGGTATAGAAAGGTCTCATTTATATATCGATAAATAGTTTGAATAATATGAAGATATGCATTTCTACATAACACTTCAATCCTTTGTTTTTACACTTCATACATGATATGATATGAATTTAGGAATTGTGAATGTTTAATTTAATGTGAGATGGGTTACTCTCTCTTTACACAGGTACTTAACTACGTCTTATGGTACAGGTCAAGACATTGATGAAAGAATAGTTGAAGGTACGCTTGAATGACCTGACCATTACTAATCTAAATTTGTACCTCACTATACTTTAACTAATGTAAGTCATAGAAAATATGACTAAGAAACAACTGTTTTCTGTTTTCACTCAATTCCAGCAAACCCACTGCTCGAGGCATTTGGAAATGCCAAAACTGTCAGAAACAACAACAGCAGTCGCTTTGGGAAATTTGTGGAGATTCACTTTAATGAAAAGGTGTGTCTTGTTAAAAAGTCTCACTAAAACAGATGAATGTAATGCTTTTTAGATAGCAGTGCACAGTTTTAGTTTATCGCTGAGTTTGCTGTCCACTGAGTGCTTGACACAACACCATGCGCTACTGTCTTTTTGATTGATATAGTGATGCAAATGTGTGATTTTGTAAATGAATTTGTTAGACATTTCTTTGAATGCAGTGCTGATTTGTTTTCCAGAATGCAGTAGTAGGTGGATTTGTGTCCCATTACTTGTTGGAGAAGTCCCGTATCTGCACGCAGGGTCAGGAGGAGAGGAACTATCACATCTTCTACAGGCTGTGTGCTGGAGCTCCTGAAGACATCAAGGAGAAGTTCCACCTCAGCTCTCCAGACTATTTCAGGGTGTGTGAATCCTGCATCTCACAGACCCACTCCAGCCTGACAAATACACTTACATTACACTTGGACTTCTTTAAAATAGCCAGTAAGGCCCTGTTTATACCTGGTATTAAGATGCATTTTGGTAGACCGGATCACAAGTGGATGACGCTAAATACAGGTTTAAACGGGGTCTAAAACGTTTTGTGCTTGTCCACTTTTGACCACTTCCAAAAGTAGTCGAAAACACATTCGGCCGGATTTCTTTCGTAGTGTTAACACTCATGTGTTCGAACAGCAACAAAGGCCTGCCTGCTCTCCGCCTACTGACCTTATGGGAAAAGCGCTAGCCAGACAGGATTTAAACGTTTTTGCTGAAGACACAAGTTTGGTTTAAAGATGAAAAATATACCAAGCACAATGTTCTCTTACCATTCCTGATTTCTAACATGCACTCACAGCGTTCAACGTGGTCTTGCAGAGCTGAAACTTTAGCTGATGCTCTCTGGATGTTTTTCTGTTGTCTCTGTGCACGTTTATATGCAAGTTGTGCGAGCTTATTTGGTTCATTAGATCGAAAGATATGAAAAAACAACAACATACATTTACCCTCTCATAGACACTCTCCTCAAAGAAATCAGGACAGAAGTGATTGAAACTGAAAGTGGATAAAAGAGACAGATTAAAACATCAGGTGTAAACGGGTATGTCTTCCTCGTCTACTTGTGATCCAATCGACTAAAACGCATCATAATACCAGGTGTGAACAGGGCCTAAGTGACTCAACAATGAGCATGTTTATATGCACATTTTTAACTTAATTATGCTTAATAAGCCAACAATGCACATGGTCATGTAAATGTGTTAACCCATTTTCCTCTATTCGAGTAAAGTCATAAACAGCTTAAGGCCCCGATATACTTCAAACGAAGTTCTTTTTCGTTCTTTATTTAGGAGTAAAACAAAGTTCGAAATACGTGACCAGCGATATACTGTAAACGAACATCTGACGCCGCCCACACTGTTGAGAGCAGCGTTTAGATGAATATGTAAATGTGCCGTGCACTTTCTTCTCAGTAACAAAATAAACACAACAAAAATTAGAAAACAGCAAGCATTTTTTTATACAAAGCATAAAAAGCATCTGATCATAACAACATGGGTATGTTAGCACGAGCTCTGCAAATTAGCACGCCAGTCACGTTTATTTATATAGCACTTTATTCAATAGTTTGCTTAAAATCAGCTTTACAGTATCAAACATGAAAAACAGTGTCAGTGCCTCATTTCATCAGAAGCACAACTTCATTTTGTACTATAAAGCGGCTATCCAGTGTGTTCATGTTTTCACCTGTGGAGATCTTACCTCAATGAACTCAAACACACGAAATGAGTCAAAGAAGCATTCCACGTGAGTGAAGGTGGAGCCTCTGCACACACCTCCTATTACGTTATCGTCACTGACTAATGGTAGAACGAAGGTGTTTTGCAGCTGGAGCGAACTTTTCCTGAAAGTTTGCTTTGGCAAGCCGTTTCGAACTTCCAAAAAGAACACAAAACGTTCGTTTTGGCCTGATTTTTGTCCGAAATGACGTCACATCAGTTCGTTCTTCGATTTCGTTTGAAGTATATTGTGGCCTTTAAGCATTAACCGATCGATTTTTGCCCCTTACCCCGATTTCGCCCAACATGTATACACAAATTAACCTGCGTTCTGTGGGCTTATTGAATTGCACATGTCTAATATGTGACAGGAAAAGCAAGAGTCCTTACTGTTTACCTTACTGTCTGTTTCGCGGAAATATTGAAAACTGACTATTTCTTGACCCAATTATAAAAATGTGTTCTCATCTTGTGCAGAAGTGGTGCAGCCAAAATGCTGCAACTTCATATAAGGAAGAATATAAGTTTCCTGCTGACAATTTGGAATACTCTTGGGTTTTTAATGCTTTCTTTAACATCACAACTGACATAACAGAGTATTCCAGTCAGATACACAAATGGTTAGGTTCTGACGTCAATGCTGGGGAATAACCTGATTCATTAATCAAGTCTTGTAAAGGTGGTTTATTTACATTGCCAGGTTATTGGTTTGCATGTAAACCGAAACAATGGGTTAATTCAATAAGCTGATTTCTGGGAGTGATCAGCGTATCTATGTGCACATTTGACTTCCTGAACAGATATTTTTATATGCATTTTTATATTGATATTTTCAGTATATGCATTCCGATTATGACACACGCGTCTCTTCTTTATTTGTGCATGTATTATTTGAAATATTCAGATTGATAAATTTTGTGTGTGATCTGCAAGTGTTGAAATTGTATTATTTAAATGTATGTATTTATTTGCCAGGTGTCTTTTCAAAGAACATGTTTCTAAACTATCTTTGTATACATTTGTTTTTCTCCATCTAGTATCTAAGTCGAGGATGCACAAGGTACTTCTCTACCAAGGATTCAGACAAGCTGATTCCTCAAAACCGCAAGAGTCCAGAGGTAATACATTTATTTTCAATGAATTCTCTGTATAATCATAAGAACTGCCACCAATATGGCTTGGAACGACTCTAAAGGTTGTTTGAAGGGAAACTCGCTTCCCCTCACTCCTGCACACTTAAACATTAAAAGAAACATTTTTAGTTAGTTTGGATGGGTAAGAGTGTAAATATATTGGATACATCTAAAAGGCAGTCTGACTTCAAAATGAATTGCATAGATTTTTTTTTTTTTTTCACGATTTATGGAAACTTTTTGTTCCTGGAATATACTGCATTTAAAGAAGTATATTCCAGTGGAAAGCAATTTTAGCCTTCTTTTCCACCAATTTCAAACATTTCGACACCAAAAATTGATTGAATTTACTGGGAATAATTCACAGTTGTACCATTTAAAATATTGTTTTCAAAGTTTTTTTTTTTTTGATTAAGAGGGCAATAGGGTCATTGGTGTGATGGGTAAAAGAACACTGTCAGAAAAAAGGTACGGTGCTTGCCACTGGGGCAGTACCCTAAGGTACAAAGGTAAAAAGGTACTAATATGTACTTTTACTACTAATACACTATATTGCCAAAAGTTTTGGGATGCCTGCCTTTATGTGCACATGACATCCCATTATTAATTTAGTTTAATATGTTTAATATGGAGTTTAATATGGAGTTGGCCCACCCTTTGCAGCTATAACAGCTTCAACTCTTCTGGGAAGGCTTTCCACAAGGTTTAGGTTGTGTTTATGGGAAATTTTGACCATTCTTCTAAAAGTGCATTTGTTAGGTAAGGCACTGATGTTGGACGAGAAGGCCTGGCTCGCAGTCTCCGCTCCAATTCATCCCAAAGGTGTTCTGTGGGGTTGAGGTCAGGACTCTGTGCAGACCAGTCAAGTTCCTCTACACCAAGCTCACTCATCCATGTCTTTATGGCCTTTGCTTTGTGCACTGGTGCGCAGTCATGTTGGAACAGGAAGGGGCCATCCCCAAACTGTTCCCACAAAGTTGGGAGCATGAAATTGTCCAAAATGTCTTGGTATGCTGAAGCATTATTCCTTTCACTGGAACTAAGGGGCCAACCCCTGAAAAACAACCCCACACCATAATCCCCTCTCCACCAAACTTCACACTTGGCACAATGCAGTCAGGCAAGTACCGTTCTCCTGGCACCCGCCAAACTCAGAGTCGACAGAGAAGTGTGATTCATCACTCCAGAGAACACGTCTCCACTGCTCTAGAGTCCAGTGGCGGCGTGCTTTACACCACTGCATCACTGTACCTTTTCACTTTTGTACCTTAGAGTACTGCCCCAGTGACAAGCACCGTACCTTTTTTTTGTTTTCTTTCTTTTTTCTGACAGTGAAGAGTCTTTGATGAAGGGGTCAGTAGTGGGTCACTGTGGGACGTGATTCTGGATTTATGGATTTAGGGTTGATTAGGCACGATAAGCCTCAGCTCTGAATCACACTTGTGTTTGGTTGCTGGTCTATGGCTTGATATTTCACAGATGCAAGGCATTTGCAAATTACCTTGTATATCGAATTGTTTATAATTTATGCATGATTGTGTTCATACTAATCTAATCACTGTACTAATCCTCATTGTCTATGGTTGTGTGTCTGTTTGTGTCCATGATACATCAAAGGATGGGAAGGTGAATATGTGTGTTGTTGTGCAATTATTGGGACTTTGGTTTTCTTCTTCCTTTTGTGATATAAATACATGACCTGGGTCCAATGTATTTCTTAGTGGACAAAGATAACTATATTGTGGACTTTTGTACCATATGGAATGTGGGCTTACTTATTTTAATCGATATCTCATTGTTAACTAAAGAACAAGGTAACGAAATTCAGAGTTCAATACAGCTTCATTTTGACTTCCTTTTCCATCCTGTTCTTAAAAAAAAACAAAAAAAACATCCGGGTTACATATTAACCTTTATGCATTATATCCAATTTTATAACATGTTCTTGCCATCGCCATGTTACACATAAAGTGAAATATATTTGACCCAGATCTTGTAAAAATGGGAAGTTACTTTCATTTCTTGGGAGCTAAAATGCCAGTTCCCTCCTGTTTTGGCTTTCATTATGGTAACGGGATATTCTTCTCTTAACATTCATGTTTATTATTTGACACAAAATAGTAATAGTATTACAGATGCAAGTCTAATGCACTTTTAAGATCCTCCACATGAATTCAGGTTAATGATATTAGTGGTATACTGTGACACAGTATATTTGCAGTGTTTGTTCCTGCTGTACAGTATGTGCTCTTCTCAGTAAGGACACATTTCTTTAGCAGCTGCATTTGTGAACCATCAGGTTCCTTTCAAATATCACATGTTTTTGAACAGAAGACACAAATCCATAATGCCAGCAACTTATCGTTTTATTGATAGTTTCAGCTCAGTATTAACAGGCATCTGGGGCAGTCAAAATTTATGTCATTTAAAAATATCCACACAGTTATAATCAGGCTCGTGATTGTCATGGGAGGTTGGGAATTTTGTAAAATTCATGATAGCAGTACTAGAGTTTACCTGCTGCTATCACTGAATGTTTCACACCTGATGAGAGTCACGCCCCGCTACAGTCACGATCCACACCCTCTGAAAGACAACAGCTACAGAGTCTGCAGTTTATGATGATCAAACCACAGAATCACTCAAATTCCACTGCTGCGCTTGGATAATTCAAGAAATTAAGGGTGCAACGTGTACAATTTGGGAGGATCTATTGACAGTAATGCAATATAATATAATATACAAGACTATGTTTTCAGTGGTACATAAAGACCCTACATAATGAACCGTTATGTTTTTATTACTTTAGAATGAGCCATTTCTATCTCATACATCGCGGGTCCCCCCTCAATGTCAAGTTGCCATTATGCGCCGGCATGTTTCTACAGCAGCCCTAAACGGACAAACACTCTACAGAGCGCGTTTAGTCACTATGTTGTCGTTCTTCTAAATTGTTGCAACCTCACCGCTAGATGCTGCTGAAATTTACATGTGACTTGTGAAAATGTTGACAACAAACCTGCTTTTTTGCACTTTATAACATAATCAGAGATCATTGACTGTAGAAAACCTACATACACCTGCCATTTTGTCAGATGAACTCATATGACCTAAAATTTCACATCATTTATAATCTTTCAGTAAAGTTAATGAAAATTTAAGTATAAAAATATATAGTCTAAGGATATGGTTTGTATATAAGATTAGACTAGAGTTATATTTTCCGTTAAAATGTATTTATTTTTATGGATTATTTATTTATTTTGGCTTTACCTTTTTTATAAGTAGCTGTGCTTCCATCCACAGTTGCAAATTTAATTGGAATATTGCATAAAACATTTGCAAATAAAGCAGCGTTTCAATCCCATGTGTTCAAGAGAACAAAATCGTCACTTCCTGCGAAATTGGCACAAAATATCTGTAATAAAAAAGGATGTTGATGCAATCGGGGAAGAAACTGTGGCTCTTTTTTCCTCCATCATAAATGACTTGTGTCTCAGGGCACACAGATGAAACAATAAACGCTGTCATGTTGTTTTGCGTTCGGATGCTGGTGTTTGGGAACACAATCGTGTGAGACGCTTCTGGGAGGTAATTAAACCAAATCATTCTGAAAACAGACCTTGGCTCAGGCATTTCAGAACGATCAAACCAACACTTGAGATGCTGTTCGATGCGATTGGTCCACTGGTTAGTCCAGTTATCCAATCATCACTCTGAAGTCACTAGAATGTTTTAGCTTCTATGTGTTTGAGTCTAAAAAATAAAACAAAACAAAATTACAAAAGACACTTTTCAAAATGCAAAGTATCCCAGGACATTTTAAACCAAGTAGGAGACTGAAGGTATGGTCACATTAGTGAAATTTCACAGGCGAAAACGTCCATTGTCAATAGTGAAGTGATGTATGAACCACAGCTCACGCAGAAGTCACTTTCAAACCAAGCAGCTTTCTTTTGGTCAACATGGCAAATTTACATGACGACCAATTTGAGCATCTCCATGGGGAACTCTTTCCACTTTCATGCAAAACTCCCGATTGCGTGGTTTCCTATTAAAATGACTTGACTTTGCCGGCAAAATTTTGCAGAACAACAGTAAATGTGACTGCATGCGACTGCAAGACCTCAAAGCAATAAGCGAGTATTTCAATACAGTAAACTTTAATGTAATTTGTTTGTCTGCAGTTACATTATAGGGACCGAACCCCAGCAAGTAAGCATATAGCATATTCGATTTTATCTCTGTTGACAACCTGAGGGCAATGACATGGAGACTATGACAGTCATGAGTTTCACAATGTAACTTTGTGGATATATTTAAATGATTACGTGGAGTTGGTGTACTGCTTCCCATGTGCTTTTGGTAATGTAGTACAGAGTAACAAAACGTAAATTGATTCTAGTTGCTGTGCTGAGTTTTATGAGCAATTGTGCTCCTGGATAAGCTCAGGTGTTTCTGTTCTGACAACATGCTGTTGTCTCAGATGAGTCTAACTTGAGAATTGTTCCTCAGCATCTGAAGGCCGGCGCTCTGAAAGACCCTCTGCTGGACGACCAGGGCGACTTTAACAGAATGTGTGTGGCCATGAAGAAGATCGGTCTGGATGACACAGAGAAGTTGAACATGTTTAGGGTGGTGGCTGGTGTTTTGCACCTTGGAAACATTGATTTTGAGGAGGCTGGAAGCACCTCAGGTAAACTGAGAGCTAGTGTAATTCCTGAATACACTTCAGTTATTACACATACACTGTTTGGCTGCTTTGTTAAAACTTTTCTTATAAAAGTGTTTGCTGAGTCACAGAGTCAACCCTGAATCCATCTTAAAAGTTTTTGTCTAAATCCAAATTTAAAAACCTGAGTTAGGCATTTATATTGCTCTTTAATAGTATTTTAACTTGTTTACTCACCATTGAAATAACCAAGGAAGCTGGCATGACATCAAAACACCAACCAACCAGTTAACTTTGTGTTTATTCATTGAAAGCTGCTGACAGTGAAAATAATCCATATAGCAATATCTACAAACTTGTAGGGTTTATAAATTTATATCCAGCAGTTTAATTTTCAGTAAAATTGATTTGTTACTTGCCAGTTAGACAGAATATGTTGCTATGAGTTTATTTTGCATTAAAAAGAAATGGTTTTGTTGCTGTTTCTGACAGAAAACTCTCTTGAGCCAGGTGTGGATTAGTAGTTGTTACTGTTAAATAAAACTAAAACTATTACAAAATTGTTTTTGAAATATTTGAAATAAATCTAAAATATAAATATTAGATAAAACTTAAACTTAACTCAAATGAAAATTAGAAATGTTGCCTTGGCAATTAAATAAAATAAGTTAAAGTTCTAAAGTTACTAAAACTAAAAACTGAAGTAAAAGTAAATTGAAGCTAAATTGAAATATAAAAAAGCTTATAAAATGACAAAAACACATAACAAAATGACTTAAATTAAAATTAAAAGGGAAAATAAAAATACAAAAATAAAAGCTTATTTAAAAAAAAAAAAAATACTATAATTGTATATAAATAATAATACTAAAATAACACTGGTTTGGATATCATTGTGGTGACACAGTGTGGTTACATAGTAAAATTTGAAATGACCTACTTTGTGAGGACACCTCAACAATGCCCACAATGACAGCAGGTTAATAAAGATACTAAATAATATGTTGATGTCTTAATTTATTATAATACCTAAAGGTTTCTGTAAGGTTTATTGTTCCTATGTAACCTACTATAAAAACAATGGAAGTCAATGAGAAGTCTCCACCATGACTGAAAAAGAAATTTGTGTGAGGTAGGTTGAGATCTGTTTTAAAAAATGAAGAAAATCAGTTGATTTCTTCTATGTATTTGACAAATATAGCAGGTCAGTTTGACAAATACAAATCAGGTCACATTATCCGTTTCCTCAATTATAAAGCAGATCTTGATGAAAACGAATAAAAACTACTTGGAAGTGTTTCTATGTACTGCGCTGAGCAGTCTCGACTGTGCTCCAGTATTGGGTTGGTCTCTCACTGGTTTTCATGTGTGTTTCAGGGGGCTGTGTCTTAAAGAAAACATGTGGCCAGTCGTTAGGGTTCTGTGCGGAGCTGTTGGGTCTGGATGAGGAAGATCTGCGGGTCAGTCTGACCACTAGAGTCATGCTCACCTCTGCAGGGGGCGTTAAAGGCACAGCCATCAAGTAAGTGCTGCTCATGCCTTCAAATTAAAAATATAACCGAGATGCTTGGAATTCAGTAGATAACCAATCACAGCCACAACAATCCCTAACTACATATAATAGTGATATTGAGTGCTTTCCCTTGATTAACCAAAATACCTAGCGTGAAAGAAACAGTTCGGTTTAATTGTGTGTAATGTATCAGATGATGCTACCATTCACCTTCTTATCTTCTCCAGGGTTCCTCTGAAGGTGGAGCAGGCCAGTAGTGCACGTGATGCTCTGGCTAAAGCCATCTACAGCCATCTCTTTGATCATGTGGTTACCAGGATCAACCAGTGCTTCCCCTTTGACTCGTCTGCTCACTTCATTGGTGTGCTAGACATCGCTGGCTTTGGTAAAAGACCGTCTTTGCTCAAGGATACTCATTTCCATGCAATTTTATTTGAGTCACCTGAGCTATAAGGATTAGTTCACTTTCAAATAAAAATTTGCCCAAGCTTTACTCACCCTCAAGCCATTCTAGGTGTATATGACCTTCTTCTTTCTGATGAACACAATCGGAGAAATATTAATAAATATCCTGACGCATCCGAGCTTTATAATGGCAGTGAGCGGGATCAACGAGTATGTGCTTCCATCCACATCCATCATAAACATGTACTCCACACAGCTCTGAGGAGTTAATAAAGGCCTTCTGAAGTGAAGCGATGCGTTTGTGTAAAAAAAAATATCCATATTTAACAAGTTATGAAGTAAAATATGCTTCCGCCAGACCGCCTTCCATATTCTACTTATGAAGAAATTGTAAAACTCTTGCAGGTCAAAAAGCTTACCCTACATCCTACGCCTTCCCTGTTTAGCTTACAGAAAAAGTGTAACTGACGCGACGCCAATTTCTGTTTTTTTCGTAATTTGAATATGGAAGGCAGTCTGGCAGAAGCTAGATATTTTACTTCATAACTTGTTTTTTTTTTTTTTTTTTTTTTACACAAACGCATCGCTTCTCTTCAGAAGGCCTTTATTAACCCCCCTAGAGCTGTGTGGAGTATGTTTATGATGGATGGAGGCACTTTTTTTCAGCTCATACTCATTGGTCCCGCTCACTGCCATTATAAAGCTTGGATGCGTCAGGATATTTATTAATATATCTCCAATTGTGTTCATCAGAAAGAAGAAAGTCATACACACCTAGGATGGCTTGAGAGTGAAGCTTGGGGTAATTTTCAATTGAAAGTGAACTAATCCTTTAATGCCATGTGATTGATCATTCAAATTCTATTTTATGCTGTTAAGATCACTACAACAAAACGTCACTGGCACAACTTATAAAATATAATAAAATATTTGCAATTTATAAGTTATCTTTCCTAATATCAGAATATACCTGTTGAAGCTAACCAACCAAACCCCGACTCCTCGGAAATGGCTACTTATATTACCAAATGTAATTTTTCTCTTCCTTTTCCTCAGAGTATTTTGAGCACAACAGTTTTGAGCAGTTCTGCATCAACTACTGTAATGAGAAACTGCAGCAGTTCTTTAATGAGCGCATTCTCAAAGAGGTGAGTGATTCAGCTGATATACAGACACCGCTAAATTTACAACAGCCTCACAAGCAGCTTATCCAGTCACAATTTACAACCATGTATTTTCATAAGATCTGTTTTTGTACATATTGAAGCTACTGTCAATTATCTACCTGTTATATTTTCTTTAATATGATATTGCATTCACTAGTTCAAAACTTTTATTTAAATGACATAAATTTCTGTTTTCTAATCTAAAATTGTAATTTTTCATTCATTCATTTTTGTCCTTGCTTTTTCTTTTACACAGGATTATGTGTGTTTTACATGTTTTTGTGGCAGACACAAGTTAACTGCATTTTTCTGTAAATAAACTGTTCAGCAAGTTTTTACCAAATCATCCAAAACTGAGCAATGTTTTGGTGTTGCACTTATAAAAATTGCTAAGTGGCATTGTTATGCTGAGTAGAGTTGAAATTAGCCATTATAAAGCATGAGCTGGAATGATATTATGTCTGTTGTTTTGTGTTTGGTTAACAGGAGCAGGAACTGTATCAGAGAGAGGGTCTGGGAGTCAATGAAGTCCATTATGTGGATAATCAGGACTGTATAGGTCTGTGTCTCATTAATCATGACTCTACACTACACATATTATGTTTTCACTCTTCTGCCTTTTTAGAAAGCAGAAGGCTGAAACTTTTGGCAGCCTAAATGTGCTTGATTGAGTGTATAAATTTGTCTTTGCCTTTGTATCTTCTTCTATTCAGATTTGGTGGAGTCGAAGTTAGTTGGCATCTTGGATATCTTGGATGAAGAGAACCGGCTACCTCAACCCAGTGACCAGCACTTTACCGAGACTGTCCACAGCAAACACAAGGACCATTTCCGCTTGACCGTAAGTCACACTTCAGAATAGCCCTCATTTCAGCATCTCCCTCTTGTTTTACATGTCAAATCACATGTCTCACAGGTTCCCAGGAAGTCCAAGCTGGCAGTGCACAGGAACGTCAGAGACGATGAGGGCTTCATCATAAGACACTTTGCTGGAGCAGTCTGCTATGAAACGGTACACACACACACACACACACAGACACACACACACGTTTGTTTCACTATATTAGTGTGGAATTTGCATAGACTTCCATTGATTTTATATCTGGTTAATGATATTTTCTATGGCCTAACCCAACCCCTACTCCTAAACCTACCCATCACAGAAACATGCAAAACACTAGATTTGGATGTTTTGGCTGATTTATAAGACTTTTTAACAAGTGAAGACAAGTAAAATGTCCTCACTAGTCAGTTGTTATAATTTTTCACTATATAAATGTACATTCGGCCCTCACAAGAATAGCCAAACCAGTACACACACATACATACACACACTAGTCATTCCATTATAGGGAAAAATCTAATTATTTTACATATTTTAATATATTTAATATTTTCACTCTGTTTTGCTAACCTGTTTAATTCATCTATAATATTCAAAGGTGAGCTTAAAAGTGTAACTCATTCACAAATTGCTAGTTATGCTTCAGTCAAAATACAGAGATTTCCCTTATCAAGGATTTTTTAATTTTTGCTAATGTCTCTATTAAATTAGTTTAGTAAATATTCACCCTCCAAAGGATGGAGATCTAAGAGATCCTAGGTGACTGTACGTCTACATCTATAGCCTTTTTCACATATTAAACCTGGTAAATTACTGTAAATTACCAAATTGTCTTTTCCGGTAAATACACAAATGTGCTGTTCAGACAAACAACAGCATTCTGTCTCAGGTAAACTCTGTGATGTCAGTTATCGGAAATTACCTTTAAACGCTGTTTAAATTCATCCTTTTTTTTTTTTTCATTCAGTTTTAGTTCTTTTTTGCTCTTACAAACACAAAATACACAAATTCATTTTAAATGTAAAAATCCGTTTAAACTAATGGAGGCATGAAAAGATATGTGTAAAAAGACTTTAAAATATTTTAAATGTAAATAACTCAATATTCTGATTCCTCTTTGACTACTAAAGCTAATATTAAAATGTATAAAAAATAAATTAAAATGTGTACTTAAAACAAAAACTACATTTTAACCAATAGCCTTGCTGCGGTAGTCAGTGTTACACAGTGTTCAGCCATACACTGATTATATTACTTGCCCACAGTGGCACCGCCCCTACTGTTGTTTTGCTTTTTATACAAATAAAAACCATTTAGTTCAAACGAGCTGCAGAGTTGCAGCACAGTGCAGCAGCAGTCAGATTTCACTGATCACGTGAGTAAGGAGTGATGAGATGACTGACGAGACGTTGGCGGAGGATCTGCTGCGCAACAGATCCTGAGCATCATTGACAAATATCTTGTCTTGTAAAATGTACTCGTGATAAATGAAAGTGAAAAGTGAGACCCCCACCCACCCAGTGTTATGTGTTAATTTATTCTGTTTAATTTAACTGTTGCAGTTTGAAGCAGAGCTTAAATTGATCCATTTCCTAGAACAGTGTATTAAAGTCCTATGTGATACAGACCTTTTTTTCCTCTCTCTTTCAGACTCAGTTTGTGGAGAAGAATAACGACGCTCTTCACATGTCATTGGCATGTCTGGTGAGCGAGTCAAAGGATAAATTCATCGGAGAACTCTTCGAGAACTCCAACCACTCCAAAGACACCAAGCAGAAGGCTGGCAAACTGAGCTTCATCAGTGTAGGCAACAAATTCAAGGTCAGTTTAAAATCATTTAGTTTGACAGCTGTTTGAAGGAAAAAATGAACACATGTACAGGGTTTCCACTTGACATTAAAAAGTTGAATTCAGTTTGATCAAATTTAAGGTAATAAAAAAAGTCTTAAACATCTTAAATGGTGTAACATGTCATGTCAATTAAATATGGTGACAGAATAGCAGTAATCGTGATACGGCTTAAGCTGGGAACACACTACAAAACTGTCAGGCTGATCATGAATGTAATTTGGTTGTGACGACTGATCATGCCCAAACGGACCGGGTCTGTTCCAGTTGCACTCGGTCGGTGTTTACAGTCATATAGTCTGCAGTGTCTAAAGATTCTAGTCTAAGAATTTAAGAACAGCTGTTGCCAGTCATTAGATTTAAAGTTAAAAAATAAAATGGTAGCTTATGTAGGCAATATAACTGCACTTGTTTATTAATTTAAATAGTCTAATGAATAAAAATTATTACAAGCATGACATGTAAATTAAAATAATTTTATATACACCCCTGGGCAAAACAAATTGGCCAAGCCTAAACTGGAAATTTTGTGGTCTTTTAATGGTCTTAACCATTTTAATCACAAATCACTGGTCAGGAAATGAGCAAGATTTGCACAAATACAGTAGATAAAATAACCTGTCACGAAATAGCCTTCCCTAACTTGCAGACAGTCTTTTTACAAGAAGAAGAGTCAGTGTTGTTCCACTCAATGTTAATGACTTCAAACAGTTCACAAATAATTGAAAAATGTCTCCCAGTTCGTTGTGAGACCAAATATTCACTAGGGTTCAAATCTGGAATATGACTAGACCAAAACATGAGCCTGATGGACTTGTTCTCAAGCCATTTCTTGGTTGTCTGCAGTTTGGGCAGGAGCATTGTCTTGTTGAAAAATAATAACGTCTGATATTTTCTTTTTAGGTAACAACTTTTTATTTGTGGGAAGCGAGCCATTCTGAAATATTCTCCTAAATTCCAAAGCATTAAATGACACTCACCAATACCAGCATAATTTTTGAATGAGCAGCTGGAAGTAGAAAAGCAAAGGCATTTCAAAATAAGAGTTCTGATGTATTTTGGTCTTTATAATTAAAAGTCCTGTATTATGCATAAAATCTTTTTTAAGTGGATGTTATTGGTATTTCAATTACACAATATACTGTTTCTGACATTTAATTGAAAGTAAATTCTTGTGGCTTCTCTCTGAGACAACCTGTTACAGGAAGGAAAGACTAGAACATTATTTAACAAATTCAGATTTTACAAGTATTTGTACAATAATCTTTTTTATTATCTTTCTTTAAAAAGATTTTTAATGAAGTAAGGCCAGATCTAGTTTCAGAATTTTTATCTACGATAAAATTTAAAAACCTATTTTAATTGTTTGGGGGTTTTTTTAGTTTTTGTTTTTTTCCTCACCATGAATATAGCCAGGGTAGCTTGCATGGCATTAAACTATGAACAAACAAACAAACAAACAAACATTTTCTTTCTTTAAACACATTATTATCATATCAGTAAAATCTAACATTGCTCAACCTCTAAATTCATATGTATTGATATATTAGTATGAATATATTGAAAATGTCTGAACTGGAGGTTCTATAGGTTTGTTCTGTATGTACACTCAGTATTAATGTTGTTCTTAAATTTGATACTTTGAAGTTGTTTTTTTAATATATTTTTTTCTCTCACAGACACAACTGAATATTCTTCTGGAAAAGCTTCACAGTACTGTGAGTCATCAAGCCCATTTTTGTTGTTGTTTTAGCTAAATGTTATATATCATCGCTGTCTGGCGGAAACCTTGTATCTCCTTATATTTTCATAAATCATTACTATTGGTCACCCTTTACTTCTGTCTGTGGGTTTTGCAAATATTTAACCTATTAAAACATCCAGTTCTTTATTTACCCTTGCATTGCAAACAAGCAGAGATGCTCCAAACTGTGTGAGGCACTTCCTTCATAACAGAGGTGGGTGGAGTTATGAGTTTTGACTGAGAGTTTGAGGATCCAATGGAATTACCAGGTTTAGTTACAAGATCTTTTTAATACTTTTTACTGGATTTTCTTTACTCAAGAAACAATAAAACTAATGTGTTATGTGTGTGAGGAGCAGAGAAGAGTATCTTTGCATTTGCAATTGAGTCATAGCAAATACTGTCTTAAATAGCCTGTGCAAAGCATCTTATAACGCGAGATTTTGGCGAAATGACAGAACAATGACAGTGCCCACATAACTACAATAAATTTCTAATGACACGTATATCTAAAAATTCTCCAGAATTCTCTGATCAGAAACCTTGCAGCTCCATTTGAGCTTGATTTTGGCAAAAATGTTACTAATATAATGATACATACAATTGTATCAACTTTGACAACACTGTTTTTATTATTATTATTATTATTAGAATTATTTTTTTAAAATAGTGTTTTTTACTTCCTGAAAAGTAGCGGTTTTAGACATATGAGGTTTCCGCCATGATAGCGACAATATATTACCACATATACTGTATTAGCTCAGGTGGCACAGTAAGATTGTTTGAAAATGATGACAGTGTTTTTTATGATTCACAGCTGGTAATGATTGTGCTGCTGTGTTTCAGGGTTCAAGTTTTGTCCGTTGTGTGAAGCCCAATCTGAAGATGGTCGGCCATCAGTTTGAGGGAGCTCAGATTCTGTCTCAACTACAGTGCTCAGGTTAACACACACACACACACACACACACACACACACACACAGTGCAGAATGTTTTGCCCGCACACATATCACATTACACAGAACTGCCAGTGTCAACCCGTTGTTTCCTACAGGATTTTGATTTCGCACTTTCATGTTCAAGTGGATGTGTCCTGCAATGTGACATGCTAAAATCCTCCTGAAACTATTTGAAACAGCATTTTAGTAATTATTTATTATGAATGCAGCTTTTATGACCTCATTTTAATTGATAGACTACTTGGGGAAAAATACAACATAATATTTATCTTGTTATGGTGAAGAAGGGAAGCTCATGGACATGCTATGCATCAGCTTCCTATTATTTCAAATGCAACAAGATTGTACAGTATTTTAGTGTCAAGGCACAAAAAGTCTTTGCTTTCAAAAAATCAAATGGACATTTTAGTCAGAGTTTGCAAGCAGACAGCTGGACTGTTATATGTCAAAAGCATTCTTGCATTATGTCTGTCAGGATCAAATCTATCAATATGCTCATTTGCATGTGTGTCGCATGTATCTTCTCACCCTTTGTCTGAGAGTTCCTGTATTTGTCTGCTCAGGGATGGTGTCTGTTCTGGATCTGATGCAGGGCGGCTTCCCCTCACGAGCGCCATTCCACGAGCTCTACAACATGTACAAGCAATACATGCCCGCCAAACTAACCCGGCTCGACCCGCGACTCTTCTGCAAGGTGTGTGTTAAATCAGAACAGCTTAAATACATGTGCAGGATGTCACCTTTCTATATAGTTCATACATTAAAAGCATTTTACATTTTTCTCTTCAACAGGCTTTGTTCAAAGCTCTCGGCCTGAATGAAAATGATTATAAATTTGGTCTGACAAAAGTTTTCTTTAGACCTGGAAAGGTGATGTATCTTTTTATATAAGATTTATTTATTTATCTATCATAAAGATAAATGTGCAGGTCATATTTTACCCCATGTTTTGCCTTTTTTTTTTTTTTTAATGAAATATGGAATGACTCACCCAACTGTTAGATTTAGATTTAATCCTCATATTATTTATGTGATGTGAATATCCTTTTTCTGATTATAGTATAGAAATGGTAGACAATTTAATTTTTTCTTCTGATCAAAAATACCCTACATAAACCTTTCACCTGTGCAATTGATTGACTGATTTATGTTGCTCTTGTGTCAGTTTGCGGAGTTTGATCAGATCATGAAGTCAGATCCAGATCATCTGGCTGAACTGGTGAAGCGCGTCAATAAATGGCTCATCTGCAGCCGCTGGAAGAAGGTGCAGTGGTGCGCCCTGTCCGTTATTAAATGTACGTAACTGATGTTACCCTTTGATTACGACCTGACATTTATGTATATACACCTACAGAGGAGGACAAACCTGCAGAAATTAAAATGAAGGGGAAAAAATAGCACACCATTTGTTTAGATTCAGTCACTGCACACTCTGTATACAAATAAATGAAAGAATAAGTACAGAAATTAACATAAGAATATTTAAAAGCAATAAATAACGACAGAAACAAACTAATAAATAAAGGACTATCTCTTAATTTTTCTTGCTCTGTCAGTGAAAAACAAAATGCTGTACCGAGCCACAGCATGTATCCAGATGCAGAAGACCGTTCGCATGTGGCTGTGCAGGAAGAAACACAAACCACGGTGGGCGGCACCTCCTCTCCTCTTCACTGTTCCTTAGCAATAGAAGATAGTGGCATGCTGTCAGTCACTACTGAAAATAATTTTAGCTCATGTGGTACATGTATTTACAAGAGAAGTCTAGCAGGCAACTTTGTGAGTAAACATTTAGGTAACACTTTAAATGTTTCATTTGTTAACATTAGTTAACATGAAATAACATTAATCAATTAAAAAACATAAACATGGTCAAACATTTTGTTTGATAATAAATGAAGCAAACTGCACCCACATTTATTACATTAACGCATGACCAGAAATTCATACACTACTGTTCAAAAGTTTGGGGTCAGTAAGATTGATTGATTGATTGATTGATTGATGATTTGAAAGAAATATATATAATCAAGGATGCATTAAACGAATCAAAAGTGATAGTAAAGCATTAATAATGTTGAAAAATATTTTTATTTCAAGTAAATACTGTTCTTTTGATTGAAATTTCTTTCTATTCATCAAAGAATCCTGAAAGAAAATCAAGCAGGGCAACTGTTTTCAACATTGATAATAAAAAATGTTTCTTGAGCATCACATCAGCATATTAGAATGATTTCTGAAGGATCATGTGACACTGAAGACTGGAGTAATGATGCTGAAAATTCAGCTTTGATCACAGGAATAAATGACATTTTACAATATATTGACATAGAAAACAGTTGTATTAAACTGTTGTAATATTTCACATTCTTTTTTTTTCTTTTTTTTAATCAAATAAATGTAGCCTTGGAAAAATTAACGGACCCCAAACATTTGAACGATAGTTTATTTGAAATGATTTTCTGTGGTAATCATCCATATATATCAGACATTTCATTCTGTAGAACTGTTGAAATAATCTTGTGGACGTGAAATTACACACAGCAGCATTAAAAGTTTGCCGTTACTGATGTAATTGTGCATGTGTTTGTTAGGATCGATGGGCTGGTTAAGGCACGTAACCTGAAGAAGAGTATGGGGAAGTTGAATGAGGTGGTGTCTGGACTCAAGGAGGGAAAACAGGAAATGAGCAAACACATGCAGGACCTAGATTCCTCTATCAATGCCCACATACTCAAGATTAAGGTGTGTGTCAGGGAGAAGGACCTATCTTGAACATGCTCAAATTCTCTGAAATCCTTATTCCTTATCTAACCTAAGGAGTGCAGATAAAGAACCGTTTCCTATACTGTGTCTCTCATCACACTCTAGAGCACCGTAATGAGCCGCATAGACATCGACCATGAGCACCAGGCTTTGGTCACACGCTCACAGGAGCTGCTCAGCACCATGCAGAAGAAGAAACAGGAGGAGGAGGAGATGGAGCGCCTGAGACGCATCCAAGAGGAAATGGAAAGAGAGAGGAAGAGACGTGAGGAAGAAGAAAAGAAGCGCAAACAAGAGGAAGAGGAAAGACGCCTGTGAGTATACATCAGTATTAACAAATCACAGACGTCATTTATTCACCTTCATGACAGTCCAAACCTGTATGACCTTTTTTCTGTGAAACAGAAAAGGTGATTTTTTTTTTTTTTTTAAAGGAAATACTAGCTGGTATTTTCTATATAATAAAAGTGAATGAGGACCATAAAGCACCATAAAACTATCAAAGAAGTACATAAGACTCTTGTGCTATGTTCTAAAGTCACCTGATAGCTGAAGACCCAAATTGAAGTTACTATTAAGTGAAAATCTATCCGCAGTACTGTAGTTCTCAGATCAAATGTTGGTGCCATTGCTAGCTTATGGAAGGAAGCCGTTTTTAATAATGTACCTTTAAGGCTTCTATATGTAAATGACCTGTTACAGTCGGCTAATGTCTTTGTGTATGTGGAAAAAAAACAATCTGACTTTAATTGAAGTTGGCATGAAATTAAATTTCACCCTATCTTATTATTTATCTTTTAGATTTTATAGCTAGCAATTCATCTGAAATGTCATAACACAATCTTCCAGTGAAACGACTTCTTTTTAGTTACGTATGTGGGAATTCTCCAATCATTTAGTCTGCTTAAACCCTAAGATGGATAGAATCAAGTCCCTGCCCTGCATTTTTCTTTGGCAGTGGCTATTTGCACTGTGCCAATACTAATAGATGCTATTTACACTGTGAAAGTAGCATATTTTCTTAGCGATAGATGCTATTTACACTAAGTGAAAATAGCAATATATTCTATTTACACCATGTAAAAGTATCAGTTCTTTGCATTAAGAGTAAATAGTAATTAGATGCTATCTATACTTTATATTTCCAGATACTTGCAGATTTATGTTATTTTTTGCAGATATTTTTTTACATTAACAAGATGCAATAATATCATAGAGTGTAAATGATTATATTTATTAAAATTATTAAATGGATGCTGCCTTATTGGGAGAATAAAAACCCTACACCTTCCACCAACCCTACCCAATAAACACTTTTAATATTATTAAACATTCATTCACAGTTTATTTCCACTTTTAGAACATTATTTTAATTTTTATTGAAAATAAAGGCCCAAACAGACATTGGTGGGCGGAGCTAATGTAAATAGTGTTTGCCAACAAGGGACGCTATTTGCACTTGGTGTAAATAGACACTCCGTTTTTCTCCGTTTTGTCACAGTATGGAAGAAAAGATCTGTTGGTACTGTTTCATCATTTAAAAAGATTCTTGTTTCCAGCTCAGCTGAAGCTTCTGTGTGTCTGTTTTAGGAAAGCAGAGATAGAGTTGAAGAGAAGACATGAAGAGGAAGAGCGTAAGAAAAGAGAGGAGGAGGAGAGAAAACTGCAGGTGACCTCAGCATTATATATTATTTCTTCTGCATTTTTTCCTTCATGTGGCAGGGTCTAAATCTTAACCTTCGGTCGCACCTGCCAATAGGTGAAAATTTCCTGGCCATGAATATTTCTGTTATCAAAAAAATGTTTGTGCCTATAACTATAACATTATTTAGCTGTTATTTCCTTGAATATTTGTGGCAAATAGCAAATGTATATGACCCTATATGATGTAATTTCCAGCATCATATAGCCACACTTTCATAACTCTCATAAAAATATCTGAGAGCATTTGGATTACGCACAGCCCTTATAACAGTTCCTAATAAATGTACTGGTAACTAGTTTATTTACACGCCAGTGCCATTTTTCCTTGCGTTTGGTGCTTGGCGAGTGTTTGTTTCGGACCCTGTCCCCTCAAGGCCTGACCACACCAAGACGAGTATTTGGTGTGCTAAACATTTTAATTTGAATGAACGGCTGTTTTTTTTTTTATGGATAGGGGTTCTAACCTCTTTTTTTATCACACTGCAAAGAAAACTGGCAAACCAATAAGATTCACGCTTTGTCACATGCCTAGAGCTGCTGCTGTTACTATGACTATGAAACTATCACTTGCTGGCGCTCACAGTCTGTTTTGCTACACAACAGTGAATAGAGTGCCGCGGTGATGACTTATTTTTGTAGGCCAACCCGGAAGTTCGCATCACTTTGGTACCCTCAACAAAAACCCAATAGGATTTTTTTATTGGCTTTTGGATTATTGCAGAAAATAAGCTCTGTGACCCAACAAAAGTTTGATTTTTACACATTTTGTTCATCATGATAATCTTCATAAATGAATGCTAACTAACTCTTATGAATTTTGAAGTCTAAAAACTTTTTCCCTGAGAGTTTGAGGTATAATAGCTTGTAAATGTGCGATTATAAACACAGTGAGACTAGTGTGTAGATGAGTTTACCTGTTCGGTGTGATAAAATTTAATGACACCCTCTGTAGTCACATATAGACACCTTGTTAACAACAGCTAACAAGTAAACAAGACAAGTAAAAGCTTTAAAAAAAAAATACAAGAGGGTTTTGCTGATGTACAGTCAAACCAAAAAATTATTCAGACATTTTTGATATATTTTTTACTAGTGGGTGCAGGACACTATAGTTCATTCAAGTGAGGATAGCAAAATAAAGTAAACTGTGACATATTATACTAAAAAATTCTTCATACAGTGGACTACCAGTAAAATTGATACAAATTTGGAACCAAAAATTATTCAGACACTTTGACCTGACCATGTTTTACTTAAGTGTTATCTGACATAATTAAGATTATTTTTTTCTGACACAGTTTAACTCTGAGATCTTGTCATATTTTATTACCGTTTTTTTTAAACTATAGTGAATAAACTGAATTAGTAAATGAAATGTTCAAGGTGTCTGAATACATTTTGGTTTGACTGTATTTTATGTCGTAGAATAAAATGTAAAAATATCTTGAGCTTGTGTTAACTGCTGACCTTATTTCAGGCATTTAACCAAAAACCCATTTAAAAACCCCCATTGACTTAAGGGCGATGGAACCGGAAGTGCTACAATGCTAACTCATTTGCGGGTTTTGGCCTACAAAAATACAGCACACCATCCATGCAGCACTGTATAGGAAGAATCCAGAACCGGCTCTCTTGAGTCTGTACTCTGACTCAGACAATTTGACTTGTTGACTGATAAACACCATTGTAAATACAAAAATCTGAAAGGATGTTTGACTTCTCTCTGGCACCTGCTTGCATGAAAGGTTGTAAGGTTGCACAATGCTGTGTGTAGCCTACCGGGGGATTTATCAAAGTATTTCTGCTTTTCTAAAAGTGACATCTGCTTTCAAAGATGGATTTTGTGTTTTCATTCAGCCCATCTGTCATTTTTTTTTTACACATTGGTCTGAACTGACAAATCGTATGTGAAAATCAGACCGTTTTTGTGCCGAATATTATGTTGGTGTGTGGTGAAGTAAAGTGACTTTGACAGAGCTGATTGTGACGTGTGTCACTGTTGGCGTGTTCCTCAGGAGGAGATGGAGCTGCAACTGGAGGCAGAGAGGGAGCAGGAGACGGCCCGACAGGCTGTGCTGGAACAAGAACGTCGGGACAGAGAGCTGGCCCTTCGGATCGCTCAGAGCGAGGCTGAACTCATCCCAGAGGAGACGCCTGTGGAAGCCGGATTACGGAGGTATTTGCATCCCTCTGAATGCCGCTTCCAGCTGTCCAGAAAATGCATTCCATCTCAAAACCTTTACCCAGTACCCCCTACAGCTAAAAATGCCCCATATACAATACATGTACTTTACACATGCATTTAAATATTAAGAGTGTTTCTTTTCATGCAAACACAGTCAATCATACAGCTGCAAGTTAAAGGATTGTTCCAGGTTCAATGCATGTGTAGTTCAGTGCATGGTAACTGTGAGTAAAAACAAACAAAAATCTCATTTACTGTAATGCTATTATAATAGAAGTCAGTGGGGCAGGGCAGAACTAGATGTTAACCAGATGACAATTTAGACAACTTCAGCTCAAGTAATAATAAAAATGTTTGCTGAAGAATTAATGTAGGTAATAGATACTAGAAACTGAGCCAGAAACTGATTCCAAATCAACTAGCACAAAGAATACAGCAATCCATTAAAGGGGACCTATTATGCAAAATTCACTTTTGCATGGTGTTTGGCTATAAATGTGTGTTGGCAGTGTGTGTACACAACCACCCTATAATAATAAATCCAACCACTCCTTTTTTTTAATCCCTATAAATCATAAGCAGTGTCTCAGAACAAGTCATTTGCAGGTTCCTGGCAATGTGATGTCACATTAGCCACAGGCCCCGTCCACGAATGTTGACAGACACCGCCGTTTTACCATAGAACCACCCTGTGCGAGTTCACAGCCAGTTGTACAGTCCGCCATTGCTGCGCTGATGAGAATGTCTCCCAAGCGTTTTAGGTGTTCTGTAGCTGAATGGATTAATCCACATAGCTCTCTCAATTTACTCCCTAAATCTGAGCCGCTGAAGGCGAGGTGGATTCATTTTGTTTTCAAAGAAAATGCTCTCTCAACTCTACCGAAATTTGTTTATGTCTGCGCGAATCATTTCACACCGGACTGCTTTGTGAACGAATATCAATACAAAGGGACAATACAAAACAGAGGTTGTGCTAAAAAGTTGTTACTCAAGGATAGATCAGTAAACTGTTCTTGATCCAGCTTACAGTCTCCAGAGTGATACTGGATATGGCAGTAATGAAGGTGAGAGCACTTTATTACAGTTCATCTGAGTTGATTTACGGATATAAAGTTTACCAGTTTATTAAGCACTACCTGAAAAGGCATAAGGTCTTTTATATATTTGTTTTCTGTTAGTTGTAATGAGTGTTTCTGTGTAATTCGCTATGTATGTTGATGATAATGCAAGAGAGAGAGAGAGAGTTTATGGATAATATTTTAATGCATACTTGCTCTGTGTTTTATTAAGCTCTTACAGTGATTTTCTAGAGTGAAAACGGACGCTTCATCTTTTGTGTGAAGTACAATAAACACCATAAAACTCGTCTGTAAAGTCGAACGGGGTCCGGTACAACAGGCTTGTAGTAATATAGTGGATGAAAACAAGAAGACAATATAAATTATAACCGTAATTGAACTAAACTATACTTGTTCTATCTCCATGCAGCATATATTCGCAGTTTCTGACATTATAGTGCGTCCTGACTGAATCCTGACACCAGAGAACTAGCCCTTGAAGCTCCGCCCTCTTAGGCTGAGCGCAGCAGTAATTTGCATTCAAAGGGCACACACTGAAACGGCACGTTTTTGCTCAACCCCCAAAAGTGGCAATTTTAACATGCTATAAAATTATCTGTGGGGTATTTTGAGCTAAAACTTCACATACACACTCTGGGGACATAGGACACTTATTTTACATCTTGTAAAATGGAGCATAATAGGTCCCCTTTCAGACTACTGTTGGAGTCAGTAAAATTTGTTTTGGTTTTGTTTTTGAAAGAAATGAATAGTTTGTCATCAAACACATTAAATTACATCAAAAGTTACAAAAAGACATTTATAATGTTACAGAAGATTTTTATTTAAAAACAAAATGCTGTTCTTTTACTTTCTATTCATCAAAAAAATGTTATTAGGGTTTGCTGTTTTCAACATTTTTTAGCACAGTATATTTTTATAACACAATAAACTTGAATATATTAAAATATATCAAGCAAAATTTGTTTCTTCGTGGTGTCCTTGTCTTGAACCTGGAACATTCTTCTAAAGCATTGATGGTGGTGGGATTTTGAGTCTTGTTTAATTACCGATGGACACTTTGATTAGTCTCTCCGTCACTCTATTTAATGCTCTTCCTGTCTGTTTTTACAGTGTTGCACCACCACAAAAGCTCAAGAGCTTGACCATGTAGGTTACATTTTCACTATGTCTCCTATTGAAATCTTGATTGTTTACTGCAAATTATTAGATTAGTTTAAAAGCAGCTCTCTGGTAGTTTTGTAAACATTCCATGAAACTACCATGTATTTTTTTGCATTTATCAGCATGAACTTAAATTAGGTCCAACTGCGAATCTTGTTGGTAAAATAAACACATGGAGGGAATATAGTTTAGCGGGTAACTGCTGACGTCATATACTAACATATGTATGGTCCAATAATAATGTCCTTCAGGGAGGAAATGGCCAAGGAAATGTCCGATCTTCTGGCTCGGTGGGTAGAAGGGTTTGTTATCGCTACGGATATACACAACCAATAATCTAAACATTATCTGTTGAAAAAAAAATAATAAAAAAATATGAACTTGATAAAGAGCCTAAATTATATGGAATTTAAATCATTCTAATAATCTTTAGTCCAATCACATTTTGTTAATCAAATAAATCCAGAGTCTAGTTTTATTACTTCTGTACATGAATGAATGTGTTTCCTTCTTGTAATTTGATTAATGCTGATTTGTTCATTTTCTTTTTCTGAAATTAATCTTCCTGTTATTGGTGTTGTGATGTTGTTTAAACCCTTCTTTTCTTTAACCAATCTTTGATACTTTCACAATTAAATAAATGTAGACATTTTTGTAGCAAAATAAATATATTTATATATTGTTTATTACCATGTTTTTGATTTAGTAATACAAATTAGGTTTTTTTTTAATTTATTGTATGTGGTGTACATTTATTTTTTTTTTATGTTTGATTGAGAAGTCGAGATTCTCATTTTTATAGATAGCTTGTAATTCCACAGTACTTTAAGTAGCTCTAGTTTCAAAGTAAGGCAAGTCAAATGCCTAGTGTAGGAAAATGGATCAGTATTTTTTATTCTTCATTTGGTTTTGTTTGTGTTGTTTCCATGAATTCAGAGCTCCACAAGTGACCGCCACAAATGCTCAAGCTGAAGTCAAGAAATATGAGCTCAGCAAGTGGAAATATGCTGAATTACGGGATGTCATCAATACATCCTGTGGTAGGAAAGCTTCTATTTGTTTTCATCAGTAGATTTGAACAGAATATGTTTGGTTTTGTTTCTTTTGTTTCTGCATTTCAGTAGAAAAATGTTTATGACAGTATACAGTCCAAACCATACATTAAATTGCTTCAGCATCGGTCAAAAAGGTTCTTCTTGCATAGTACATAATCTGCTGAAAAATAGTTTGTGCTTTATTGCTTTCAGATTATTTCAATTTATTTAAAATGAACCTAATTCTGTGTTGATGGGTACAAATGTGGATAATGCAGATGTCTGTTTTATTTTAGTTTCCAACTCTCTTTTCACACTATCCATGTAGATATCGAATTGTTAGCTGCGTGTCGTGAGGAGTTTCACCGCAGACTGAAGGTGTATCACGCATGGAAGTCAAAGAACAAGAAACGCAATGCTCAGGATGAGCAGAGGGCACCGAAAGCCGTCACAGACTATGGTGAGAAATCCAACTGGAGATCATTGACCAGAGTTAGGATGAAACCCATATTACACTCTGTAGGCAGAAATCATTTTTTGTGGTGTTGTTTCTTTTGTTTTTTTGAGAATAGTTGACATTGGAAGCAAAGGCTTCATCGGTAAGTATGGACAAAATAATAAACCAACAGCTGTCTAACTCCACAAAACATGACTAAAAGACCTAATAAAAAATGAAAAGAGAAGAAATACAATAATGAGCCTAACTCACTTATTTAACAAAGCCAAGAGAAAACAATATTTACAATAAATATCCTGCTTTCACTGCTGATTTCCTAACTATTTGTAATATGTATTTACACTACTGTTCAAAAGTTTTGAAAGGTCTCTTCTGCTCACCAAAGCTGCATTTATTTGGTCAGAATACAGTAAAAACAGTAATATTATGAAAAATGATTACAATTTAAAATAGCTGTTTTCCATATGAATATATTTTAAAATGTAATTTATTCCTGCGATCAAAGCTGAATTTTCAGCATCATTACTCTAGTCTTCAGTCACATGATCCTTCAGAAATCATTCTAATATGCTGATGTGCTGTTCAAGAAACATTATTTTTTTATTACCAATGTTGAAAACAGTTGTGTTGCTTCATATTTCATGTCTTTTTTCAGGATTATTTTAATAAATAGAAAGTTGAAAAGAATGTTTATTTGAAAGAATTGAATTGTCTTTCACTTTTGATCAGTTTAATGCATCCTTGCTCAAGTATTAATACCCCCCAAAAAAATACCCCAAAAAAAAACTGACCCCAAACAATTGATTGTACTTTTACAATATTGTTTTAGCTGACCTTTCATAATGCTCTCTGAATCAGAACCACACATGCACAATCCAGTAATACCATATCAAATATGTCATATTGAGTACATATGCATTAGCCAGAATTTCAGATGAAGAGCATTTGAACCTTTTATCAATCAATATAGCCTATATAATTGCTGCCGATAAAATGAATTGCAAGTTTCATGTAGAAGCTCAGCATAAAAGAACAGCACAAGAAGTGGTTTGTCATTACTGTAAATGTGAGTCAGTTCAGCTTGCTCTGTTGGTATTTGTCATATTATTCCATATCCTGGGTTCTAACCAATCATATTTTTTTATTTATTTTTTTAGTTTGCAGTAATTTTTCTGTCCTCACTAGCTAAATACTCTGTGGGTTGACCTGTCTCAGCCAAATAAGCCTCGTTCAGACTGTCAGTCCAAATCCGATTTTTGTGCTTATTCGATTGGAATCCGATCGGATTTATTGTGAACAGCAAGAAAATCACATGAAATTTTTATAAATCCATTTTGATTTTATAGGAAACATGATGAAAGTCGCTGTAGAAACAAGGTTGTGTTGTTGCAAAGTGCCGGACGAGCAGAAAATGACTATCACAGAGACATGTTTTGAAACTGGCAGAGACGACAGCACGGAATAAAGCCACACATACCAGCTTCCTATGTTTCTGCTGCTGCCTCAGAAGATGATGCAGCAGTCCAGCGTGGCGGCTACACATCATCATGTTGTAAATAAGACAACATCTGTATTGCAAACCCCTCCATGTTGCAGTTGTTGTTGTTGGTGTATGTCTACCAATGCACCATCATTGCCACAGAAACCAATGCAGATATTCCGGAAAACTAAAAAACCCCTGGGACATACAAACCGGACAATAATTTAGTTCAGATAGCAATCGGATACACAAATAATCATATTTGGACTGACAATGTGAACATAGCCTTAGAAAATTTCATATTTATATACTTTTATATGTAGCCATGTGGATTGGGATTTTTGGACCAATGAGATTACACTGTGTACAATCAATGTTAGGAGAATTAGATTGTGTTTTTCTTACACTATAATGGAGTTGTCGTCCCATCATCCTCCAGCCCAGCAGAACCCGGTTGTGCCTGTAATGCCTCGGCAGCAAGAGATCGTCATGAACAGACAGCAGCGCTTCTTTCGCATTCCCTTCATCCGACCAGGAGACCAATACAAAGACCCACAGAACAAGAAGAAAGGATGGTGGTACGCCCACTTTGATGGGCCTTGGATTGCCAGACAGATGGAGCTGCACCCGGATAAACACCCCATTCTGCTGGTGGCAGGTCCCGTTCACTTTCACTCTCATTTTTTTCACAGCAATACATTTGTTTCTAAGAGAAGCTGCTGGTGTCAGTGTATTGTGTTTCCTTATCAGTATCGGACAATTTTTTCAAAATTGTAAAATAACAAGTATCAGTGCAGAGCTACGGTGGAAAAAAGAAAACTTATGGTGGGGAGGAAAAACAAAAGAAAACTTATCTCGTTATTTCTACATAAGTAGTTATTTCGACATAAGTTATTTTGAGATATTAAGTCGTTATTTTGAGATATGAATTCGATATTTCGACATAACTCGTAATTTCGACACAAGTCGACTTAATATCTCGAAATAACGAGTTATTTCGACATAACTTCTTATTTCAACATAATATCTCATTATTTCGACATATTAAGTTATTTAGAAATATTGAGTCGTTATTTTGGTGGGGAGGAAAAACAAAGGAAAACTTATCTCGTTATTTCGACATAAGTCGTTATTTCTAGATATTAAGTCGTTATTTCGACATAAGTGGACTTTAATATCTCGTTAGTAAATAAACAGCTGTAAATAAACACAATAAACACTCGATAGGCAGTTTCTTTTTTTTTCCCCTCCCCACCATAAGTTTTCTTTTCTTTTTTTTCTTTTTTTTCCACCATGCGGTTTAGGGCTTCTGTACAAAGCAACAAAATGTTACATCATTTCTTGTGGTCAAACTGCATTTCACCTTCAGCTTTACAGACAAGTAAACTGAGGACAGTCTGAATCATTGTAATGAATCGCTTTTTTCAGATCATTCATATTTGGCAGTTCATTTTAGTCCCTGGACAGACACCTGTTTGGCATATATTTTTTGGTCACACTTTGATTTAGGGTCCAATTCTCACTATTAACTAAATATTACCTACTACATTTGCCTCAGTAAACTCATAATTACTGCTTATTAATAGTAAGGTAGTTGTTAAGTTTAGGTATGGGGTATTAAGGGATAGAATATGGTAGAATATGGTCATGCAGAATAAGGCATTAATATGTGCTTTATAAGTACTAACAGCCAATATCCTAGCAATATGCATGCTAATAAGCAACTAGTTAATAGTGAGAATTGGACCCTAAACTAAAGTGTTACACATTTTTTATGCAGTCACCCTTATTGAAGTCCTCATTGCCTTTTAGCCAGATAAATACTGCTGTGATTTCAAAATAATGATAATAATAAAGGTAATTACTAAATTAAATCATTTAAAAAATAAAATTCTATATTTATGATAGTAAATGATATATATTTAACTATTTTGAATTTGAACTTTATAAAATTGAGTAGCTTGAAAAGCTAGTTTCAAAATTGCTTCCACAACACTTATTAGGGTTTATTTTATTTCAATCCAGTATGCATACTTCATTCAGAGATGCACCTGAACCAATACTGGTATCAGACCAATAGAGTGCTGAAGGCATGACGTCAAAACCCGGAAGACTAATTCGCCAGTGGTTCCCTTGAGATATTTCTGTGGGTTTTTTTAATGGGTTTTTCAGTTTATGAGTAAAATAAGGTCTGTGGCAATACTTGCACATTTGCTCTACAACATAAACTGCACACATTCACACCCTATACATTCTCAACTAGTTACTTATTTGAAACATACATTTTTTTAAAATAAACATAAGAGCTTCGTTTTCAATATGTGTGTGTGTAATTTACGTTGTAGAGAAAAATGTCCAAGTATCGTCAGCTTATGTTTACCACAGACCTTATTTTACTCCATTTCAATTGAAGAAACCCATTATAAAACCCCATAGGAAAATCTAGAGGGAGCCACTGGCAAATTAGTCTTCCAGGTTTTGACGCCACGCCTGCAGCACTCTATGCTTGTCGTCATTTACTGGTAGTCATCGTGCGCAGAAATGCTCCGATACCAACTTCCAAAACTGTGCAGTGTATATGCATTGTTTATTGTTATCACTTTATTTTATTAAAAACATTTTTATGGGTTTATTTCTTGAATAATCCATGGCTAAAATCATTGCTATCGGTAACCGCACGTACCAAACAAGCATAGTCAGTACTCAAAAGGAATCATAAATTTTATATTTTGTTTAGTTTTTTTTTTTCCTAAACATTCATACTTTGCTTTTAAGTATGTAGAACTTTAGGTTTTAAGTTGTAGGTGTGTGAATACTGGTAGGTATAATTAGTTAAAGGTACACTATGTAGCTTTTGGCCCTCTAGCAGTTAAAAAAAAAAAAAAAAACCTTCACAATAGATAGTGCTTTACTCACACACCACAGACGTGTCAAAGTAGCCAGACCAACTTTTCTCTATTTACAGACGACGAGACACGCACTGGCGATGTGTATGTATGCAATTTTCTGCGAAAACCATCCCGTCAAGGCTAAAATATAAACACTTATAATAGGATTATCATAGTAAATCAGGGTAAGACAAAAACACGTTTTGGAAGAAGGATTGATTATATATTGACTCATTTAAATTTTGTTATTTTTGAACAAAAAAGAAAAAATGACATAGTGTACCTTTGAAATTAGGCAAAAAAATCTGTATCGGCCAAAAATTCTATATCACTTCATTCCTTGTTTAGTTCCAACCGTAATCTCTGTTTTGTGTTTATAGGTAAGGATGATATGGAGATGTGTGAGTTGAGTCTGGAGGAGACTGGTTTGACACGGAAGCGTGGTGCCGAGATTCTACCCCGCCAATTTGAGGAAATCTGGGAGCGCTGCGGAGGCATTCAATACCTTAGAAGCGCCATCGAGAGCAGGCAGGCCCGACCCACTTATGCCACTGCCATGCTGCAGAGCATGCTCAAATAAACACACACACACACACACACACACACATCAGCTCTTTAGTTTAATGAGGGAAGACTGCCAACTCTTAACCAGCACTGACTTTCTTTTAGTTTTTTTAGTATTTTAATATTTTTTTGTTTTTTTAGTCTTTTGACATTTCCTTTTATTTTGTTTTCTTTAAGAGCTTCTGTTTAGGTGCCATTTCATTTGTTCTGTTTTTTTTTTTGTTTTTGTTTTTTTTGAATATCTGTTGCATTGAATCATCTCATTGATCTTTAATTACTGTTCTTGACAGTGTCATTGCCTCAGTAAACTGCCTCTTAATATAATTTACTTGATGTAATATTTTGGTATGATATATGATCAGTACTCCATAAATTCTTCACTGGGAATGTTTCTGTAGAGTAATTCAACAAGTGTGTCTCTTCCTAACATTTAAATCAGTCTCACATTGAAATAAAGCTCCTCTTTGACTTGCAGATGTAAATACTGATATTGTTCAGCACTTTACACGATTCTGAGTTTTGTTATTCACTGTGAGTTTAACTGCTTGCAAAAAGTATTTACAAAATCTACAAAACAGTAAATACAATAACTCTGGTAAGTAATGACAACTAAATTATGACTTTTGAATGAAAAATGTTTAATAAAAATAATGATTTTAATAATTTTAGTCATTCTTGTGATATTGTTATTGTCCCTAATTTTGTAACACTGTAATTTATCAAATTATGCTTAAGATAGACAAAGTACAGCCTGTAATTGTGACCAAATATGTATAAGAGCAATAAGCAAATGAGATTTATTTCTATATACAAAATGAAGATTTGTATCAAACTAAACAAGGTACTGGTGTAGGCATGATATATCCCGCTAAATAAAGTTTGCTTTTTTCCAACAAATAGTGAGATTTTACATAGATATAAACCAGCACAATTGCGTCATGTAAGTGACCAATGATGTAAAAACTGTATATATAATACTGTATGTAATCAGTGCTTTGGGTAAATCTTACAAAATTATTTTTTTGTTGCACACTTTATTTTACGTTTGCAACAAAGTTCTCTTTTTCCCCAAGATAACCATTCTAAAATACACACACAAAAAAACAAATACGCAAATACGTATTCACTATGCATGTAAGACAATATATGATTATTATACACCAAAACACAACTATGAGAACATTTTAAGTGTATTCTTTATGATCAAACAAGAAACATTTCCTCATTGTGAGGAAACCCTTGATCATTTCTGCCTTGTGAAAACATTCTACCTGAAATCCAGTGCATTTCTTTACGTTCTCATGAGAACGACAGGTAACGTATTAACCAATAGCAATTATACTTGGCTATACATCTGTTCAGGATGTTTGGCCAGTCATTCTACAATCTTCATGAGTTGTTGAATCATAGGAAGTCTTTTTAAACTTCTTCTAATGGCTGGACAAGCACCATTGGAAGACAGCATGACATGTGGCGTCCCATCTCTGTTAAAAGAGAAACAAGTTGTTTTGCGTTAAAGTTGTGCAATCGATAAAGAGATATTTAGCTATATAAATTATGTATGATGCTTGTTTATCATTTTATACATTATAAAACCACAGGCTATGTAAAAAGTTTTGCTTATAAAAGTTAAGTACTCTAATATCCATTACAAATGTTACAATAACTTAGTTTTAGTCCTGTTCAGACCTGGTATTAAGATGTGTTTTGGTTGATCGGATCACAAGTGGACAAAGCTAAATACAGGTATAAACGGTCTAAAATGTTTTGAGCTCATCAACCACTTCCAGAGGTAGTTGAAAACGCATTTGACCAGATTGCATTTGTAGTGTAAACACTCATGTGGTCGAATGTGTTCAAACAGTCACAAAAGACCACCTATTCTCCGACTGCTGTCTAACAATTTGGGATCTGATTTGAACAACTAAAACACAAGGTAATATGAGATCTGATCTTACCTCAGTGACAGTATTGTAATGTGGAAATCATCTGTGATTAACTCGTCAAGCCTGGTATGGTGGTCTTATCTCGGCCTCTGTAAAACAGGACAACACATGCAACAATATGAAGCCCAGGTTTCAAAAGGCAAAGAAAGACATCAAGATTAGCTGAAGGGGAAAAAAAAGAAAATGTCATATCCCAAGGACAAATTCACAGGGGTGTAAGGCATCACATTTTCTGTAAAAAAGACACATTAGTAAAAGTTTATGTACAACACAGGCTGTTGTTTTAGAACATTCTGGAAATCATTTCATTTGGATTCCTTGAGTAAAGTCCTGTTTTATGGGAAAAGTGGTATCAAATGTTTTCTATTAAATTCTATAACTACAACAAAAAAGAAGTTTAACTAGAATTTGTCCTGAAAGTGCTTGCAAGGCAGCAAAAAAGTAACTTTCACAAATTTCCAATCCTTTTGAACAAAAACTATATTTGTTCAAAAATGTACAAATTGAAATGTAAGCATGACGATCTACCTGTAACATTAACTCTCATACAAGTTTATTACTGACATTGTATAAATTCATTACAGAATGTATTGTTTTGTGTATTATCAATATATCATTATTATCAATGCGTGAATTAGTAACCGTAACAATTGCCACGATTGTGTTGAATTTCAGTGTGCGCCGAGATTCCCACAATGATGCTGCAGAAGTTAAAATCAAGCACTCAACTAAATGTTTTCACTTATTCATTTATCCTTAGTTCATCCTTAATTTATTTATTCACTTAAGTAAAGTGAATAAAGAACAAAAATAGCCCACATAGAGCTGAAAATGTGGGTAAAAAGTTTAAATGGAGTCTGTAAGTTGTGGTTATATAATTTTGGAATCTTTTGGAGAAGAAACCATAATGGAATATTTAAATATAGTTCTGCCTTGCAATCACTAATTCAGTGTTCATACTCTTTAGTTTTTGTTAATCTGAGTATGTGAAAAACAGAAAAGATGCCTGCAGTTCAGCCCACTGTTGGAAGATGCAACTGGACGGTGCATGTACACTCATGGGCCACTTTATTGGGTACAGCTTGCTAGTATGAGGTTGGACCCCCTTTTGCCTTCAGAACTGCCTTAATTCTTTGTGGCATTGATTCAACAAGGTGCTGGAAACTTTCCTCAGATATTTTGGTCCATATTCACACAATAGCTTCACACAGTTGCTGCAGATTTGTCAGCTGCTCATCCATGACATGAATCTCCCATTCCACCACATCCCAAAGGTGCTCTATTGGATTGAGATCTGGTAACTGTGGAGGCCATTTGAGTATAGTGAACTTATTGTCATGTTCAAGAAACCAGTTTGAGATGATTTGAGCTATGTGACATGGTGCGTTATCCTGCTAGAAGTAGGCATCAGAAGATGGGTACACTGTGTTCATAAAGGCATGGACACAGTCATTAATAATACTCAGGTAGGCTGTGGTGTTTAAACAATGCTCAGTTGGTACTTATAAGTGTGCCAAGAAAATATCCCACACACCATTAGACCACCAGCAGCAGCCTGAACAGGATGGATCCATGCTTTCATGTTGTTTACACCAAGTTCTGATCCTACTATCTGAATGTTACTGCAGAAATCGAGACTCATCAGATCAGGCAACAGTTTTCCAATCTTTTGTCCAATTTTAGAGAGCCCCTGTGAATTGTAGCCTTCGTTTCCTGTTCTTAGCTAACAGGAGTGGCACTAGTTGTGATCTGCTGCTGCTGCTGTAGCCCATTTGCTTATCAATGTGTTGTGTGTTCAGAGATGCTCTTCTGCAGATCTCGGTAGTAACGGCTGGTTATTTACTGTTGCCTTTCTATCAGCTCAAACCAGTCTGGCCATTCTCCTCAACAAGGCATTTTCACCCACAGAACTGCCACTCACTGGATATTTTCTTTTTTCCGGACCATTCTCTGTAAACCTTAGAGATGGTTGTACATGAAAATCCCAGTAGATCAGCAGTTTCTGAAATACTCAGACCAGCCCGTCTGTCACCAACAACCATGCCATTTTTAAGGTCACTTAAATCACGTTTCTTCCCCATTCCCCAATTATGCTCAGTTTGAACTTCAGCAGATTGTCTTGATCATGTCTACAAGCCTAAATGCATTGAGTTGCTGCCATGTTACTGGCTGATCATATATTTGCATTAACAGGCAGTTGAATAGGTGTACCTAATAAAGTGGCCAGTGAGTGTATATTGACTTTCAGAAAATGGGATACTGCAATCAATGAATGCTGGACTTTTTTGTTTTTTGAATAATTTGATCATAATTTCTACTTGTTGAGGCTTCAGTTGTTAGTCCAGTTGGGCTGGAAAGGAGACATTTGATTGTTCAGCCAAAGAAAAGACACTATCCCAAAGATTAAAGGCACAGAATGAAACTGAGGAATGAGGGTTAAAAAAAAAAAAAAAAGTGTGTTCATAAATGTGTTTAGAGCAGAATGACATGAAGAATAGACAGGGAAGCAAGTAAAGATGTAAACATTTTATGCAAAGCAATTTTGTAAATAACTGTCATATTTTTAATTTACTGTGAATAGTTAACTTAAGAAAGATATTATATAAGACATGTCAAATTAATTCTTATGCAGCAATATGCCATTAAAGGAATTTCTTCTCTTAGTTTGTAAAAACAGACGAAAATTGTGTTTACAGCAATGCCGTTAGCATGAAACTCTGCATATAACAGAATTTTTGTTTGTTCTTACAAACTTAAGAACTTGGGTATTGGACACAGAACATTCCTAACATAAGAAATAAAGACTATAACAAATTTGCATTTGGTATGTTGCTTACATTTCTTCGTCTAGTAAAAATGTTAAAAATATATTTAATTGTTTATCTTGTCTTTGGGATCTTTGTTAGCACAACAAATGATTTAACCGCAAAAATTTCAGAAAATCTGACGAAAAAAGACCTGCTTACACTAGAGTTAGTTTCTTTCTGGTCCGTACACATTTCCTGCACATAGATAACAAGAGAGAAATGATGGCATAAAGAAAGGTGAGCACCCCCACGAGGCACACTAGGGAAAGAAAGGGGTCTAGTGGCACGGAGACCAGCTCTGCACATCTCTCCCCGATAAATTGCCAGAATTTACCTACAGGACATCTAAAAGGGTCGAGAGAGACAGTTAGAACATTTACAATGGAGGTTTTATTCTTAAAGAGATCCTTCACAGCTATACAGCAACATTCCTGTGTTTACATACCGGTATTTAATTTTTTTTTTTAAAGAAATTACCACAAAGCTTAGGTAAAACTACTGGAGTGCTGGCAAAAATGTCCCACTATAAACGTTTGCCAGCATAGAGTCAGAAACTAGATTTACCTATAATTAAGGTGGAAATGAGACTGACATTAGAAACAAGCATTTTATTAAATTCTATTTAATTTAATTAACACTCAATTCCGAAACAGAATTGAGTTGAATTTAGATTGTAGAATTTAACTGTTCACAGCTATATGTGATTGTTCGCCGAGGTACCTGCAAGCGGCACCATGCCCTGGTACAATCTCACACTCTCCTCCATTGAGACAGAAATCAGGCTGGACCACACAGAGGCTTTGACATGGCAGTCCATCCAGCGTTACGTAGCCCGGCTCACATAAACATTGTGCTTCCTTTGTCCAGAGGTTCACCACGCATTTCGAAAACTCGTTGCAGGCAAGAAACTTGCAAGGGTCACCTTGATCAGCTAAAATGAAAGAACAAATTGGACTCATCTCATTTGTGGCAATCCTTGACCTTCTGTGAGAAATTCTGTCCATGTTTCTACTTTCCAAAATGACTGATCCAGTAAGAAAACAATATTAATGGATGCTACAAAGCCCATAGCAGGTAAGACTCTTACCTGGTTCTATGTCTAGGGAATGGCTATCAATCTTTATGTCCAAACGCTGGGCTGCAGCATCACAAAACTCCTCCAAGACATGCTGGACAGCCTGAGTAATGTTGTACGGCACAGACTTGGCAAATTTCACCTTGCTGTTGACCACCACACTTCCATTTCTGAAGTTTAGGATCTCTAACTGCTTAAAGCCTGTTAGGTTAGACTGTAGATATGGAAGTAGCTGTGCACAGAGGAGATAAAAGCATAATTTATGTATGTTCACCATACAAAATCACTGGACAGTTATAGGAGTTAGCAGAAGGACGTTTTTTTAGCCTAAGCACTAACCTTATACTATAAAATATACTGTAAAATACTACCATACTGCATAGTATAAACTCATACCACCTCATGTTCTTAAAAGAATGTATATATAGAGTATGCAATGATAAACATTATGATAAATTTGCAGTGTGCTACATTATTGTGACATGACTCAACTGTTGAATGTTAGTTCAGCAAGTGGTGTCCTGTAGTCATCTTTGAACAGATAAAAAAACTTCACTCATCACTATGACAAACTGCTTTAATGAATCAAGAAAATAAAGAGTTTTTATGTTCTCTCGCTGTAAAATCCCACTGTTCATGACAAATCCTTAGTTAAATGTGTTAAAGTCAATCAACAGAAATCAACAGTTAAAATAGCTGCACTTACCAGTTCAACAAATCTGTTTTCCAATGATCTGTATTCTGTAGAGCTCTTATTGAAAAGATCCTCAGAGAACATCATGTTTGTGACACGCAAACTGAAAAACACAATTAGTTCTTTGCCTTTGCTTGCTGTGGTCATAGAGGGAGTTGTGAAGTATGTTAGTGATGGCACTTTTGTTGTCTCCAAGGGATATCCTTCATTTGGAAAAGAATATCCATTGTCATAACTCAAGAGGTCAATGGTCTCAGTACTTACTACATCTATTTGGTCTAACTCAGTAGCTAGGTCTTTTAAATTAATATATGGGTCCTCATTTTCATTCAGCACTCTGTCATTTTCTGACTCTTTAAATACAATGTCCTGGACAACAGTTGATTGTAAATTTTCAGTTGGTAAATCATAATCCTTTTCCAAAGAAGTTGGAGTAGCAACCGGCACATCTGTTAGGACTACTTCAAAAAGATCAATGTCTGCAGGTGTAGTTGTCAAAATTGTGTCAGTTGCAAGTGTCTCTATGGGCAGTGTTAGGGATGGCGCTTTTGTTGTCTCCAAGGGATATCCTCCATTTGGAAAAGAAAATCCATTGTCATAACTCAAGAGGTCAATGGTCTCAGTACTTACTACATCTACTTGGTCTAACTCAGTGGCTAGATCTTTTAAATGAATATATGGGTCCTCATTTTCATTCAGCACTTGGTCATTTTCTGACTCTTTAAATACAATGTCCTGGACAACAGTTGATTGTAAATTTTCAGTTGGTAAATCATAATCCTTTTCCAAAGAAGTTGGAGTAACAACCGACACATCTGTTAGGACTACTTCAAAAAGATCAATGTCAGTAGGTGCAGTTGCCAAAAGTGTATCAGTTGCAAGTGTCTCCATGGGCAGTGTTAGGGATGGCGCTTTTGTTGTCTCCAAGGGATATCCTCCATTTGGAAAAGAATATCCATTGTCATAACTCAAGAGGTCAATGGTCTCAGTACTTACTACACCTATTTGGTCAAACTCAGTAGCTAGGTCTTTTAAATGAATATATGGGTCCTCATTTTCATTCAGGACTTGATCATTTTCTGACTCTTTAAATACAATGTCCTGGACAACAGTTGATTGTAAATTTTCAGTTGGTAAATCATAATCCTTTTCCAAAGAAGTTGGAGTAGCAACCGGCACATCTGTTAGGACTACTTCAAAAAGATCAATGTCTGCAGGTGTAGTTGTCAAAATTGTGTCAGTTGCAAGTGTCTCCATGGGCAGTGTTAGGGATGGCGCTTTTGTTGTCTCCAAGGGATATCCTCCATTTGGAAAAGAAAATCCATTGTCATAACTCAAGAGGTCAATGGTCTCAGTACTTACTACATCTACTTGGTCTAACTCAGTGGCTAGATCTTTTAAATGAATATATGGGTCCTCATTTTCATTCAGCACTTGGTCATTTTCTGACTCTTTAAATACAATGTCCTGGACAACAGTTGATTGTAAATTTTCAGTTGGTAAATCATAATCCTTTTCCAAAGAAGTTGGAGTAACAACCGACACATCTGTTAGGACTACTTCAAAAAGATCAATGTCAGTAGGTGCAGTTGCCAAAAGTGTATCAGTTGCAAGTGTCTCCATGGGCAGTGTTAGGGATGGCGCTTTTGTTGTCTCCAAGGGATATCCTCCATTTGGAAAAGAATATCCATTGTCATAACTCAAGAGGTCAATGGTCTCAGTACTTACTACACCTATTTGGTCAAACTCAGTAGCTAGGTCTTTTAAATGAATATATGGGTCCTCATTTTCATTCAGGACTTGATCATTTTCTGACTCTTTAAATACAATGTCCTGGACAACAGTTGATTGTAAATTTTCAGTTGGTAAATCATAATCCTTTTCCAAAGATGTTGGAGTAACAACCGGCACATCTGTTAGGACTACTTTAAAAAGATCAATGTTTGCAGGTGCAGTTGTCAAAAGTGTGTCAGTTGCAAGTGTCTCCATGGGCAGTGTTAGGGATGGCGCTTTTGTTGTCTCCAAGGGATATCCTCCATTTGGAAAAGAATATCCATTGTCATAACTCAAGAGGTCAATGGTCTCAGTACTTACTACATCTACTTGGTCTAACTCAGTGGCTAGGTCTTTTAAATGAATATATGGGTCCTCATTTTCATTCAGCACTTGGTCATTTTCTGACTCTTTAAATACAATGTCCTGGACAACAGTTGATTGTAAATTTTCAGTTGGTAAATCATAATCCTTTTCCAAAGATGTTGGAGTAACAACCGGCACATCTGTTAGGACTACTTCAAAAAGATCAATGTCTGTAGGTGCAGTTGTCAAAATTGTGTCAGTTGCAAGTGTCTCCATAGGCAGTGATGCATTTTCTTCTTGTTGTTCTATAAGGACAACCTCTGTCTTAGTGTCTTCCTCTGGGAAATCAAAAATGACAGGTTAGGAATTACTGAACATTTGATGTGGAAAATAGTTAATTTTGTGGATCAATATGACTGTCCAGCAATTATCTTCCAATAAACAATAAACATCTATCTCCAATAGATGTAGCAGAAGACTTTCACCTAAAACTGCTCCTGTCACTTCTGCACTTAGCTACCTTACCTTCCTTTAGTCTTTTATCTTGTCTCAACTCCACTATCAAATTTAAATTAAAGACCCTGTAGAGTTCTGTAATCAGATCTGTTATTGGAAACTATATGGATGTCTCCAGTGTTTCAGATGATAGCCAAAACTTTGCCATACAGTACATATTCCTATTTGTCTAAAAAAATCTCATTTTTATTGAGAAACACACATAGCATAGCTCTCTCACCTATATCCGTGAGCTGTGACTCCTCAGTATCTCCAACAACAGATGGTAAGTCCTCATCTTTTTTTGAAGCTGATTCTGTGATCATTTCAAATAGAGATTCTGAGGCAGTTGATACAGTAGGGTGAACATCAGCCACTTCTGGTTCTGTGGTCTTGTCCTCTATAACCATATCTGGTATCTCAAGAACTTCCTCAATTTTTTGATCCTCAAGCCCAGAGTTTTCCACATGTTCAGGTTTACCAATGTCCATCCCTGGTTGAACACTATTATCTGTCACAAAGGTCAAATTATCACCTTCTTCAGGTTGGTAATAGTCAATGTTCTCAACGAGGTAAATTTCTGTCACAGAAATCTCTGGTGGTTTAATCTTAATCATCTCTGCAGGAGGTTCTGTTGAACCTTCAGTAGGTTTGGGGACTTCACTTGCTATGTCCACATCAGGCTCTTCAGGTTTGATGCCTTCCTCATATTCTACAACATCAGCTCCTCTCTCAGGTTCCACCACATCATCCCCTTCTTTAAATTCTGTTAAACGAGGTTCCTCCTCAGGTTCTACTGCCTCAGTTCCTGGCTTCCTAGTTACCTGAACATCATCCTCTTGTCTTACTTTGATCTCCTCATCAGTTTTATGTTCTTCAATGTCTTCTTTTGATTCTATAATGACCTCTGTTTCTTCCTCTAAAACATTTACCTCTTGATTTGCAACTTCATCCTGTTTAGTTGATTTTCCAATCCCATCTTCTTCTGGTCCGGGTACCACAATCGTTCTCACAGGTTCTAATGTGCTATACTCTGTATGAGTTTTTGTTACCATAGTCACTTCTTCAGGTTGTAAAACATGATCTTCTAAAATAACAGTATCTTCAGTTACTTCCTCAGATCCAGTTACTTTTACAGTTTCTGTTGTCACAACCTTTACCTTGGGTAAATCAACCTCAGACTTAGACTCTTCGTCTGGTTCAGCCATCACCACTTTGGTATCTTCCTCCTTTACTGCCATTCTTGTGTGAGGCACCTCTGGAATTTCATTAGAATCTGTCACTTCAGTTATTGGATCAATTGGTTCAGTTGAAGGTTGTAGGGTGATGGTGAAGTCGGTTGTGACAGCTAACTTTGGCTGCTTGGACCCAGGACTAACTGTTGTTGCAGTGGTGAACAAAATGTGGGTGGTGGTTACTGGATTAAACATGATGTCATCTTCCGGTATTGTGTTTAGTTTGAAGTCGCTATCTGGTGTAGATTTCTCTGTAGTTCTTGGCTGTCCTCCACTCGAGGGTAATGCTGAGGTAGCAGCTGAAGATGTTGGAGCCAGATTGTTGTCTATATCAACAATAACAACTGGTTTGCTACCATCCTCACCAGGAGCTTCCTCTACTGGTGGAACTTGAAAAATTTCTGTTATGAGCTCACCAGTTTCCCCTTTAATAGTTTGAAGCTGGTGTATAATGACTGGCTCATTCTCAGGTTCAACTGTTGATCTTGTTGTTGTGGTGCTTTCTGTGTCTAAAGTTGGGTCTAAAATGGTCTCCAAAACATTCTCATCACCATCTGATGAAAGATGAACTTCAACCTTGATTCCTTTTGTTGGAAAACTGATGTCACCATATGAACCTTGATCAGAGGACTGCAAATTAACAGGTGTACAATTATGTTGTTGCATTTAAAGATGTTATGCTAGTGTAATACTCTGTAAAATAAATAACACAAAAGGGGGAAGGAGGGGGAAGGGTTGAGCTTATATGCTTTGAGGTCAAATATGGATAAGAAAAACCTTTTCATAGGTAGTTTCTCTGAATGATCGGACACTGATCTGGACTAGTTGATAATTACCTTTGATAATTTAATACATGGTCTCTCAGCTTGTCAATCACATAAACCGATTACATTTTATGACGCAAAAGACACAAGCTTGCTCACACCGGCCGTGAGAGGTGCGGAGAATATGAAAAGATTAGGATACCAGGATAGAGTACAATACTAATGCAGTGAAAAAGTGTGTATAACTCAAACTACTTTATTAAAAAAACAAAAAACAATCACCATTAACTGTGGCTGCTGTACATCTGCATACAAGTAATGCTCTTCTTCTATTAAACCTATTTAAACCAAGTGAAAATAGCCTGCCTCTACCAACAAGAGGCTATTTACACTAACTCCGCCCACCATTGTCTGATTGAGCCAGACAAAACTACAAAAGAAATCCTGCTTATAACAAGGTCAGTGGAGTGAGGCAGGTGGCGTTAGAGGCATTTATTTTAAATAATAATTAAGAAAATATTCAGTGGAAGTGGAAATAAATTGCTTAACAGGTATTTAATAGTGGGAATAAAGTGTTTATCAGGTAGGGATAGGGCTTAGTGTAGGGGAGGGCTTTAGGGAGAGGGACAAGTAATGTCCCAACAAGTCAGCATCAATAGCATGTATCACTATTTACACTTAGTACAGATAACGTTAAATGTTATTAATTCTAAGTGCAAAGAAAATACTATTTGTTGCTATTTATACTTTGTGAACAGTTATTTAGACTTAAGGCCAAAGTATACTTCACTTTTTACACGTACGCGAAGGTCAGTGTACACTGCACGTGGCGCGAATTTCATCATCAGAAGAGTACGCGCATACTGTACGTGCATCACCAGACTTTTGTAACTGCGCACAGGTCGCACATGCGCATTTAACTTTTTTTGCAGTAATTAGTTTATTCACAAAGGGGCAACCGTGCACCGATATTTACATGGGTTGTAACTTGTGGCGAGAGATTGCTCAAAACTACACATGCATGTGTACGTGTACGAGTCAAATGAGGTATACTTTGCAAGGCTGTGCGTTTGACTGTAAAAAAATTACTTTCTGCTTTAGTGTAAATAGCATCTATCGCTTATTTGGTATCTATTTTTAAAACAATAAAGCACTTGAGGCTGTACTATATTGTCAATATGGAAGGAGTTTCAGGCAATTTTTGTGAGTTGTGCCCCTTTAGCCATGAATATAGAATGGTCTCTTGTACCATGACAATATAGAATGGTCTCTTGTACCTTATTGCTTAATTATATTACATTAGTCACCTCAGTTATTATGTCTTCAGAAACCTCAGTGACAGCCATTGTGGTTGGGGGCTGGTCTTTGCCTGATGAGAGAAAATTTGTACACAACTTGTAAGAACTGTGAAAGACCTGTAAAATATAATCAAACAAGACTTTTGTTTTTAATAAATTGTATATGGGAATGCATTTTTATTTGTCCATGTACCTGTTTCAAATGTCAGTGAATTAAGATCAAGGAGAGAGGTCTTTTTGCTCAGTGCTTTAACTATCATGTCCTTCAGATGTGGTCCTGTAGAGGAAACAACTATGCCAAGACTTTCATCCGCAAGGGTAGGTACAATAGTCTCAAAAACAGCTGAGTAGACTGCAGATATTCCTCCAGCCCTGGAGAAATCAATATAGCAATTTGCATTTACATTTATGTAGCAAATGCTTATATCCAAGAAATAGATGGATGAAACTAAAGGTGATGTACAGTACACAGAGACTCCACACAGCACATTATATAAATATGTAACTTTTACCCTTCAGGCTCTTCCGCCTCGCTTGCATGTAGGAAAGGATACAAAGATGGAAAGTAAAATCAAATGCAATAAGATATCACATATATACAAACACTTCCCTAGTGAAATATGAATAGTTAATGATAGCGATACAAATGTCAGTGTGAATGTAATTTTTTTTTTTTTTTTTTACATTAGCAATACTAATGGTCACTGCTGTTATAAAGAAAGTGATGATGATGATGAATTCAGAAGAGAATTTTTGTGAGTATACCTACCTAATTTTTAACACATGGACATCCATAAATCCAGGCAGGTCTTTAAAAACATGTTGCATCTGTAACAAATAGACAAGCATGCAATTTCTTATGTTGCCCTATTATGGAAGCTTGTTTCCACCACTGAATAAAAAAGGTAGTTGTGACTTCTCGCAGTTCTGATTTTATACCTTACAATTGCGAGTTTACATATCACAATTCTGACTTTTTTCTCATAATTGCGGGTTTATATCCCGCAATATTTTTACAGAATTCTGAGAAATAAACTCGCATTCGCTAGTTATAAAGTCAGAATTGCAAATGTAAACTCGCAATTCTGACTTTTTTCTTAGAATCTCAAGATGTAAACTCGTAATTCCAAGAATGTCAGAATTGTGAGCTGACTTTTTTTCTCAAAATTGGACTTTATAACTCACAATTGCAAGTTTATATCTCACAATTCTTAGGAAAAAATGTCAGAATTGTGGGATATAAACTTGCCGTTGTGAGAAAAAAAGTCTTTTGTATTTTTTTTTTTACTCCATGGCGGAAAAAAGCTTCCATAGGTTGCCAATCATACTGTATACATATAGGCAAATGTATAAACCAATACTGCCAGGTAGCACAGTCTTATCATTGTCAAAACAAAATAGAAAGACCTCCAACATATTCACAAAGCATGACATTTCCTACAACATTGTTGAATAATCTGAGCCTCCCAAGGAAGCAACTAGGCTACGTCAACTTATTCTACTAACCCTACCCCTAATAGTCTACTAATACTCAACTAATACCCCAATGAGAGTTAGTTTTCATGCAAGTGCAACATTACTCATAGTCAACAGAATGTCTAAAGGGGACCATCAAAATAAAGTGTAACTTTAATGTATACTTAGGGTGTGCTGTAATACTCCCCCCAAAAATCATGATCCTAATCTCCATACCAAAATCTCAGTTGGCTTTATCATTTCTGAATCAATTAAAATATTGGTGTCCAGGACACCGTGAGCCCAGAGACTAGAGTACACAGTGATTTTTAAAGGATTAGTTTAAAGGTGTGCTATAAATGAATAGTGCTCATAAATGGCTGTTGAGATTCAAACAGAAGTTGTGTCTCAAGTGACACATACTATGTACTTATGCACTATGTACTCAGCTGTGTACTGTATGTATTTTATAAGGTTATTTTGTTATTTACTGTCGGAGTCTGATAGATGCATTGATTATTTAACAGAAAATTAATTTACTTGCTCCACTCAAAAACAACAGACATTTGATTTGGTGTAATTTAGGTTATACATGTGTCACGATCACCAGTTGGTGTGCCCAAGATATATCAACCCGATCTCACGGCAATTTGTACGTATTTTACGAGGTGGCTAATTTGTATGAATTCGTACGACCTCACTCGTACGATTTCATACATTTTTTTGCTAAATCATACATATTTTACAGGTTGCCAAATTCGTATGAATTCACACAAATGACCTACCCCTAACCCCACCCCTAAACCTACCCGCCACTGGGGTTTAGACAAATCGTATGAATTCGTACGAGTGAGGTCGCATGAATTCGTACGAATTAGCCACCTTGTCAAATATGTATTAATTGGTTGTGAGATAGCGATATATACCAGAGGGCACTCCTCCCCAGACCATTGTCATTCCACCAAAGACAACATCTCCCATAACCCATTGCCCGGACTTATTATCCCTGATTACATCCAACTGTGTCTCATTATTCTTGTTAATGAGAAAGAGTAAAAAAAGTGTTGAAAAGAATGAAAGTTAGCAAGAACTAATTAACAAGAATAGAATTTAATTCAGGTAAGAGAGTTTTGATGTGTATTTTGTGTGAATATCAATAAGTATTAAAGAGGTAGTTCATCCAAACATTCTGTCAATTCATCATGTTGTTCCAAACCTGTATGCACTTCTTTCTTCTGCTAGACACAAAAAAGACCAATCAGGGGAAAGTCCAGAGTTCTTTTTTGGAACGACATGAAAGTGAATCAGTGATTTAGTTTTCACTCAGACACAGCACGGTCGCACTTATGGGAATTTGTGGGTCTTTTGGGTCACTTGTGAGAAAAACGGAAAGAAAAAAAAAAAATCGCTGGTTCCGATTCTGAACAGCTCCCCCCACCCCTAGATTCTGCCCCTTGATCTCTTAGTCTAACCCTCATGAGTACTCTCAACCTGCTGAACCTTCTTTGAATCTTCAAAAACACTGAATTCTGGATCACTGTTTGGTCATTTTCACAAACCTGATCTTGAAGATGCTGTGACAGGTCATGATACTGTGATGAATCAGCATCTCTCAGTATCTCTTGATACCCATAGTCCATCAGAGTAACGCTGAACTCTATGACATGATGTTCTGGCTGCTCTGGAACCACATTATGAAGATCCAACTCCTGAAAATGTAGCACAAGAACTATTATTACTCAACAATGTATAATCTGCATCTTAACATCTTGCCTTGACATTATGGCACAAGTCAAAGACCCAGCTGACCCTAGCAAGTATCAATCTCTGCTGACCTCTTTCTCCTCTAATGTTTATGCTGCCAAGGTCTCTAAGAGAACAAAATCAACATTTCAAACACCTGCAAATGGTTCAGAACTTTCTGCTCTGTAACATGCCACCTCCTTTCACCACCTCTCTCCCTCCTACCTCCTTCCACTGAAGGTGTGGCATGTTACTATGAGAGTGTTTGGAAGGCCTGCTAACCTTAAGACAGGCACTTGGAATCAACCTCATAAGACTCGATTGAACTGTGCATTGCACTAGGAAGTTCCTGGCAACCTTGGAGAGAAAAGGTACCAATATTCTAACAATATACTGTAGCTGCATCTTATATCAAAGGGATTTGTAGAGGTAATTAAATCACTGACAATGTTTCAGAAACATTGGTTTGTACTAGTAATCACCAGTAACCAAGCTGCCAACCAGGATTGTTAGAACTTAAGCAAGATGCTTTGTTACACAGGAATAGCAAACATTGTAAATTGCCATCATCTGCCTTACCTAAAGTTAAAAAAGAGCTCAAGTGGAATTTCTTAATAAAGGAGTCAAACGCCAAAGATATTACTCCAAATTTATCTGAGGCAATCATTTTCTCTACTCTGGATACATATTTTTGTTTCTGGCAGATCCCTTTATATGCCAGGTGTGAGACACTGACCATCTTTATCATCGCAATTGGGTGTTTTTGAGGGTGAATTTCTTAGTGTGGTGGAAATGCATAGGCACAGATATAAAAAGAAGGGTCACAGAGTGCATATTCTGTCAAGTGCACAAACCATCACTGGAAGAGAGCCCCTGCTGTCTACACTATTGAAACCAACTCTGTGACCATAAAGGTAAATCTATTTAGAGTTATAGACCAGGGGTGTCCAATCCTGCCTGGAGGCCCAATGTCCTTGCCCCAACATACCTGCCATACAAGGGCTGCATTACTGTTCAATTGCCCTTCCCTCGCTAACTTCCCTCTCGTGGACTCAGATGTATGGTACACCATTGCTTATGTTGCACAAGTGCCCAGTACAGTGGAAACCGTGCAACAGGTTTCAATGGAATGCCTGAAGTCGTTTTTCACTTGAAGTGGAATGCACTTCAAAATGGCAGATTGGTTTCCCCAAGGGGAAGTACTCAGGGTAGATTGTGAATGCATGGCTACGTTTAACTCAACTTTTACCCTTACGGAACAAAAATATATGGGAATATACTGCAAAATATAATGCAATATATTACATAATACAATTCCATATATGGGAAACTAGTGCTTATATTTTTCAATATACTGCAATATATGCATTGACCATGTATGGCTATATATTGATACATATAAAATATGTATAAATGAAGACAAAAATAACATTACATTCATAAAGTTTTATCCTTTATTGTGTACATATATTGCACATACATGTTCCCATATAAATGTAAATGTATTGTACACATATATATACACACATTCACGGAATGAGTTACAATCAGTTGTTACAACAGACTTCTAGTTCCCAGCATGCTTTGCTTCTGACTATTAAAGGAGATGTTAAATGTTAAAATTAAGTGCTATTTTGTGTGTTTTGCTCAATATTGATATGGGGGAGATCTGTTAGTGTTTAAAGTTGTATTATTTTGGAATTTAAAAGGTTTTCTGGTATGTCTGAGTTTTTGGGGTTACCATTGTGCTGAAGAGTAGAGCTTGTGGTTAGGTTTATGATTGGCTGAACACCATTAAGACTATAATAACTTTATTTAAAAAGTAACAGCTGTGTATGCTATAGCACAGTGATAGTCTTTTTGGTAGAAACTTTAGTACATGCACGTGTGCTTTTGTTAACTAATTTGAAAATATGAATAATTGTAAAATATTAGAAATGTGTTACATAATATATTTACCATATATGTGTTTATACTCCATGAGTAAATATATCTGCATTATATTATGCATGCAGTACCATTTCTGATCACATATAAACCTATATATTATGGAGTATATTACTGAATATAAAATTACATACATTGTGATATATTAGTAAATATATTATCACATATTTTTCAATATATGAAAAGCAGCAATTCCTTATGTATTATTCAATATATTGTAATATATTTACGCAATATATTTTTTCTGTATGATTTCAAATATACTGTTAAATCATGTAATATATTGATCAATCATATATAGGGAAATATATTTTCTTTCCATAAGGGTACACATTCACTTGCAAACTTCCCTAAGCACTTCCCCTTGGGGAAGTGTTCAACTTTGTCAAGTGGACGAGGGAAGTTTATTTGGGCAGACCCTCGATTTTGACCGAGGGAGCAAGTCTACTCAATATACTGTATGTACACTTCAGGCAGCTCCATAGACCACAATCACAGTGATTGTGACACAATTTATCAGGGGCTTAGGGTGTTTAATTTAAAACCATTGCTAGGGTTCCGTCAGTAGTGGGCACTCATGCAACATAAGCAATGATATACATCCGAGTGAACGAGTCAGAGGAAAGTTAACAAGGGTAGGGCATAAAAAAAACGGACGCAGCCGAGGTCTTAAAGCGAAGCGGAACACACCCCAGTAATCCTAAAGACCACAATTTATGTTGCAAATCCGTACTACCTTATCTGTCTTAGATGTTAAGCTTAAGCCAAGGCTTATCGACCTGGTGGTAGTGGCCCAAAATGACAGCAGAGCAAAGGCTAATGATTGAAATGTTGTCACTATATTTTTAAAGTGAATTTCTAGCAACCACAGCTTCCAGTTTTTTAATATGAAAAGTAAGTATATGAAGTATGTTAGACAAATGTGCTCCAGACCTGTGAGGCAGTAGAGGTGTCTGTTGTAGTGCTGACAGTAGTAGATTCAGCTGTGGGAACAAATTCATTTACTGCTGCTTCAGTCAGGACTTCCTCTGAACCTGAACAACAAAAATTAAGCTTAGTTCAGCTTACCAAAATGCTGAAAATTTCTCACTGAAGACCAAAAACAATTCAACTATACCTTTCATGTCTTGTGCTTCATCGGTTGCTGGCTCTTCACTTATATTTCTATAAATTTAAAATGAATATATATCATGATATTAAAATAATCACAGTCCATACTTTTTGTTATAGATGACTTGGAGTTGTTTTCAGAATATGAAATTATAGTCATGATTCTAAGTGAAGTCTCACCGTTCTAATTTTTCACTATTCATATTCAACCTCTGTAAAGGAAAGGAAGATTATTACAAGAGAATTTTGATTAAACATTGAATTTTTGGCCATTGCCTAAAAACACTCACCTACAGACACAGATACACTGAAAAGAAATGGTAATCTAAAAATTGCAACATTTAAAGTAAAAAAATTATTTAATATAGATGAATCAACCTAAATATTTTAATTTATACAAACAAAACTCATTTTTATGGGTTAAATCACTAGAAATTTCAGGTTACCACTTTTTAAAGTGTATTCACACACAGACACACACACAAAGATTCCAGTTATATGACATCTTTTGACTATAGTATTTTGTGCATTTTTTATTAGTTTACCCTGTAGACCATGTCTATGTGTTCCTGTGAATGGCTGAAATTCATGGCGAGATCTGAGATGCACAGGGAGTTGTGCTGGCATGTGTGGACCCATTTCTGGTACTCTGAGCTGCTGGGAATTCTGTCCAAAAAGATCCGGAAAGCTTCCCATACAGCCTCCTGGCAAACTGACAATGTCAATAAATAAACATCATATTTAAATTGTTCTGGATCTGTTTTGTATTTAAAATATATTCTTCTGTATTGCTGAATTGCAATAAAATATAAATCAAGACAACCAACAGAGGTATTTCATTGATTAATTTATATTAGACAATTACTTTTTTAAATTTTGACTAATTATACCTATTCTATTCTCTCATTTTCTCTCAACTTACCGGAAATATATTTCTCTAAATTTGAATTGATGTATATATGTATGTAGGTATGATTCATTTTTTATTTAAATTAGATCTTTTGATTTTGATTTAAATTTAGCATGATCTAAAATTGAATTTAAATTTATATGTTGAATGTCTCCTTTGCCTGACACTAATTTCAATTCTTGTGCTGTGTCTGAAATTGCATACTGTATAATTTGTACTATATTTGGTTTTAACTTGATTTGTGACCATTAAAAAAGTATGTTCTATATACTATGAATGTGTGTAGTATGAAAATTCGGACGTACTACATCCGCCACGTTGTCACTGTCACATGACCTACGACATCAGACTACGCTTCACTACCATTCACAAATTCTCTCCCGGGGCCTCATGGGATAGTAAAGTGTCCATCGGATGCGTATTTCAGAATCTTGCCATCCATAGGTTTTTACCTGCTGTTTTATGAATACTATTAATTCAGAGGCTCACATACTGTTTTTCGCCAACTATATCTGGACACAGGGTTAAAGTCTCTACTAATGAGCTGACGATCTCAGTCAGGTGTATTTGATTATGGAGACACAAAATTCCAGTGTTGGGAAGTAGGGGCCTCCAGGATTAGGGTTGAAAGCCACTGTACTAAACAGAACTATTGATGCATTTAACCTTCCTAACAGGCAAGATATTTTTTTTGTACATAAGTTTGACAGTTACCTCTCAGTGTGTAGAATGTTCGATGGCTTGCTATGACCTCTCTCATTGTCTCCTGTGGACATACTTTCACTTCTGAGTGGAAAAAGTCTGACCTCTTGACACGATGCTTTTCCATTTCAAATATAGTTCTGACCCCTGAATTCTGCTTTGGTGGGTTTGGCAAGTTTGTTAGGCTGCTAGTGTGAAGAGTCTCCAATGGATTGAGCCTGCTTCTGTCTGGAAAAAAAATGTAATTTAAAAATAAAAGGTTACTAATTTCATTGTAATTTGGCATATTTCTACTAAAATATTCTTTAGGAGGTTGACATTAATCAGCTCTCAAAGCCCTCACAGACTCTCAACACAGTCATTTGCCAAAACTAGGATATTATGCAATGCTAAGATTTGTTTCTGCACTTATGCTTGAAGGACATTGTTTTTTTTTTGTTTGTTTTTTGGTGCAAAAAACAAGCAAATTTACATTTTGACAATAAATCTGGAACTATATGCTTATACCTATATAAATTCTGCCATTTTAATTTTAAGCAACTTATTTTGAATAGGTCTTAGGCCATTTTTGCCACCAATAGAGAAAAGCTAACAAAGTAAAAGCAAAACCAGTACATTTTTAATGTATGGCCCATGATGAATATCTAGAGTTCACAAAACTTGTAGACGCCATGCCAAATTTCATTGTTTGATGATAGAGGGCACTACTAATAAATAAATAAATAAAAATGAAAGAACATCCTTAACACATTTGCCTCTATAGTCAGTAATTTCATATCTCTTGAGTAAGTTACAATACACACTGTAGCAGAAATCACCCATTCACAAATTTTAACCAAAGATTCTGTCCTCGTCTATACATCCTTGTGAGAAAATTTGACTTTGTTACCTTGAGTTCCTGTGACGGATAGTATAAACAAGAAGAGTGTGAAGAGATGCCCACATTTCAAAGACATGCTGACTTGAAGTCTTACATCTAACCCCATGCTGTATTGAGACAGCACAAGACTTCAGGTGCTAAGTCCTTTTTCTTGGATATATCCGTCAGAAGCAGAAAAAGCCATTATGGTGCCTGAGACCTTGGTGTCAAGCACTGAGCCCCAAAAATGGTAATGAAGGAACCTGGAAATTGAGATGGACTTTCAGTGTCTCACGGAACACAATACTGTGAATGTAAAAAGCAGAAACAGAGATAGCAGGTAGAGATAGATGAAAGAGATATAGTCTTGGTGTAGAGGCATGACATTGTGTGACAGATTACAGTGAAGTAGTTAAAAAAGCAAGATCTGTTTCTGGAATAATCTGATTGTCTGATGCTCAGACATAATCCTGCTTTACCCGTGGCCCACCCACCTCATCCAATTAGTGGCTTTTCCATTCAAGCCTCTGTCAGCAGCAGTGCCAGATCAATCACTCACTTCATGTAGCAGTGTTTACCACAGTACTGCTCAAATCATCCCTCCCATGTCATTGCATGCGTGGAGAGACTTGCGAATGATTGCTGACCTCCTAGCTGGGTTTAAACAGGGTGTCCATTCTCAAAAGTGGATGTTCGTTCTTGGGATCACCCGTAATGGTCGTTTAAAGCCTGTTGAGTCTGACTGCTTTTGAACTATGACCCCTGTGATAGGGATAAGTAGAGAAAAGTTAGAAGTAATTACTGCTGCCATTGACGGTCTAAAGGCTTGGTCTATAAATACTAAAGCCTTGGCATTACATGAATTGCATGTTAATTCATGGTTGTTCTTCTTTAATGTCAGTCCACCTCACATGGCCGGCCTGTGGCATAGGCGGTTGTCTAGGGCACAAAATGACAGGGGGCGCCGCACGAGAGCCAACCCCTCGGTCCTATAGGGGTGCTAAGCACCTTCAAACGAAAGCAAGAGGAGCCTCAGTCGTTACTGTAATAATATCATATTGGCGAAACTGATTTGACAAACGCTCCAGTGTGTATTTGTGTTTGCACTCTGGAGAGCGTCAGAGGGTTTCTATTTACAATGTGTTTTTGCAGCATTGAGCAATGAAGCCTATCACAGACATGTCTGTTGATCTCTTTGAGTGCAGTGGCCAATCAGAGGTGTTTAAGTTAGTCAGAATCCACTCACCACTCAAAATGCCTGAGTTTTTGTTCAATGAATAAGAGACTTATTGTGCACTGATTATAACAGAACTCAAACAGAAATCGCAATGAACTGAGATGAGTAACAGCTTTTTTGTGATTTTAAATGGAGAGCTCTTTGTGAGCATTTATGGCAATTAAACATGTCTATGACATGTTTACGATAACAAAGTTGACATCACTGGGGAAAAAAAACTAATTTAAACACTCTGTGCATCATTACGTGTTATAATGCATCACCATAATGCCTTAATTATGTTATAATACATTACCATAATGGGTTAATTGCCATTAGCATTTGCCACTTTGCTTTGGAAAAAACTGCTTTGGAAAAACTATGCTTTGGAAAAAATGTGTGAAATCATGGCAGACATTGATGTTTGTGTACTATTCTAAAATGTATTCATTTTTTTTTTTTTTTTTGCTTTTTTTGTTACTTGCTTTTACTTGACCAAAAAACTCTTAAGTGTCTTCTTTTAAAAGGAAACCATGACTAGAGCCCTATTCGCACAAGACTAATCTTATCTGGGGCCTCGCATTCACATGGTATAAGCAAAGCCTGTGATTTTACTAAAAATTTACTGACTTATCTCCTGGATATGATGTCAAGGCTTTGCGTAACATGTCATTTAGCTGTATGATATATCATGAACAGAAGAATGTTCCTTACCACATGCTGCTATACATGTCATCCATCTCCATCTAATCATTGTTTTTGTTTTCACTCTTTTGATAAATTTCAGATTCTTTCGGCAAATTGTATAGTTGTATGGTGTATAGTGTTATGACCCAGCACCCAAAATACAATCAAAACACTCCAAAAGCAGCCTCGATTCTTCGCAAAAGACGGAACTAATATTATCACAGGACCTCGGTGTTCGGTGAAATATGGTAGGTCATTTGCGGGGGGATTTTTACTTTACAGGTTACAGACATGGCCGATTCGCACAGGATTAAGATCACAGACAACCTCCGCAATTTTTACAAATGACTAGTGGTCACCAGTTAATACTAATACCATGTAAATAGGGCTTAGGACTGTAGTCCTGCAAAAGTATGTCAATTTTTCAGTGTATGGCCAAAATAGGGATGACAGGTAAGAGGCTAATTTATTGCACTTTTTTTTTTTGTAGTTTTTTTTTCTTGTATGATTCTAACCCCACCCCCCAACCCCAGATTTGAAAGTTGTTGTTTATTACCACCATTCATTTAGTTCATATTTATGTTAACGTTTATCACTATTCATGTTATATTATAGTAAATTGCAGTTCATAAGATAAGTGCAGTTTTTTTTTGGGGGGGGGGGGGGGGGTTGCTATCTAAGATCTTGGCATCAACGTTCTGTTGGGATGACACTTTCATCAGAGGTGCAGACTATAGAGAGTATTTACAGGAACACTTCAAATGACGACAGGAAGGTTACGTCATCAGATGCTGAGGATGTCAACAAGACTCTGGCCCAGACTCCAGGGTTACACTGACTTTAATTGCCTCTAATTGCCTGCAGTCCATTTCCGTCTACATATTGTTCTGTTTAACTTTATACACTGACTGCTTTAACTCAGAAAAATGTATTAAAAACTAGTGTGTATTCTGTCATAACCCCAATAATTTGTGCTTCATCAGTATAACCCACTCAGAAGAAAACTTCAGATTTCTTGCAGTTCTCTAACAAACAAACAAACAAAATAATCTGTTGATTTAACCCCACTATGTAAACATAATTCCTGATAAAGGGCTTTTGTAAGGAAGTCTAATCCGATTGAACTGTCTTGGTTTGATGACTGGAGAGCTGTTCACTGTCTGGTCAATGCTTTATTGCTCAATCCACTTGAAAGTCCTTCAAGTAAGATTAGGTGTGGTATATCCACTACCATTCAAAAATTTGGTATCACTTAGACATTTTTTATGTTTTTGAAAGAAACTGATTCTTCTGGTCACCTATACAACCAGCAACAGTAATATTGTGAATTGTTAGCAGCCATCACTCCAATCTATTAAGAAACCTTTTAAACCAATAATAATAATAAAATAATTTTAGGCATGTCATGTACGGTCTTGAATGAAAGTTATGTAACGTTAGTAACCGTCACTCACCAGTATAAAACAGTTTAACAGGAGAAACAACGCCGATTTCAACAACACATGACAACTGTCTTGCACGGCTATGCGTTAGCGGTTTAAGGCATGGATTGTTTACGTTAAGACTGTACGTTTAAAACCCACAAGGCTGAACATGTGCTCTGACTGCAAAGTATTGCTGGACAATAACGTTACCTGACTATTAATGACACTGACAAACCGTGTGCCACTTAATTTGTCATTTGTCCCGCAGTCATTGGAGTAGGCGTGGTATCAGTGAGGAGGGCGTGGCTATTCTGTTTAGCGTTGACTGCTTACACTCGTCTTTTAGGTCTCATTTTGTCAATGGATTTTTTAGGAAATTACTTTTATTCGACGTTAATGTGACATTTATTAAAATGAGTATACATAATTTAAGCGTCTCAGATTTACATCCTAATGTTTGGAGAAGAATGGAGGAGAAATCTGCCTCATTTCGTCAAGGTAAAATCACTCAGATTGTATAACTTTAACGTACAGGATACGTGGTTAATGATATTCTGTCAAAGGCTGATAACCCTTACAAAAACGTACTGAGGCGGCACAGTACCAAGACAAAACTGCTATTAAGTTTTTAAAGTGATTACTGGAGGGTCAAATGCAAAAAAAAAAAAAAAAAAAAAAATGTTGCGATTGTTGCGAAAGTCTGTAACCATCCCACATTACCTTATCCATTAATTATCAATATAATTAGACAATATTTCGAATGTAGACATTTTCTGATTGCAGCTGTGCCGCTGTACTAACTTTAGGACGTTAATTAGGTTGTTATTATAATGCCTCAAGTGCGTTGACATGTGTGTGGAAACGGTTCATCATACCTTGTAATAAATGGACTGCCTGGGGTCAAGTCGTCAACAGGTTTTCCATGACATATTCTTGGAGAATACATTATTTGGAGTTTACAATGAAAAAGTTATTTTTTGTTTTAATTGAGTCGAGATTATGCTACAGTTACGTTAGTAGGCGTCTTTCGTTTTGTCCCCATCGGCCCCTGTTGGTAGATGCCGGAACTACATCTTTGAGTGCTCTAGTTTACACTGTGTACACTTACACTATACACTATAGATGTGTCTCATTTCACATACTTCTGCACTCTTTTACACCATTTTGTAGGGTAGTGCAATCAGTGTCCACGCTGAAAAAAAAGTTATATATTAACTTTTTTAACTATATTTTATTTAACTATATAATACCTCATTGTTGAATTAAAAAAAAAAAAAAAATATATATATATATATATATATATATATTTTTTTTTTTTTTTTTTTTCAGGACAACCTGTAGCCTACATTAAATTACTTTTTTAAACTGGTTTACTTAATCACATTAATTATAAACCATTAATGTTTTATAATCACAAAGTGTCACAGTACTTTTTGTCTTCATTGTCAGCCAACTAAAAGCCTAAAACTAGATTGTGTGAATGTGTAATTGTGTGCTTGTGCTATCTTGGCACTAAAAGTAACACTTGCTTTCATATTTCATTTTAAAATGCATTCATGCATTTTTAAAGGGATACTCCACACAAAAATGAAATCGATAATCACATGAAATTGAAGTTTTGGCTTTGAACCAGTTAAAGAAATAATTATTTCTTAAAATTATTGTTGTATAATATTCAAATTTTCACTGTAATAATAATATTTTATTATTAAGCTGTAAATAAGTCATAGAACAGTCCCTGCAAAAAAAAAAAAAAAAAAAAAAAAACATCCACACAATAATAACTGCAGTGGTATAGAAGATATTTGATTAAGTACAAACCGTTGGGAAATTGTTAGTGTTTGTGTGTGTGTTTGTTTGTTTTACTTGATGATGTTAAGTTGAAATAAAAGTTCAATATGTATCCGTGGAGAAGGGGGAGGAGCTCTAGCTCCCAGCATACATTGCAGCCCAAATGGGCAAGGAGAATTATTGTTTTACTGTTTTATTGCATCAGTGTTGTTGTATTTGTTGTCTCATTTGTTGAGTGCATTTCAGTAGGTCATTAGAACCCACTCAAGTGTTTATTTTTAGTTCATGTGTATTTTCATTAAATTCAAATTTTATTTAAGTTCATGTGATTGCTTGAATTTGTTAAAGAATGTGGACAAAAGCAGATTCAGTAAATCTCTCAACTGTGAAAGTTTGTGTGTGTGTGTGTGTGTGTGTGTGTGTGTGTGTGTGTATGTGTGTGTTGCTTTTGTCCAGTGTGGATGTTGTGTTAGAAGTGGACTAGTTCTTGCTTATGGTGAATTGTTACATTATCTCTGTAGGAGCAGTGAGCTGGTATATAAGAATCTCCAGACTGGCTGTGGCCGTGGCTATTATTAAGTCTAGACCATCAGGAGGAGCCAGACAGTTTGCTGAATCTCTGGCTGATCGACTCAGAGAGCAGGATGAAGGTTGGAGGTCTAAAGCTCGAGGTCTTCATGAAGATCTGCTGCATGTCAGACAAGAGCTGCTGCTCACACGCTTACTGTTCAAGACAAGGAGCAACACTGAGCCAGGACAAGGTAAGGTTTACTATCCATCTGTTTAAAAGACCTGGAAAATACATGGAGATTAGTAAAATCTTAAAAATGGAAAGTTTATGAAAATTATCTATACTTCAGCAAAAACTAATACTAGGTTAACTAATGTAAGAAAAATGTCCTCAAAACAATTACATAAAACAAGTAAACAGTCAGAAATATAATAAGAACAAAGAAACTAAATACAAACTAATTAAATAAACAGTGTTTTAAGTTTTAGAGTGCGTATTCAGATTATTAATAGCCTACAACAAAAAAATTGAATAATCAAATGTAAAATAACTGCATATTTTTACTGTACACATTAAATATAGATTAATTCCTCTTAGATTAATTCAAGATCAGTGAGTGATTTTCCTTTGTCATTTGTTGTTTGATTATCATAAATGACAGACTTCAGCAGATTTATTAGGCTGCTGTCACTTTAAGAGCTGCATGTATCCAATATACTATTACACAGGAGTTTTCTGTCTCAACTGTGTATGTTTACTTCAAACATAACCCACAGTGTTTATGTGAATACTCTCTGAAAAGGCATTTTGACATTTTTGCGTGTACTCGTTTAGGCGCGTAATTACAACATAATTAGAACAGCTTTAAAAAAATATATATATATATATTGGTATTCCTCTACAGCATATTTAAAAAAAAAAAAAATCTAAATCCATTCTTAAACTTCCTGCGAAATGCAAATATTCATGCAATTATTATTATTATTAAACATAAAGTATTGGTATTCCTTTACAGTACATTTTAAAATCTAAATCCAGTCTTAACCTGCCTACAAAATCCGACAATACTAAGCCGGCCTTCGGACGTAAACACGGAAGCTCTGCAATGTAAATAGAGTATGACAGGGGAGAGACAAATATATTGAATAAGGTCATTATTTTTGTTTTGTTTTTGCACACAAAAAGTATTCTCATTGCTTAATAATATTAAGGTTGAACCACTGTAGTCACGTCAACTATTGTAACAATGTTTTTACTACTTTTCTGAATCTTGAATGATGGTAATTTCAGTGCTTTCAGTGGAGGATAAAAAACTGTTGGATTTTATCAAAATATCTTAATTTGTGTTCTGAAGATGAACGAAGGTCTTACGTGTGTGACATGAGTGTGAGTAATTAATGACAGAAGTTTCATTTTTGGGTGAACTAACCCTTTTTTGCTTTATGTTTTATGCTTTGTTTAATAAAAATATAATAATAAAATTTAAAATTTAAATCTGTTGCATTTCGCAGGTAGTTTCAGACTGGATTTAGATTTTTAAAAATGTAGCTACTGTAAAGGTATTGTTTTGTGTTTTAAAAGCTGTTACAATTATGACAATATGACAATGTTTTTTGGTGAGTTTATAATGTAATAAATTTCTCATAATGTAAAAATTGTTATGAGCTCAAGATTTTATTACGTTTTGAGAAAATTATTACATTATGAACATTTTGCATATTGCATATTCATAAACAAAATAAAAAATGAACAGATTAAAGTAAAAAAAAAAAAAACAGTTTTACAAGTTTTACAAGTTTCACCTGCACTTCTAAGAGTCATGTCTCTGGAACCATGGAAATACATGACTTGATTTTTAAAACTGAAACAGGCATTGCAGGAACACCAGTCCTGGAACCAGGAACACATGGTCAAGATTGCTCTCCTCTTGGTCTCTTTAAAAATTAAACCCATTCTCACCCAACTCACAAGGGGTCTGATACTGCCGCATGTACAAAAGAAATGCGGTCACTCGCTATACTGATGGCAAACGCGCCCAGCGATGTGGCCAGTAACATAATTGCTTTCAATGAGAAACCTTTCATGTCAGACCTCCAGTGAGGGGCATGGGAATTTTGTCTTTATGAAAATTATATATTGGGGCATAAATTCCTCATCATGACATATGTTGGGGTATGATTTTTAATTTGAACAGCCAGCTTAAGCTAGCACATAACACGACTCCTACACAATATAAAATGCCTAAAAGCCAGGTAAAAGTACAGTCACAATAATTTAGAAGTCATTTTGACCTTTATTCATATAAAACAGAGGAGAAAGCAAAGGGATGGGATTCGAGGGGATCACAAGTGGGAACTCGAAGCATAAAGCGCTATCCAAAAGGCAGTTTTTATATGGTTTAGAAATAGGTTGAGTTATAAAAATATAAATGTAAAAAAAAAAAAAATCATTTAATTTATTTATTAAGACATTTTGAGAAACCCTTTGAGATTTCACAATGGGTTTACCATTCATGTCAGTAAGAAGGTGCTAGAGCATCTGTGTAGTGATGCAAAAACACTAGAAATTAAATTTAGCATTTTTATATATATTAAAAAGCAAGTTGTATATAATTTATATTAATTTAGGAATCTCGTATGAAGAAAATTAGTTTGTATCTGCTTATTCTATTCATTAGTGTTAAAATCACTAAAGAAACCACGTTCTTCCATATTCTGGTTTTCTGTTTTTTGTTTTCTGGTTTAAAAAAGAAAAAAAGAGGAATGGACACAAAAGTACATATACAGAGAGATGCTGTACTGTTGTCAGAAGACAACAGCAACTCCTACCGTATAACAGCATGGAAAGCTGGAAAAACTTGTCAATATCTATGTTTCCATCCACCATGTTTCCAATTTTATGTGCATTTTGGGATATTGCATGAAAAAACGCTGGATGTAAATGCCAAGATACGAACAAATTTTTTATGCGATATGAAAACCTCTGCATAAACTATTGTGGAAACACTGAATAAATTCTTTGATGCGCATCAAAAAAGATGTGACTTTGCGATGGGAAGGAATAACTGGACCAACCAGCGGACTGATATCGTTGCACAGCATCTGAAATGCTGTTTAGGTCATTCTGTAATGCCTGAGTAAAGTCTGTCAGTGTTTCAGTATAATTCCCTCCCAGAAGCGTGTCACACGATTGTGTTCTCAAACACCAGGCACCTGAATGCAAGATAACATGAGAGTGTTTATTGCGTTTCATCTGCACACTCTGAGATAATAATTTATTATACAGTCCTTCCAGGATTTCGTGGGACTTTTTTCTGATTTTTGTGGCCTAAAATGAAATATTTACAGCATTTCTTTTTGATTTGCAGTAATAATATACAACAGATAACATTCTTTTAACATCATTATTACTTTTCTGACCTCGAGAACCATTGCAGGGCTCCAGACTAACATTTGAGGGCAGCAGCACCAGTGCCATTAAAGGGTTAGTTGACCCACAAATGAAAATTATGTCATTAATTACTCGCCCTCATGTTGTTCCACACCTGTAAGACCTTCGTTCATCTTTGGAACACAAATTAAAATATTTTTGATAAAATCTGATGGCTCAGCTAGGCCTCCATTAACAGCAAGTTTAATCATGTGACTTTGGCAGTTTGATACACGCTCCGAACCACTGATTCGAAACAAAAGATTCGTAAAGTTTCAAAGCTTCATAAATTAGTATTTTGAAATCGCCCATCACTAGAAATTGTTGAATAAAGTCGTTATTTGTTTTTTTGGAGCACAAAAAGTATTCTTGCCACTTCATAACATTAAGGTTGAACCACTGTAGTCACATGAACTTTAAATGCGTCTTTAGTGCCTTTCTGGGCAACTGAAAGTGTTAATTATCTTGCTGTCAATGAAGGCCTTACGGAGCCATCGGATTTAATAAAAAATATCTTAATTAGTGTTCCGAAGATGAACGATGGTCTTATGGGTTTGGAACGACATGAGGGTGAGTAATTAATAACAGAATTTCATTTTTGGTTGAACTAACCCTTTAAGTTCTAAGGTGGCAACAGTCCCTGATTTGGCAGCACTGTGAGGGCTGACAGAAAAGCACTGAGCTTGAGTTGAGATGCAGATAATATTAACTTTTATTTTATTATTAATAAGTATTAAAATATATATACTAGGGTGTGGAAATGGCTAATATGCCAATAAGTGCTCCTCTGCAGCATCTACTACAGTGGTAATTTATTGTTTTTTTTATTTTTAAATAAGTGTTTGCTTTTCTACATCATGCAACTTTTAGTTTTAAAAATGGGAACAAAATATGAAGGATGAACAAATAATGTTTTGGACATCACATTAAAAATAACATTCAAATTGGGCAATATTTAAAGCTTTGAAGTGCTGAGAAAAGTTGTGTGAAGCACTCGAAAACATTAGACCATTTCTGCCTCAAGTTGTTTCTGTTAGTGTTAGTGGTTTATCACGGTTTCCAGATTACACAGCGCTGGAAAGAAAACGCTTGAATTCACCACAGAATTAATAACATCGCTGTGAAATCTTGTGAGAAGCATTTAGGTTACATTCGTCACAGAATTCTCTGTTAAACCACAGATATCAGATCAAAAAGTTTCCACGTCTGCACTGTTTAATCTAATATCTGTGGTTTTTCTTGATATTTAGATTTAGAAATGCTATCTGTCCTAGAAGCACTAGATGTTTCTTAGTGGCTATCATGCCACTAAGAAACACTGAAGCACTGCCTCCACCATGGGACATGTTATAGGGCATGTTATGAGAAAGTGCACCAAAAGAAACGGACTCAGACTTCACCTCATTGTACCAAAAACACAGACTCTAATGGAAAACGTGTTTGCCTTTATCCTTTTCATTTATGTCTTTTCCTGTTTGCTTGTAAGCTGTGCAACATGGCATGTCCATTCCTTTGTATTTGTCTGTGGCTTTCCATGAAAGTGATCAAGTGTGTGACAAAGAGGGAAGCTTTTTGACAAAATTAGATGAGATGCATGCTAATCCTGGTGGAAACAGCAATGAAACTATGCTGATCACTTTTGATTTCGATCACTAAAAACGCATCTTAATTCCAGATGCAAACAGGGCCTCAGCTCATTGTCTGCTTTAGTAAGATCAGGTATATTCTACAGACTCAAGTTATCCCACTGAAAATCTGTTTGATTTCTTACAGTGTGACAAACAGTACAGAAGCATTTCATCCAGATTAAACAGACTTTAGAATAGGGATGCATGATTAATCATATTTTAATCATGATAACGATTTCTGCCTCTCTCGATTATTTAAAAGTAATCGTCATGATATTTGCCCCACTGATTATTTCTCCTGAAAAGTCTTTTTTTCTTCGTTATCTTGCCTTAAAGGATTAGTTCACTTTAAAATGAAAATTACCCCATGATTTACTCACCCTCAATCCATCCTAGGTGTATATGACTTTCTTCTTTCAGACGAATACAATCGGAGTTATATTAATCACCCTGATGCTCCTAAACTTTGTAATGGCAGTGCACAGAAACCACCTGTTTGAAACACAGTAAAGCGCATTCATCCATCATAAACATACTCCACATGGCTTTGGCGGGTTAATTAAGGCCTTCTGAAGCTAAGCAATGCATTTGTGTAGGTAAAATATCCATTTAACATGTTATATAGTAAAATAACTAGCTTCCACCAGACCGCCTTCCGTATTCAACTTACGAAAAAAGCGTAACTAACGTCAGGTCAAGCTGGCAGAAGCTAGATAGATATTTTATTTTATAATGTGTTAAATATGGATATTTTTCTTACATAAACGCTTCGCTTCAAAAGGCCTTTATTAACCCCACAGAGCCATGTCGAGTACGTTTATGATGGATGGATGCACATTCTTGAGTTTCAAACAGGTGGTTTCCGTGTGTTACAATACTGACTGAGCAGAGACAGAAGTATGGGTTAACAGACTTTATTTTCACACACAGCAGAGCAGATGGTGATGCAGGTAAGTGACAATGAATGTTTAAAGTTGTGAAGAAGGTGAATGATAGTGATACTGTCCTTTCGTGGATTTGCAGGAGTGATGAATGATGGCACGATGAGAAGATGGCTGACGAGGATGGCTGGAGACACTCACACACACACTGGAACAACACGAGGAGATTTGGAGACGAAGGAGACAGGTAGGTTTCTTCAATGGAGTCCAAGAGGTAAGCAGATAGCATTCTATGTGCGTACGAGACCGGACAGTGAGTGAATGTGTGTGAGAGTGTTAAATACTGGTGGTGATGAGTGAGTAGATGAGGTGCAGGTGCAGATGATTAATACTCCGGGGATTGAGTGCGCTGTGATTGGGTGATGCTGGAACCTGGCGTGTCTGTGACAGTACCCCCCCCTCCACGGCCCGCTCCTGAGGGCCGAGGACCCCGACGTCGTGGTGGTCGGCCTCTTCCACGGGGGGCTGGTCTGTCAGGGTGGTTAGAATGGAAGGTTTGAAGGAGGTTGGGGTCCAAGATGTCGTCCCTGGGGACCCATGAGCGTTCTTCTGGGCCGTAACCCTCCCAGTCAACCAGGTATTCAAGTATACCACCACGGCGTCGGGAGTCCAAGATCTCATGAACCTCGTATGCGGCGCCGTCGTCCAGGATGAGTGGAAGGGGGGGTTCGGAGGCTGCCACGCCAGGTCCTGTGGAGAGAGGAACAGAAGGGTGGTGAGGCTTGAGAAGTGAGACATGGAATGTGGGATGAATTCTATAGTGAGGAGGTAGTTGGAGTTGGTACGTGACTGGGTTGATCTGCTTGGTGATGGTGAATGGGCCAATGAACCTGGGACTCAGCTTCCGGCAGGGCAGACGCAGGCGGATGTCCCTGGTTGACAGCCAGACCTTCTGACCGGGTTGGTAGGTAGGAGCTTCGGACCGGCGAAGGTCTGCTGTCATCCTGCGTCTGCGCAGGGCTCGTTGCAGTTGGTGATGTGCCGAGTCCCAGACCCTCTCGCTCTCTCGGAACCAGTAATCCACAGATGGTACATCGGAGGGTTCCCCAGACCAGGGGAACAGTGGGGGTTGGTAACCGAGTACGCATTGGAATGGAGTGAGACCGGTGGCAGACTGACGGAGAGAGTTCTGGGCGTACTCGGCCCAACCCAGGTACTGGTTCCAAGAGTCCTGGTGGTCATGACAGAAGGTACGGAGGAAGCGACCGATCTCCTGGATCTTCCGTTCCGTCTGCCCGTTCGACTGTGGATGGTATCCAGACGTCAAGCTGACGGTCACACCCAGGAGCGAGAAGAAGGCCCTCCAAACCTTAGAGATGAATTGTGGCCCCCTGTCGGAGACGATATCTTCAGGGATACCGAAGTATCGGAAAACATGGTTGAATAGAGCCTCAGCTGTCTCTAGAGCAGTGGGTAGGCCTCTTAGGGGTATTAGGCGGCAGGACTTCGAGAACCGGTCGACTACAACTAGGACGCAGGTGTTGTTGTCTGAGGCTGGCAGGTCGGTGATAAAATCGACTCCCAGGTGTGACCAGGGTCGGTTGGGAACGGGCAGAGGTAAGAGCTTGCCGGATGGTAAATGGCGTGGGCTCTTGGAGATGGCGCATTCCTTACAGCCCTGCACGTACCTTCTGACATCGGCTGCCATGTTGGGCCACCAGAAGCGTTCCCTCAGCAACGAGAGGGTTTCATTGGCCCCCGGGTGACCAGTGCCAAGTGACGTGTGGGCTGAGTGGATGAGTGGAGTGCGTCGTGATCTTGGGAGGTAGCACAAGCCTGGTGGGCAACCCGGCGGAGCGTTGGTGGAGGCATTGGAGGAGGGCATGGATTCCTCTGACCAGGAGATGGGACTGACGATAAGGTTTTCTGGAATGATGGGTTCTGGAGTGTCAGGAGTTTCTTCTGGAGTATGGAGACGGGAGAGAGCATCAGCTTTAACATTCTTTGGACCGGGACGGTAGGAGATGGTAAAATTGAATCTGGTGAAAAACAAAGCCCAGCGGGCTTGTCTGGGGTTGAGTCTTTTTGCAGATCGTAAATATTCAAGGTTTTTATGGTCGGTGAGAACTTGGAAAGGATGTTTGGCTCCCTCCAGCCAATGCCTCCACTCCTCCAGGGCTAGCTTGACAGCGAGGAGCTCACGGTTACCGATGTCGTAGTTTCTCTCCGCCGGGTTGAGCTTGCGGGAGAAGAAGGCACATGGATGGAGTCGACTGGGATTCCCCTGCTGCTGTGACAACACCGCTCCTACTCCAGTGGTGGAGGCATCCACCTCGACAACGAAGGGCAGCTCTGGGTTGGGGTGGATGAGGAGAGGAGCGGTGGTGAAGGCGTTCTTAAGATGGTCGAAAGCCTTCGTGGCCTCAGGAGTCCAGGACAGAGACTTGGGCTTGTGTTTGAGCAGGTTGGTGAGTGGACTGGCAAGGGAGCTGTAATTGTGGATGAAGCGACGGTAGAAGTTAGAGAATCCGAGAAATCTTTGCAGTTCTTTGATGGTTGTGGGAGTGGGCCAGTCCTTGATGGCTTCCACCTTCCCCTCGTCCATCCGGATGCCACTGCTGTCTATGATGTAACCCAGGAAATGTACTGATGACTGATGAAAGGAACATTTTTCTGCCTTGAGGAATAGATGGAACTTGCGGAGTTGTTGGAGGACCTCCGCAACGTGGTGGCGATGTTCGGCCAGGCTCCGGGAGTAGATTAAGATGTCGTCGATGTAGACCAGGACAAACCGATGGAGATACTCCCGGAGCACCTCATGTATGAAATCCTGGAATACGGAGGGGGCGTTGACCAGGCCATACGGCATAACCAAGTACTCGTAGTGGCCGGTAGGTGTCACAAAGGCGGTCTTCCACTCGTCCCCCTCGCGTATCCGGATGAGGTTATACGCGCTGCGGAGGTCCAGTTTAGTGAAGACTGTGGCACCACGGAGATGTTCTAGGGCTGATGGGACGAGAGGAAGGGGATAACGGAACTTAACTGTAATCTTGTTTAGGGCACGGTAATCAATGCAGGGCCTCAAGCCTCCGTCCTTTTTGGCCACGAAGAAGAAGCTTGAAGCAGCAGGGGAAGTGGATGGTCGGATGTAACCTTGTGATAGAGCCTCCTTTATGTATTCCTCCATGGCCTTCTCCTCCGGGATGGATAGAGGGTATATCCTTCCCCTAGGCACTGGTTCACCCGGAAGCAGATCGATGGCACAGTCCCATGGCCGGTGTGGAGGCAGCTTGGAGGCTCGTTGAGGGCAGAATACATCGCTGAAGGGGGCGTAACACTTAGGGATGTCGATGGAACGTTGGTCCACTGGGCTCTCGATGGTAGTGGCACAGACGGGAATAGCCTCGGAGCGTGGAGTATGTGGGATTGGGAGCCCAGGGAAGCAGCCGTGGAAACAGGTTTCGCCCCACTTCAGGACCTCGCCTGTTCTCCAGGAGAGTGTAGGATTATGCTGCTCCAACCAGGGGCGCCCTAGTATCACGTCAGCGGTGGATCCCTCCAGAACCAGCAGATGGAGGTGTTCGACGTGAAGCAGACCAACTTGAATCTGGATGGCATCGGTGCAGCGACGAATATGTTTACGACTTAATGATTCACCAGTCACTGATCGAATCTTGTAGGTGGTCGGCGTGGCCGTGGTCTTGATGCCGAGCTGGCGACAGAGGGTCCCGGAGATGAAGTTGCCGGCTGACCCAGAATCGAGGAGGGCAATAACTGGAAGAGTAGTTTTAGAAGCAGTAAGTGTTACAGTTGTGGTGAGTGGTTTCATTTTTCTAATAGAAGGTATTATTGCACTCACCATGGGTCTTGGAGGACGAATTGGGCATGTGGAGAGGATATGCCCAGGAGAACCGCAGTAGAGACAAAGATTCTGGGTCAGCCGCCTCTGTCGCTCAGCAGAGGAAAGCCGAGTGCCCTCTAGCGTCATGGGTTCGTTGGCTGGTTCTGGAGAGCTGACGGATTCTGGTCGGTGAGCTGAGATGGTAAACAGCGGCTGGTCCTGGTGTTCTTCTAGACACGACTGCATACGAGTGGCGAAACGTATGGAGAGTTGAATGAAACGTTCCAGGCCGATGGAATCCTCGTATGCAGCGAGATGCAACCGCACGCGAGGATCCAGTCCCTGTCGGTATGTAGTAATCAAAGCCTGCTCATTCCAGCCGCTGGATGCCGCGAGGGTTCGAAACTGCAAGGCATAGTCATTAACAGTAAGAGATCCTTGTTTCAAATTGTAGAGTTTCTCACCAATGGAGGAATCTGTGATGGGCTTCCCGAACACTTCGCGGAAGTGAGCCACAAAACCGGAGTATGAGTGAGTGATGGGATGGTTCTGAGACCAGATTGAATCTGCCCAACGAAGCGCTTTGCCTTGCAATTGTGAGATGATGAACGCCACCTTTGAAGTTTCAGTAGGGAAGTTGTGCGGTTGCATCTCCAGGACCAGCGAGCACTGCAGAAGAAATCCGCTGCAGTCCTCCGCCGAACCAGAGTAGGGCGCCGGTTTAGCCATGGGACTGGCGTGCACAGGAGGTGAAGGAGAAGTAGCGGTGTTTGCGGATGTGATCGCTGGAATAGGTGATGCTGGAGTGGTGGTAAGAGCTCGCCGAAGGATATCGACGAGCTCCTGGATGGGATCCGGTTGGCTCATGCTGTGTGTGAAAGACGAAGTTTTAGGTCCGGTCTTCTGTTACAATACTGACTGAGCAGAGACAGAAGTATGGGTTAACAGACTTTATTTTCACACACAGCAGAGCAGATGGTGATGCAGGTAAGTGACAATGAATGTTTAAAGTTGTGAAGAAGGTGAATGATAGTGATACTGTCCTTTCGTGGATTTGCAGGAGTGATGAATGATGGCACGATGAGAAGATGGCTGACGAGGATGGCTGGAGACACTCACACACACACTGGAACAACACGAGGAGATTTGGAGACGAAGGAGACAGGTAGGTTTCTTCAATGGAGTCCAAGAGGTAAGCAGATAGCATTCTATGTGCGTACGAGACCGGACAGTGAGTGAATGTGTGTGAGAGTGTTAAATACTGGTGGTGATGAGTGAGTAGATGAGGTGCAGGTGCAGATGATTAATACTCCGGGGATTGAGTGCGCTGTGATTGGGTGATGCTGGAACCTGGCGTGTCTGTGACACCGTGCACTGCCATTATAAAGCTTACAAGCCTCCCATATCTTTCCTAAAAGATTTTGTTGAAGAGAACTAATGGGGATTTTCTCTTAAAAGGATACATTTTCTGTCTAGTGTTTACTTAATGTTCTCAATCTGACAACAATGAGCACGCTCTCTTTCTGGGCTGCAAAAAGCACTGATGATCTGACAACACAGACAAACATATCTTTGATGTTCATTGCAAAATTCTGCTCGAATAAAATTCATACAGCCAGTCTGTGCTCCTTCTCAAAGCCAAGTGTGCGATTTGCAGTTACTAAACCTGCAAGCGAACGTACTTTGTGACAAACTGTAATAAATCCAAACATGAATCTTAACCATATTGTTTGTGATTCTGGTTGGTAAATAAATGTGGTCCATGGAACCTCTATGCTGTAATACAACATAATTTGGAATTTTTGGAATTACGATTTTAGCTTTTTTGGGGGCAGTTGTGGCCTAATGGTTAGACAGTCAGACGGGGAACATGAAGATTGCAGGTTTGATTCTCAATACCGGCAGGAAATGACTGAGGCACCCTTGAGCAAGTCACCTAACCCCCAATTGTTCCATTGGTGCCACAGCAAAAAAATAAATAAAAATAAAATAATAATAATAAAATAAAATAAAAAATTTAATTAAAAAAAAAAGGCTGCCCACTGCTCCGAGTGTGTGTGTCCACATTTTGCAGTGTGTGTGTGTTCACTACTCACTACTCCTAATGTGTGTGCACTAACTTGGATGGGTTAAATGCAGAGGACAAATTCCGAGTATGGGTTACGAAACTTGGCCTTCACATGTCACTTCACTTTTGACAGAAGCTTCTTAAGGTTTTACCAGTTTTCATAATGTAAAGCAGTTGAAAACTGCATAGAATGGCTAAATAAAAAAATAAAAAACATGACAAGTATCTTTCTTTGCTGCACAATAATGGTTAAACTGATAACTGACTTTCATTCATCTTCAGAACACAAAAGAAGATCTTTTTAATGAAATCTGAGAGCTTTCTGTCCCTCCATGGACAGCTATGCAACTACCACTTTGACACTTCAAAAAGTTCATAAAGAGATTGTAAAACTAATCCATATGAATTGAGCTTATTAGTGGAGAGGATAATACTTCTGATTGGACATTGCATTCATAAGCTCAACTAAAACTTGTGTGATTGGTTATAATTCTTAATGCTGCAAACACGTAAAAAAAATGTGACACTGCTGCTTTTTACGTAACACATTTTTCCATTATGAATTATGATACATAACGCTGGTCTGTTAGGTCTGATTGCATTGATTGATTGCTCAACACAACCGAACCACTCAGTTGGCGAAACCACCCTGTTCAGGTGATCTCAGACTTATTGTTTTGGTGCAGATTTGAGTGCGATTGCCATTTTCATATGCCTAAATGAACCGTACTGAAACAAGTGAGCCAGATATGAAAACACCCTAAGAGTAAACGACAAAGGACAAATGTTTCATCTTTATTTCATAACATGAGTCGAGATGTTTGCTCTGGACACAGGTCTCATTATCATTGAATGATACTGATATGCTGTGTTTTGCTTTCACAGGCCAAGAGAATGCCAAAGCACTCTCTCAGGACGACCCGCAGCAGTTAAAAAGTGACTCTGGCTGTGACACTGATAACAGCTCAGAAACACAAATATACATTGCTAAGGGACCATGTTTGCCTCCAACCCCTCCAAACAGTCAGAACATTCCCCTCCAGGACAGGCAGTGGTGCCAGGACCACAGGATGTTAAAACACATGCAGTTTCTACAGTGTCTGAGTGGCTTGCGCAGAGTTTGTGAGCCGTCTCTGTGTCGCGATGGTGACGTGGTCTGGGATTCAGTAGTGCAATTGCTGGATTCCGTGGTGGAGGTTTTCAGGCAGGCACATGTTGGACAGCCTCTACATCACCCAGAGCAGCTGCATCATGCAACACAGGTGGTGGCACAGACCCTGAGTCTAGGAGGAACACGTCATGAGTGTTCAGTGCAGCATTTTAGCAAAGTGGAAGATCTGTTGAAGGAGATGATCAGTCTACTACTAACCAACCAGCAATTCAATGCGGTAAGAGAGATGTTTGTGTACTGTGGATAAAGTCGGTTACAGACCGGGTGACAAGTGGGCCAGGACAACTCATAAGTAAAGCACATCAGATGGATCTTTCTGTACTCACATTCTTATTAAGGGTGTAACGATACACTCATGTCACGATTCGATACAAATCACAATACTAAACTCTCAATACAATACTATCGTGATATTTTAAGCCAAAATAAAGGTTTTTTTAATTATTATTACTTTATTATTATTCAAATAATATTTGTATTATTTTATTATTATCAGGACATACAAATATTCCCCCATTGCATTATTATACATTATATTCAACATTATATATAGTAGTTTAATGTAGTGTCATTGAAACTCTGTAAACATTCAGTAAACTTTCATTTTTTTCCTCACTCAGTAGGCTACTCACGCTTTCAGTGCAGGCATTCGCTGGATCTCTTAAGGCCTGGTTAAGCCCCGGTTATACAAAAACACCAACTGCGTATGCGGTGGAAAAACATGGAAGTAAGGCTGAATTACACAGAATCTCCTGGTGCTCGCTATGTCCTACCTCTCCCACTATTAATGCACTATACGTTTAAGAATAAAACATCTAAAGTGCTTTGAATAATCATACTACTACTAAAATTAAATGTGATATGGTGATTTAAATGATGTTTGCGCTTTCACATTGAAGAGTGCTGTTCCATCGCGTATGCGATTCAGATGATCAATGTAATCAATCATAGTTCTAATCGCAAAAAATCATGTCAAATTGACTATTCCCAAACTGTAAATGGTTAGTTCATCCAAAAATTTTAATTCTTCATTTACTCTCATGTTGTTTACGTGCGTCACTCATATGTCCGTGTTTACTAGAGTATGCGCGTTATTGTAAATCTTTTTATCATATAAAGCCATTGTGTCTCTTCAGGAGACTTGGATTTGGATTAGACCACTCAATTGATTATTTTTACAATGTCTTTATGACATTTTTTGGATCTTTAAGTTTTAGAGGAATGCACTTTAACCCTCATGTTGTGTTCGGGTCATTTTGAACCGGAGAGGATTTTCCCGTACCCGAAAATGCTAGTTAATGTTATCGCATTGGACTAAAATTTACTGACTTTACTCACCCAGAGTCTAACAACTTCCCAAAAATGTTTTGATCATTTCTGTAAATTTCTGTGGGTTTTTTCCACATTGTAACACTTGTGGTGTTCCCGGTCAAAAATGACTGCCCTACAAAAAATTGCTTATAAATCATATAATTATGCTACATTATCACTAAATATTGGATTCAATCTTTTTGTCAGCTTGTTTTCTTTCAATTGGGACAGGTTTTATATTTCTTTTTGGAGCTGATCGATCATAGGCCTGATTTTTATCTGAGCTTATGTACCTTAGTTTTTGAGTGAAAAAAGCACTATTTGTGGATAATTTTGTCAATTTTACAAAAAAGATTTTAAAAAATTGCACTGTTTATCACACTATTGTGCTTTAATGTTTAAGCAGGAAATGTTTTGAAATGTTTTTATTTTGGTTTTTATTTATTTTATATTTGTTTTTTTATTTTGGCAATATTTGCTAATAAAATAGCGTAACAAGTAAAGTTATTTTTCTGCAGGACGGTCATTTTTGACCGGGAACACCACAAGTGTGATTTTGTGCCATTTTGTAATAAATAAAAACAAACTAAAAGCATTTCAAAACAAATTTCCTGTTTAAACATTAACGCACACTAGTGTGATAAACAGTGCAAATGTTTTTCATATTTTATGTAAAATTGACAAACTTATCCACAAATAACGCTCAAACAGTTTCAAAAATAAATACAAAACCTGTCATAATTGAAAGAAAACAGATTGAATCCAATATTTGGTGATAAGGTAGCATAACGAGAGTTTTATAAGCAATTTTTTGCAGGACGGTCATTTTTGACCAGGAACACCACGAGTGTGATAAGGTTTTTCTTAACACAGCACAAGGGTTAAATGGTGGGACAGAAATCTCTCAGGTTTCATAAAAAAATATGTTCATTTGTGTTTGGAAGTTGAGCGAAAATCTTATAGGTTTGAAATTACATGAGGGTGAGTAAATGATGACAGAACTTACATTTTTGGGTAAATTATACATTATAAAAAACGGAGAAAAAACTATTATATCACGAATCATATTGTTTACATCAACGATAAATATCTTCGCATATTTATATTGCGATCTTGAAATAAAGATGTGTCATTCAACCCTTATCTATGATTTGGGACAAATATATTGTAATTTAATGAAAACTACAGCATGTGAGTGGCTGGGTTTTGAGGTTGCTCCGTGTCATCTGCCAGACACATCTGTATGTGACCCCTTTCATCTTAACAAGTTGTTTTTTCATTTTCCATCCTCTTGCTGACATTGCACAAGCACATTCTTGGCCAAACAATTGCAAGTACATAGCCTTGTTTGTGACATATTGTGCATTCCTGCTTTACTGTGAAGGCAACAAAATTGCATACTTAAGGGAGAGATAGAATTACTTTTAAATACTGTTGTCATTAGACCATTAGCTGTAAATATGTTGACATGCTACAGCATAGAACTCTTTGCGACAACATAAAACACATTCATGAATTATGAATTAGCGTTTCTGGGCACTACAACATGTGAAATTGAGCTTGCTGAGCTATAAACATTCATGTTCACAATATCGATTGTTTCAAAGCAGCTTTACTGTAATAAACAGGAAAATAATGATTCAATGATACATACAGAATTCAATTCTGCTGTAAAGCAGCTCTAAAAAGAAAATAGTATCATTCATTGTTCAGCTGAAGTCAGTTCAGTGTTGTTTCAGTTCAGTGGAAATATGTAAAGTGGAATATGTTGCATATTTTTATATTTTGGATGAATTATGTTGTATTATTAAAAAAAAGTAAGTCGCATCATATTATGACTGTTGCAGTGTCCATAGAAATTTTGTGTGCTCAAAGTGTAGTGTGACCACGGCTTCACAGGAAAGGGAGAGTGGTGTCGTTGACCTATAAAATGTTTGTATGTGACAGCATTCATAGTCCTTCTTTAGAAACCTAATATGGTTAAAGTGCTTAATTTACTGTATATCAGTGGTAGCAGCAGTAAAATTTGGTAACATGCTCCATAACAGTGTTTTAAATATGACAGCTTAGGGCCACAAACTCAGGCTACATGCCAAACATGCTTTGTGGATAATGGGTATTCCAATTCAGTGGAATTCTGTGGGCACAGATTGACATTTGGTATAAGACTTATGCCTATCATTATCAAAAGTTTGCACAGTTTTTCCAGTAGCTTTCTCATGATCCTAAACCTCATTTTAATTCCCTCATATATGAATCTTATATTTAGTAATTTCAATCGTTTTTTTTTTTTTTTTTTTAAATTTTTCAGTATTCCAGTTTCATTACTGTATCATCTAGAGAGGCCGATCTGTCTGATGTGGTCTCATTCTGCTGTTAGTTCTCAGTTCAAGGTGTGCTGTCAGAGTGTCTCCTGGCTCTGGGAGGAAGTTGTGTCCTGAGAACTCAATTTATTCAACTCTTAATGTCTCAGACCATTCAGCTGGCACAGCAGCTATGGGAAACCTGTGAGGTAGGTTACAACACACTACACATATAGATATCGCATATAGATATCATAGATAACATTCTTCCTATTGAGGGACTTGTTTGTTAGTGGAAAAGTTCAGTGTTTTAGTTTATGCATTTCTCTAAAGAAACTGAAATTAGTAAGTTACAGTATTATTGACAATATTACTGAAGCACCTTAAAATACGTTAATGACAGTATTTTAAAACTAAATTGTATGTAAAATGTTTTGGGTAAGAAACACCAAAGATAAGAGTCATATCAAACCATACATATATTAATTCTTTAGAACCTGAAGCTGAAATAGGTTGTTTTCACATATTTTTCTTTTTTTTAAGTTGTAAAATTATAACACAATGTGCTGTTTTCAAGTGCAAGGTGTCGTTTTTTTGAAATCTAACACTTCAAACTTGATACTACATATATACAAGTCTTTTTTTGTGACACTAGGTCTAAACATACGGGGGGCAGGGAGGCTGAGCCATTTAAACTTTTTCACCCTCATCAGCCACTTCCTGCTTGTCCTGGCTTGACGCCAGCAGAGCACTGGCTTCCTCCAGCAGCTCGTTCTCGTCCGCTGCTGAAGAGCACAAGAGATTTATATCTCTCTCAAACTCCTCAGCGGGCTCTACCTGCGACCCCCATAATCTCAGTCTCCTCCTCGCCTCAGTGAGAGCAGGACCCAAGCCACGGGGTACAGGTGCCTGTCACCCCTCCCTTGAGAAGAGAGACAGACGAGAGCAGACCTTTTTCATTGGAAAAATCTCACAATGCACGCAAAAAGCCGCCTCGAGGACTGAGCGTGCGTGCTCCTCGCCCAAACATCAGGTGTCATCAGGTGTCAAAAAGGTCTCGGTTACGTATGTAACCCTCGTTCCCTGAAGCTGCACATCAATCCAGTAAATTACTAGTTTCTACAAGTTTTCATTCTTCACATTTTACCCAAGTGGCTGAATCAGACTCTTATGGTTACAAAGCACAAAAATAATCACGATTAACATGCAAACATTCTAGCGGTCCAAATGAGGACATACTACAAACTAACCCTACTTGACTCTTAAAAGAAAACCTTATTTACTTTATTTATTAATCATTTTAGTGTTTAGGACATCTCTAATTTTTAAAGTATATGGATTTAGCTCACTTCTGGTGAGTTTGACTACAAAGTGAAATTGAGTAAACCCATTCTCATAAACATACAGACCAGAGTGCTCAGTCATACTTAAAGGACTTAGGATCAGTGTGCTTGTGTGGTTAACCTACTATTCCGAAGTTTGCTAGCATATGATATCTGTAAACAAGAACTATGAAATAAAAAATGTTTTTAGTACCTTTCTGGGCATCTGAAAATGTTAATTATCTTGTTGGCAATAGAGGCCTCACTGAGACATCTAATTTTATCAGAAATTTCTTAATTTGTGTTCTGAAGATGAACAAAGGTCTTACGGGTGTAGAACGACATGAGGGTAATAAATGACATAATTTTCATTTTTGGGTGAACTAACCCTTTAATCTGGGTCTCATGCAGAGGTCCAGAGAGGAGCTGCAGCATCAGATGGACTGGATCCTCTATCAGAATTCCTTCTATGTGTTCTGGCTGCTGGACCAACTTGCACAGGACACTGATTGTAATGTAAACCAGGAACTTGTGATCCACCTGGAAACTAAAGCGTTAACGCTCGCAGATGAGTTTCCCCTGTTCTCTCTGTATATGTGGCGGATCGGTGGTCTCTTCAGGGTGAGCAGACATGGGCTACACCAATGAGCAGACATGGGCTGACTGCTGTCATTTCAAAACTTTGCTCCCTTTTAAGAGCTCACTTTACATGAAGTGCCTTGTCTAAAAATATGATTTAACTATTGATTAATAAATTATAAACCAGTCAGTTTTGTTGTGCTTTTTTGGAAGTCTTGTGTTGATAAATGCTTAATGATAAATCATCTATAGGGGTGTCAAACTCCTGCAGAGTTTAGCTCCAACCCTAATTAAACACACCTGAACCAGCTAATCAAGGTCTTCAGGATTACTAGAAATTTGGCATGAAGATGAGTAAATGATGAGACAATTTTCGGTTTTAGGTCAACTATCCCTTTAAGGTATGCAGCATTTAAATTAACACAAAAGAGTCTGAAGTCTCATTAAAATACTTTAAGTAAGCTATTCATAGCTTGATTTCACAACACTGAATTTGGGTTGATTGATTTGCTTTGTTTTATTTTAAACATTTATTTTTATTAACATAAGAGTGTGGTCGCCCAACATGTTTAGGATAATAAAAATAATACATTTAATTCAAATGAGGTGTTGCAAAAATGATTACACCCTAACAAATTCAACTAAATCTAATATTTTGTATGACCTCCTTGACCAATTATTCTAGACATTGAACAAGTTGACAGCATACAGCTACATCTGTCTTTCATCATCTCTTTCAGATCCTGGATGGAAAATAACATTTAACTTGTTATTTCAGAACTCCCCACAAGTGTTATTTTGGGTTGAGGTATGGTGACATGCTTGGCCATGGCCACTGAATTACTTTTACCCTGTTCTTCCTCAGAACCTAATCAGTGGCTTTAGATGTATGTGTCATTATGAAGTTGAAAGAGTGCCCGGTGACCTAGGGCACAGACTCATGGTAGCATCTTTTTTTTTGGTATTTCACAGTACATCTGTGAATTCATGATGTCATCTATGAAATGCAACTCCCTGACACCTGCAACACTCATGCAACCCCACACAAGAACACTGCCAACACCAAGCTTTACTGTTGGTACCATGCATTTTTCATTGTACTCCTCATCCTTGCGACGCCATACATTTTGTAACCCATCAGAGCAAAAAAGATTAATCTTTGTCTCATCACTTCAAAGTATAGAGTCCCAATAGTCTGCACCTTTGTCAACATGAGCCCTGGCAAATTCTAGACGGGCTTTTTTGTGCATGGGCTTCAGTAGCTGCTTCCTTCATGGACGACAGCCATGCATGCCATTCCTCTGCAGTGTTTGTTGTATGGTGTCTCACAAGTCACCAGAGAAAAAGTAGAAAAGCCATGTAATCCAAAATTAGTTGAAACCATGCAGATCTGTGATATATTCTCATTCAGAAACATGGTTGATAATATGAATAAGAAATGCATAAATAAACTCATTGCCAACATTGGTCATCCATGTAGCAGTGTCCACAATGCCACCAGCAAACTTTTTAGTTATCTATATAAATACATATACACATTATAATCACTGAACATCAGTTGAAGTTAACATGGATGCTACCATATATTGATGTTATGACACCCTTTAGCTCATCACGATGACTCAGGATTTTGATGGCATGGACTGTCTCAAACCACTGTGCCAGAGGTAGGGGGCAAAAAGGCAGTGGCTGCTGATAAACCACTTAAGACTGTGTCAGGGCACATCTCTTTTTGTGAAACTCACAGTCCGTCAGATAGACTGGTCCATTTTTCCCACTTCTCGCTGTGAACTTCTTAAAGTGCTTGCTGCAAAGAGTTGGAGCTTTTCCCTGCAGTTCTGGGTTTCAACAAAGTCACCTGTCTAGAGCAAGCTGAGTGGTGAGAACAGCTGGGATTTTTTTTCTGTGGGAGGGATCAAGTTGCAAAGAAACGTATTGCATTGTTCAGTTTTCTCCCAGAACGTTGACATTTTTCACAATCATGACAGAAAAATCAAAATACATCCCTAAACTCAATAGCGGAAAGGCAGCGCGATCCTCCCAGCATGTCAAATAAACAAAGCAACTCAACGCGGTGTGATGACAGCTACACATTAGGCTTCCTCGAGATACATTGGTGCTGCGCAGATCGATCACTGTATGACATCAAAGTACAGCGAGAGCAACTGGAGAGCAGATGACTCCTTATGCTTTTGAATCACTCTCAGTACTTTGATGTCATACGTCGATCGATCGGCACAGCGCCGATGCATCTCGAACAAGTCTTGATTAAGAGAGTGTAAATATGCTTTCCATTGAGGCTAATGAAGTCTGCTTTCACATTAGTGTCACGCAAACCGCAGCGCACACAGTCTGCTCCAGTCCAGAGATACGATTGCACAGCGCGGATCATATCTGCGAGTCAGCGAAGACCACAAAACGTACCGGACACATTTGAATTCTACACAGAATGCTATTATTTAAAGCAATATGGAGAAGATTAGGAGGAGAAACGGTTAGAGATCAGAAGGAAACTAAAGCTTTACTGAGCTCAACGGCTCTGGCTGAGCTGCGGTAAACAAAATGATTTGCGCTATTTTAAAAAAGGGGAGGAGCTGTTTGATATATCTCGCCCTGTCTTCCTGTTTCAGTTGAAATTACGTCAACACATTGGCTGCGTCTGAAACCGCCTACTTCTCTACTATATAGTAGGGGAAAAGCAGTAGGCGAGCAAATAACTATGTCCGAATCCTTATGGGGCGTTCACACCAGACGCGACTTGCGCAAATAAATCGCGCTATTCGCACGTAGTTGGACGCTTGAACATTTTGAGTTTACTCGCTTCATTCGCGTGTGAAATTCACTTCACAACAGACGCGAATTCGCATCATGAGAGGGGCTCTCCCTCTCCTTTAAATACGTGTCCCTCAGCCTCTTCCACTTCTTTCTGCTCACTTCCTCTGAATAAACACAACTTGTCAGCGAGAAAGTAGTTGTAAAATACGGCGAATAAGCTCAATTTGCCGGCTTTAGCTAGCTTGTAGTCTCAATATGTATTTATATATATAGCTCAAATTGAGTAAAGACCGTTTTTTACAACTTACCAGATTGTCCGACCTCTTCACTCACTTTCTTCCAAGCAAGATCCTTTTTATTCCTGTTTCTATAAAAGTATGAAGATGTATCGTACAGCGACGATGATTTTGTCCTCCATTGTTGTTTCAGATTTCTGCCTCCACTCACTACGTCGTAATCACGTCACTACCAGAGCAAGCTCCTGATTGGTTAACGCGGCACGAATTTTCGCCAAAGTTCAGATTTTTCAACTTGCGCGATTTGTGCGAATCATGCGTTACGCGCGTCAAGCGCTCGAAACGCTCAATTCGCGCGAATCGCACCGCAGGATGTCAATTTGCGTCTTTGCATTGATTTAACATGGAAATCACTCGCGCTTAACGCTTCATTCGTGTCTGGTGTGAACGCGCCATTAGTATTCAAAAAAGAGTAGGCAAGAATTACCTAGGTGACGTACTTCTTGCGAGAATTCTTGCGAGATTCGGACGTGCGTCTGCTTAAAGTGCATCTGAATATGCCTACTTACCTACTATATAGCAGAAAAGCAGCGAATAAGTATGTCCGAACCTTAGTGTTCATAAAAGAGTAGGCGAGAAGTTCCCGGATGGCCTACTGCTTCCGCCCAGATTCTGTTCGGCCCTGTCCCAAATGGCACCCTAAACCCTCACGGTCTTCCTCTGAGTCCGCAATTTCACAACGTAATGCCGCTTTGACTGCCGGGTAAAGTCCTCTGCGTAGCTCACAGTCACAGCCGCAAAGGGGGCGCTCACGAGCACCCTTCTTTAAGCTTAATTGACAAATGGGACACCCTACGGTCTTGTGGACTTAACAGACACGCACACGCAGCAGCCATTGTAAGTCCACAAGACCAAAAGTGCACATGAAGTGTGCCATTTGGGACAGGGCCTTCATCGATGGATACTTTTCTATCCCAGGAGGAAACGGGAGAGGATAGGTCATAATCGAACACAGAGGAGAAAAGCGATGCGGATGCTTTCCATTGTGAGTATTGAAAACCAAAATCACGGTTCCTTGTCTTAAAACGTCTCGGGTTACGCATGTAACCATGGTTCACTGAGAACAGGGAACGAGACACTGCGTCTTAACGCATTTGGGGAACGCCTTAGCGGGAACCGGTGTCTGAAACGCTATCAAATCACGGCAATCGTATTGGCCGGCGAAACCCTATGACGTCACTACTAGTGCGACCCAAACGCACATAAGGAGCGCCTAGAGAACAAGTCATCCACTTATCGTCTGAAGGGACTGTTGAGCAGGCGGCCCCGAGGCATGGCAGGGAGATGCAGTGTCTCGTTCCCTGTTCTCAGGGAATCATGGTTACATGTGTAACCTGAGACGTTCCCATTAGAAAGGGAACTCGCACTGCATCTTAACACATTTGGGGAATGAATACCCACGCCACCATGCGGAGGGGTGTGCATGCCAAAGAATGGCTGTGACAAATATCAGAAACCATTTCAACTGAAATGCCAAAAAACACTCCTCCTAAGGGTCGCAAAGGCTGTCAGTGACAGCATTCCCTACGGCCACCACCCAAGCTATAAGAAACATCTAGAGGCCTACCAAGGTTGCTCAAAGGCTTGGAACCAACAACTTCAAACAGAAGGGCTCCCTTTAAGGGAATGTGGCCAGGGAGCCGAAAGGAGCCCCGGCCAGTCACTTCTCAGGGGAGCATAGTCTACCCTGACTGCCACCAGGGAGGCCGACCTGGTCCTACTTAGTAGAAACCTAGTCTGGCCAGCAACCTGTCTGTTCCCAAAACAGAATCTCTAACGCACTAGCCTCCAGAGGAGGGGTCCAGAAAGAGGGACTGAAAAACTCAGACCGGACGTAGAGACAGGCATCCTGGGGAGCAGAACTCGGCATAGCGCTTAGAACCCTTGCAATCGAGGGGAGTTACTCTGCTTAAATTAGGATCTACAGAGCGCTTCTTAATAAGCACTCTGGAGGCTGAATACTCTAAGTAGGGTCCCTAAAGAGAGACGTACCTCCAGCTCCAATAGGAGCTGATCGATCAAGGGAGTTCTTACTAAAAGAACCCTTTAAACCTCAGTGACCAACTCAGGGGTGAGGTCCTCAGCCTTCAATACTGACCTCCCAGGGAGGTCTCACGAGAGACCTTCAACCTTCCGATCAGACCTCGGGAGCGCAGTACTCTAAAGAACGACCCTCAATGCGAGGGGAGTACCCACTGAACTGAGACGTGTATTGACTAAGCTCAATGCAAGTACCAGGAAGGCTCCTAAAGAGCCTACACTCTGATATAACTCTAGGGAGTCAGAATACTATCTTAGATGGAAGTGCTACGGACCTACTCGACCCAGAGGATCTCCTTCAAGGTGACCCAAGGTGGGCCAACTACTTGATAGCAAATCTAACTCCAGCAGAGATAGCCACTAGAAGTATGCAGACTTGGAATACTCGTTCGCATTGCCATAATGAGCCGTGTACTCAGCATATCGCTTTCTACCCTTAAAACGAGGGGAGTACAAAACTATGCGACCGGGCTGACGAGGAGGCCTCAGTCAGGGCCTACTACTCTAGCATAACACGGCCACAGGCCCGAGGCTAATGCTTGAGCTCTAAGGGAGCATGCTCAACTTGCCCTGAAAAGAGGGAGTACTTCGACATGCTCGACCTGAGCATCACTGGTGTTGGGCACATATGGAGCACAGAGCTCTGGGAATGAAGTGAGCTAACCCGAGAAAGGCTCAAAGGTAAAAACCTGAGCAAAAACTCTTGCTCCAAAATGAGAAAGGCCATCTGAGCTCAGCTCTGGAGGAATGGAGGCCACAACAGGAAGAAATTCCACAGGAGGGGCCTGCAACACTCGACTCCGTGACTTGATAATAATCAAGGAGCTTTTGGTGGAGAGATGCTCCAAGCTCAAACTAGGTACTACCAAAGCTCTGGAGAGCGGAGACCTCAGCATAGTGCTTTCCACTCTCTAAACGAGAGGAAGTCTAACAACGCTCAAGGACAACCACAGGGGAGGCTTTCAACGAAAGCCTACAACACCTGGCTATTTGTCTGTGCCTAACACCACCAGGGAACTGAAGCTCAACATATCGCTTATACTCTAATATCAAGAGGAGTTTCAGCTCAACCTAGATACACTGAGGAAGCTGTAAGGCCTGCCACTTGCATTAATAGCCTAATGCAGAAGGCGGGCCCTGGCCAGGGACGACTCTCACAAAGAGAGGAGGCGTACTTGGATTACTAGCTGCTAGTCTTAAGCTGGAGAGGCTCTCCGATGAGTAGCCTACTCAGGGCTACTGAATGCTAGGAGGCAGAAAGCTACAGCTGAACCGCCTCTGTCAAACAAGACGTATTCCGGAGTACAAGCCTAGGCCGGATATCAGGGCGGCCTAAAAGAAGGGCCAGCACACACGCACTCATGACCTTCCTGGAGCTCAATGAAGTGGAGACTTCAGCTTAACGACTGTAAAGAAAGGAGGCTGGCTCACACAACACTCAGGGGAACTGACCACCTGGAGCTCAATGGAGCGGTGGCTTCAACAAAACGACTCTCCAAGTGAGAGGAAACCAACACACTCACCACAGGGAATGTCAGGGTGGCCTTAACAGGCCATCACTTGAGGACATCAACTACCTAGAGCTCGGTGGAGCAGAGGCTTCAATAAAAACTCTCAAATGAGAGGAAACCAACATACTCATCATAGGGTGATTGTCAAGGTGGCCTTGCAGTAGGCCAACTTCAAAGACCTCAACTACCTAGAGCTCAAATGGAGCGGCAGCCTTGAATAGAGATTCTCAAACAAGAGGAAGCTAGCTCACTCATCACAGGGTGATGTCAAGGGTGGCCCAGAGAGGGCCAACACCTACCGTCATGATCTATCTGGAACTCGGGGGAGCGGAGGCTTCAGCATATCGCCTTCTACCCTCTAAGTGAGAGGAAACCGCTTCACTGGACCTAGGGAAGGTATCAAGGGGGCCTAACAAATGCCAAACACCTCAAATCGTGATAGTACCTGGAGCTCAGCAGAGCGGTGGCTTCGACAAACGACTCTCTTTAACGAGAGGAAGCCAGCCCATTCAGTCCAGGAGGATTATCAGGGCAGCCTCTGAGGGCCGAACACCTGACATATCAACTACCTGAAGCTCGGATGAGCGGCAGCCTTAAAAACCAACTTTCAGATTGAAAGGAGGGCATGCCATTCACGACAGGTGATATTTCGTTCTTAATGCTACCCGCTATTAAGACCTCATAAAGAGAAGAGGCACATAGTAAGGATGCCACGATAACCCTAATAATGGGAGCTCCAGGGCCCCAGTTTAAATGCCCCAATACAAAAAACATAGAATAAACATCCCCTTATTCCTTTCTACAGGGAGCTGAGGTCACTAAATTTGTAATGGCTCTCACAGAGGGAGAGGTAACCTAAAAGCTCAACCTGAGACTTCAAAGAGCAGAGGCCTAAATGTAAAAGTGGCCTGCCATACTCTGCAGTCTGAGAGGATGCACTCAATACCAAGCCCTTATGCCGGACCAACAGAAGGGTTAATAATAATGGAACAGAATCCTCTCCATAGGGAGCTGAGATCACTAAAAATATAACAATTCTCACCAACGGTGAGGCAACCTACAAAGCTCAACCTGTGACAACAGAAAGCGGAGGCCTTAACCTAAATGAGGCCTGCCATACTGCTGTAAACTGAAAAGAATAAACACTTACAAACAAGCCCTGCGCTGGACCAACAGAAGGGCTCTAATAATGGAACAAACTCATTATCGACCCAGCTTCAAGACTGATATTAACAGTGTTTGGCAGGACATACGTGGGTGCCACCACGTATGTCCTGCCATATACAGACAGGACCGTTTTTTGCTTCATAACGCATAAACGCGAGTGCAGAAAGGTAACAGGCAACTAGGGTTGCCAAGGGAAACACTCAAGTGCGAGAAAAACAGCCATATATAGGTGAACGCATGTGCTCCTAGTCCAAACACACATGTAAAGCTTGCACACAAACCTACACATCGCTCGTCTAAACGTACATAGAGCATAGCTTACTGATATAGAGGACACATCCTAAATCAGCTAAACACTCTCATAACAAAAAACCCGTCCTGCTTTCCTCGAGAAGAGACAGACAAACGAGAGTGGAGCTTTCCTCGGCGGGAAACGCTCACAACGCGTGCCGACAGAGCTCTCAAGCACTGGGCATGCATGCTCTAACAAAGACGCACGAGTCAAGTGTGTTACCAGGAAACTATACATGGATGTGATCACTGACTGAAACATCTGTAAACAGCTGTTCTTACCTTTGAATAGCGCTTCAAACAAAAACAGTCCTTGAAAGACGAAAGAGGATGACTTGTTCTCTAGGCGCTCCTTATGTGCGTTTGGGTCGCACTAGTAGTGACATCGTAGGCTGTCGCTGGCCAATATGATTGCTGTGATTTGATAGCGTTTCAGACACAGGTTCCTGCTAAGGCGTTCCCCAAATGTATTAAGACGCAGTGCGAGTTCCCTTTCGAAAGGGAATCACATTTGTTGAACTACTGTAGAGTAAACTGTTGAAGTGTTGAAGGTGTAAAGATGCTAGAAACTGTGATTTTACTGTAAAAACACGTTTTATTGTGTACAGCTAACAGGGGAGCTTCAGTAAGCACACGTTCATCTCCAAAGTGGATTTACGTGAATTCTAAACCATATACATTATAAAGTCGCTTACTAAATGTTTATTTAACATCTGACAGGAAAATATTCAATAAGTATTGCAGATGATGTGCACATCACAACATGAAATAGACGAGTAATGTACGTGTGCTATTGTGTAGAATTCACTGTTGTCAACAAAGTTTACATTACATGAATGTAAGTAATGTAAATAAATGTACAAGTAACTAACCATAAGTTATCTATTTTATTTGTCTGTTAGTACTGTTGATAAATTAAGGAACATTAGTGTTTGATAAAAAGTGAGTTAACACATCAACTACCTCAACATTTAAATGTAGTATTGAGCACGTAAATCTCAGAGGAAACTTGAATCTTGGGCCCGTTCTTCGTAGTCGCTAACTCGGTTAGCTGGATTTGATTGATGACGATTTGGCATGATCTTTGATTGTTCGGTTCTTCGACGCTCATCCTGGACTTGCTGCCATAGCAACAGGTTCATAAGCTTAAACCTGGCTTATTTCATGTAAACAGGATTAGATTGCATCTTTTTAAGTGGAATTGACACTTAAAAATTGTCCCAGCCACTTCTAATTTATTTCAAGAGTATGCTACTTATCCAGGGACAATAAAATGATAATAATTTACAAATTAATTTGAAAATAATATTATAAATGTTCTATAATACTATAGGCACAGCCAGTTTTACTCAATGAAAGATTTATTCGTGATGGAATAATTGCTTTACAGTTGTATCGGAGTCTTACATACATGCTTGTACAGTTATTCTGAGCCGTGCATTAATTTGAACGGTGACGGCTATTATGGGAGTGGCTTGATGCAGCGCAGGAAATGCAGATAACTTGATCTTGACTTTAATTAATTTTTAATTAAAAATAATTAATTTTTAATTAATGCTGTCACGTAACAGATCTGCTTCAAAGATAAAATTAAATGAATTGCGAATTACAACATTGAAATAAAGATGTACGACTGTACAAATGCTTGTGAATTTAAATAATTGGGAATCATGTAAAAAAAAAAAAAATAGTGCACATTTCATTTATCTATTATAACATTTATGTCTTAATGTCATGTTGCTCGCTTGGCTGTTTCATTATAAAGGTCCAGAAATTCGTTTTTCGTCAGGTGTCTTTTCTAATTATATGATGTCATTACGTCATTACATGTCAATCGCTGCATTGCTGATCATGGTTTCGAGTATAGAGTATATACATCAGCCCTTTTCAAGGAACACGAGAACGCGCAGTAATCTCAGACAACTTAATCCTGATATTTTAATCCATTCCACAAATTCGTTTGAAGAACCAAATTAGCCAGGGATCAGTTATCACGATTAGAAGATCTAGCATCTGTCAAATAATCTCAGATGTATTTAGCGAGGTACGAAGAATGGACCCCTTGTCTGGATGTTACAGGGACAGAGGATCACACGTGTGTTTATCCGGTGGAGAGAGACTGATGAAGGAATGATGCCATCAAAGGCTTTGAGTGAGTATACTACAGAAATGAAAGCTACAACAGAAATTAGCATGTAATTGTAAAAATATGAAATGAAATATGGCAAGGAACAGAATTCTGACATGAACTGTAAAATGTTTTAATCTGTTTAAATGTTTTACAGGTAGTCATGCTGATGGAGAGCAGGCACACGAATGCAGACACAGCAGCAGCCAGATTGTCCCGCACATCTTCTCCCACTCTTGCTTCAAGGTTGTGGGGTTCAGGGGTCCATCATCATTATATTCCTCATCCTCTGGATCAACACTCAAAAAAATGATACGTTGGATTTACTTAACTTTTTTATGTCAACAGGTTCCACGTAACTTTGTTATGTTGCATTTAATTAACATTATTTATTTCAGTTAACTTAAATTTATTACATAAGGTTAACTCAATGCCATTTATTTGAATCAGGTTAACTTTCTTAATTTTGTCCAAAACCATTACATTTAGTTATTCTAAAAATCCAGTTCAATTGATTAGTTTATATAGTGGATGCGGTCAAGAACCATTTTCACAACTTTTACAAAATCTTTACTCTGTAAAGACTCTTATTGTTAGGTGTTAGCCAGAAGATGGTTTTATTCCATCTATGGCATGCCCAAAATAGCTGATTTTATTATTAAAACAATTTTAATTGTTGTTAGCAGGTCCTCAACCCAAGCAAATGTTCTACACTTCACCACAATGGTAACCCCAAAACCATTAACATAACAGAAACTTTTAAATACCAACATAATAGAACAGTAAACATTAAAAATCTCTCCATTTTCTCATGTTGCTAAAAACTGCTTAAAATAACACTTTATTTCAACATTTACTCTCCCAGATCAGCCCCTTTGCAAAGCATGACGGGTAGTGAAAGTCCTGTTTGATTGAGTCCTGGTTGAGTTTACTTGTTTGAAACATGTTATTTTAATATGAAAATATCAAGTTAAGTCAAAAAGTAATCGTTTCAAGTCAATTTAACATGAAGCAATTACATTTGAACCAGAAACCTAATACAATTGTGTTGAATCAAAATAAGTTGTTTAAATAAAGTGAACAGCATCAAAAAATCATTTTTTTGAGTGAACTATGTCCCCATTGAGAAGAGCAGCAATGAGGGACATGATGGACGGCAAAGACAGGCGAAGGTGTCCACGGTGGTCAGCTGCTTCATCAAAATAAAGCTGCAGAATTGGCACAGCTGAGATGGCAGCAGGACTGTAAATAGGTGATTGTTAGAACAATAAGTTTGAATAAAGCTTTGTTCCATGTGTTGACTTGTATATGTATTTATTTATTGTGAAGGTTACTTTTATTCATTCTATAACTCATTTATGTTTCCTATTGTTGTGAGTAAATAAATATATTTATTTTATTAATTCATGTATTAATTCATTTGTTGACTGTAAATGAAGATGTATTCACTTTGGCTGTATTTGTCTAGCGTGTATTCATGCATAGCTATGTCATATGACAAAACATTACATTTTGCTTGTTTTACTAAAACATTTTCAGTAAAAAAAAAAAAAAAAAAAAAAAAGGTAATATAATAAAGTATTGGTCAGCATTTATTATTATTGTGTGTAAGTGTTGGGGTGGGCTAGCAATGCAATTCATTCTGGGGTAATCTTATCTTTAGTAGTAATACTTAGATTTTCTGAGTACAAAATCAACATTCTTCGCCAAAGGTGAATCTTTGAGCAGCCCGACGTCTCCTTTGGGCAGACAACGCTGAGGAAAACCGCACTATAGGGTTGTCGAGTTACTGATGCTATGAGGTGTTAGTGCACCTGTCACTCATATCTTTTATTATTATTATTATTGCAGAGCTACAAGATCAGGGTAAATACCATGGTTGTATCTTTAACAATGAAGAATCATAATGACAAAAAAACAAATGTCATGGGTTTGTTGTGTACATCATAGTATGAGATTATACACAGAAAAAAAAAGCACCATGACAAGGTTAAATATCTGAATAATTCATCATAAGGCTTCAAAAAATATGTATATTTTTTTTTAAATGTATTTTTTTTATTTATAAGCCTGAGGGATGAAACGACAAACAACATATTCAAGAGATCACGATTTGGGAGTTTTATAATAAAAAAAATATAAAATATCTAAGGATAAAATTGTGGGTCATATTAGTAGGGTAAAAATATAAGAACTTAAATTAACCCCAAATTTTTTGGTTATACTACAATCACAAAATAAATGGGCAGCTGTTTCTTCAACAAGACAACAAAATGAGCAAGTTTAATCAATATCCAGATAGATTAATAAAACCTTTCACTCATATCTTTTAAGTTGCGCTTGTGAAAACATCGTAGGTCACATGATAACGTCAACATGGTGGATGATGCCGGATCGCATTCATACTGAAGGAGATTTGGCTATTTAGTACCTACTCTTTTAGCGCTCGATAAGTAAGTACTTATTGAAATTAAGTACCTACTCATTGAGTAGGCGGTTTCAGACGCAGCCATTGAATAATGCTGCACTTTCCAAGGCACTTCAGTGGGCCTTTAATATTAGATTATTGACCACTAACCCCGCCTCCAGAATAAAGCCCGCTGAACGCCTCTGATGAGACTCTCAGTACAGAAAAGGCAGAGAAGATGATGATGCAGTGGCTCAATTCATTATTTTTCATCTGGATTCACTGTCAGATGTGCAGGACAGAGTTTGAGCTGACTTTACTCCACACTAATGATGTCCACGCACGAGTGGAGGAGACCAACAAAGACTCGGGCAAATGCAGTAAAGCACCTTGTTTCGCTGGAGTTGCACGGAGATTTACGAAAATCAAAGAAGTTCGTGCCAAGGAGAAAAATGTTCTGCTGTTGGACGCGGGTAATCAGTTTCAAGGGACCGTCTGGTTTAACTTTTACAAAGGTGCCGAAGCGGCGCATTTCATGAATAAACTCGGATACGATGCAATGGTAAGAATATTATGTCCACATTAATTATCGGGTTCACGAAAACTTAGGGTAATTGTGTTGTATTTAAATGATTAATTTCCATCGAACAGATGCTGATTTCTTAGGGGCCGTTCAAAAACATCTGGACGGAGCGTGAGGGAATGGAACAAAATAACGCTTGATGCTCCTTTTCAAAGTTAAACTATTTTCACATTGTTAGAACACGCCCTTAAAAAGCAATGTCCTTGAACAAAGAGCAACAATTTAAAAAGTATGCAATTGAGTATGTCGTAAAAGAATTAATCAAAATACAGTAAAAACTGTAATATTATGAAATATTATTACAATTACAAATGAACATTCTATTCATCAAACAATCCTAAAAAAAAAAAAAAATCACCAATTTCACAAAAATGTTAAGCAGCATCAACATTGATGATAATAATAAGAATATATGTAACCTGAGAAGAAAATCACCATGTTAGAAGAATCTGAAGGATGTAACACTGAAAACTGGAGTAATAATGCTGAAAATTCAGCTTTGATAACAGGAATAAATAACATTTTAAAATAAATTAAAATAGAAAAGAGTTCTTTTAATTTTTAATATTACTGTTTTTACAGTATTTTTGATTAAATAAAAGCAGCCTTGGTGAGCATAAGAGACTTTTTTTTTCTTTTTTTTTTAAAAACATGTTTCCAAACTTTTGACAGGTACCGTATTTCATATATTGAAATAAAGTGAATACAAGCTTGTATGGCCATGAGGCCAAATGCAACAACTTCTAAAAGTGTGTTGTATTCATGTGAAATTAGTTCCAGATCAGGTTTAAACTTTAGTTAGTTGCTCATCACAGTGACTCGTGTGGGATCTCTTAGATTCATCCAGGTATCAAAAGTGTTGACAGTTTTTCCATCATTATAGGTGCCAAAGGGATGTATTCCTCATATTATTATTGACGTAATGTAGAGCAGAAGTGGACAGAACGTACTGGACAGGTGCCCATGGGCCACTGGAGTCTTCATTACAGTGGACAGAGCACCTGTTCAGGTGTAGTGGGACTCAAACTTGTGGAACATAAACAGAAAAGGTGTTTCCCAAATGTAGATTCCCAAATGAATCAAAGTCTGAATACTGTCAAAGAAAGTATAGTGTTTGATGGCCAAAAAGAGCTAATTTAGAACTTATATTTTTGATAGAATTATAGAACTTAAATGTTCACATTTAAATGCATACACTGTAAAGATTGTACAGTAAAATTTCTAACTATACATTTGATATTAAAGTACCGTAAATCAGTAGTAGCCTAGGGATGAATGATTTTTACTCATTTGAAAAACCCAGTTCTTTTGTATTCTGTTGGAAAATTAAATTGGAAATCTACAGTAAAATTGGCCATGTTTTTACAACTTAGGAATACAATACTGCATTCTGAATTTACTATTAATGTCTACCGTTATTGCAATTTAAAATTTTGTCTTTTATTTAATGCTTAATTCCAAAAGCGAAATGACATTTAAAATGACATAAGAAAAATCTGTAACGGGAAAGCACTTTTATTTATTGTTTTCAATTCATGTATATCTTTGGCCAGGTCTTATATAAAACTTTTTTTTTTTTTTTTTTTTTCAAGTGAAATATGGCCTGTTAAAAAGAGATTTTATTTAGAGCAGCGGTCGGCTATTAAGTTTGGCATCGGGCCAAAAAAAAAAAAAAAGAAAAAAAAAATTGCCACTAGATGGCGGGCCGGAACATAGTCAAAGGAGACTTGAATAAACCCATAAATGGCATGTTTGAGTCGTGGTCTTAACGAACTGCTTAACGATTATTTCCTCTTTCCATATTGTGAATAATAAATAAGTATCATTTTAATTTGCTTGTTACACAATGGAGCCTAACTTAGTGTAGTAATTATTTGACCTAGCCTACTTTTACACTCAGAATTATTCCTTGGCATCCTCACATACCATTCTTTTTTTTTTTTTTTTTTTTTTTGCGTGAAAATTGTTTGTGTGCTGGATGCACGCTACTACATCATGTGCAGAGTGATGTTAACATTTAAGCTAGCTGGTGAGAGAAAATGGCACTATGAAAGAGTCTAAAGAGGAAAGTTGACAGCGAAAATAGGGCGGAAAGACAACTATGCGTTCATCCTTCCTAGTTTTGTGAATGCAAAGCCGGTGTGTCTTATCTGCAACGAAGTTGTCGCTGTTTGCAAAGAATATAATATTAGAGGCCGTTCACATGTCGCGTCTACAAACGCGCTTGCGCTCCCGTGGCGTCTGTCGTTGCTATTCAACCATGACCTGCGCTCCCAAGACAGATCTATTTTAGAACCGCTATCAAAATAATCTGGCGGCAGGCGCGGGCCAGATATATTTGCTGGCGGGCCAATTTTGGCGGGCCGCCTATTACCGACCACTGATTTAGAGTCTTTGGTGAATAGCCTACCTCATGAAGCTTATTTTATTTGCTTATACCATAGATCATTAGGAGTTTCACACACTTTATGCTCCAAACAGTATTTAATGAATATGTATACATTTTTGAACTCTTAACACATTAGCCTTTGTGGTTATTTATTAAATTCTACAGTAAGTCTGAACTATTTGTACAAGCTACTTACAGTACTTAGAACTACTGCTTACATCAACTCCATCTTCCTATCAAATCAGCCTTTTGTTTTGCAGAAATAAATGCAATAAAGCTCACATATACAACATTTCATATGAAAATATAGCCTACAAAAATGTTCCTTTCTGAACGCTTTTTTATCATGCTGAAAATGTAATCTGATCATGGGGGCTAATTTACAAAGGTTTGCTTAAGCTTTTTCAGGACACAAAATCCCTTATAATGTCGGAAAAGTTCTACTCCCTCACGTCACTTTCGATTGACATGCGTGTCAGAATAAGTCTCTCTTCTGTCATTGCTGTTTTTTGTTGTTGTTGTTGTTTACTATGACAGCTTTGAAAAAGAACGTTCTACATACGTATTTGTGACTGGTAAAGTTTAAAAAGCTCATATATTTCATATTCTCGAGATGATATTATGACATCAACTCGTCTATTATTACGAATTCAACGCGAGGAGCTACGTCAGGTGAGTTCAACAGGCCAATCATTAGGGTGGATAGTAGGCACATTGGGATGCAGGGTCAACAATTCCAGCGCGAGACCTCGTCTTTTGGAAGTGCATGCAAAGTGTATTTGCTTTCGCACCGTTAAAAAAAAAAAATCTTCTCAACATATCAACAACACAAACCAAAGTCTTCCAGTCTCAGCTACAACAGTGTTTGAAGGCGGGTCAAAATAGATGTTGTTCGTGAGCAACCAATGAAGACTGTATCGTCATGCAGCAGACCTAAATATATAAACAAATCAGAAATGCATTCGATTTCAGTTCTTTTTTTATGATCACTGTAATACAATACAAATCTTATTTACATAATAATCAGTGTTCTAAAATGGAAGCAAATAAAGTGTAAAATGGAAGCAAGTAAAGTATACACAATATGTGTCTAATGTCAATGCTATGGCCTTTGTGTAGATATTTAACGATGGTTATCTTTAAGCATGACTATGGATTTATATGAAATTGTAACACTTTATAATAAGAGTCCATCTGTAACATCTTAAAGTAAATAAAAGTATTGTTCATTGTTAATTTCAACATTTTAAGTAGGCTACAGTAGCCTACCTCATTGAACGTTTTCATAAACAAAGCAATGATTTGTATTTTTATTGGACTTCAGACAGAACATACTGACGACTGCAGGGTTCAGTGAGTGAAGGGTCGCACATCGGTCGAGAAGCGCAGCACCGCACCACGTCTTTAAAATTCGAGCACATTGTTTTCTTTGGTGCAGTTTACACAGAACGCGTTTTTCCATTCCAATGCGCTACTTTTTCATTGCTTTTCTATGTAAACATGCGCTAGAAGGACGTGCAGAACCGTTGCGCTCGCGTCTTTGCGCAGCATCCCGCGCATGACATGGTGTTCTAAAGCCATGAATCAGTTCAGCCAAGTTATAATCAGTTTTAAAAAAAAGTTTAAAAAAGCGTCTCGAGACCTTGCGGTTTCCCCCATTCCACTGCCTGCGTCTCGCGTTTTTCAAAGCAAAAACGCGTTCTTCTGAACAAGCCCTATGAGTGTACGCACACGCAGCGCCGGAATCCAGATACTGATACTGTGAGTTGTTTGCTGTTAGACGCGGCGCGTCTTGACGCATTTCACCGCAGGACTTGAAACACCCGCACATGTATTCAAAGCAAAGCGATGTTAAAGGGACAGTCATCACATTATAAAATGCGGTTATATTTTTTTCCGGCATCACCGGGGCCCTGGGCTTAAGCTCAGGTAAGCCCGTGCATTAATGCGGCCCATTATATATATATATATATAGAGAGAGAGAGAGAGAGAGAGAGAGAGAGTGTACAAAAATATATTTGATATGCTTATATGTTCATATAAATATATGACATTTTACTGCATAAAACATTGTTTGTGTGTGTGTGATGCTTTAGGCCTTAGGAAATCATGAGTTTGACAATGGAGTGGACGGCCTCGTGAAACCTTTCCTTCAGGAAGTGAACTGCATTGTTCTCAGCGCAAATATTAAAGCTGATCAGACAATTGCTCATCGGATCAGTGGCTACTATTTCCCATATAAAATCTTCAATTTAGGTTCAGAGAAAGTAGGTGTTGTTGGCTACACATTAAAGGAGACCCCTGCTTTGTCTATGCCAGGTAAGATACTTTTTTACACTCAATTATAGCCAGCCCAGGTTTACACATAATGTTGCAAGTCACACACTTGAAACATCTCAAATTACCTGTGCTTTATGAAGGAAGAACTTGTATTTAAAAAAAAAAAAGGCATGTTGACTGTGTGAAATGTGTAATTTTGAATGGCTTGTATGCTGTAAAATATTGTGTAAAATAACAGTAATCTACTGGCAGCTGTGGTTGCCAGTAATGTACTGTTAATTTACAGCACTCTACCATAAATTTATAGCTCTCCTTTTTTTTTTTTTTTTTTTTTTTTTTTTTTTACAGTAAATTACCACAATACTACCATGGAAATGAACTAATTTAATTAGGGGAACCGATTGCTTCAAACAGAAAGTAACTTGCACTGACAGAGCTTAAAATATGTTACTGCCATTGTTTTGTCTCACACAAAGATGCACACTAGTAATGCTTTCTTCTAGTGTACATTTATAAAAGCTACTTAAAAATCCTAATTAAACTAAGGCCTAATCCTGGCTAAACCCTGTCTGTGAAACCGGGCCTTAATGTATAATAGTGAAAAAATTAAAAACATGACTTTAACTCAAATCTTTGCAGCTTGTCTAAACTAACAATAGCGCATATGTGTTAAAGTACTTAGCAAACAGATTATCACTGCATCAGCAACTACACAGTTACTGCTTTTAAATAAAGCAACATGCAGCATAACACCAACATTTCTCAGCTCATCATTGACTGAAGCACAGGCTCTACTCTCCAGCATAATGGTAACCCCCAAAATGAATGAATTAAACTAAAAGATCTCTCCTATATCATCTTGTACAAAAACACATAAAACACTTCAGTTCAATATTTACTCTCATCAGATATTGACTACGCATAACTTTTTCTATTAACTTTCACTAATATTTCAGTGAAATTAACTTGAAAATCTGACTATGTTTTACAGAATATTACTGTTTTTTCCATCATTTTACGGTAATCTACTGTCAGCAGGGTTAGCAGTAAATTGCTGTTTTTCTACAGTTTGTTGCCGTTAATTAATTTACAGTATATTACTGTTTTTCCTTAATTTTTACGGTAATCTACTGGCAGCTGTGGTTGCCAGTAAATTGCTGTTTTTTACAGTATGTTGCCGTGAAATAATTTACAGTTGACTACTGTTAAATTACGTTTCACTGTTTGTTTGTTTTTCATCTTACACCTATAACCCTTTTAACCTCACAGCAAAATCATCAGTTTTAAATGAACACTTGTATGTGTCCACACTAAAAAGTGTTAGAGTAACACTGAAGCAATGTTGAAGTTAATGAGATAATTAAGTGATTAAGTGATAATTAAGAAGCAGAATCACTTAAGGAAAGAAACAACAAGAACAGAAAAAAAAACAAAAAACAAGCAGAAACACAAAAACTACAACAGACTTCCAGCCACAGCCTCAGATCAACTGGGCCCAGTTTTTAAAAAAATGTACTCTAGATCAAATTTATCCGGATTTGGAGATCCTATGTTTTGCTATCCAGGATCACCTGATCCATCTTACTTTTATGCCAGTTTTTTAAAGGAACATTGGATTGGATCACAGTGATCCAAATACCAAATTTCAGGATTACCAAATCCTGTTTACCAGAGCCTTAAATAGAACCAACAGTGTAGCCTACTGGCTTAGCAAAGAACAACAGGTAGGCAAAATACCGGTGGCCACAAATAGCCATTATTTGTGTTAATTGTAAGAAACAGAAACATTTTACATTCCTTATTTTGTTATAATGTTAAATAACAAAACAAAAACAGTACTATCCAATAGTCAAAAATCATTTACAGGACAAATATCAGCTCTTTCCATCTCTGCCTTTAGGAGCTGTATCTCCATCTGCACTTTTTTCTGCTGCAGTTGAGTAAGTAAGATTTGTTCTTTACCCAGTTCAATTTGTACTTCTGCTCTTTCGGTTTCCCGTTTCAGAAGCAACTCATAGCTGTCACCATCCTGGTTTGTAGCTGAGGAACGTTTGCATTTTCTTGTAGGAACGTCTTGGACTGTCTTCATTACATCCACTTGGGATCTATCTTCCTCCTCAATCTCTGAGTCCAGGACAAACATTTCCTCTGCAGGATAATTTTGCTTGCATTCTTCTGAAGTCCTAGTCTCTGTAATTGTGGCCTCTCCATCTGCTTCTATGCCTTCAATGCCATGCAGAGCCTCTGATTTTTCTCCTTGTTGTTTCTTTTTCTTTTTTTTTGACCTTTAGGTGTTTGATGTGTTCCTGTTAGCTCAGCTATCAGGCCCCCTATGGTTTTATGAGTCTACTGCAGCATTTACTTGAACAAGTGAGAACTGCTTAGCCATATCTCTTAACTTAAACTAAATCTCCCTTCCTTCTCCTTTCCGATTCCATCTTATATATATTTTTTTCTTCTTCCTCTCTCCAGTTTTGTTTGTTTGTTACCCTCATAATGACCAAACCTGTGAGAACCATCAGTTTTGAGTAATAGTTTGACTACACGTACAGCCCGTCATTAGCTGACTGCTTACAGACCTGTCAACACAGATACTCAAATTCTTGGTGTTCAGAAACACAAAAGCTTAGCACCCTGACTAGCTGCCTCACAGCAGCTATTCACATCTTACACTGCCCACATAGCCGCTTCCCCCACACAGATAGCTTGCCACCTCAAACGAACTTGCATTTTGTCTTTGCCATGTCTCTCCTGTGTTCCCACAAATGTGCCAGCATGCCTCAGACATCCAGCCCTGCCCCCTACCAGCACCTTCTGGAGGCACGGCGGAGCAGCGTGATGTACATCCTTCAGCCTGAAGCACGAACGACCTGCAGTGGCAGAGGAAGGAACAGCGAGACGGCGACACAAGTGGACACCTGACACCCAGCCTGAGCAACGAAGAGCTGACCAGTTTCATTATCTCCTTGGCCCATTCTCTTGCAGGGCTCCAACAGGAGGTAAATGAACTCACACTGCCAGTCACACAGCTCCACTCTGCTCAGCGAGAGACGACACCGGACATATGCAAGGACGGCGACAGAACAGGATAACTGAAGGAGATCACCGGTCTTCAGGAGGCTCAGACCGCTGCTGGGCACCGAGAGCAGCTGGAAATTGCCACCAAGCAAGACCTTGAAAGAGAACTGTTTCACACAAAGACACTGTTAAGAACAGCTAATGTGGAACTTAAAGAGAGAGACGCTAAAGTTAAGGCCCTTAAAGGCAGTCTGCATGCAGCCAGAGCTGACGTCCAGAACTTGACTCAGCGATTCTGCAGCATTAAAGAGGAGCTTAACGTGGTCCAAAAAGAACTGAAACAATCCTACCAACTGCAAACGGACCTCCTAAGAAAAGGGTACCCGCCTGAACTTTACTTGCAGTGCAAGTGGAGTTTAACAGTGCAAACTCCCCCAACCCTTCACACAGACACAAAGGGGGGAGGAGCCAGAGCCTGCTAAACACTTCACCGGCCCATTTCCTGAGAGCCTCTGCGGCCGCAGAAGGAGAAGGATTAATTCAGACAGACCCTGAAACGGCATGTGAAGTGACATTCAAAGACCTCCAACGAATAGCCAGGCACATCCCTACATTCACCCCAGAGCTTGCAGGAGACCACGACGTCCACGCCTACCTACGAGACATCAACTTTCACCTGCAGCCTTTGACAAGTGCGATCCACCAAGATAGACTCTATCTTCTCTGGATCACTTCCGGACCAGAGTTGCGACGCTTTTTCGCTTGGCAGTCAGAAAGCATCCAATCCGACTACTGGCAGTTGAAACAAGCCATCGTCAAGGAATTCTCAGTCTCAGAGATTGCTGCCCTAGACACCAAACAAGGCAGACATAAAAATTCCCTACGCCTACTACCACAGACTCAGACAAGCTTACCAGGCTCGCAACGAGCCTGGGATGGAGGAGGACACCAGCTTCAAGAACCTTTTCCTCCGAAATCTACATCCAATTGTAAGTCACCATTTAGGCATTACGGCCTGCCCCCGCACAATGCCTATTCACCAACTATGTGACTTGACACAGAAGGCCTTTAACAAACACCAGGCCTCATCAAAAAGGGTTTGTAACACACAAGGAACTGTGAACTGCAAAACCCAGAACCCAGAGCTGGCACCAGAAGGCGCAGAGCATTGCTACAATGTAAAACCCTTCTCCAAAAGGCTCCTAGCCAGCCAAGGACAGAACTGTCACCATGGCAACAGACCCAGGTACCAGACCTACCACAGGAAGAAGCCATGAACGGGAGCATCCTCATCCTGCAGCCACCGCAGGCCCTCCAACAGCAGGCAGCAACAACCTCCTCCTCCATGCCCTTCACACAGCAGCTGTCCAGAGGCTGCACAAGGATGACTGGACATGCCTGCATCAGACCCACAGGAGCTTCTAACGCAAGTAAGAGAGCTCCTTGAACAGTACTTACCTGACGAGTACTGGGAAGCACAAGCTTCTGACCACTCACACAACCCCACTCAGCCCTGCTCAAGTCACCGACGCCACGAGAGCAGAGTGACATTGCAAACTTCAGACTCCTTCTGACTGAAAGCAGAGGCTACAATCACCTGCTGCCCCTCTGCCATCAGTCCTAGGTGAGTCTGAAACACTCTTCACACTACAACTCCCGTAACCTCTTCCTACAAACACCTGCTCCACGGGTGTCCGGATGACAGTGTCAGTGTTTTGCTTGTTATGTTCTGTTTTGGCCTCTAGAGGTCCTCATGGTGCTCTCATGCCCAGCTTACTCTGCTTGTAATTAGTGTTATTAGGGTCACATGTCTCGTTCAGCTGTGTGTACTTAAGTGACTCTGTCTCATAGCTTCTTTGCTTGGTGTTTAGTTGTTCTGAAGCCAGTTGCCTAAGTAAGTGTTCTCTATCTCTGAGACTTTTTTTATTTCTCTCTTGTCTGTGGATTATTCCTTATCTGTTATTTTTTTGTGGACTTTCTCATCTGGAGTTTTTGCTTCTTGTGGAATGCCCAATTGGACAGTTTTTGTTTTTTAAGAACTTCTTTTGCTGTTTTTGCTTCCGCTGTGGATTTTTTGCTGCTTGAACTTTTATTAAAAACTTATTCTGCATCTCAACTTCTCCAAAGTGCATCTTACTGTTGGGTTCACCATTCTCCAGTGGCTGAAGGATTGGGAGCCTGACTCTCACGCCGGAGATCCGAGTTCTAGTCCCGGCTCTGACAGAAATAGTGTTATGCGTGCCTGAAAGTTGGAACTACCAGATAATGTATTTCAGCTAGGTGATGTTTAATATCAAATTACTCCTTGTTTAATAACTCACAATTTGGTGGATGTCACCATATCATAGAATGCATTGTATGTTTGTTATATTTATCGGAGTATAAATGGACACAAACTTTCAAGTGAACCCCCCCATGCAAGTTAATTCACTTTCAAACAAAGGAAATCCCCCGCCAGAGTATTGCACCTTTCTCATTGGTCAAGACAAGATTTGAAGGTGTCGACTGTCTGGAGATATTAAATAGCTCTGAGCAGATGTGAGTTAGTTCTTCTAGTTTGTTCTTCTGGTTCTTCTCTTTGTTCCTGTTGATACAACGTGAGGGCCACCCGGCACCAAGCCGGGCTGGTAGGCCTCCATTTCACTTCAAGCCATGCACGACTGCAGCGACCACAAAAGAGTCAAATTAACAGCATAAAGTTTGTCTTCATTTTCTTCATCAACCCCGAAGATATTGATTACAACTTCCACACCATCAAAGATTTCTTCTGAGCCTGCAGATCCGGACAGCTAAGGCATTTGCAAGTATCGTTTGAACACTAAAAGGCAATTTAGTATTAAGATTGTGAACCCCTTTTTACAAAGGTGCTTTATAGTATTGAAACTGATGGTTCGTCCAGCGATTGTTAATTTACTCTTTCCATTGTTTTATTCCCCTGTTATGATACGGTTCAAATTCATTTTCCACTCTCTCATTGCGTGAATGGCATGTTTGTGTTTGTTAGTTTAGTTATGTGTTTGTGATTTAGTTAAATAAAACTTGTGTGCACACTCTTGCGAGTTGATTCTGATCTGCTTATAAAACCAATGTCCCTGATAATGATTCGATCACAGCTATATGCTGAGAAAGCGATATTCTGTGGCCACGGAAAATATCCTTTCTATAAGAGTTGATAGACGATCAATACTGAGTGTTCGCTGGCTGAACAGATTAATTGAGTGTAATATTAATTCAGCTACATTAAGTTAATTTGATTAACTGATTCAAATATTTATAATTAATCATAACAAGTTATGACTAATTATTAATATTTCCCCTTTTGAGCTAATAAATATCGTTACAGTAGCTTCATGCATTCTTTTTTTATCAACATTTGAATGTGGGTAAGTTTCATAAAAAAAAGCAACATTTTGAACAAAAAGCAAATCAACACTGCCAAAGCTTCACAGTCGTTACCTCTTCATGGGTTCAACATTTAATTGTCACGGGAATCATACGCGGATGCAAGTTGCAAGTAAAAATGTCTTTATTGAGAAAACAGATAAAGTCCAACACGTTGCAGCCAGCAGGAGAGTGGTGACACTGGGACTTCGATGGGCAATCCTGAACAGAAGAGTGAAGACTGTGTGTAGAGTATCCGGAGTGAAGGGAGAACACCAGGTGAGAAATCCAAACGAGACTGGAACAGGAACAGCACGACACGAGGAACTTGACTCAGACTGAGGAACACACGAGGAGAACAGGAAGCAGCATGGGGAATCTCCAACAACGATCTGACAAACATGAGACGAAAGACAGGGCAATAAATAGGCTGGTAGATGACATTCAGCTGCCGCTGATCACTGATAATCAGCGGCGACGCCCACATGAAACAATCAGCATGACAAAACACACACACACACACACACACAAACACACAAGACCAGAATGAGACAGCGGATTACCAACCGTGACAGAACCCTCCCTCCTAGGAACGCCTCCTGGCGTTCCCAGACGAACCTACCTGTCGATTGTAATCATCGATAAGGGAGTGATCCAGGATGTCCCTAGCAGGAACCCAACTTCTCTCCTCCGGACCGTAACCTTCCCAGTCCACCAAGTACTGGAATCCGCGTCCCCTCCGTCTCGAGTCCAGAATACGGTTTACCGAATATGTAGGTTCCCCGTCTACGAGTCGCGGTGGTGGGGGAACCGGGGCCGGCGGATTAATGTATGAATGAAACACGGGTTTAATCTTTGATACATGGAAGGCGGGATGTATTCTCCTGTACGCCGGAGGAAGTTTGAGTCGGACAGCCACCGGACTAATGATCTTGGTGACAGGGAACGGGCCAATAAATTTGGGAGCTAACTTGTTAGATACGGAGCGGAGCGGAATGTTCTTGGTAGAAAGCCACACTTTTTGACCCACGACGTATTCGGGAGGCTTCGACCGGTGGCGATCGGTCTTAGCCTTGGTGCGCGCCCCCACCTGAAGAAGAGTCTCACGGGCTCTACTCCAAGTGTGGTGGCACCTCTGGACGAAGGCGTGAGCGGAGGGGACCGCGACTTCGGATTCCAGACTGGGAAAGATAGGTGGCTGGTAACCTAAGCTACATTCAAACGGAGAGAGGCCCGTGGATGACACTGGTAACGAGTTATGAGCGTACTCAACCATAGAGAGTTGCTGACTCCAGGAGGAAGGATTCTTGGATACCAAACATCGCAACACTCTCTCCAAATCTTGGTTGGCTCTCTCGGTTTGGCCATTGCTTTGAGGATGGAACCCCGAAGACAGACTGACAGTCGCACCCAGTAACTTACAAAACTCCTGCCAAAATTTGGACACAAATTGGGGACCCCTGTTGGAAACCACGTCCATCGGGAGGCCATGTAACCGAAAGACGTGATCTACAACAGTTACCGCTGTCTCCTTGGCAGATGGTAATTTGGGCAAGGGAATAAAATGAGCCGCCTTCGAGAACCGGTCCACTACGGTCAAAACGACCGTCTTCCCCTGGGAGGGTGGGAGGGCGGTAATGAAATCTAGCGCAATGTGGGACCAGGGTCTCGAAGGGACAGACAGCGGTTGGAGTAACCCATCTGGGGGTCGATTGGAAGTCTTACCAGTGGCACAAACCGAACAAGCCAAAACAAAATTGCGAATGTCGTGAGCCATCGATGGCCACCAGAATCGTTGCTTGACCAAAAAACTGGTGCGATTGACTCCTGGATGACAAGCAACGTTGGAACAATGCCCCCACTTGATAACGTCGGACCGTAACCCCTCCGGCACAAATAATCAATTCGGTGGGCAACCGGGCGGAGGCGTTACCCCTTCTAAGGCCGTACTGACCCTCGATTCGACCTCCCATGTCAGAGTGGAGACCACTAATGTCTCAGGTAAAATACACTCGGGAGTAGACGGGCATTCGGAAGGATCAAAAATACGTGACAAAGAATCGGGTTTGATATTCTTGGAACCCGGGCGGTACGAGAGAGAAAAATCAAATCGTCCGAAAAAAAGTGCCCACCGAGCCTGCCTGGAGTTAAGTCTTTTAGCAGACCTGATATATTCTAGGTTCTTATGATCAGTCCAAACGATAAAAGGTACCCCCGAGCCTTCTAACCAATGACGCCATTCCTCCAACGCTAATTTGACCGCCAACAACTCTCTGTTACCAATGTCATAATTACGTTCGGCGGGTGATAAACGATGGGACAAAAACGCGCAGGGATGCATCTTGTCGTCTGTGGAAGAACGTTGAGACAGAACTGCACCTACCCCCACCTCTGACGCATCGACCTCCACCACGAACTGACGTGAAGGATCAGGGGCTATGAGAATGGGGGCCGAAACGAAGCGGCTCTTAAGTTTGGCGAATGCAGCCTCAGCTGTATCGGACCACCTGAATGTCATTCTGGGGGAGGTCAAGGCGGTCAGAGGCGCAGCTAGTTGGCTGAAATTGCGAATGAAACGCCGGTAAAAATTGGCAAACCCCAGAAACCTCTGTAGGGCCTTACGGGAATCTGGACTGGGCCAATCTACCACAGCCTTAACCTTGTCAGGGTCCATACATACTCCCTCAGACGAGACGATGTATCCTAGAAAAGAAACAGACTGTGCATGAAAATCGCATTTCTCCGCCTTGACAAAAAGCCCATTCTCTAGCAGCCTCTGAAGCACTCGCCTGACGTGCTGAACGTGTTCCTGGAGAGAAGAAGAAAAAATCAATATGTCATCCAGGTAGACATATATGAACTGGTCAACCATATCTCTCAACACGTCATTGACGAGTGCCTGAAAAACCGCCGGGGAGTTGGACAACCCGAAGGGCATGACCAAGTATTCGAAGTGCCCCCTGGGGGTGTTAAAGGCGGTCTTCCACTCATCCCCCTTCCGAATGCGAACCAAATGATAAGCGTTACATAAATCCAGTTTTGTGAAAACGGATGCTCCCTGCAACCTCTCGAAGGCTGAAGACATCAACGGCAAAGGATAGGTATTCTTTACCGTGATGTTGTTCGGTCCTCGGTAATCAATACAAGGTCGCAAGGAACCATCCTTCTTCCCCACAAAAAAGAACCCCACCCCCGCTGGAGAAGAGGAAGGTCGGATGAACCCTGCTGCTAGAGAATCAGAAATATATTTCTCCATGGCCTCCCTCTCGGGAACAGAAAGAGAGTAAAGTTTGCCTTTAGGTGGAGACTTACCTGGCAGTAAATCTATAGCACAGTCATAGGGACGATGCGGAGGGAGAGAAGCAGCACGGGACTAACTGAACACTTCCTTCAGATCAAGGTACTCCACGGGCACGTTTGATAAATCCGCTGCCTTCTCCTGAAACATAGAAACAGACACAGACGGACAAGCAGACACAAGACAAGACTCGTAACACTGCATGCTCCATTCGGAGATAGAGTGCTGGCGCCAATCCACCCTGGGGTTCTGTTGATTAAGCCAGGGATGACCAAGAACTATGGGTGCCAGAGGGGAGTCCATTAAGAGAAACGTGATAGTTTCAGTGTGGTTGCCTGACGTAGTAAGAGTTATGGGACCGGTAGTAAGGGAGATGCTGGGGAGTTCCTGTCCATTAAGAGCATTAACGGAGATTTGTCTGGTGAGAGGTGTGATGGGGAGATGAAATTTCTGAGCAAAATGAATGTCCATGAAATTACCTTCGGCTCCGGAGTCCAGTAAGGCTTGGCAGGTATGTGTGTGGTTGGCCCATCTCAGTCTTACCGGAAGGAGAGTGGATGGTGAGGACTTCTCGGCAGAGATCCCACCCGATAGTAGCCTCCTCATTACTATCGGGCTTGTTCTTTTACTGGACATGCATGTAAAAAATGGCCCGCTCCTCCGCAGTACAGACATAGTCCTCGGGACCTCCGCCTCTCTCTCTCCTCCCGGGAAAGCCGAGCTCTCCCTACCTGCATGGGCTCGGGATCAGCGATGGGACTGACCGTGTCTCCCTCGTTGGTCGATCGACCTTCCGCACCTCTTAGTCTTTGGTTAGGATGAGTGTACCGCTCCAGGCGGTTAAGACGAGAATCCACTCGCAATGCCAGGTCGATAAGTCCGTTAAGACTCTGGGGAAGGTCCAAGATGTAAATCTCCCTTTGGACACGGTCGGCCCATGCAGGAACATGTCCCACTGAGCCTCCTCGTTCCTCCTCGTTCCATCTGCACTCTGCCGCCAACGTTCTGAACTCGATAGAGTAGTCGGCTACCGTACGACCACCTTGTTTTAGTTCCGCGAGGAGTCTGGCAGCGTCCTTGCCTGCCACCGCACGGTCGAAGACCCTCTTCATCTCGGCGGCGAGTGCCTGGAACGAGGTGCAGCATGGATCCTTGTTCTCCCACGCCGCCGTTCCCCATAGTGCCGCCTGCCCCGTGAGGAGGGTGAGTACAAACGCCACCTTGGACTCTTCTCTCTCAAAGGTCCGGGGCTGTAGGGAAAAATGCATAGAACACCGTGTAAGAAAGGCTCTGCAAAAATTGGGCTCACCAGCATAGCTCTGAGGAACAGGTAGGCGTGGCTCAGGTTGATCACCCGGCTCCGGTGGTGTGGGGGGAATTGGCGGTGTGGGCGGCGCAGTGGGATTTCTCAGAAGTTGTAATTGTTGGGAGAGCTCGGACACCTGCGTCACGAGAGCTTGCACAGCGCACCCTGTGGTGGTGATACTCTCCTGCTGCTGGTCCATACGAGCGATACTGTGGTTGATGAACTCAGTCAGTGAAGCTGAACTTGCTGCATCCATAACGTTAGGTCAGATCGTTCTGTCACGGGAATCATACCCGGATGCAAGTTGCAAGTAAAAATGTCTTTATTGAGAAAACAGATAAAGTCCAACACGTTGCAGCCAGCAGGAGAGTGGTGACACTGGGACTTCGATGGGCAATCCTGAACAGAAGAGTGAAGACTGTGTGTAGAGTACCCGGAGTGAAGGGAGAACACCAGGTGAGAAATCCAAACGAGACTGGAACAGGAACAGCACGACACGAGGAACTTGACTCAGACTGAGGAACACACGAGGAGAACAGGAAGCAGCATGGGGAATCTCCAACAACGATCTGACAAACATGAGACGAAAGACAGGGCAATAAATAGGCTGGTAGATGACATTCAGCTGCCGCTGATCACTGATAATCAGCGGCGACGCCCACATGAAACAATCAGCGTGACAAAACACACACACACACAAACACACAAGACCAGAATGAGACAGCGGATTACCAACCGTGACATTAATTCAATAACGTTAGGCAGTTTTGATTTACTGTATATGCTGTTTAATGTCTGATGATCATGTTAGATTACATGCATGTAACCAGTGCTTACATCGCTTATTTCTGCTTCTTTCTTGGCAGTGTTTTGATCCAGACATTCTGTATTCTGTCAGGAGATGCATAATAAAGCCCCATACTGTGCAACAGTGAAAACATGGCAAAGACTAGCTATGAGTGGTATAAGGCTCAATTTAATTTATGTATTATTTGCATGATACTTAGAAAAATATTTTGGGAAAAGTGCAATAGAGTTTTAATACAACTTCGCCATGTTTACACTGCTAGAATAATTCCCTTTAACTGAGATGACTGACCTAATGATAATGCAAAGTGTTGACTCGCAACTGAAAACTTGAAACATTGTTGTCAACAACTTAACCAGAGCTGTTTTTGCCCAAATTAATATAGTGAACTGAGATGAATTATCTTCCAGAAATTATTAGTAGTGATGCAACGGTTCAGAACATTACCCTGGTTTTACATTTATGCATTTGGCAGACACTTTTATCCAAAGCGACTTACATTGCATTATACTATACATTTGTATCTGAGTATGTGCAATCCCTGGGATCAAACCCACAACCTTGGCATTGCTAGTGCCATGCTCTAACCACTGAGCTACAGGAATTTTGGGGTCATGATTCAGTCGGATTTTGGTACAGCAGGTAAAACACAGAATCTTGATTAAATTCTTGAAATTAATTGTTTTATAAACACAGTGGCTATAATTCTTATTGTAAATGTACAAATTTGTATAGAATTGCTCTGTGCATATAAGTTCTCTTACTAAATTTCAAACAGAGTACTTTTTCAGTCTAAAGTTTCAAATTTTATTAAGTTTTCAGTTACAAATTGAAAATCTTTGAGAGCATCCAATAGAAAGTGACCTCATGATATTAACTATTGTTCATTTATATTAACTATTGCCACCACTGCCTAGTGGCACATTTAAACACATTAAGGTGGATAGATGGATATATACAGGTTAGGTTACACCCTGCAGTAATATGATGGTGTTTTTTTCATATTTAAATGGTTTTACAGGCCCCCATCTCCAGTTTGAGGATGAGGTTACTGCTTTACAGCCTCAAGTGGACAAACTCACTGCTTTGGGTGTTAATAAGATCATTGCCCTTGGACATTCTGGCTTCGAAGTGGACAAAAAGATTGCAAAGAAAGTTCGGGGAGTGGATGTTGTGATTGGAGGGCACACCAATACATTCTTGTACACAGGTATGTATCACACATACATGTATGTATAATTATTACTAATCCAAGAATGTCAGTTTTACACTTATATTAATGAATTTGGTTAAATCATCACCTATCAAAATAAGACAATTTTCTCATCATTTACTTGCGCTCATGTTTTTCTTTCTTCATTGGAGCACAATAGTAGCAAACCTTAAGAAAAATGTGCTTTTCACTACTCCCATAGTTGATTTGCAGAAAAAATATATTTATATTTTTATTAAACATTGATGGAGAAACACATTTTGTGAGGAAATATGTATCATAAAAGTTGTTTGTTTCATTTAAAAATCTTATAAATGGGGGCCTTTTATCCCACACTTGGGGTAAAAGACACTCAGTACTGATTCAAATACTTTTGCTAAATATCTAAATTAATACCTTTCCCAAGACAATCACTTTAGTAAAAGTTTGTACTGTTTTCTATGGAAGCCCGTTTCCGCCACTGAATAAAAAAATAAAAAGAGTAATTGCGACTTTTTATCTCAGAATTCTGACTTTTTATCTCCCAATTGCAAGTTATAAAGTTAGAATTCTGAGATATAAAGTCGCAATTGCGTGATATAAAGTCAGAATTCTGAGATATAAAGTCGCAATTGCGTGATATAAAGTCAGAATTCTGAGATATAAAGTCACAATTGCGTGATATAAAGTCACAATTCTGAGATATAAAGTCACAATTGCGTGATATAAAGTCACAATTCTGAGATATAAAGTCACAATTGCGAGTTTTTATCAAACTTTGATAAAAACTCACAATTCTGACTTTTTTTCTCACAATTGCGAGTTTATATCTCAGAATTGTGACTTTATAACTCACAATTGCGAGAAAAAAAGTCAGAATTCTGAGTTTTTATCTCAGAATTCTGACTTTTTTTCTCGCAATTGCGAGTTATAAAGTCACAATTCTGAGATATAAACTCGGAATTGCGAGAAAAAAAGTCAGAATTGCGAGTTTTTATCTCAGAATTCTAACTTTATATCACGCAATTACGACTTTATATCTGACTTTTTTTCTTGTAATTAACTGACGGACAGTTTCTCTGTCTAACAATTATGGACATCCAACATGTCTGGTGCATCCAACGATAGCCGTGCTGCCGTCCTGATGTCTGAAGCTGTTGGTGTATAAAATGTGCCGCTTCAGCTTCGTCTGTTTTATTGCGCCTCCGCCACAGCTGATTCTTATTATTATTACTATTATATTGGTATTATTGTGTAATCACAACACATTTGCTCAAAACTTGTCAAATTCATTAGTGTATCCAATTCTGTTAAAAACAACTTTTATTCACCAAATACTTCCACTGTAATTTTGTAATTGTAATTCTACCCTTGAATGCCCCCTATTATGGAGCCACCAGACTTGAGTTGCAGTTACAAAAGTTGATGAAACATGATAGGTATTGGCGTTTTAGTATTAAGCCCACTAGATGGCAGTAAAAGCTGTTTTTTCTCCTGGAAATGCTGTACTCATGTACAAGGTTACCGTGGAAACAAGCTATACTATGCATATTCCTGCATAATGTTCGGAGACTAATCTTCATGTTATGTGTCTCCTCCAGTAAAATCAAAATTTCTTTATTGGTAAATCCACGCTAAAAATAATCCTTTATGATGTCTTCCATTTTATGTATAATAATAACGAAGCAGCAATTCTGATAGTCAGTCGCAATGATAGGAAACGCAAGCAAAGTAAGAACTGTGAGTAATAAAGTTTCACACAATTGTGAGAAAAAAAGTCAGAATTGCGAGAAAAAAAGTCAGAATTCTGACTTTATATCACGCAATTGCGACTTTATATCTCAGAATTCTGACTTTATAACTCGCAATTGCGACTTTTTATCTCAGAATTCTGACTTTATAACTCGCAATTGCGAGATAAAGTGTCAGAATTCTGAGATAAAAAGTCACAATTACTCTTTTTATTTTTTTTATTTAGTGGCGGAAACGGGCTTCCATAGTTTTCTGTTTATTTTGATAAATAAAAGAATGTGTCTTTGTGATGTGTCCCCTCCAAAATGTGATCGCGAACTGACTGTGGGTTGGCCCCACTTTCGCTACCTCACACTGGGCCCCACTGGGCCCCTGCTATCGCTACCCTGGAAGCAGTGGTAGTGATGGCAGAGATGAAGAATATAAGTCATAATTTGGATACATCAGGTATTTGGATACATCCCATTATCCCTCACTTCACTGACAATCAGGGATGCTCCGAAAATGATGACTAAACAGGTCAAGATTGAGTTACGTGTGGAAAGTATGGGCTACACTGAAAAAGAAGAGTATTGTTGCTTTTCACTCACGCTACAATCATTGATTTGGAATTCCAAGAAAGAAACAAGGATAAAGATTGTTTTAATGTTTTTTTTTTTTTTTAAATCACTAAGACACGGTTTCACTATTTTCCAGGCAGTGAAGCTGCATTTGAAATTGTGTTAAGTTTTTGACATTTTCACATGTGAGTTCCAAATGAAATACAGTAGCAGAAGCTGAAATGTTAATAAAGCTTTTTAATGTTTTTTGAAACACTAAGACCTTTTCACTACTTTTCAGATAGTGAAAATGCATTTGAATGTGTGTGCAGCATTGGTAAATTTGCCAAAAATTATTGACACTAATAGGACAATGTCAGTTATAAATGATGAAACCCTAAATAAAAGGTCAAAGGTCAGATGTAGAAAATTAATAATGGAAAATGATTTTAGTCTTAAATATATGTAAAACATCTTAAATAACTGATTTCATAATTCGTCCCATAGAGGGTTAAGATGGCTTTAACAATAAAAAAGTAATAAAGTAGTAACAATAAATCTAATATTTTATTATATGATATGATTAATGTCAAATTGTTCCCTCTCAGTCTGTCACGTTCGACATACGTCAGAAATGAACCGACGAATCGGGATATCGCATGAGAGCCCTATCACCTTTGAGTGTAAACTAAACGAGCCAATGGATATTGTCGTGCAAGCTTTGCGTCACGTATAATTGCAGAAGTGGGTGCACTTGCACTCTGTCTTTCGCATTGGAGCCGAGCATTCATTGTTCCCTGCTAGATCACTTCAAAGAGTGAAGAAAACGAGTCGTGGAAGCCTCATCTTGCTGTTTAAAGGTGTTGGTGTGACAGCACGTTACAGCGGTGGCCACGAGCTCTCTACACAGCTCTCAACTGCTGTTTTCACAGCATTAAAACTGCTGCGTTTTCCCACAGACAGGTCTGCGATTTGGGTTCAGGCTGTCTGTGTGCGTTGATTGTAGGCGGCCAGTGTGAACCTACAATCACCCGCGGCTTCCCCTGTGTGCTTCAGCACTAAACAAAGAGTGAGTTTCCACTCCTAAAGGAGCATTGCGAATGGACACTGCATCTTTTTCAAGATGTCATTCCGTCCGTGCATTACTGGATGCGGTCGTTCCCTGTCCCCAGCTGACAGTCACAATCGCTGTATCACATGCCTGGGCATTCAGCATGATGAGACAGCTTTTGTGGATTGTTCATGTGTCCATTGTGGTAAGACAACTATCGCAGTGTTGTGGTGTAGACTTTCGTTCCTTGGTTCTCAAGGCGGAGTCCCCTCCCCTATGCCCCGTTCTGCTGTTTTCTGGGCGGCACTTCGGCGTGTAGGCAGGGAGACCTGAAGATCACGGTTAGGGCTTCCCTGCCGAGACCATCCAGTCAGTGGTGCTTCCCAAGGATCGTGCTGGACCATCCGTTTCCTTTGGAGTGCCTGCTGAGGACCAGATGTCAATCGCGGCATCGGAAGGTGAGCAAGAGTCGTCTGGAGATGATGACTCGGCTGTGTTGCCTCCTTCTGGGAGAGTAGTGTTGCCTGAGCCTGATTCAGAAGTAACCGCTATGCTTGCCCGGGCTACCGAGAATCACCTGGAATCCTCCACCATGTCCTGAACCTTCTCGGTTACATGATTGGTTTCTCGAGGCAGCCCGCACTGGTTCTCAGTGCCCCGCCCTGGTACCTTTCTTCCCGGAAGTGCATGAGGAGGTGACCAGATCATGGAAGACACCTTTTTCTGTCCGAAGTCGGTCTGGTTCCTCCTCCACCTTCACCGCCCTAGACGGTGGAGCGGCCAAGGGATACGCTGGAATCCCCCCATTTGAACGTGCTGTCGCGATGCAACTGTGTCCGACATCCGCCACCTAGAGGGGTGAACCGCGTCTCCCATCCAAGGCCTGTAAGTTCTCCTCCAATTTAACGGAGAAGGCTTACAGAACCTGTGGACAGGCCGCCTCTGCCCTGCGTGCCATGATGTTGCTTCAGGTCTACCAGGCCAAAGCACTCATGGAGATGACCCAGGGTGGTCTTGACCCTCCGGGCGACTAAGGTGACAGTGCAAGCAATGGCCACTATAGTGGTCCAAGACCTGGCCGATATGAGGGAAACCGATAAATATCGGTTCCTGGACTCCCCCATATCCAAGGTCGGCCTATTCAGCGACTCAGTCGAGAGCTCCGCCCAGCAGTTTTCGGCTGCCCAGAAGCAGATGGAGGCGATCAAACACATCCTGCCCCGGCAGTCTGCTGCTGCCGTGCATAGAATTAGATCCGGCTGACTCTCACGTTATCTTGATACCCCGGCCCGGATATGTGCCAAAGGTTCCTACCACTCCCTTCAGAGATCAGGTAGTGAACCTGTAAGTGCAGCTTTCGGAGGAGGTAGACCCAGCCCTGGCTTTGTTCTGTCCCATCCGTGCTCTGTGCTTGTACGTGTACAGAATGTGAAGCTTTAGGACCTCAGACCAGCTCTTCATCTGTTACGGAGGCCAGCAGAAGGGAAAGGCTGTCTCCAAGCAGAGGATGGCCCACTGGATAGTGGATGCCATCGCTTTGGCGTATCAATCTCAACGCGTGCCTTGCCTGCTCGGGTTGAGAGCTAACTCCACTAGAGGAGTAGCTTCGTCCTGGGCGCTGGCGCACGGTGCCTTGCTGACAGATATATGTAGAGCTGGGCGACACCTAACACTTTCGCTAGATTCTATAGCCTTTGTGTAGAACCGGTATCTTCCAGTGTACTCGCCCCCAGTGGTCTAGGTCAGTGGTTCCCAACCGGTGGGTCGCGGCCCACTAGGGGGCCTCAGTGATCCTCCAGGGGGGCCGCGAGATAACTTAAAATTAATTTAAATATATTAATATAATTCATTAATTTTATTATTAATACGCAACATTAGAAGAGATAAATTAAATAAATAAATAAATAATACATTTAAAACAAAGCACCACCTCTTTCGTAGCCTACGTATTCTGCAATTGTTTCGGATCATCCCAGGCCGCTTCTCATCGTGCTGCTGTTAAATACAGACTGAGGTGGTTTAAAACGCCCAGCTATTGATGCGCAAACAAACCGTGCATGTGTGCTCTCGACTCACCGATCACTAATAACATCGTATTTCTGCATGAACACAGTTCAATATATTCGCGTAGTTGCCGAAATTAATGTACTACCGTGAGTGTTTTATAACGGATGCTCGCCGAGCGTGTTTTGGAGAAATTTGTGAGGATCTGTCATGTTTATGTACACATGGACATCAGACGCTCCACAATTGCTTGTTCTGACAGAAGAACTGTTCAGTGATGACATCGACCCACCTTCAGATCGCTGAGCTTCCACGCATTTAGAAAGTTTTTATTTTTCATTTGTATTTTGGTTTGTTTATTAATTTTGAATGGATCCGTACTAAATGCAGCTCTTTGGTATCTCCCTGTGGTCTTGTTTGGTATGGCAGGTTGACTTGTGCTTATTTAAGTTACTGTTTAAAGTTAAAGTTGCATAGTTTAAGTTGAATGTCTGCAATGTCTGCATAAATAGTTTTAAGTCGAATGTCTGCAAAGTATGTTTGAAAAAAAGAATACTGAGGCTTTAAATCTATTTTGAATTTCTTCCTTAAAAAACAATGGGTTTAAAAATGAATAACACTAGAATACAAATGTTTTTGTTAATAAAAATAAATAAATAAATAAAGTAGTGGTGGTGTGGGGGGCCTTGCAGTGTTGATTCATAGAGGAGGTGGGCCTTGATGTAAAAAAGGTTGGGAACCACTGGTCTAGGTGAACCCTGTTGAATTCCTCTGCCACCCCTTGCGGCTTCAGACTTTGCGGAGTGTTTGTCGCTAGGCCAAGCACTCGTTATGCCTGTGCTAGGCTGGGTACCACATGTTGCGTCCCCTATGGCGGTCCCATATGTGTTTATCTCCACGGTAACCTCCTCACGGTGAGCCCCTGCCTTTCCCTCGGCAGACTCCGCTCTGCTGTCCCTGCCAGATGTGTCTCCCCCTGTGTTAGGCTGGAGCCGTCCCAGGGACTTCCATATGCACACTACACACGGCCAGGTCATAAGTGGTCTCTGCAGCGTCCCCTGTGGGCACACTTTCCCAGTGTTATCCAAGTCTTACTGAACGGGTCATGCAGAACAGCAGTAGACTCTCTTGGCGAAAGCCTGGTCCCTTCTCCATCCCAATGTGCGCCGGGATGCTGTGGCTTACGCTGGATGCTGGAAGAGGTCAGTAACTGTGGCGTTTTATTAGGGATCCCAATTCGTTGGTTCTCTTCTGATGTACGTCGAACGTGACCGACTGACAGGGAATGTCTCGGTTACGTATATAACCCTCATTCCCTGAAGGAGGGAATGGAGATGTATGTCCCGTCACCACAGTTCCTGTGCCCCGCTAAGTGCGGGCTTCATGCTCATCTCCTCAGCAAAAAACAGAGTGTGAGTGCACCCGCTTCTGCATTTATACCCGCTCGCGAGGGCAGGTCGTGTGACGCAAAGCTTGCACGCCAATGTCCATTGGCTCGTTTAGTTTACACTCGAAGGTGATAGGGCTCTCATGCAATATCCCGATTCGTCGTTCACTTCTGACGTACCTCTCTGTTCCCTCCTTCAGGGAACGAGGGTTACATACATAACCTAGACTTTAAATATGATGGTTGTCACAGTTTTAAAAGTCCAAGGATGAAGATGAGTCAGGAATTCCAAAATGTTTTTATAAGAAATACAACCCTGTTACGTTGTATTATTAGATTATATAAGCTTACACACAAACAATAACTGACCCTGAACTGAGGAACCAAAGGAACTTAAGTATACATTGATATCGAACTCACATACCAACAGCTGTGATGATGAAATGAATATCCATGGTAACAAACAACTGGTGGGAAATGTGAACAAAGACAACAAGAAATAATGACAAACAAACTAAGGGGCCATTATACGACACCGTTTTCCACTAAAAACTGAAAAAAATTAAAAAATTTTCCCCTACGTACTTGACTTAAGTTAAACCGGGTGTCCCAGACACCTATGAATTTATACTCTACCAAGCATACTTCAATATCTGTTCGAGTCGGTCGACGTCTCGACCCTTTTTGAGCACTATCACTTGGGAATATGATCTTTAGTGCTCCACTAAACACTATCACTTGAGTATGGAAGTAAGATTCTCTAGTGTCTAGTCTGTTGTGCAGCCTAAAAATCCAGACTATGCCTTAGAATATGCTTTAATCACAGCCGGAGGACCTCGTATCAATCACAGAAAATCCAACAGCAAAAAGAATACAACAGTTTATATAGGATAGGAGCATGGCAAAGCATTCTACAATATGATTGGGTCTTCATATGTCAAACCCTCCTGTTACTAGGTAAAGCAAGATCTGTCCAAATCATGTGTTTATTAGTTCATTGGTTACTCAATATCATGGGGCTATTATATTTAGATGGTTGTCTAACTGTCCCTAAGTTTAATTTCCCCTTTTTTTTATATTTGGACATGATTCAGACACACACTGACTTTGACCCAAGGTTTGAGGACATTTAGGTTTCAAAAGCAAATAAAAGAAAATTAGTTATGATTAATTAAATAATTCCATCACAGTTACTTACATGATCAAAAAATTTTTACGCTTCCATGATTTACATGCTTTTTACTGAATCATCCCATTATAAGTCACTTCTAAATTGCACTTTATTACCACCTGATATCTCTCATAATTTTCTTATTTCATATTCCTTCCATCAGCATCCCAAGCTGGAAGGAAAATACAACCAATTTTCCAGTTTTACCACTTACACATACCATCTTCTGAACATTCTATCTTTCAACAATCTAATTTTATCTTAGTAAGAAACACTAAACATTCTATAGTACATAGTGTCATCTTTTGCTGGATTTCAGGTCACATTGATCTATTAGGAAATTAACAGGCTGATATTGCCGTAAAGGAAGTTATCAATTGGCATACAGAATGTCAAATCCTTCCCTCAGACCTACTCTGAATCATTACTTATTAAACAAGTAGCAAGAAGAATGGGACTCATACACTAACAACAAATTCAGCATCAGATGTCATTTAGGACGTTCCCATGCATTTCTTTTGAAAAATTAAGATTCAGCTTTGTGTTTTCTGCACTCTTAACCATTTTCTTATCCTTATTGTGTTAGCTTTTAATGCAAGCAGACAATGTTTTTACTTAAGGACCTGTGTAATAAGGTCTAACCAGAAAAAGTTTTAGAATTTCTAATATCATTAATTATCATTAAAGTCCCCCTGTAGTCAACAATTCTATCCCTTAATACTCATCTTTGTTCACCAAAATTACAAATTTAAACAGTTTTTTCTGTGAAAAAAAATTATTCATGCCTTAAAATTGATATAGATAATGTAACTCTACACCCTTGCTTCATTTAGTATACACAGAACTATGAATATGCAAATTAGCTCTGCCTCTACTCACTCACACCAGCTCAGAGACCCACTCTGTCAATGGTGGTAACTTATGAATTTGCATATGGCTTGTCTGAAAGCATAATAAAACACCATATAGACATATAAACAACATTAAAAACTTGATTTCCACCACATGGGGTCTTTAAGTAATATCATTTTTTCCATTAACACATATCTTTTCTAATTTTGCAGTGTTTCAAAAGGAACTCTGTAAAACCTAGCTCTTGTCATAGGAATAACCTTAGGTGCTGACATGGCATTAAATCTTTACCGACCTTCCTAGAATCCTATTTTCCATTTGATGGACATGACTACTACATGACAACCATCATACTACATTTAGCCAACGCCACCCTGCCATAAATATGGTAGAACCATCACTTCTACCACTAAAGATTGCTTTATAAATAATCTTCCTGATCATCGCCTTAGCATACCAGATAGCTTAGAAGACCTCAATGTTGCAACAGAAACTACTGACTATGTCTTTTCCAGCACATTAGACTCAGTTGCTCCTCTGCGCTTAAAGAAGATTAAGGAAACTAATCCAACGCCGTGGTACAACGTGCATACTTAGGCTCTTAAGAGAGCTGCCAGAAAAATGGAGCGCAGCTGGAAGAAAACAAACCTAGAAGTTTTTCGCATTTCGTGGAGAGAGAGAATGATTGAGTAAAGAAAGGCCTTAAAAACTGCTAGATCTGCTTATTTCTCAAATCTTTTAGAAGAAAATAAACACTACCCTAGGAATTTATTTGATACAGTGGCTAAATTAACGAGAAATAGAGCTTCAACTTCTGATGTTTCCAAACAGCACAGCAGTAATGACTTTATGAACTTCTTTATTTGCAAGATTGATAATATTAGAGAGAAAATTATAACCATGCAACTGTCTACTACAGTATTGCATCAGACAGTGCACTGTAGTGTCCCTGAGGAAAAATTCCATTCATTCGTTGCTTTAGGACATGAAGAATTGTCTAAACTTGTTAAATAATCAAAATCAACAACATGTATGTTAGACCCTATACCAACTAAGCTATTGAAAGAGATGCTTCCAGAGGTCATAGATCTTCTTAATATTGTTCATTCATCTTTATCACTAGGATACATACCGGAAACTTTTAAGCTGGCTATTATTAAACCTCTTATTATAAAACCACAACTTGTTCCTAGAGAATTAGTCAATTACAGGCCGATCTCGAATCTACCTTTTCTGTCAAAAATACTAGAAAAGGCAGGCAGTATCATCGCAACTACGTTCCTTCTTGGAAAGAAATGATATCTGTGAGGATTTCCAGTCAGGATTTAGACCGTACCAAAGTACTGAGACTGCTTCATTAGAGTTACAAATGATTTGCTCTTATCATCCGATCGTGGTTGTATCTCTCTATTAGTGTTACAAGATCTCAGTGCTGCTTTTGACACTATCGACAACAATATTCTTTTGAATAGACTTGAAAATTATGTTGCCATTAGTGGAATTGCATTAGCATGGTTCAAATCTTAGTTATGTGAACGTTATCAGTTTGTAGTAGTAAACGAAGAGATGTCATATCGATCACAAGTTCAATATGTAGTACCGCAAGGCTCAGTACTAGGACCGTTGCTTTTCACTCTGTACATGCTACCCTTGGGAGATATCATTAGGAAGCATGGCGTTAGTTTTCACTGTGACGCTGATGATACTCAGCTCTATATTTCTTCAAGCCCTGACGAAACTTATCATTCTTCCATCTTAAAAATATATCTAAACTACGACATATTCTCTCAATTACAAATGCGGAACAGTTAGTTCATGCGTTCATGACCTCAAGGCTAGATTACTGTAATGCTCTACTGGGTGGTTGTTCCACTCGCCTGTTAAACAAACTACTGCTGGTCCAAAACGCAGCAGCTAGAGTTCCTAGAGTCCTTACTAGAACCAGGAAGTATGACCATATTAGCCCGGTTCTGTCAACACTGCATTGGCTCCCTATTAAACATTGTATAGATTTTAAAATCTTACCACTAAATGGTTTAGTTCTCCAGTACCTGAGCGAGCTCTTAATGCATTAAAGTCCTTCACGTCTATTGCGATCTCAGAATTCTGGACAGTTGATAATACCTAGAACAGTGGTTCCCAACCTTTTTTATGCCAAGACCCCCCTCCTCTCCGAATCAATACTTTTTTTTTAATTCACAAAAAGATTTGTATTTTAGTGTTATTAGCCAACTTTTCAACCCCATGTTATTCTTTTTTAAAGAAGAAATTCAAAATAGATTTAAACCTTCAGTGTTCTCTTTTGCAAACATACTTTGCTAGCATTCTTTACAACTTAAAAGTATTTACTAAACAAATAAGCACAAGTCAACCTGCCATACCAAACAAGACCACAGGGAGATACCAAAGGACTGAATTTAAATACTGTGCGGATCCATTCAAAAGGATTAAACACATATAACTCCACTGATCCTCTCAAACTTCTCCAAAACACGCTTGTTCGGCAAGCATCCGTTATAAAACACTCACAAGTACATTAATTACTTTAACTACGTAAATATATTGAACTGTGCTCATGCAGAAATATGATGTTATAGCGATCAGAGAGTCAAGAGTGCAAATGTGCGGTTTGTTTGCACATAATAATGGACTCGCGCATGCCTTATGAACGACTACTGTATGTCACTGTAATCGTCTTTACCTTCGTTACAATCTTCATCGATCGAAACCTTTTTAGCGACACTGGTTTTCTTTTTCCAACTGAGAGAGTTAGTTGGCGTATCCTATGGTTATGAAGCAGTTGGGCGTTTTGAGCCACCGTTCAGTCTGTATTTCACTGCAGCATGATGAGAAACAGTGTGGGCTGTTCTGAAACAATCACAGAATACCTATGAAACAAGTGCCTTGTATTAAATGCATTTTTAAATTAATTTAATTTTTTTTTTTTTTTATGTAACGTATCAATAATTAAACTAATGAATTATATTTATATATTGAAATTAATTTTAATTTATCTCGTGGCCCCCCTGGAGGATCACTGAGGACCCCTAGTGGGCCGCGGCCCACAGGTTGGGAACCACTGACCTAGAATATCAAAATCAACTGCAGGTGGTAGATCCTTTTCCTATTTAGCACCTAAACTTTGGAACAGTCTTCCTATCGCTGTTTGGGAAGCAGACACACTCTGCCAGCCGGAAGCAGGAACACCTCCCATAACACCTGATGTACTCGCTACATCATAAGAAGAATGGCGTCTATGCTAATATTAGTCTCTCTCTGTTTATCCCAAAGTTTGCCACAGCCTGCCAGATCCAGGCCATATCCAAATGAGATGAAGGACCTGCATCTAGACATGACGATCTTGTTGCCAGTAATTTACTGTTGATTGTACAGTTATTTACTGTAATCTACAGTATATTACTGTAAAGATACCATGCACTAAATTAAAACTCATGTTACCTTATTTCATTTGCAGAAACCAACTGCTTCAAATTGTCTAACTGCCATTTAAACTTACAAACTAATATTTATTATATGGTAATAATGTGAGCATATTATTACTATGAACTTATTTCTTTAGAGTTCAATAAAAACATTTTAAGTAAAAAAAATTTCACTGCATCAGCAACAACACAGTCACCATCTGTTAAATAAAACAACATGCAGAATATCACCAATGTCTCTTGATCTTCTCCTGAACCTAAGTACAGGCTCTACTCTTCAGCACAATGGTAACCCACAAAACTCAATTTTACAGTAAACTACTGTAAACAGTGTTGCCAGTATATAACTGTTTTTTAACTTACAGTTTGTTACTGTAAAAATACATTTTGTGGGTGTGTCTTTTTATCTTACACCTTTAACCCTTTCAACCCCACAGGAACATCCTCTAGTGTCCACACTACAGAGTAAAAGTAACATTGACGCTGAGTTGCAGTGAGATAATTAAGTTAATATTTAAGTGATGATTGAGCATTAATGATGAACACCTGCTGTTAACAAGCAGAACCACTGAAAAGAGGAACAAGAACGGAAAAAATACGAGCAGAAACTACAACTACGAGCAGAACTACAACTGTCTTCCAGCCATTACACATTATAACACTTATTACTGACCAGTTTAACCTTATTTCTACAGAAGATCTTATTGAGAATTAACAGAAGTTTAGATGTTGATGTTTTATTGAAAATGTTTTTGATGTCACTATTGAGGAGATTGGTGTTTGCTTTAGTTAAGCTCTTGACCTATGTCTTTTATACATCGGTTTTTGTTTTTTCTCTGGCTGCTTAAACTATTTTTGCAAGTCGCATTTGTTATGGCAGAAACAAATGTGCTGAATAACTGATTACTGAAATGTTGCTGGTTCTTACGCTGTTCAATTACAGACATAGTATGATCAATAATCATAAAATGCCCATTAAATCAAAGACCAGACAGAAAAAGATCAATGAATTAAACAAGTCAAAGATGATTAAAGCATCATCACAACAGCCAAAAAACCTGATCAACTTCATGTTGATTTTTTTCTGCCATAACAAATGTGTTTTACAAACACTCAGTTACAGCAGCCAGAGAAAGCTAATGTAAAAGAGTCAAGAGCCCAACTAAAGCAGACACTGGTCACCACGATGACCATGTCTGAATTCACTCACTTCTTTTCATTCACTCTGTCAAGTGTACTATATTAGTGAACTAATGTAGGGAACAGTGAATGATGGTATAGGGTGTGATTTGGAACACAGCCTCTGAGTGTCGACTTTGAGCGATGTTAACTCTGTAATGATCGGCTCTATCGGTCGATTTTACATGGATTAAAAAGGGTTCAGATTAAACTGTGTGAGCTTTTGGAGTGTTTAAAAAGATGAGATAGACGACAGAAATAAAGTGAATAAATAAAGTGTATTCACAATTTCCACATGGAACTTAAAACAACACAAGAAAACTAGAAAAATTAGGCTGTTTAAAAGCGTGTAGTCCATTTGCACCATACCCTAAAACAGTCCATAAGAGTCCTAGTAGTGTGCTGAAAGTTCCAATGTGAAAATGTCCACTGGTGTATATACAAAGTCCACAAAAGTGATAATCCAATGAAAGTGATGTGGTGTGCTGGAAAGGTAAGTCCTTAAAAAACAACTCTGCAATCCAGCTTGTAGTCTTTGATTAATGACCCAGTTTGTTTGCCATGCTGCCTCCTTTATGCTGGCTTACTTCCTGATTCCTGTCATGTGATCAGTCACATGACAGGCAGACCCAGACTCATTTAAAGACATACACACATTAAAATAAGTAAGAGGAATAAAATGGACTAAAATGACTAAGACAACATGTAAACGTATTAAAACTCAAATATATATAAAACCATCATGATATATATTGAGCGGTACAACATGTGTCCTGTGTGACTGTCACACAGGACACGTTGTACCGCTCAATATATATCATGATGGTTTTATATGTATTTGAGTTTTAATAGGTTTACATGTTTTTTAGTCCATTTTTCCTCTTATTGGTTTTAATGTGTGTATGTCTTTAAATGAGTCTGGGTCTGCCTGTCATGTGACTGATCACATGGCAGGAATCAGGAAATAGACCAGTATAAAGGAGGCAGCATGGCAAACAATCATTTTCTCATTACAAATGTGATCACCTATTAGCTGGACTGTGGAATTTCATTTTATGGACTTAACTTTCCAGCAAACTACATCACTTTTCATTGGATTAACACTTCTGTGGACTTTGTATATACACCGGTGGACACTTTCACATTGGGACTTGCATCACGCTAGGATTCTTATGGACTGTTTTAGGGTATGGTGCAAACGGACTCCACACTTTTAACAGCCTAAGTTTTTTTTAGTTTTATTGTGTTGTTTTAAGTTCCTTGTGAATATTGTAAATGCACTTTATTTATTCATTTATGTTGCCTGTCTCATCTTTTTGAACACTCGTAGCCTCTCACACATAATCCGACCCCAATTTTAATCCATGTAAAATTGACCGATAGGGCCGATCGTTACAACTCACAGTATATTACTGTTGGCTATTTTCTCGAAAATGACAAATATTACCCAAAATGCATTGTTTTCTACAGTATATTACTGTTTTAAAGGAAAATGGTTTGTTACTCTCAGAATTTGGTCATTTTTCTACAGCAACGTTTAACAGTGTACTTAAACAGATTTACAGGATTAGTCAGATTTTCTTTTTGCCCTGTATTGCGAGCTTTAACCAGAATGAGAATATGATGCAGTTTAACGGTCATCAGCATTGTAAATCCTGCAGAGTTATTTCCTTTTTTTTATGTATGTAAAATTATAACAGTACTTAGTATTATTTTACCTTTGCATCAAATTACAAAAAAATAGTTCTAATACAGCGGCAGTTGGAGTGACAGTAAAATTGACATCTTTCTCTCTTTTGACTGCTGTCATCAGTCTCTCATTATTTTTAAATTAATTTCTGAAAACACTATTGCAGAGTTTTCCTTTGCTATTGGAGCAAATAGGAACAAAATAGATATGTATTTAATGTAGTCTCTCATTCACTGCTATAGAAATTTAAATGTGAAAAGTGTCTATATTTGGACCTAGTCCGGCGAAGCGACTTATCACACATTCTCTCTTATTTAGAGAACAACTATTGCAACTATTAAAAAAATTGTAGCATCTAAAATTGTAATGTCTGCATTAGGAATTTAAAGCCCTCATGTTTTTTCAATAATAGTCCCTAGATTATTTATTATTTTTTACAATAATGTACCTAGTCCCTATAGTCTACTGCATTAAGAGAATTTCCTCTCTTTGATTTACATTTACCTGAAATACTTTTAAATAAATCAGTAACTGATCAAATCATGAGATCTGTATCAATACTCAGCCCTATAGTTTGATTGAATCAAATAAAATCATCAAAAAACATCATCACAAATGGATTGTTCTGCTAAGCTTAAACCATTAGTTGGTCCACATCATCTTCCAGGTGTGTTGGTCATCTCGATCGCCCCATGGACATTCCATTTCACCAGGGTGACTCTTTGCGAGCTGTGTGGGGTTGCTGAGGCTGGTTGGTGTATTTTAAGATCAGACGCTTGGACTCAGGTGTCAGACTCATCAACCATTTTGCTGATCATTGAGATTTTTCCCTTAAATTACCATTTTCAAACTTTTTTTGTTGTTAGCTACTTAGAAGAAGAATATCACACAACACCAGAAAGTAATGTGATTGGCTGTTGCCACTATGATAGTTGCATCAGCACCAAGCTTCAGTCTTTCTTTACAAAGTGACATCGCCAACTAATAGATCTTTATCACACTTCCTATATCCAGTAAGTGAAGCAGTATCGCTACTTCTGGTCTCATCTCAACACAATCAAAACTAATGGCTGAATTCTCTCGTTACTAATTCTATACAACGACATCCTTGCCTCAGTTTTCACGATTTCCCCAAACAACAAGAATTGAGGAAAGCATGGGTGAGACTGATACGGCAGCATGAAGTTCCTTCTTTTAAAATAATACGTTGGTGTGTAGTATACCTATGCATTGTGTTTACATCTCATATCTTTAACCTGCTGATACCCTAAAAGTCATGTAAATTTCATGAAAATGAAACTAAACTAAAACCGTTGACTAAATAATCATGACAATGGTTTCATTATAAATATGGTGATCATCTGTAAGGTGGACAACCAACTATATTAACAGATCTGCAAACTCACAAAAGGTAAAAAAGGTGACATGTTCACGAATGAAATCCCTGAAGGGTGGTCTGGGGACATCCTCCCCCAGAAGAAATTTTTTTGTGATTTTAAAATGTAAACGAAACATTCTGGTGCACTCTGACAATAAAAGAAAAGAAAAAGACAACATTTGCTTCAAATAAAAAAATAAATAAAAAAAGTCCTACACATTTATTGACGCTAGGGCTGGGCATTGACACAAATTTCACAAGCTTGCAATTAATTTCAGTTCAATTTGGGACCTATCAGGTATAGTACTTTAATTTCAACAGAAAAGCAGGCAAACTGTACACTGCATTTGTCATGGCAGAAAGTGCACTACCTTGCTCTACCTTGATAATCACTAAAATGCTGTCGCTCATCTTAGTTCATCTCACAAAGTTTGGTAATAATCAATGAAGCTGTCTACACTGCACAATGAATCTCTTATTTACATAATTTCTACACTTTGTTGTAATGAGAGGATTTGCGAGCGTGCAGAACTCCAAATGCCAGAGATTTTGCTCAGTGCTAACTAGGGATGCCACTATTTCCAGAATGAGCCCGATACCGTTACTTTCAGTTTTGCTACTTGCCGACACCGTGTACAGATATCTGTATTTTAAAAAAAAAATGTAATTTAAAGATAAAATTTTAATATGATAATTTAAATAAATTGTTTTATTTAAAAATGTTAAATATAGCCTAATCATTTTGTAAACATTGGGTAGAGAAGCCAAAAAAATATGAATCATATTAGTTGGCTTAATTCATTTAGAAAATAGATGTTTTCTTCAGTTATTTTGCCTGTTAAAATGTATTATATAAGCTTCTGTTACTGTTCTGTTCTGTTCATTCTATCGCACTATTGTATTTGATCTACAGCGCACATTTAGAGTGCAAGCTCTATTTAGCTCACATGATTTTTTTTTGTGTAATAATATACTATGCTGTAATAATAATATGCTGTAAAATAACGGTAATCTACTGGCAGCTGTGGTTACTAGTAATGCACTGTTAATTTACAGCTCTCTACCGTAAATTTACAGCACTCTTATCAGTTGACTTCGCATAACTTTTTTCTATTAACTTTCACTAACATTTCAGTGAAATTAACTTCTGACTTTTACCTTTTACAGTATATTACTGTTTTTTCCTTGATTTTACGGTAAACTATTGGCAGCAGGGTTGGCAGTAAATTGCTGTTTTTTACAGTATGTTGCCATAAATTGTTTTACAGTTGATTACCGTTAAATTACGTTTCACTCTGTTTTTTTATCTTACACTTTTAGCCCTTTTAACCCCACAGTAAAATCTTTAGTTTTAAATGAACACTTGTATGTGTCCACACTACAGCGTGTTAGAGTAGCACTGAAGCAGTGTTGAGGTTAATAAGATAATTAAGTGATTAATTAAGTGATGTTTGAGCATTAGTGATGAACACCTGCTGTTAAAAAGCAGAATCACTGAAGGAAAAGAAACAACAAGAACAGAAAAAAGACGAGCAGAAACACAAAAAACACAACAGACTTCCAGCTACAGCCTTAGATGAAATCAACTGAAGATAAAAGACATTAAATCTCTCAAGATCTCAGCAGAGGAAGATTAAACAACAAAAAGAGTATTACCAGATTCACTTTTTACTAACCAGATTGGATTTATTTCTGTCAGATGTCTACAGAAGTTCTTATTGAGAATTAACAGAGCTGCAGATGTTGTTTTATTGTTTCATTTGACGTTACGATGTAGTGATGTCCAGTTCGCGAACGAATCGTTCTTTTTAACCGGTTCTTTTCAGTGAACCGGTTGAACCAGTTCACCAAATCGGTCTGAATCGTTCCAAACAGTTCACATCTCCAGTAAGCAAACACGAATCCACAAATTACTGAAGTTGCTCACTTTTTGACATGCCTGACACTACCTCTCGAAATAAACCAACATCCCGGAGTTATTCAGTTACTCCAACAGTACACTGACTTAACCTGCTGTAAAGAGAGAACTGATAATGATAAGCACGATCAGCAGAGCAGCTATACTGAGTGAGCATGCGCGGCGCACACGAACGAACGTACACGGTCTGTCACCGTTCTTGTTCTCGGGTCAAGAACTGGTTGCAACGGTTTTCGGATCATCAGTACACAACCGAGAACCACTTCTTTCGGACATGTCCGATTTGAGAACCGATGAGCTGATGATACTGCGCATGTGTGTAATTTTTCAAGAGAACGAAAAGTACAGTACACTGTTAAACCTTGCTGTAGAAAAATGACCAAATTCTGACAGTAACAAACCATTTTCCATTAAAACAGTAATATACTGTAGAAAACAATGCATTCTGGGTAATATTTGTCATTTTCGACAAAATAGCCTACAGGAATGTACTGCGAGTTTACATCGCTCAAAGTCGACACTCAGAGGCTGTGTTCCAAATCACACCCTATACCATCATTCCCTAATATAGTACACTTGACAGAGTGAATGAAAAGGAGTAAATTCAGACACTGATGAACACCTGATAAGCAGAATCACTGAAGGACAGAGAAACAAGACCAGAAAAAAGAGAAGAGACGAGCAGAAACACAAGAACTACAACTGACTTCAGCCACACTGAGTGTGAAACCAGTTCATAAACCAGTTTGACATTATTTCTTTCATACATGTACAGAAGTTCTTGTTGAGAATTAACAGATTTGGATGTTGATGTTTTATTGAAAATAAAAGTTTATTGAAGTTTGCAGTCACCATCGTGGTGACCAGTGTCTGCTTTAGTTGGGCTCTTGACTCTTTTACATTAGCTTTCTCTGGCTGCTGTAACTGAGTGTTTGTAAAACACAATTGTTATGACAAAAAAAAAATCAACATGAAGTTGATCAGGTTTTTTGGCTGTTGTGATGATGCTTTAATCATCTTTGACTTGTTTAATTCATTGATCTGTTTTTGTGTCTGGTCTTTGATTTAATGGGAATTTTATGATTATTGATCATACTATGTCTGTGATTGAATGCATAAGAACCAGTAACATTTCAGTGATCAGTTATTTAGTAATATATAAGTCCTATAATGCATGAAATATTTTGAGCTCCTCCATAACTTGGACAGCAGAGACATCAACAATCAGAATATGAATCTCAACAATGGTGACATCCAAAAGTTTAATGTTGCAATGCATGCTGGATGCCAGCATAGTACTAAACTCCCAGCATGCACTGAGCATGAATAAATTATGCAGCTGAGTGGTCCTTTTTTTATAGCCACCATTGTTGAGATTGATGTGCTGATTTTTGGTATCTGTGTGTGTCTAAATAATGCGCATATTGTTTAAAAATAAACTCTTTTTAGCTCATTGTTGTTGGAACTCTTGATGTAGTTTCACAGTGGTGATAATGTAAAATATTTGTCTGTTAATAATATAACAGTAGATAAAATACAGTAGAAATTCAGTGAATTAAAGGACTATGTGATGGTTATGTTTTTACCAATACATAACTATCAACACTCAATGATTTTTTTTCTCCACATTTGTGTCTGCCATAACAAATGTGACATGCAAGAACAGTTTAAATAGCTAGAGAAAAAATAAAAACAGATGTATAAAAAAAACGTGTCAAGAGCTTAACTAAAGCAAACACCAATCTCCTCAATGGTGACATCAAACCAAACATTTTCAATAAAACATCAACACCTAACCACGAATTCTGTTAATTCTCAATAAGATCTTCTGTAAAAAATAAAATAAAATTGGTCAGTAATAAGTTTAATAATGTGTAATGGCTGGAAGACAGTTTTGTTCTGCTGTAGTTCTGCTCGTAGTTGTAGTTTCTGCTCGTATTTTTTCCGTTCTTGTTCCTCTTTTTAGTGGTTCTGTTGTTAACAGCAGGTGTTCATCATTAATGCTCAATCATCACTTAAATATTAACTTAATTATCTCTGCAGCACAGCGTCAATGTTATTTTTACTCTGTAGTGTGGACACAAGAGGATGTTCTTGTGGGGTTGAAAGGGTTAAAGGTGTAAGATTAAAAAGACACACCCACAAAATGTATTTTAACAGTAACAAACCGTAAGTTTAAAAACAGTTATATACTGGCAACACTGTTGCCAGTAGTTTACAGTAAAATTGAGTTTTGTGGGTTACCGTTGTGCTGAAGAGTAGAGCCTGTGCTTAGGTTCAGGAGAAGATCAAAAAACATTGGAGATATGTTGCATGTTGTTTTATTTAACAGATGGTGACTGTGTTGTTATTAATGCAGTGAAAATCTTTTTATTTAAAATGTTTTTAGTGAACTCTAAAGAAATAAGTTCATAGTAATAATATGCTCACATCATTGGCATATAATAAATATTAGTTTGTAAATTTAAATGGCAGTCTGACATTTTGAAGCAGTTGGTTTCTGCAGTTTTAATTTAGTGCATGGTATCTTTACAGTAACATACTGTAAATTACAGTAAATAACTATACAATCAACAATGAATTACTGGCAACAATGTTGCCAGCATTTTACTGTAAAAAAGCCTGGCAAGGTCTAACAGTGCAGTGTAGGGTTAGGATTAGGGTTTGGTTTGGTTTAGGGTTAGTTGCATGTAATTATGCATAATTTATAGTTATTACTAAAGTAACTACATGTAACATATGTAACAATGACACTGTAAAATAAAGTGTTTCCAAAAAGTTTAACTCAAATGGTGCACTAAAGCAAAAGATATAAAAAATAACCATCTTGAAACAAATATTTTTGTGAATCATCTAATGTGCCTTAGACATTTGCACAGTACCAATACTGTACTTGATTTATATATTTACTCATCCATTTTGTGATCATCTCTGTAGGAGATCCACCATCCACAGAGGTTCCCGCAGGACCATACCCATTGATAGTTGAATCTGAGGATGGGCGTCGGGTTCCTGTGGTCCAGGCCTATGCCTTTGGAAAATATCTGGGATTCCTAAAAGTGACTTTTGATTCAAATGGAAATGTGGTGAATTCTGCAGGCAACCCAATTCTTCTTGATAGCTCAGTAGCACCAGGTAAGGAAACTCTAAACATGGAAACAAGCTAGGGTTTTTAAAGCACCTGGTCAATAGAGCATATCCCAGATAGCAACTTTGTTACGGCCCAGATCCGACCCACATCTGGCATATGCGGAATGATTGCACTTGGATGGACCGCTCCTGTTTGCCAGATCTGGGCCACAAGCAGTTAAGTTAAGAGTTAAGTTAAAAGTTAAGAGGCCAACTAATGGAAACACCAATCACTATCATGGTAACCTCAAATTAAACAAACATGAGAGTTAAACTTCTGTTAATTCTCAATAAGAACTGCTGTAAATGAATGGCAGAAATAAAGTCAGTCTGGTTAGTAATAAGTGAAGCTGGTAATGCTGGAGTTGTTTAATCAAATTTTTTTGATTATGTTTAATGTTTAATCAAATCTTCAGAGATTTAATGTCTTTTATCTTCAGTTGATTTCATCTAAGGCTGTGGCTGAAGTCAGTTGTAGTTCTTGTGTTTCTGCTCACCTCTTTTTTTTCTTCTTTCCTTCAGTGATTCTGCTTGATAACTGGCTTGTTAATGCTGAGATGACTCTATAAATAATATACACAGATTTTGTGAATCAGATAAGGTCCAGTTGTTTTATTTCTTTGCTCTTGGCTCACATGTGGCATTTGGCATATGGCCTGCTTGTGGCCCACATCTGGTAAACAGGAGCGGTCCACCCAAGTGCCATCATTCCTGCCACATGTGGCACAGATCATCATTCCGCATGTGCCAGATGTGGGCCGGATCTGGGCCGACACAAAGTTGCTATCTGGGATAGGACAGTAGGCTTCCAGAAGTGGAAAAAAAAGAAAAAACAATCGTCTCAGTAGAGACAGCTTTTTAGCAATGATCCTTTCAAGACATTAAACTTGTTTTGTGCTCAATGGCCGAATTCTGAGCTAAGAATTTGCTGTTACCACGAAAATGTAACTTGTAACAAAGGAGTTGAGTAACAGTCTTCCACGCCCATGAAGCTTTGCCTGTGATGTAACTGAGTCTGTCTTTACTCATAGATATATAATTTCATACTTACTGACTACAAGTCAGTGATTGTATATGGTTTTATATTTCGAAATTCATAAAGTCATTTGCAGTGCTTCATTGAAAGAGAACTTCATGCCCTCATAAAAGAAAGATCTTTGTTTTCATCCAGCTTATTAGGAAAGAGCTCCATTAACTGAACTGAGGGTGTAATAAAGTACTTTAATAGGCATGTCTAGTCCTGCTTTTGGAAGGCCACTCTCCTTCAGAGTTTAACTCCAACCCAAATGAAACACACCTGAACCAGCTAAGGTCTTCAGGATTACTAGAAACTTCCAGAGTGGTGTGTTGGAACGGGTTGGACATTAGCCAACCAGGAGCAGGACTGGACACCCCTGTACTATACTGTACCTGATGTGATGTGATGCATTCCCATTGTGGATTGCTCTTTTGATATGCCAGTTTCAACCTGTCAACCTGTGCTCTGACTTTGTCTAGATCCAGATATTCAGGCTGAAGTGGACAACTGGAAGAAGAATCTGGCCAATTACACTAATCAGATTGTAGGGCAGACTCTTGTCTATCTCCCTTTTGAGGAATGTCGATTTCGTGAATGTAATTTGGGAAATTTAATCTGTGATGCCATGGTGAGTGAATAGGTCTATGATTTTAAAGATAAATTTGCTGTTAAAAGTTTGGTGCAATTTTTTGATAGCATCATTTTGCATATTGTTCTTCATAAGGACTACTCTAGATGGGACGAGCATTACATAAAAGAAAAGCATTACATACAGAAATGATCAACAAAAATCCATGCCTAGAAATATATGTAAGGAATAATTGACAACGGGCCATTGAATTCTTCGAAAATCATGGAGTTGCCATTACAACTCGGGTGTGCATTATTTTGTGCAAGAATTCAATGTCCCAGAGTCAATTATTCCACTTATAATACGGTTACCACACCTCAAGACACTGTTTTGATGGAGTATTTCAATACACCAGTCCTTAAAACACTCTTGTGTGTGGGATTAATTTCTTACACATCTCATCTCAAGCCTCCGTTGCTAATTCCAAAACGTCATTTTAGAACTAGTAACAGAGGCTTGAGTCTTGATAGCAAAATAATACCGTTAATACAGTTATTAACGCACTTATTAACATAGTTATTAAAGCAGAGAGAGAGAGAGCATATGTGAATTAGCCTACCTGAGTGTCTGTGCCTCTCTCATGGCAGCACTGTCTCTACTAATAGGGAAACAAAACTGTAAGTTTATCTACCTCAAGAATCACACAGTTACCTCGCTGGTGAGTCATTTTACTGATTAATTTGTCAGAGCAGCGCTGACAAAACATTTCTGTGCGAGTGTGTGTCAGTACTAATGTTATACAGTACGTGTGTATGTTTGAAAGAGAAAGAGAGAGAGCGTGCTCAAGAGAGGATGTGCTTTCAGGACATAATAAAACGTATTTTGTGGCAAAAACCATGACACTAATTTGTTTATTTTGCTGTTATAGGCTGTAAGGACCTTTTGAAATAACTGAAATCATTTGGCGAAGTGGTATGGAACTGTAATGCGGTCAAGACCTGCCTAGAACTACTTTAGCTGTGCGTTTCCCTGAAAATAATTGCACACCTTCGAACGTTGATCAACCAATCAGATTCGAGCATTCAACAGCCCTGTAATTTAATCAGTGATAAGGCAGATGTTAATCTTATAGGCCCCATTCACACCTGGTAGTAATGATTGTTTCAAGCGAGGTGTAAAAGGTCCAAAGCGTTTTGTGATAACCCAAACCACATCAGGAGGCATGTACAACACATTTGTAGTAAGGACCGCCTACTTACCTCATCAGTCAACCACTCTGCCAGTAACATGCAGCTTTAAAATAAAGTAACAATAAAGGGAAAAAACCCAGAAAAGCCAGGCATGCTAAAACAACACACTTTCTTCAGTATGCACTGCAGTGACAGACCACACTGTAAAAAATGTGCTGTAAAATATCGGTAATTTACTGGCAGCTGTAGTTGCTAGTATTTTTTTTTTTTTTTTTTTTTACAGTAATACTACCATGGAAATGAACTTATTTCATTTGGGAAACCAATTGCTCCAAACAGTTCGAGTTTAAAATTTAGTATTTATACAGCATTAGTACTGTGAACTTATTTCATTTGAGTCAACTGAAAACAAATATTTATTAACTGCAAATACTTAATGTATAAAAGTGAAATAACTAAAACATGATTTTAACTCAAATCTTTGCAGTTTGTCTAAACTAACAATAACACACATATATATGCTAAAGTACTTAGCAAACAGTTACTGTCTAAAAAAAAAAAAAAAGCAACATGCAGCATAACATCAGTGTTTTTTAGCGCATCATTGACTGAAGCCCAGGCTCTATTCTCCAGCATAATGGTAACCCCCAAAATGAATTAATTAAACTAAAAGATCTCTCCTATATCATCTTGTACAAAACACATAAAACACTTCAATTCAATATTTACACTCCTTATCAGTTATTGACTTCACATAACTTTTTCTATTAACTTTGACTAATATTTCGGTGAAATTAACTTGTTTCATTTAGAAAATCTGACTGTTATGTTTTACAGAATATTACTGTATTTTTCCTTCATTTTACGGTAATTTACTGTAACTACTGTACTGTAACTTATGGTAATCTACTAACAAGCAGAATCACTGAAGGAAAAGAAACAACAAGGACAGAAAAAAGACAAACAGAAACACAATAACTATACAGACTTCCAGCCACAGCCTTAGATGAAATCAACTGAAGATAAAAGACATTAAATCTCTCAAGATCTTGGCAGAGGAAGGTTCAACAACAAAAAGAGTATTACCAGCTTCACTTATTACTAACCAGATTGACTTTATTTCTGTCAGACAACTACAGAAGTTCTTGTTGAGAATTAACAGAGCTTCAGGGCCGTATTTATCAAGCCTCTGAGAATTACTCACAAGAACACTGCTAAGAATTGACTTGAGAGTAAAACAATTCTTGGCTCAAAGCTACGCTTAAAAGTTAGTTATCAAGCATTTCAGTTGTAATTTAAGTGAAGTGTAGGACTAAATCTTAAGGGATTAGTTCACTTTCAAATAAAATTTTCCTGATAATTTACTCACCCCCATGTCATCCAAGATGTCCATGTCCTTCTTTCTTCAGTCGAAAAGAAATTAAGGTTTTTGATGAAAACACTCCAGAATTATGGACACTACTGATGGTGACTGCAAACTTCAAATTTTTATTTTCAATAAAACATCAACATCCAAATCTGTTAATTATCAACAAGAATGTCTGTACATGTATGAAATAAATAATGTCAGACTGGTTTGTGAACTGTAGTTCTTGTGTTTCTGCTCATCTCTTCTCTTTTTTCTGGTCTTGTTTCTCTGTCCTTCAGTGATTCTGCTTATAAGGTGTTCATCAGTGTCTGAATTCACTCACTTCTTTTCATTCACTCTGTCAAGTGTACTGTATTAGTGAACTAATGTAGGGAATAGTGAATGATGGTATAGGGTGTGATTTGGAACGCAGCCTCTGAGTGTCGACTTTGAGCGATGTTAACTCGCAGTATATTCCTGTAGGCTATTTACTTGAAAATGACAGTATTACCCAGAATGCATTGTTTTCTACAGTATATTAATGTTTTAATGGAAAATGGTTTGTTACTGTCAGAATTTGGTCATTTTTCTACAGCAAGGTTTAACAGTGTAAGAAAAAATGACACAAAGAGCAAAATTTGAACTAGTGGGAAAGTGAAAAAAGAAATTCAAAGTAAATGGTAAATTAGAGTGCTGTCAGCCCTAAACAGAACTGATACTGTATTGAAGATTAAACAAAGTGGTAGATTTGCTATTAATCTTGCCCTTGCTTGTATTTCAGGTCCATAATAATATTAAATATGCAGATAAAATCCAGTGGAACCATGTCAGCTCTTGTATTCTGAACGGTGGAGCCATTCGATCATCTATTGATGTGCGAAACAGAAATGGTACGTTTATTCAAAATCTTCAAGGCAGGGTAGGTGATTTGCCTCAAAAACATTTTTTGTTATGCTGGTGGAAAGTCTCTTCACATCCCAATAGCAATAACTAAGTTAAGTGTCTATATGTATTTATATCGTCTGTGGGAGGCGTAGGACCACAAAATGTTTGTACAATCATATCCCTCATTCCAGGGGATTCAATAGGATGTCCTAACTGCCTGTCAACATATGTCTTTACATACCCTCACGCACCCTGTTTGCAACTTTGCGCAGACATCATACGTTTACAGTGTGTTTCATGCAATGCAGAGTACAGACAGACGCCAGTCACGAGCACTACAACCAAAAGAGCAGCTGCCTTTTACAGTTCCTCCTGAACCAAAACAACGAGCTTACCCAGATAGCAACTTTGTGTCGGCCCAGATCCGGCCCACATCTGGCACATGCCGAATGATGATCTGGGTCACATGTGGCAGGAATGATGGCACTTGGGCGGACCGCTCCTGTTTGCCAGATCTGGGCCAGAAGCAGGCCATAGAAATGCCACATGTGAGCCAAGAGCAAAGAAATAAAACAACTGGACCTTATCTGATCCACAAAATCTGTGTATATTATTTATAGAGTCATCTCAGCATTAATAAGCCAGTTATCAAGCAGAATCACTAAAGGAAAGAAGAAAAAAAGAGATGAGCAGAAACACAAGAACTACAACTGACTTCAGCCACAGCCTTAGATGAAATCAACTGAAGATAAAAGACATTAAATCTCTGAAGGTCTGATTAAACAACTCCACAAACAGCATTACCAGCTTCACTTATTACTAACCTGAGATGATTATTGCTGCGATGACTCTATAAATAATATACACAGATTTTGTGGACCAGATAAGGTCCAGTTGTTTTATTTCTTTGCTCTTGGCTCACATATGGCATTTCTATGGCCTGCTTGTGCCATCATTCCTGCCACATGTGGCCCAGGTCATCATTCTGCATGTGCCAGATGTGGGCTGGATCTGGGCCGACACAAAGTTGCTATCTGGGCACCCTCCCTTCAAAGCATCTCCAAATCCATGCCTCCTCCAAAACACATGAACGCGTACAGCAGGGAGCAAACAAAAGTGTGACGAGAAATGGTGTTAAAGTACCTCATGTCTCAAAGCACATAACATTATGATAATAACGACCATAAATAACTTAAAGAGCACCGACCTGTATTACCTGACTGCTGCAGATTCATTTCATTTGACAGTGTTGAAAATGATGTTATAACGTTACTCTGTGCGTTTGCTCGGTGGTTGCTGTGAGACACTTGTTTGAGACACACTGCAGTAAGCTAGATCGATTTTAGAATAACATATTAAATACTGGATGGCTTTTGTTGATAAATGGCATGCAATTCATTTTAAAACATATTGTATGATGGAGAAAATTCTGTATTACTGTTACTAAAAATAAGGCTTCATCTGATTATGCTATGTTAGCTACTTGACAAAATAGTGTTTTTCTCTGAGGCATGGCAAAGCATGGTACTCGCAAAAAATCAAGAAAATTAGATTTAAACAATAAGACTAAACTTGTTGAGCTATATAACAATAATTAGTTTTCTGTCTATAAACATATCAAAACAGTTGTTCCCTTGTCTATTAAAAAGTGTAATATATTAAAGCGTCTTTGGTGTTTCCATGTTTTCTACAAAATAAAACCGAGGGTAACACTGGTATGACGCAATTGACAAGTGACTCCTCACATGTCCCGGAGCCATGGTTAAAATTGCATTTTTCTCACGATTTACAAATACTTGGAAACATTTGGGATATTGTAAGTACTCAAGTGAACAAAATATATAACACTAGCCTAGTGGTTTTTGGATATTTTACTGCAAAAATATTACATATTGCACCCTTAATTGTGTTGCCTTAAAAATGCATAAATTCCAGTCATGAACTGCTCCGAGTATAACGTCATGGGTTTCCATCTCTTCCGAATTATGGTAGTTATGGCGTGAACGCATGCTTTCAAAGCAAGCTCGCTATTGCTAGCCTCTCCGAAAATGACCTACCCTACCTTTAAGCACAACTCCAGTGCATATTAGAAATAATATTGAAACAGTCCTAATGCATGCTTCGATTGAAGGTATTATTACAATTGAGGACCTGATCGCTGTGTTGCCGTTTGGAGGTACATTTGACCTGGTCCAAACGAATGGATCTACTCTGCGAGAAGTCTTTGAGCACTCAGTCCGAAGATACGGAGGAAGCACTGGAGAATTCCTACAGGTGTCAGGTATGCTTATTGTACATTGTGAACTTCTTGTAAACTGTTAAAAACAATAATCCCCTTCAATTTGAGCATTGGAATACCATTGTCAAGTGTTGTCAAGCACTCAAAATTACATAAAAACATCATAAATCTTCTAGTCCATATGACTTGCACGTTATTCCCAGATTCCAGATTCCCAACTTTGTGTCGGCCCAGATCCGGCCCACATCTGGCACATGCGGAATGATGATCTGGGCCACATGTGGCAAGAATGATGGCACTTGGGCGGACCGTTCCTATTTCTCAGATCTGGGCCACAAGCAGGCCATAGAAATGCCACATGTGAGCCCAGAGCAAAGAAATAAAACAACTGGACCTTATCTGATCCACAAAATCTCTGTATTTTATTTATAGAGTCATCTCAGCATTATCAAGCCAGTTATCAAGCAGAATCACTGAAGGAAAGAAGAAAAAGAGATGAGCAGAAACACAAGAACTACAACTGACTTCAGCCACAGCCTTAGATGAAATCAACTGAAGATAAATGACATGAAATCTCTGAAGATCTGATTAAACAACTCCACAAACAGCATTACCAGCTTCACTTATTACCAACCAGACTGACTTTATTTCTGCCATTCATTTACAGCAGTTCTTATTGAGAATTAACAGAAGTTTAACTCTTATGTTTTTCATTTGAGGTTACCATGATTGAGATTGATATTTCCATTAGCAGCAGCAAACAAAACCGGAGTGTGATTGAGTGATGGTAGTTAGCTATTGATGATTTTATTATCATCGTGAAATAGCCTGCTTCACCGATGTCATTTGAGCAAAATTGTTACTGCAACATGAGATCCAGATGTATTGCTAAAATCAGTTAGAAAATTGAAGATGAAAAAAAAAAGAACACAAAAAAGCAAACTACACTGACAAACACAGATATCAGTAATCAGCATATGAGTCTCAACAATGGTGACAATAAACAAAATATTTAGACAATCAGATCAGCTGCATAATTTATCCATGCTCTGATGCATTCTGGGAGTTTTGTACTATGGTACCCAGCATGCATTGCGGCTACATGACACTTTTGAATGTCACCATTGTTGAGATTCATGTGCTGATTCTTGATGTCTTTGTGTGTCATCTCAGAGTACTTTGTTTTTTTTTATTTCTGCAATACAGCTGGATCTCATGACACAGATACACAGGGTTTGTAATATTAATGGCACAAAACAATTTTTGCATTTAAACAACATCAGTGATTCAGGCCAGTTCACAACAATTATAAAATCATACATAGCACAGCCAACACCTGATCTCATTTCAATTTTTGTGGCTACTGCAAATGTGTTTGACAAACATGCTATCACAGCAACCAAAAGAAATAAATGCGTAATAAAAGTTAAGAGGCCAACTAATGGAAATATGACTCTCAACCATGGTAACCTCAAATGAAACAAACATAAGAGTTAAACTTCTGTTAATTCTCAATAAGAACTGCTGTAAATGAATGGCAGAAATAAAGTCAGTCTGGTTAGTAATAAGTGAAGCTGGTAATGCTGTTTGTGGAGTTGTTTAATCAGATCTTCAGAGATTTAATGTCTTTTATCTTCAGTTGATTTCATCCAAGGCTGTGGCTGAAGTCAGCTGTAGTTCTTGTGTTTCTGCTCATCTCTTTTTTTCTTCTTTCCTTCAGTGATTCTGCTTGATAACTGGTTTGTTAATGCTAAGATGACTCTATAAATAATATACACAGATTTTGTGGATCAGATAAGGTCCAGCTGTTTTATTTCTTTGCTCTTGGCTCTCATGTGGTATTTCTATGGCCTGCTTCTGGCCCAGATCTGGCAAACAGGAGCGGTCTGCCCAAGTGGCATCATTCCTGCCACATGTGGCCCAGATCATCATTCCACATGTGCCAGATGTGGGCCGGATCTGGGCCGACACAAAGTTGCTATCTGGGTTTCAGTTGAAGCCATGTAACTGTTTATAATTCCTCTGCAGGTTTTCAGCTGGTGTATGATTTATCAAAACCACCTGGAAATCGTGTTAAAAGTGTGAATGTGCTCTGCACTGAGTGTCGAGTGCCCCGTTATGAACCACTCAACCCCAAGAAGGTGTATAAAGTGGTGCTGCCCTCTTACCTAGTGGATGGGGGAGATGGATACTCTATGATCAAAGACCAGAAACTCAAACATGACAGTGGTAAGTCATTATATATGCACATTTAACTGCACATTTCATCAAATACTTAGTATTACAATATACTACTGCATGTACTGTATTCCACAGGCAACTTGGATATAGAAGTTGTTGCCAGCTACATCTCAGAGAGAAAGAGAGTTCATCCAGCTTTGGAAGGACGTATTAAATTTTCAGAGGTGGAAGTAACAAATTACAACTACGAACGTTACTGTAATTAAGTAGTTTTTTCGGGTTTTTGTACTTTTTTGAGTACATTTTTAAATCTGTAATTTTACTTGTACTTAAGTATAAATTAAGCTAAGTAATCTACTTCTCTACCTGTAAAATCACATTCTGTTACTGAGTACGCCAACAATTTGAATATTCAAACGTTTGACCGGCATATCGGTAGCCAATAAAGAAATCCGATCATAAAAGGACCAATGAAAACCCTGATATTTTACCAGCGGCGCATTCTCATTCTCTCATCTGCCCAGAGACGTGCACAGACATTCTGGGGGGCAGGGGCTCAAGTGGAAAAAAGGGCACTTCTCATAATTATTTGCTTACAATAATAAACAAAACGTTAAATATATATTAACACAACTCTGCCTTCCTTACCAATTTATTTTAATTCCTTCACATTCACAAAATTGTTTCATACTCCACAGATTTCTACAAAATCAGTTCACACAGAGACCATTGTCTTCTTTAGTATTCACTAGGTTTATCACAAGAGCAGGGAACAGCAAAGGAAATTATGCCACAATGTGCATGTTTTCTACTACTATTTTCAAGTAGCTATATTTAGAATAAATGACTGCACCAAGGAGAGGGACATCGTTTCACAATAATTTGTTTATTTTGCACAAATCAATAAATCGTTTTCATTCTTTTGGTGTTATTGGAATACTACTTTCATGTAGTGCACAATTTTAAGATTTTGGTCTATTTTTGCTTCCAAGTCTTCTCTTACTCTAATGGAAAGAAAACTTCCAAAATGCATATTTAGATGGTGTTTGTTTTAAGCCTACTACCCTCCATCTGTTTGCATCTGTAGAATTCTTCTAAATTAACCTAAACAAGCTATTTAAATATTGCATATTTAAACACATCAAGAGTTTTTTCCCCCCGAAATGTTATAAGTATATAATATATATTATAACAAATGCCTGCAGAGGGCGCCAAAAGCCTGGTGATTGTTGTTGTTACACAGCACGATCAAATCCTTGTTTTTTGCCAACCAGCATAATTAAAAATATAATATTAGTTAAATAATAATAATATTTGGCTACTTCTTTATGATAGAACTCTACAGACACTGTAATTTCTTCAACAAGAATATGTGGACATCAAACATGCACGCTCAGAGCGAGGGTTTAAACTTTTATTGATGTATTCTTCTGTGTAAGTGTAGATTTAAGAATAGCATTATGCAGTGCTGTATTATGATTTTTAAATGGTTTCATGGATTCGCATCCGTGGAATGCTCCTCCTCCGGTATTGACAGCCCTACAGATATCTTTACCATGGTTCAAATAGCAATGCATAGCACATTAAAATAATTGTAATTATGATATGACAAATTTAATTAGTATCAAATCAGGCAGATGCGTTTCTGGTCGTCAAATACTCCTACTGCCAAATTATTAACGCGGCGTTAAACGTATAGAAATAGTCTCACCCTTAAATAGGCAAAACTTTCACATGTTTGTGAGCATACATAGGCTGCCTGAAGAGATGCACACGATTCATCTAGGGCTTTTTTCTTTTTCGCTTCTCATCGCCAGACAGGTGTTGTCTTTTCCCGGGCATAGTTGTCACAAGTTGTCAGCCAGCAGCAAACACGGGATGGGGCGGGGCGCGCGTGCGTGTGGGAATGAATGGCGTGTCGCTGAGGGAGGGCATCTGAACTCGACAAAGCCGACTTGGACCTGATATATAGTATTTTTTTATTCAGTAAATATTTTTGTTTGACAGGGAAGCTGTGCGCAAACAGGATTATATATTAATTTATTTAAAAAAACAAAACAAACAAAAAAGCACCCCAATAAAAAGGGCACTGCCTCTCGAGGAAGAAAAAGGGCAGGTGCTCAAGCCCCCTTTTATGTCTATTGTTTCAGAATGGGGCATTTGTATGATTTGTACATAAAAATAACCTAGTCTGTGTAACAGCATCACTATATTGTACAGACATTACAGGTCAAACCCCTCTGATGTTCTTTTTATCTAAATAAACAACATATATGACTCTTAAAGGTTTAGTTCACCCAAAATGAAATTTCTGTCATTAATTACTCATCCTCATGTCGTTCCACACCCGTAAGATCTTTGTTCATCTTCAGAACACAAATTAAGATATTTTTGATGAAATTCAAGAGCTTTCTGATCCTAGACTGCAACGTAATTGCAACTTTCAAGGCCCAGAAAGATAGTAAAGACATCGTTAAAATAGCCCATGTGACTACAGTGGTTCAACCTTAATATTACGAAGTGACGAGAATAATTTTTCTGTGCAAAAAACAAAAATAACAACTTTATTCAACAATTTCCTCTCTCCGTGTCACTCTCTGCTGTTCATGTGAGCACCACAACACATGCGTGTGATGCTGACGCAGAATCCGGCCAATAATGAGCTGACGTTCTGACATAGAACCTGGAAGTGCTGCACTGTGTTTACTATGTCAACAGTGTCAGAGACTGACATGGAAGAGAAGAAAGTGTTGAATAAAGTCGTTATTTATTTATTTATTTATTTTTTTGCGCACAAAGTATTCTTGTCGCTTCATAACATTAAAGTTGAACCACTGTAGTCACATGGACTATTTAAACAATGTTTTTACTACCTTTCTGGACCTTGAATGTGGTAATAATGTTGCAGTCTATGGAGGATTAGAAAGCTCTCGGATTTCATTAAAAATATCTTAATTTGTGTTCTGAAGTTGAATGAAGGGTGTGGAACAACATGAGGGTGAGAAATTAATGACAGAATTTTTATTTTTCGGTGAACTAACCCTTTAAGATACACGGCATATAAAAATTCAGTGTTGTCATATTTCGAATACCTCAACTGAATTTAGGTCATTTTTTTTGTTCTTATTTTATTACTGAATGTTTACTTGTATTTTTTCTAAATTTAATTCAGTTTGAAATCAAGCTTTCTTGTGCTGCATGTGAGCTACAGCAACAAAGTTACTCTATTGTAAAGACACAAATACACAGAGTAAGCAAATATTTAAGTGAGATTATTGTAATGGTAATTGATCAATGTTTAAATATGCAAATAAAAGCCTAAATTAAAATCTGTTCATCGTATAAAGCTGACGTGTATCTTCAGAAGACTTAAATTAGACCATTTAAATTGATTTCTGTTACGAGTCTTGTGCTTTTTGAAGCTTGAAAATAATGATTGCCGTGACAAAATGGATGGACAAAAAAAGTTAGATATTAAAATATCTACAGTGTACGGTATGTGGTGATTTTCCCCATGGTATTTAAAATGATACTGAATATTGATCATTTTCAAGGTATTGTATTGAAGTTAGAAATTCCAGTATTGTGACCACTAATTCATGCACTTCATGAATAAGGTGAAAGTGCTTTGTTTAAAGTAGCTATTTTCTACTTAGATCTATGATTTGATTGAATATTTTTTGATAACTTATTAAATATCGCCAGCTAAAGAGTAATTTGTAATTTTAGTACTTTGAGTAGTTTTTGAGAAGAGTAATTTGTACTTGTACTTGAGTACTTTTTTGACACCAGTACTCTTACTTGTAATTGAGTATTATTTCAGCAATGTAACAGTACTTGTACTTAAGTACAAATTTTCCAATGTGATCTCATGAGAATACGTGTGTATTTTTACGTAAAGTGTGGTTCTACCACACGTACATTTACTTACGTTTTCACACACAAAAACGTAGAACATTGACGTATTTATAGCACTAAAACGTAAAAATACTTACGTACTAACAGCAAAAAAAAAAAAAAAACGTAAATCATGTAATAAAGTGTGAATGTATATGAATTCCCATGTATTAATATTAGAATCGTGGCATTAATGTTTTAAATCTGTTGTATTCAATTGTCATATCAATACATGTTTTTAGTCGAATTTATTGAAAGCAGTTTACTCATCTACTTAATATGAAATAACATTTCTGTTTGTGACTTGTGCTGCAAACTCGTTTCGGAGGATTACATAATGTTAAGACTGCAATATGAAATCTTATGAATAAAATTTCTGTAATTGTTTAACCATTTTGTAATATTTAGTTTGTTTGCTGTGCGACACATAAGGCGTTTTCTCCTATGCAGCAACTGACAATACAACCATAAGATACACCAAAGCACAACATAAATTCACAAATCCATCCATTTTATTTGTTCGCTGTACTCCAAATCCATATAGATCCAAATTCAGCCCTTTATTCATCGATCTTGATCTTCATCTTCATTCTCAGCAACAGCTACAGCGACCGTCACAGTCAAAGTCCGCGCTCGTTATTATGATTCAAATTTGAAAGTAGCGCCACCCTCCGGAAGCGTTACGACATGGTTTACGGCACTGATATCGAACGCTCATTGGTTCTCACCTGCTTCGTCAAAGATTGCGACATGCCGTGTTTCAGTGGATTAACATTTGAAATGAGTGTCGCGCCTTCACGGAGAGAAGCCGGATTCATATTTTCATTCACGTTAAATTCTGCTCTGTACCCTATAAAAAACTATTACTGCCAGAGAGGACTGCGACTGGAACTCATCATCATTTGAACTACTTTTGGTACCACTTTTGACATTTTCGCAAAAAATAAATTATTGTGATTACGCTTGTTTGTCTGTTATTCTTTATTTTATAACAGTACGGAGTTTTAAGAAATGGTTGTGGGTAGGTTTAGGGGTAGGTGTAGGATTAGCGGCTCAAAATACCGTTTTAATGTTATATTTTTACTAAAATGGTCATTTTCCTACACATTTCTGTCCATTATGTTTAATTTTTTTAACATTCTGTATAAAATGGGTAGGTTTAGGTTCGGGGTGGGGTTTAGGGATCTTACATTTATCTACAAAACGATAAAATGGAAATTATACATATATCTTTATGACATGAAAGATTCATAAATATTTTACGTTTTTTCGCTGTAAAAACGTAAATGTTTTTACGTTTTAGTGCCATAATTACGTCAATATTGTACGTTTTAGCACCTTTCTAAACATACAAAAATGTACGTTTTGTGTCTTTGAAAGTTACGTATTAATACCTACATATTAACAATGAGACCAGGCTGAATTTTCAGTACTCTTTCCACCACTGTCAATTTTTCAGTTCTTGCATTGGACATCGAGGATACATGCCCACCATTCTGCTGGTGTGGGCTCTCTGGATCATGATTGTTTAGCTAGTGAGATTATTTTTAATGTACTTGTGTAACAACATGTAGCCGTTTGTGTGTAATTGTACAGTCAGAGGAAGAAAAAAATACTTTTAACCCAAAGATTAGTTATCTTCATAGAAGTAAACAGCTCAGTTTAACTGACAATTAACATTGTGATCTATTAAGGATAAAAGAAAGTCATTTATCTTGTTACACAAGTTATTTTTAGAGCAATACAGAGATCTTCTATACAGGTATTTTCTACACCTCTTTACAGATAAAAGTCATAGAATTTATAAGAGGGTATACAATGAAAAACCTCACAAAGAAATGCCCAGGTCAATTTTCAGCCCAGAATAATTTTTTGCTTTAAAAATACCTATTTTTGGTCCATTAAGATATTTCTGTGATATTTTCATGACGATTCAGCACATTTAGCCCCATATTCTCATTATTACAATGTGGAAATAAATCTAAGGGGTAAAATAGAAATACATCATGATAGTATGATTTAATTCATGCTGACTTTCTTAGCCGGATGATTTTTTTTTTTAAATCATTTTGTATTTCAGTAATACATTTTTTTTTCTTTTGTTTTTTAAAAATTGTGCTGTGCTTAATTGTTAAAAAAAAGAAAGAAAGATGTATTGATGTTCCTAAAAAAAAAAAAAAAAATTCTTCCTTCAAAACATAATTTCATATTTTTTCTCAATTATGACCTGTACATCTTTTCGTGAGATTATTCTCGGGTTATTTATTTTGTCATGTTTCTTGATGACAATTACAATTAATTAGCACAACTTGTGACGATTATAGATAGTGGTTTGTCTGGCATGAAATCACCACCTTCCTGAGTTGCTATTCACATTCCGATAAAGCATTTGTTTAAACCACAGTAGATCACAAACTTTTAAAACAATTTAATTCATTCTAAAACATAAGACTATGCCAGAACATTTACAAAAAAAAAACCTTTTTTCAGTACTTTTATTCTGCAGAGAGTTATTCTTAACTGTATGACACTATATGAAATGTCTCAGTTATATTGTTAAATGTTTTTTTTACTTGTTTCTGTTTCTTAGGGGGGCAATCTAGAATGTAAAAATGGTTTAAAATGAATGAAGTTGATTTCTTAATTCAAACTCCTGATGTTGTATTGTTGTTACAATTTAAACAAAAGTGGAAAAATAAGGCAGGGATCCAATGATTCAATGAAATAATCATGGCATACAAGTCAATAAATAATTGTATTTTAGTGCAATAAAATGCTTTAAAATGTTAATGTTGAGACTCTGATAATGTTTCACATCCTCCTAGTGGAGACGGAGAGACCTGCCTTCTGATTCTACAAAAGACAAAAACAGCAGAAACTCCATTAATAAACATCATGAGCGGCTCTTTGTCATAGCGTGACTATGGTACAGAAGAGCGTTACCTTACTAAGCTCTGGGAATAGCTCCTGGACAGCGATGTCAAGCAACACATATGTCATCTATTTGTAAACGAGAGGTGGTGACCAATGAAAGAGAAACAGCACAATTAGCAGAAAGTAGGAGCATTTGAGGAAATTACATCAGTACGTTAGATAAACATTTGGCAGTGTGTACCTGTTTGTTTAGCAGTGGCTTCTGAATGGCATTGAAAAGCATTTTGATGCCCTCATACTTCGCTTCCTCACCAATTCATTTCCCAATTAGAGAAACACCACACATCAGTTAGGAAAGTTCATCTATAATTTTATCAACATTATAAAACTGCATGATATGCTGATTAATCAATATTTATATCATATCAATATTTGCATATATATGCGTTTTCTCCTCCCTTTTAAATGTTGACTATCCTAAATAAATTATATGGTTAGTTGCATTTTATTATTTATATTTATCACTGATACAAAAACACTTTAAATGACAACACATAACCATAAACCTGCTGCATCTCGACATGGAGGTCCAGCTTAAAGGGGGCCTATTATGTCCTGTTACAAAGTCTTTATTTTGTTTTTGGGCTCTACTAGAATAGGTTTTCATTCTTGAATGTTCAAAAAGCATATTTGTAATATGTTTGACATTGTTGCAGCTCCTTACTTCTCCTCTCCTTGTCTGTCAATAACGCACTGTGGTGTGTTTCCTAAAAGCCTTGTTAACTATGGTCGCAAGTTCCATTGTTACCAACATAGTTGAATGATTTGGCATTTCCTGAAACCATTCCAATGAACATTCGCAAACAGCATCGCAAACTTACATGGTTGGAACTACAGCTCTCAAGCTGTGCTTAGAAGCATAGTTTCTTGTTAAATTACATGTTGTTTTAAATAGATCATGCTCTTTCAGTACATTATATATCTTTCATTATTTTAGCGTGTCAACAATCAGCGGCATTTTTAAAAAGTGTGCATGTGCATAAGTCAAGTCAAGTCACCTTTATTTATATAGCGCTTTTAACAATGCAGATTCTGTCAAAGCAGCTTTACGGTGATAAGTGGTATATACTTTTCACTGTTAGACCTTGCCAGGCTTTTTTACAGTAAAATACTGGCAACATTTTTGCCAGTATATAATATAACTGTTTTTTAACTTACAGTTTGTTACTGTTAAAATACATTTTGTGGGTGTCTTTTTATCTTGCACCTTTAACCCTTTCAACCCCACAGGAACATCCTCTTGTGTCCACACTACAGAGTAAAAGTAACATTGACGCCGTGCTGCAGTGAGATAATTAAGTTAATATTTAAGTGATGATTGAGCATTAAAGATGAACACCTGCTGTTAACAGAACCACTGAAAAGAGGAACAAGAACGGAAAAAATATGAGCAGAAACTACAACCACAAGCAGAACTACAACTGTCTTCCAGCCATTACACATTATTACACTTATTACTGACTAGTTTAACTTATTGAGAATTAACAGAAGTTTAGATGTTTTATTGAAAATGTTTTTGATGTCACCATTGAAGAGATTGGTGTTTGCCTTAGTTAAGCACTTGACCCATGTCTTTTGTACATCAGTTTTTGTTTTTTCTCTGGCTGTTTAAACTACTTTTGCAAGTCACATTTGTTATGGCAGAAACAAATGTGGAGAAAAAAAAATTGTTGATTGCTGATCAACTGTATGGGTGAAGACATAACCATCACATAGTCTTTTGATTCACTGAAATCCTACTGTATTTTAGACTAATATTTTACATCACCACGACTGTAAAACTACAGCAATAGTTCCAACAACAATCAGCTAAAAAGAGTTTATTTTTAAACAGCATGCGGCTTTATTTAGACACACACAGATATCAAAAATCAGCACATCAATCTCAACAATGGTGGCAATAAAAAAAGGACCAATCAGCTGCATAATTTATTCATGCTGCAGTGCATGCTGGGAATTTTGTACCATGCTGGCATCCAGCATGCATTGCAACATTAAACTTTTGGATGTCACCATTGTTGAGATTCAGATTCTGATTGTTGATGTCTCTGCTGTCCAAGTTATGCACCCTACACTGTGATTTGGAACACAGTCTCTGAGTGTTGACTTTGAGTGATATATAAAAAAAGAAAAAAGTCCCCCCCAATGTTCAAGACATGGTTACGGTCTTAGTTTATGTAAGATTGAAGAATGTTCTATACCGTATTGACATGTTCCATAATAAAGGAGTAACATTATCAAAACAACTTTTGTAAAATGTTTTGAAGATATTATTCAAGATTGCAATGAAGTTTGGGCCAGATCATCATTACATTTAACACTTCTGTTTTGGTTCTGGGCCTGGAATCAACACCCTTGTGTGAAACAGCATTGGGCTGAACTCTGAGTCTGGTCAGCCATAAGAAACAAAAGATGAAATGCATTATTTTAGCTGAACACTGACTTGAGTAGTCTGCAGAAGTGAGCTGAACTCTGGGGAAAGTCACGTATTTGGTTGAACTGTTGCGCGAACATGTTTACAGGAGACGAGAGGCGCTGATTGGGCCATGGTAGATCGACTCGTAAAACCACCAATCACAGCGTGCTTTTCTGGTGAAGTAAGAACATTTGAAATTGACGAACAGCGCTAATGGTTGTTGAAGAAATTGGTGCAAAATGTCCCTGGTCTGATTGTCTTTTTTGACGGAAATATGTGAGTACAGACTCATTCACAAACAGACACGGTAGATATAGAGTTGTGCTGGAGGATGTTTTACCCGCTCGGACAGTTTGTGACCCAAACAACAGAACTGTCTCCTGGTCAACGGAACTCTCCCTTCCACAATAATTACTGGACTGTAAGTTTTTAAATGTCTTTTTCAGTGTACATATTTCGTTTATCCTTTACGTATCTGTATACACTAAAATCCATTAGATCTTTCTTAGAATGACATGACAATTGCATTAATTGTGGGTGTATGCTGCTTTTGAATAACAGCTAACTTAGATTTGTTTTCATCCAGAGTCCTAACTGCCTACTTGAAAATGAACACTGATGATGCAATAAAATGTCTCCATTTACAACAAAGGTACTTTAATCCGTTGCTAGGTAATATTGTGTTCTATATGCATACGGATACTGTACATTTGCTACTTAAAAGTTAATCTGATTATGTCTTTTGAACTTAAATAATAATACAGGTGCTGGTCATATAATTAGAATATCATCAAAAAGTTGATTTATTTCAATAATTCCATTCAAAAAGTGAAACTTGTATATTATATTCATTCATAACACACAGACTGATATATTTCAAATGTTTATTTCTTTTAATTTTGATGATTATAACTGACAACTAAGGAAAATCCCAAATTCAGTATCTCAGAAAATTAGAATATTGTGAAAAGGTTCAATATTGAAGACACCTGGTGCCACACTCTAATCAGCTAAATAACTCAAAACACCTGCAAAGGCCTTTAAATGGTCTCTCAGTCTAGTTCTGTAGGCTACACAATCATGGGGAAGACTGCTGACTTGACAGTTGTCCAAAAGACGACCATTGACACCTTGCACAAGGAGGGCAAGACACAAAAGGTCATTGGAAAAGAGGCTGGCTGTTCACAGAGCTCTGTGTCCAAGCACATTAATAGAGAGGCGAAGGGAAGGAAAAGATGTGGTAGAAAAAAGTGTACAAGCAATAGGGATAACGCACCCTGGAGAGGATTGTGAAACAAAACCCATTCAAAAATGCGGGGGAGATTCACAAAGAGTGGACTGCAGCTGGAGTCAGTGCTTCAAGGACCACTACGCACAGACGTACGCAAGACATGGGTTTCAGCTGTCGCATTCCTTGTGTCAAGCCACTCTTGAACAACAGACAGCGTCAGAAGCGTCTCGCCTGGGCTAAAAACAAAAAGGACTGGATTGCTGCCGAGTGGTCCAAAGTTATGTTCTCTGATGAAAGTAAATTTTGCATTTCCTTTGGAAATCAGGGTCCTAGAGTCTGGAGGAAGAGAGGAGAGGCACACAATCCACCAGTACCTGGTTTAAGGACCATGGTATCCCTGTTCTTAATTGGCCAGCAAACTCGAAGGTCCATCTTCCTCTTCACAATACCCCATAGATTTTCTATGGGGTATTGTGAAGAGGAAGATGCGATATGCCAGACCCAACAATGCAGAAGAGCTGAAGGCCACTATCAGAGCAACCTGGGCTCTTATAACACCTGAGCAGTGCCACAGACTGATCGACTCCATGCCACGCCGCATTGCTGCAGTTATTCAGGCAAAAGGAGCCCCAACTAAGTATTGAGTGCTGTACATGCTCATACTTTTCATGTTCATACTTTTCAGTTGGCCAAAATTTCTAAAAATCCTTTCTTTGTATTGGTCTTAAGTAATATTCTAATTTTCTGAGATACTGAATTCAGGATTTTCCTTAGTTGTCAGTTATAATCATCAAAATTAAAAGAAATAAACATTTGAAATATATCAGTCTGTGTGTAATGAATGAATATAATATAGAAGTTTCACTTTTTGAATGGAATTAGTGAAATAAATCAACTTTTTGATGATATTCTAATTATATGACCGGCACCTGTATTTCATAAAGATGAAATGGAAAAGATATGAGCATTCAGTCTAAGACTTGTGTGTTTTTGATTTGGTAACGTTAGTCTAGCAATTATTGTATGTAGCCTACTGGTAATAGCAGTCTTAGGTAATGCATTAGGTAAAGTACATCGTTGTATGTTGACAGACCATGTTTTAAAATATTTCAGGTACTTTGGGGCTGACGGTCATTGTGAAGGACACAATCTGGAAAATATCGAGGCAAACAATGAAAATGATCTAACAAAAACCTGCAGAGGTGAATGGGAGGATATGGGTAAGTTAAACTAAATTTAACCCTTAAAGGATTAGTTCACTTTCAAATGAAAATTAGCCCAAGCTTTACTCACCCTCAAGCCATCCTAGGTGTATATGACTTTCTTGCTTCTGACGAAGACAGTCGGAGAAATATTAATAAATATCCTGACCCCTCTGAACTTTATAATGGCAGTAAACAGGGTTCACGAGTATGAGCTGAAGAAAGTGTCTCCATCCACATCCATCCATTATAAACATGTACTCCACATGGCTTTGGGGGGTTAATAAAGGCCTTCTGAAGTGAAGCAATGCATTTGTGTAAGAAAAATATCCATATTTAACAAGTTATGAAGTAAAATATCTAGCTTCCGCCAGACTGCCTTCCCTATTCAACTTATGAAGAAAGTGTAACTGATGCGACGTCTTTGTAACTTGAATACGAAAGGCAGTCTGGCGGAAGCTAGATATTTTACTTCTGTGTTCATCAAAATGAAGTAAGTCGTATACACCTAGGATGGCATGAGGGTGAGTAAAGCTTGGGCTAATTTTCATTTGAAAGTGTACTAATCCTTTAACTCCTTCTAGATATTTAATGCTACAAGCACCAAACACAGACTTTAAGACTGTTCTGAAGTTTGGTGCTGTCATTTGTAACTGATCAGACTTAACAGTTTTCATATACAGTGTTATGCGAAAGTTGGGAACCCCTTGCAAAATCTGTGAAAATGTGAACAATTTTAACAAAATAAGAGGGATCATACAAAATGCATGTTATTTTTTATTTAGTACTGTCCCGAGTAAGATATTTTACATAAAAGATGTTTACATATAGTCCACAAGAAAAAAAAAACCCTTGGTTCTTAATACTGTTTGTGGTTACCTGGATGATCTACGACTGATTTTTTGTTTTGTGATGATTGTTCATGAGTCCCTTGTTTGTCCTGAGCAGTTAAACTGCCAATATTCTTCAGAAATATTTCCCGGAAGACAAATTAAGTACAATTTACCTTGATCTTCAAATTCAAAAAGTTTTCACCCCTGACTCTTAATGCATTGTGTTTCCTTCTGTGAATAAGTGAATGTTTGAACCTTTTTAATAGTTGTGTTTGAGTCCCTTAATTGTCCTCAGTGTGAAAAGATGGATCTCAAAATCATACAGTCACTTTCAAATATGCAAAAAATTGAAACTTGAAAACTGAAGAATCTGCAGCAGCTGGAGGATTTTTCTGAAGAACAGAGCTCAGTTTAACTGCTCAGGACAAACAAGGGACTTATGAACAACTATAACAAAAAACCCGTAGATCATCCAGGTATTAAGTATTAAGTACACAGTATTAAGAACCAATGGTTCACAAACTTTTGAACGGGGTTATTTTAATAAATTCATCTTTTTCATCTGATTTTTTTTTTTTTTTGTCTTAAGGGACTATATGTAAACATCTTTTATGTAAAATATCTTACAGTACTAAATAAAAAATATCAGGCATTTTGTATGATCTCTTACTTTGTTAAAATTTTTCACAGATTCTGCAAGGGGTTCCCAAACTTCCCATAACACTGTAATTGCAGATCAAATAATCCCAAAATCCCACATATTTAAATTGGCTGAGCAATATTTATGCTGTCCTATAGAGGGAGCCACAGGATAAGAAATCTTTGAAGTCCACTCTTCTACTCCCTGTTTCCATCAGGTAAATGACAAAGAAATGCATAATCAGAGGGAGATATAATCTCACAATTCTGAGAAATAAAGTCAGAATTGTGATATCTAATTCTCAATTCTGAGGGGTTTTTTGCTCAGAATTGTGAGGTATAAACACACTTTTGCAAGTAAATGTCAGAATTGTGAGCAGAATTTTTTCCCCCTCAGAATTTGACTTGATAACTTGCAATTGCAGCTTTTTATCTCACAATTCTCAATTGCGAGGAAAAAAAACATTGTACAATGACACTGACATTGTAACTCCCAATTGCGAGAAAATGTCAGCAGTTACCTTTCATATTTTTTCTTATTCCATGGTGGAAACAAGCTTCCATACGCACATACAGTAGCTCATATATAACGTGCAGATTGCAAACAGAAACCTTCAGGAGCACAGAAACTTGGCAACACTGTCCAATGACTTACCAATAAGAAAACAGCTTAGAAACTGAAAGTTATAGCATATATTTTTCTTTCTGCTTTTGCAGTAACTAAAACCTACAGCTTCACTATTAGCAAAGAGATGCTACACTGGTAGGATAAGAATTAATTCACACACGCAGTTGCTCTCGCTGATGAGGAATAATGTTCTAACAATGTTATCACTAAACAATTTTAGAATATTTTCAGAGAATGTTATCCTATCTTTTAAAAGAACATTCTGGGAACAAAAATAAAACTACCCACTGAAAATATTATAAGAACATTATGGAATACTGTTCTAACAATGTTATCACTAAACATTTTTAGAATGTTTTTTAGAGAATTGTCTGTCACACAGGACACATGTTGTACCGCTAAATATACATCATGATGGTTTTATATATATTTGGGTTTTAATAGGTTTACATGTTTTTTAGTCCATTTTTCCTCTTATTGGTTTTAATGTGTGTATGTCTTTAAATGAGTCTGGGTCTGCCTGTCATGTGACTGATCACATGAATCAGGAAATAGATCAGTATAAAGGAAGCAGCATGGCAAACAATCAATCTCTCATTACAAATGTGATCACCTACTAGCTGGACTGTGGAGTTTCATTTTATGGACTTACCTTTCCAGCAAACTACATCACTTTTCATTGGATTAACACTTCTGTGGACTTTGTATATACACCGGTGGACACTTTCACATTGGGACTTACATCACGCTAGGATTCTTATGGACTGTTCTAGGAAATGGTGCAAACGGACTCCACACTTTTAACAGCCTAAGTTTTTCTAATTTTATTGCATTGTTTTAAGTTCCTTGTGAATATTGTAAATACACTTTATTTATTCATTTATGTTGTCTGTCTCATCTTTTTGAACACTCATAACCTCTCACACATATAATCAGTAAAATCTGACCCCAATTTTAATCCATGTAAAATCAGCCGATAGGGCCGATCGTTACAACTCGCAGTATATTCACGTAGGCTATTTTCTCAAAAATGACAAATATTACCCAGAATGCATTGTTTTCTACAGTATATTACTGTTTTACTGGAAAATGGTTTGTTACTGTCAGAATTTGGTCATTTTTCTACAGCAAGGTTTAACAGTGTTGGCTGCACAGCAGCTCTTAAAGAAAATGGTGTCATTATCCATCTTAAGTAAATTCAGTATTGATTCATTCCGTTGTAAGAATCAATAGTCATTAATTTAGTTAATGTATCTCTATCAGCACTGGAGTAAACAGTGATGTCATCATTCAGCTCAGTTCAGTTCGCATACAATGGTGTCAATGCAGGCAGATCAAAACACTGTTGAATATCAAATATCTAAAAAGGAGCTCCAGAATATGACGTATGAAGGAAACTGTAATGAATCAAACATCAAATAAAGCAAAATGACATGGAACAAAAACAGTGATGTAGTCATTAGGTGCACTGTTAGACCTTGCCAGGCTTTTTTACAGTAAAATACTGGCAACGCTGTTGCCAGTAATTTACTGTTGATTGTACAGTTATATACTGTAATCTACAGTTTATTTTACTGTAAAGATATCATTCACTAAATTAAAACTCACGTTACTTCATTTCATTTGCAGAAACCAACTGCTTCAAATTGTCCGACTGCCATTTAAATTTACAAACTAATATTTATTAAATGTTAATAATGTGAGCATATTATTACTATGAACTTATTTCTTTAAAGTTCACTAAAAACATTTTAAATAGACTTTCACTGCATCAGCAATTACAGTCACCATCTGTTAAATAAAACAACATGCAACATATCACCAATGATTCTTGATCTTCTCCTGAACCTAAGCACAGGCTCTACTCTTCAGCACAATGGTAACCCACAAAACTCAATTTTACAGTAAACTACTGGCAACAGTGTTGCCAGTATATAACTGTTTTTTAACTTACACTTACTGTTAAAATACATTTTGTGGGTGTGTCTTTTTATCTTACACCTTTAACCCTTTCGACCCCACAGGAACATCCTCTAGTGTCCACACTACAGAGTAAAAGTAACATTGACACTGTGTTGCAGTGAGATAATCAAGTTAATATTTAAGTGATGATTGAGCATTAATGATGAACACAGAACCACTGAAAAGAGGAACAAGAACGGAAAAAATACGAGCAGAAACTACAACTGTCTTCCAGCCATTACACATTATTACACTTATTACTGACCAGTTTAAATTTATTTCTACAGAAGATCTTATTGAGAATTAACAGAAGTTTAGATGTTGATGTTTTATTGAAAATGTTTGGTTTGATGTCACCATTGAGGAGATTGGTGTTTGCTTTAGTTAAGCGCTTGACCCATGTTCTGTTTTTGTAAGTCACCTTTGTTATGGCAGAAACAAATGTGGGGAAAAAAAAAAAAAAAATCACTTAGTGCTGGTAGTTATGTATTGGCAAAGACATAACCATCACCTAGTTTTTTGATTCACTGAATTTCTACTGTTATATTATTAACAGACTAATATTTTACTTTACCACCACTGTGAAACTACAGCAAGAGTTCCAACAACAATCCACAATGGATTCACAATGGATGATCTAGTTGGCTCAATCTCTGCTGATACTTCATAGCTGCGTTGTGGTCGTGTCAAGGCGCTGGTCCTCGGTCTCACCTGGATACGGCCCGGATCTGGTTGACTACGGTAAACCTCGGGATAAACAGAAAGACTAATATTAGCGTAGATGCCATTCTTCTTCTGATGTAACGAGTACATCTGGTGTTATAGGAAGTGTTCCCGGTTCCGGCTGACCTAATTTATGCAGCCTAATAATCCTTTAACGGATTTGAAAATATAAATTGATAATGTGTTATGTGTATGCCAGGTTAAAGAGATGCGTTTTTAGTCTAGATTTAAACTGACAGAGTGTGTCTGCTTCCCGAACAATGCTAGGAAGATTGTTCCAGAGTTTAGGTGCCAGATAGGAGAAGGATCTACCGCCTGCGGTTGATTTTGATATTCTAGGTATTATCAGCTGGCCTGAATTCTGAGATCGCAATAGACGTGAAGGACTATAATGCTTTAAGAGCTCGCTCAGGTACTGGGGAGCTAAACCATTTAGTGCTTTGTAAGTAATTAGCAAGATTTTAAAATCTATACAATGTTTAACAGGAAGCCAATGCAGTGTTGACAGAACTGGGCTAATATGGTCATACTTCCTAGTTCTAGTAAGAACTCTAGCTGCTGCATTTTGTACGAGCTGTAGTTTATTTATCAGGCGAGCGGAACAGCCACCCAGTAGAGCATTACAGTAATCTAGCCTTGAGGTCATGAACGCATGAACTAACTGTTCTGCATTTTTCATTGAGAGCATATGTCGTAGTTTAGATATATTTTTAAGATGGAAGAATGCGGTTTTACAGATGCTAGTAACATGGCCTTCAAATGAAAGATTGGTATCAAAGAGCACACCCAGGTTCCTAACTGACGACGAAGACGTAACAGAGCAGCCATCAAGTGTTAGACAGTATTCTAGGTTATTACGTGAAGAAGTTTTTGGTCCAAAAATTAGAATCTCTGTTTTTTCTGAATTTAGAAGTAGGAAATTACTGGTCATCCAATTTTTTATATCAGCTATGCATTCTGTTAATTTTGTGAATTGGTAAGTTTCGTCAGGGCGCGAAGAAATATAGAGCTGAGTATCATCAGCGTAACAGTGAAAACTAACGCCATGCTTCCTAATGATATCTCCCAAGGGTAGCATGTACAGAGTGAAAAGCAACGGTCCTAGTACTGAGCCTTGCGGTACTCCATATTGAACCTGTGATCGATATGATGGGAAATAATGTCAAACTGGTTTGTGAACTGGTTTCACACTCAGTGTGGCTGAAGTCAGTTGTAGTTCTTGTGTTTGTGCTCGTCTCTTTTTTTCTGGTCTTGTTTCTCTGTCCTTCAGTGATTCTGCTTATCAGGTGTTCATTAGTGGCTGAATTTACTCCTTTTCATTCACTCTATCAAGTGAACTAATGTAGGGAATAGTGAATAGTGATGGTATAGGGTGTGATTTGGAACACAGCCTCTGAGTGTCGACTTTGAGCGACGTTAACTTGCAGTATATTCCTGTAGGCTATTTTCTCGAAAATGACAAATATTACCCAGAATGCATTGTTTTCTACAGTATATTACTGTTTTAATGGAAAATGGTTTGTTACTGTCAGAATTTGGTCATTTTTCTACAGAAAGGTTTAACAGTGTAGTTAAAGCATGAAATAAACATGAATGAACATCAGAAGGTATGTTGAAAGATACAACTTATCTAAATGTATCGTTTCATGTAAACACTCAATTGGTTTCAACTGCTGAAAGACATCAGTAAAGCAGCTTGTAATCTTTGTCACTTATATCGTTACATTTACCTCAGAAAAGCCATTCATTGACCATAGAGTGCTTTACACAAGATTTTGTGAGACTATTTTACTTTATGCTATAGTAGGGAAATTACAATACTTTTGTCCTAATTTCTTCACTTGCAAGAGATTAACCCTTGAGCTATTATTATGATGGAAACTACAGTTGAGCTTTAATTTTGGTGGAAAAATTTCTGTGAAAACAGCTTTCCAAATGTATTTCAGTACAAATCTGGTGAAATGCTGTAATCATCTGCCCACAGAAATGTTGGAAATTATGCTAATGTGAAAAAAAAGCATAATGGTGCCAACTCTGTCCCCAAATGCACAATAAACTCACAGCTAGGCATTTGATGCTATTAAATTTTCATTAATTGATTAAGGTTTTATTGCATATATGGTATTATCACAGTTTTGAATTACATTAAAAAACAGGTTGAAAAGATAAACAAACTTGTCCTCTTAATAACAAGTTTAATATCTTTTCTTTCAAATAACAAAAAGAACCTTGAACATTTAAATACAAATAAATATAAATAAAACAAAACATAAAAATGTATAAAGCTGTAACACTGAGTCAACTAAGTTAGGATCCATGTGCAGCTTTATTAACAGAAATTCTCGTAGAACAAACAGGCAATGGTCAATCACCGATAAACAGGGCAAAGCAGAGACGTAATCGTAAATCAGGCAGTAGATCAGGGCAGGCAGCAAACAGTATTAACGTAATCCAGGCAGACAGGGCACAGTAATAAAGGCAGGCAGCAGTGTTGCCAACTGCTTTCAATTGAAAGTAGCTAAAACTGGTAGCTAAATGTCACTAGATGACATCATAATGGCAAAATCATTGATCTATATAAATATGAATATAGATCAGTGGGCAAAATAAGAATCTAGATAAGGTTTGTCCAAGAAGTTGCTAGATTTGTCCCTAAACTTTTGAATAAAGCCTCAAAAGGGTTGGGGAAGTCACTAAATCTAATGACAAAATCCCTAAATTGGCAACACTGGCAGGCAGCAGAGAATCATAACAAGATAAACAGTCCAGGATCATAAACAGAGAAAAATTTACAAAGAGTGAGAGTGCTGGCTAAATAGTCCACGGGATTGGATTCATGTGTGAGTGTAATCAGCGCCAGGTACGGAACGATGGGAAATTAAGTCCGTGAGAGGAATCAGTACTCAGATGATGGCGACCTCTGGTGACGATCGGAGGGAGCTCTTTGTTGTTGCCCCACTCCTGCAACATATTTTAAAAAAAAATCCCTGATATTGTCTACAGTGTGGTCTTCTGGAAAGAATTGCATTTCTAGGCAATAACACTGAAGTTTTCAATCTGTGACCTCTGTCTCTGCGTACCCTGCACAAAAATCCCTGACTGAACCAGCCTAACCAGCCAAAAAGCTGAGAACTGATGCTGAGGATGTCCTAATATGTACATCTTACTATGAATTATGCTAAAGTTTATCTATTTCTATGCTATTTCTATGCTTCTAGGTACCCGTTTAGAGCTACAATAGGAAATCGGCTTGCAATGTAATGTATGTGGTTGCCATGAACGCTTTATATGCTTGCTGCTGCTCTCTTGACAAAAAAAATCACTTGCAATTATTTTAGGTTTTATCATGAATATTTACAGCAGATGATTTTATAAATTTATTTTCTTATGTGGCATGTGTTATTTCTAATTTAACATTATTGACAAACATTCATGGTTACAACCGTGCTTATAGTTATCTCTGTGCATTAAGCTGCACATCAATCCAATAAATTACTTGTTTCTATAAGTTTCCTTTCTTCACATTTTACCCAAGTGGCTGAATCAGACTCTTATAGTTACAAAGCACAAAAATAATCAAGATTAACATGCACACATTCTATCTGTCCAAATGAGGATATACAACTGTTACATGTGCCCTGGGTCTGTGTTCTATTGTCATCATTTGTACTCCATTTCCCACATTTCCTTATTTAGGAACCAATCATGCACTCACACCTGTTTCCCATCAGTGACCCTTTATAAGCTGCACTCACTCATACAAACATTGCTGAGTATTGTGTTTAGCCTTTTGTTTGTATTCTGTTGATTGCATTCTAGCCTGTGTTTTTGACCCTGGACTGATTCCTTGTTTAATGAACATTTGCTGCCTGCCTTGACCTTTGCTTGTGTTATTTGGATTACTCTTTTGCCTTGCCTTCCTGTTACTCTTTGTTGGTGATCGACCTACTGCCTGTTTGACTACGCTCTTCTTATGAATAAAGCCTGTACGTTGATCTCCAACTCTGTTGTCTCATTCCCATACATTACAACTACAAACCAACCCGTTTAGAGCTACAATAGGAAATCAGCTTGCAATGTACTGTATGTGGTTGGCATGAACACTTTATATGCTTGCTGCTGCTCTCTTGACAAAAAAAATCACTTGCAATTATTTTAGGTTTTATCATGAATATTTACAGCAGATGATTTTATAAATTTATTTTCTAATGTGGCATGTGTTATTTCTAATTTAACATTATTGACAAACTGTTGACAGACAAAATGAAAGTTGTTTATCCATCCATTTTTTGTCTGAAACATAAGCTAGATATTAATTACTGATTTATAGAAGTGTTGTATAAAATGTATCCAATCAGTAAAACTCATTGAGGATGGATTTTAATTTGTATACATTACAATTTTTTTCCACCATTATGTTAGCCTGTATGTTAATCTGGGTTTTGTCTCGTGCAGAGGTCCAGAGAGGAGCTGCAGCATCAGATGGACTGGATCCTCTATCAGAATTCCTTCTATGTGTTCTGGCTGCTGGACCAACTTGCACAGGACACTGATCGTAATGTAAACCAGGAGCTTGTGATCCACCTGGAAACTAAAGCGTTAACTCTCGCAGATGAGTTTCCCCTGTTCTCTCTGTATATGTGGCGGATCGGTGGTCTCTTCAGGGTGAGCAGACATGGGCTGACTGCTGTCATTTCAAAACTTTGCTCCTTTTTAAGAGCTCACTTTACATGAAGTGCCTTGTCTAAAAATATGATTTAACTATTGATTAATAAATTATAAACCAGTCAGTTTTCTTGTGCTTTTTTGGAAGTCTTGTGTTGATAAATGCTTAGTGATAAAACATCTATAGGGGTGTCAAACTCCTGCAGAGTTTAGCTCCAACCCTAATTAAACACACCTGAACCAGCTAATCAAGGTCTTCAGGATTACTAGAAATTTGGCATGAAGATGAGTAAATGATGAGACAATTTTCAGTTTTAGGTCAACTATCCCTTTAAAGTATGCAGCATTTAAATTAACACAAACAAAAATGAGTCTGGCGTAAAGTCGAAAGAAACACTGAATTATGAATTACTTTGATGTTAAAATACTTTAGGTAAGCTATTCATAGCTTGATTTAACTGTAAAGTGATTGCTTTGCTTTGTTTTATTTTAAACATGTATTTTTATTAACATAAGAGTGTGGTCATTTAACATGTTTAGGATAAAATAATACATTTAATTCAAATGAGGTGTTGCAAAAATGATTACACCCTAACAAATTTAACTAAATCTAATATTTTGTATGACCTCCTTGACCAATTATTCTAGACATTGAACAAGTTGACAACATACAGCTACATCTGTCTTTCATCATCTCTTTCAGATCCTGGATGGAAAATAACATTTAACTTGTTATTTCAGAACTTCCCACAAGTTGGGTTGAGGTATGGTGACATGCTTGGCCAATGACCACTGAATTACTGTTAAGCTGTTCTTCCTCAGAACCTAACCAGTGGCTTTAGATGTATGTGTCATTATGAAGTTGAAAGAATGCCCGGTGACCTAGGGCACAGACTCATGGTAGCATCTTTTTTTTCGGTATTTCACAGTACATCTGGGAATTCATGATGTCATCTATGAAATGCAACTCCCTGACACCTGCAACACTCATGCAAGCCCACACAAGAACACTGCCAACACCAAGCTTTACTGTTGGTACCATGCATTTTTGATTGTACTCCTCATCCTTGCGACGCCATTAATTTTGGAACCCATCAGAGCCAAAAAGATTAATCTTTGTCTCATCACTTCAAAGTATAGAGTCCCAATAGTCTGCACCTTTGTCAACATGAGCCCTGGCAAATTCTAGACAGGCTTTTTTGTGCATGGGCTTCAGTAGCGGCTTCCTTCATGGACGACAGCCATGCATGCCATTCCTCTGCAGTGTTTGTTGTATGGTGTCTCACAAGTCACCAGAGAAAAAATAGAAAAGCCATGTAATCCAAAATTAGTTGAAACCATGCAGATCTGTGATATATTCTCATTCAAAGAACATGGTTGCTAATATGAATAAGAAATGCATAAATGCACACACATTTCTATTAGATAAAGACTTAAGATCGCAAACCTGTCTCGCTGCAGCTGTCCTGGTCAACATATATCACAGCTGACTCTAGCAACCCAGCATCCTTGTTTCACTTTACGATGCCCTGACACAAGTCATCTTGGCCAGCTCCCTCACCAGTGGTTAGGACACAGTTTAGGACTTGGCCAAACTCATTGCCAGCATTGGTCATCCATGTAGCAGTGTCCACAATGCCACTAGCAAACTTTTTAGTTATCTATATAAATACATATACACATTATAATCACTGAACATCAGTTGAAGTTAACCAGGATGCTACCATATGTTGATGTTATGACACCCTTTAGCTCATCAAGATGACTCAGGATCTCGATGGCATGGACTGTCTCAAACCACTGTGCCAGAGGTAGGGGGCAAAAAGCAGTGGCTGCTGATAAACCACTTCAGAGTGTTTCAGGGCACATCTCTTTTTGTGAAACTCACAGTCTGTCAGATAGACTGGTCCATTTTTCCCACTTCTCACTGTGAACTCTATAAAGCGCTTGCTACAAGAAGTTGGAGCTTTTCTCTGCAGTTCTGGATTTCAACAAAGTCTGGTGAGAACAGCTGGGAATTTTTTTTTCTGTGGGAGGGATCAAACTGCAAACAAACGTATTGCATTGTCCAGTTTTCTCCCAGGAACGTTGATCTGAGTCACTATGGCAATTCTCGATGCAGCATGAATGACCTACAATGGTGATATTTTTCACAATCATAAGAGAAAATCAAAATACTTCCCTAAACTCAATAGCGGAAAGGCAGCGCGATCCTCCCAGCATGTCAAATAAACAAAGCAACTCAACGCAGTGTGATGACAGCTTCACATTAGTCTTGTTCGAGATACATTGGTGCTGCGCAGATTGATCACTGTATGACATCAAAGTACAGCGAGAGCAACTGGAGAGCAGATGACTCCTTATGCTTTTGAATCACTCACTCGGTACTTTGATGTCATACGGCGATCAATCGGCACAGCGCCGATGCATTTTGAACAAGCCTTGATTAAACAGTGTAAATATGTTTTCCATTGAGGCTAACGAAGTCTAGTTTCACATTAGTGTCACGCGAACCGCAGCGCACACAGTCTGCTCCAATCCAGAGACACGATTGCACACCGTGGATCATATCCACGAGTCTGCGCAGACCACAAAACATATCGGACACATTTGAATTGAACAGAATGCTATTATTTAAAGCAATATAGAGAAGATTAGGAGGAGAAACGGTTACAGATCAGAAGGAAACTAGAGCTTTACTGAGCTCAACAGCTCTGGCTGAGCTGTGATAAACAAAACAATATTTGCTATTTTAAAAAAGGGGAGCAGCTGTTTGATATGTCTCACCCTGTCTTCCTGTTTCAGTTGAAATTACGTCAACACATCAATGTCAATTCTGCACGTTCCAAGGCAATTCAGTGGGCCTTTAATATTAGATTAATAAATTTAACATAGCCCAATTCAATTTGCTCGGGAACAAGTCATAAATTAAGAAGAGACCAAAGATTGCCCGTTTTATGTACCCAATTATTTCTCATGTTTAACCACTATAAGAGCCAGCGGCTAATCCACGAAGCTGAGATTAAGCTGTTTTCGGCATGTACACGAGCACTGAATGGCCACTGACGACCTGGAGCTTGCATCTCTGAAAACGTCTAAACAAATTGTAAAATAGGCGCTATATGATTAAATATGAGTCACATGTTTCAGGTCTAAAAACTACATGCTCACCTAAAAAAAACTCTTAAAACTACAGTTCGTGGTACAACAAGTGTAGTATTTGTGAAAAAATATGGTGGATTTGCTCAGCTGCCATGACAGTCGCTTTTAGCGGAGTGATACAAACGGTGAAAAGGTAGGAGTGCTGTTATCACTAGAATATACACTACCAGTCAAAAGTTTGGACACGGTAAGATTTTTAATGTTTCTAAAAGAAGTTTCATCTGCTCACCAAGGCTGCATTTATTTAATTAAAAATACAGTAAAAACAGTAATATTGTGAAATATGTATAATAACTGTTTTCTGTTTGAATATATTTTATAAAGTAATTTATTCCTGTGATCAAAGCTGAATTTTCAGCATAATTACTCCAGTCTTCAGTGTCACATGATCCTTCAGAAATCATTCTAATATGCTGATCTGCTGATCAAAAAAAAAAATATTTATTGTGTACAATTGTACAAAATATTTGTGTACAATATTTTTTTCAGGATTCTTTGATGAATAGAAAGTTCAAAAGAACAGCATTTACTTGAAATATAATCTTTTGTAACATTATAAATGTGTTTACTGTCACTTTTGATCGCTTTAATGCATCCTTGCTGAATAAAAGTATTCATTTCTTTAATTTCTTTTCAAAAAAATAAAAATAAAAATTCTTACTGTCCCCAAACCTTTGAACGGTAGTGTATAATGTTACGAAAGCTTTGTATTTCAGATAAATGCTGTTCTTTTGAACTTTCTATTCATCAAGGAATCCTGAAAAAAAGTACACAATTGTTTTCAACATTGATAATAATCATAAATGTTTCTTGAGCAGCAGATCAGCATATTAGAATGATTTCTGAAGGATCATGTGACACTGAAGACTGGAGGAATGATGCTGAAAATTCAGCTTTGATCACAGGAATAAATTACTTTATAAAATATATTCAAACAGAAAACAGTTTATTTAAATTGTAATAATATTTCACAATAAATAATGTTTTTACTGTATTTTTAATTAAATAAATGCAGCCTTGGTGAGCAGACGAAACTTCTTTTAAAAACATTAAAAATCTTACCGTGTCCAAACTTTTGACTGGTAGTGTATATATTACATATATATAATTATATATAATTATTTTATTTAAATATTTCTAATAGTTCTATTTGTTCTCATATTTTCCTATTGTTTTTATCAAGGTGTTTTCGCATTTTACATTCTATTTTTGTTATTTAGTTTATTTTATTATGTTGTGTGTTTACATTGTTGTGTGTGTTATCCTCATTGTGTTTGTCTTTATGTAAAACTATTGTTCACAGTTGTTTCAAACTGTTTATTTCATGGGTTTAAATGTGTCGCCTTTCATTTATTTGTAGGAATACTGGTTATTTTAACTAGGTAGCCTACATAAAAAGTACTAGGCCTACATAAGTTGTTTCAAGATTATGGTTGGGATGTTAAGATAATTTCTTGATGTGGGAAGTATACTACAAAATATCAATTCACCAAAAATTCTTGGAATGTCATCACTGTTTTTTCTGGCAGTTATATCTGTCAATATTATGGCCATGAATTAACATATTAGCCTACATTATTATGATTATTATTAATAATAACAGTAGTATTAAAACAAGTGTTACTAAAAATTATACAAAAAGGACAGTGGTACTAGAGACAAAAATAACAGTATATAGTATAAAGTTGGAGGAGCGCTTTCAATTGATCTATTAAATCAGCATGAGAGGAGGTCCATAAGTAGGTAGCCGACTCATCTATATAGCTCGACAGCTTTTTTCTGCATTCCTCCACTACCCAGTCTCCTCACACTCGCCTGGTTACTATCCTAACCAGAGATGCGGGGGAGTAAGCTATACTCGGTGTTTGTGCCACATTCCTAGCCCGGAGCCCTCCCAGCATGCCAAATACACATAATTATTTACTCTATCTGATCATTTGTAGTGAACTTGTAAACAGTCACAGTCCAAAGTAGCCCTGGTTTTCTTGTCCATGATGTATGAATGCACAAGGGTCTATTGTATGATGTTTGTGGATTAATAATGAACATTTCTGATGTCCATTCCAGACGTGGCCTCATTGAATCCTGGTAAACAAGTTACGCATGCTAAATATAGTTTTTTGTTTCACTGCGGTCAAGCCAGCCACGGTTTGAAAATACACGGTCAAGCCAGCCGCCAAAAAAAAAAAAAAAAAAAAAAAAAAAAGAAGAAGCGTGAGCGCCTATTACTTTGAATACGGTAATTTCAGGAACAGCAGAGAGAGAACGCGATTTCAAAGCGCTCGAGTTGCCCAGATGTATGTTTCTTTCTTTCTGTCGTGTCTTTCTTTCTGTCGTGTCTGTCTGTCTTTCTTTCTTTCTTTCTTTCTAATATACCCATCTCCCTCCTTCTGTCTGTTTTTCTTTTTCTTTCTGTCTAATATATCTTTCTTTCTTGTAATATATCTACATCTGTCTTTTTTTCTTTCTAATGTATCTCTCTTTTTTCTAATGTATTTTCTTTCTTTCTTAGTATATCTATATCTATCTCTTTCTTTCTTTCTTTCTTTCTTATATCTCTCTCTTTCTTTCTGTCTATCTTTTTTTCTGTCTGTCTGTCTGTCGTTATTTGCCTATAACTGTTAGAGATGATATAAGATGCCATGTTTTTTTTTTTTTTTTTTTTTTTGGTTACTCTGTTGGCCTTTTTTACACTCACATTGTCTTTGATAGTTGTGTATATCTTCAACTAATGTTTTTTTTTCTTCTTTATGGGTCACAATATCAAGACATTGTTTTATGTAGAGGTTTACAGCATATTTAATTGCAAATAGCAGATAAAATACAATTTACACTCTTTCTAAATACCTCTTTTGGTTTTACAGTATTAAAATGACAATTACTCTTGAATTGAATTGTGTTACTGTCTTACTGCATATGGATTACTGTCTCATCTTCTCTTGAATTCAGTGTTCCATATAGCATGCACACCTCACATGAAAACATTTTATTGCTGTGTTTCAGAAATAAATCACATTTTACTATTCTTAAGGCCTATATACACCTCATTTCAAATAAGTAGAAAAAAACAATGATCTGTTTCTATGGGGACGTCCCATACAGTATGCATACCTCATATCTATCCTTTATACTGCAGCATTTTGGAGATATGCCACATTATTCGACTTCAAAGGCCTATAAACACCTCATTTCAAATAAGTAGAAAACCAATGGTCTGTTTTTATAGGGGACATCCCACACAATATGCATACCTCATATCTATCCATTTTACTGCAGCATTTTGGAGATATGCTACATTATTCGACTTCAAAGGCCTATAATCACCTCATTTCAAATAAGTAGAAAAAAACAATGGTCTGTTTCTATAGGGGACGTCCCATACAGTATGCATACCTCATATAGGTGATGATACTCAACTCTATATTTCTTCGCGCCCTGACGAAACTTACCAATTCACAAAATTTACAGAATGCATAGCTGATATAAAAAATTGGATGACCAGTAATTTCCTACTTCTAAATTCAGAAAAAACAGAGATTCTAATTTTTGGACCAAAAACTTCTTCACGTAATAACCTAGAATACTGTCTAACACTTGATGGCTGCTCTGTTAAGTCTTCGTCGTCAGTTAGGAACCTGGGTGTGCTCTTTGATACCAATCTTTCATTTGAAGGCCATGTTACTAGCATCTGTAAAACCGCATTCTTCCATCTTAAAAATATATCTAAACTACGACATATGCTCTCAATGAAAAATGCAGAACAGTTAGTTCATGCGTTCATGACCTCAAGGCTAGATTACTGTAATGCTCTACTGGGTGGCTGTTCCGCTCGCCTGATAAATAAACTACAGCTCGTACAAAATGCAGCAGCTAGAGTTCTTACTAGAACTAGGAAGTATGACCATATTAGCCCAGTTCTGTCAACACTGCATTGGCTTCCTGTTAAACATCGTATAGATTTTAAAATCTTGCTAATTACTTACAAAGCACTAAATGGTTTAGCTCCCCAGTACCTGAGCGAGCTCTTAAAGCAATATAGTCCTTCGCGTCTATTGCGATCTCAGAATTCAGGCCAGCTGATAATACCTAGAATATCAAAATCAACCGCAGGCGGTAGATCCTTCTCCTATCTGGCACCTAAACTCTGGAACAATCTTCCTAGCATTGTTTGGGAAGCAGACACACTCTGTCAGTTTAAATCTAGACTAAAAACGCATCTCTTTAACCTGGCATACACATAACACATTATCAATTTATATTTTCAAATCCGTTAAAGGATTATTAGGCTGCATAAATTAGGTCAGCCGGAACTGGGAACACTTCCTATAACACCAGATGTACTCGTTACATCAGAAGAAGAATGGCATCTACGCTAATATTAGTCTTTCTGTTTATCCTGAGGTTTACCGTAGTCAACCAGATCCGGGCCGTATCCAGGTGAGACCGAGGACCGGCGCCTTGACACGACCACAACGCAGCTATGAAGTATCAGCAGAGATTGAGCCAACTAGATCATCCATTGTGAAGGCCTCATCGACACGACAGCCAGTGGCACAGCTCCTCAACAAACCGTCCATACCGGTGTGATGAATACGATCCTCAACTGGACTGAACTGGAATAAATACTTTGAATGTTGCGATCCTATCGGACATATGATAGCAACCTGAATCGTAACAAAGCACTGTTCGCCAGAGGAGAACTGGCCCCCCGACTAAGCCTGGTTTCTCCCAAGGTTTTTTTCTCCATTTTAACACAGAAGTCTATTTGCCACCTGTTTGCCATCTGATGTCACCTGTTGGAGTTTGGGTTCCTTGCCGCTGTCGCCTTTGGCTTGCTTAGTTGGGGACACTTGACATTTGATATTCAACAGTGCTTTGATCTGCCGACATTGACACTATTCTTTAAGAGCTGCTGTGCAGGCAAAATTATATACCAGTTATCAATGTAAAGCTGCTTTGACACAATCTGCATTGTAAAAAGCGCTATATAAATAAAGGTGACTTGACTTGACTTGACTCATATGAATACATTTTACTGCAGCATTTTTGAGATATATCACATTATTTGACTTCGGAGGCCTATAAAGACCTAATTTCTAATAAGTAGAAAAAACTAAAGTCAGTTTCTATAGGGGACGTCCCATACTCTATGCATACCTCATATCAAACCTTTTTACTGCAGCAATTTGGAGGTATATCACATTATTTGACTTTGGATGACTATAAAGACCTCATTTCTAATAAGTAGAAAATAACTAATGGTCAGTTTCTATAGGGGACATCCCATACTGTATGCACAACTCATATGAAACCATTTTACTCCAGCGTTTTGTATACACATGTCATTATTCCACTTTATACACCTATGAAAGCCCCATTTCTAATAAGTAGAAAAAAATTAATGGCCAGTTCTTATAGGGGACGTCCCGTACTATATACACACCACATATGAAAACATTTTACTGCAGCGTTTTGCCACATTTTACTACTTCAGATGCCTATAAAGTCCTCTTTTCTAATAAGTAGAAAAAAGTATTGGCCAGTTCTCATAAGGGACGTCCCGTACTATATGCACAATTCATATGAAACCATTTTACTGCAGCATTTTGGAGATATATCACATTTTACTACTTTCTAAAAGTACAAAAACAACAACTAATGGTCAGTTTCAGTGGAGGTGCGTCAGGCAGTAATGCCCAGCCGATCCCTGTTTCCTATCAGTCGGAAAAAAAAGACACTGCGTCGAAAGCTTTGGGAATGCCTCTGCATGATTGTGTCATGAAGCACATGTGAAATCAATCCAATGGCGTGACGGAGTGTCATAGGCAGGTGACATCATGACCAGGAAACTATAAAGCACACCTAAACCAAACAGAGTCAGCCTCTGATAGGTCAAAGTAAGTCGGTCACAGGTATGCTCGTTCCCGAAACACACAAAGAGTTGATCAGATTCATGGCACAGGGTAGCTCTGTGAACGTAAGCATCTAAAGCTCTGACAGGACAGAGCAAATTAAGTTTCTCCTGGTCTGAATCCTGGAAAGGAGGAGGACAGAATGCCTGCAGCATAATAGGGCCTGCCACATTAGTGGGAACCTTAGGGACATAACCTTCCCGAGGAAACAAGAAGGCTTTAACCATGCCTGGAGCGAAGTCCAGGCAAGAGGGAGAGACCGACAGAGCTTGAAGGTCTCCAATTCTCTTAAGAGATGAAATAGTGAGCAGAAACAGAGTCTTGAGAGTGAGGAACTTCTCAGGAACCTCTTCAATGGGCTCAAACGGAGCCAGGGATAGGCCTTCTAAGACTATGGCCAAATCCCAAGTCAGTACCCTCTAAGGAAGCGAGTTACCCATGGGTGTCTCCCCACTGACGTACCATCCAGAGGAGTATGGTAAGCTAAGATGGCTACCACATATACCTTCAAGGTGGATGGAGATAACCCTGATGAGAACTTAAAGGAACTCCAGAACTGTACCAACCAGGCAATTAGCTGGGTCCAACATATGACCTCTACACCATGAAGCGAACACATTCCACTTCAGGGAATATTGCCTCCTCATGGAGGGAGCTCTGGACTGGAGTATGGTCTCTACTACCTCGGTAGAGAGACCTAAATCTATGAGTTGGACCCCCTCAGAGGCCACGCCCACAGTTTCCACAACTCAGGGCAGGGGTGTAGAAATGAGCCCCCTGGTTCAGGCACCCTGGAATGTACACTGCTCTGACTGACAGTAGTTTCCCATGGGCCCACAAGAGGATCTGGTGTGCCAATTTGCATAAAGGGCGCGAATGCAGACCCCCTTAATGATTGATGTATGAGGCCACCGCTGTGTTGTCCGTGCAGACCAACACATGGTGGCCCTTCAGATCTGGGAGGAAGTGTTTGAGTGCCAGGAACACAGCCATCATCTCCAACTGGTTTATGTGCCAGGAAAGGTGATGGCCCCTCCACAGACCCTAAGCCAAGCGACCACTCATGATCGCCCCCCAGCCAGTGAGAGATGCATCCGTTGTAAGCGTTACATGATGACAAGGAGCCCCAACACCGGCCCTTGGGAAAGAAAGCAAGGTTTTTATAGGTGTATAAAGAAGAATAATGACATACTCCAACATGTTGCAGTAAAATGGTTTGATATGTAGTCTGCATACTGTATGGGATGTCCCTTATAGAAACTGACCTTTAGTTTTTTTCTACTTATTAGAAATGAGGTCTTTATAGGCATCTGAAGTTAAATAATGTGACATATATCCAAAATGCTGCAGTAAAATCATTTGATATTAGGTAAGCATACTGTATGGGATGTTCCCTATAGAAACTGACCATTAGTTTTTTCTACTTATTAGAAATTAGGTCTTTATAGGACTCTGAAGTTAAATATAACATATCTCCAAAATGCTGCAGTAAAATCGTTTGATATGAGGTAGACATACTATATGGGACGTCCCCTATTGAAACTGACCTTTAGTTTTTTCTACTAAAATTAGGTCTTTATAGGCCTCCAAAGTCAAATAATGTGATATATCTCAAAAACGCTGCAGTAAAATGCACTCATATGAGGTATGCATACTGTATGGGACGTCCCCTATAGAAACTGACCATTAGTTTTTTGTAATTATTTGAAATGAAGTCTTTATAAGCCTCCGAAGTCAAATAATGTGATATATCTAAAAAATGCCGCAGTAAAATGGTTTTGGTTTACTTATTAGAAATGAGGTATTTATAAGTGTATAAAATAGAATAATAACATATATCTTCAAAATGCTGCAGTAAAATTGACTCATATGACTTATACATACTGTATGGGACATCCCCTATAGAAACTAACCATTAGTTTTTCTACTTATTAGAAATGAGGTCTTTATATGCCTGTGAAGTCGATTTAAGTGACATATCTCCAAAATGCTGCTGTAAAAAGGATTGATATGAGGTATGCATACTGTATGGGACTTCCCCTATAGAAACTGGCCTTTAGTTTTTTCTACTTATTAGAAATGAGGTCTTTATATACCTGTGAAGTCGATTTATGTGACATATCTCCAAACTACTGCAGTAAAAAGGATTGATATGAGGTATGCATACAGTATGGGACGTCCCTTATAGAAACTGACCTTTAGTTTTTTCTGCTTATTAGAAATTAGGTCTTTATAGGCCTCCAAAGTCAAATAATGTGATATATCTCAAAAATGCTGCAGTAAAATGTACTCATATGACGTATGCATACTGTATGGGACGTCCCCTATGGAAACTGACAATTTGTTTTTTCCACTTATTTGAAATGAGGTCTTTATATGCCTGTGAAGTCAAATAATGTGATATATCTCCAAAATGCTGCAGTAAAATCTACTCAAGTGAGGTATGCATACTGAAAAAGAAAGAAAAAAGATAGACAGACAGATAGATAGATAGATAGAAAGAAAGAAAGAAAAATATTACAAAGAAAGACAGAGAAATATCATAAAGAAAGAAAGAAAGAAAAATATCAGAAAGAAAGAAAGAAATTTCAGAAAGAAAAAAGAAATAAATAGCAGAAAGAAATTTCAGAAAGAAAAAAGAAAGGAGAAATAGATTGAAAGAAATTTCAGAAAGAAAGAAAAAGAAATAGAAAGAAAGGAGATATATCAGAAAGAAAGAAATAAAGAAAGAGAAATATCAGAAAGAAGGAAAGAAAGAAATATAAATATCAAAGAAAAAAGAAAGAAAGAAAGAAAGAAAGGAGAAATAGATTGATAGAAAGAAAGAAAGAAAGAAAGAAAGAAAGAAAGAAAGAAAAAAAAGAGAAAAATCAGAAAGAAAGAAAGATAGGCCCTACATCTGGCCAACTCGAGCTCTCTGCTGTTCCTGAAATTACCGTATTCAAAGTAATAGGCGCTCATAATTTTTTTTTTTTTTTTTTTGGCGGGTGGCTTGACCGTGTATTTTCAAACCGCGGATGGCTTGACCGCAGTAATTTTCTCTAAAAAGGAACACCCTCGGTGCTGACCACTAACCCCGCCTCCAGAATAAAGCCCGCTGAACGCCTCTGATGAGACACTCAGTACAGAAAAGGCAGAGAAGATGATGACACAGTGGCTCAATTCATTATTTTTCATCTGGATTCACTGTCAGATGTGCAGGACAGAGTTTGAGCTGACTTTACTCCACACTAATGATGTCCACGCACGAGTGGAGGAGACTAACAAAGACTCGGGCAAATGCAGTAAAGCACCTTGTTTCGCTGGAGTTGCTCGTAGATTTACGAAAATTAAAGAAGTTCGTGCCAAGGAGAAAAATGTTCTGCTGTTGGACGCAGGTGATCAGTTTCAAGGGACCGTCTGGTTTAACTTTTACAAAGGTGCCGAAGCGGCGCATTTCATGAATAAACTCGGATACGATGCAATGGTAAGAATATTATGTCCACGTTAATTATCGGGTTCACGAAAACTTAGGGTAATTGTGTTGTATTTAAGTGATTAATTTGTTTTTACTGTATTTTTGATTAAATAAATGCAGCCTTGGTGAGGCCTAAAAGTGAATACAAGCTTTTATACAGGCCATGAGGCCAAATGCAACAACTTCTAAAAGTGTGTTGTATTCATGTGAAATTAGTTTTAGATCAGGTTTGCCCCGCCCGCCCAATTCATATAGCTATACAGACATAAAGTAAAACTTGTGTTAGTTGCTCATCACAGTGACTCGTGTGGGATCTCTTAGATTCATCCAGGTATCAAAAGTGTTGACAGTTTTTCCATCATTATAGGTGCCAAAGGGATGTATTCCTCATATTATTATTGATGTAATATAGAGCAGAAGTGGACAGAACGTACTGGACAGGTGCCCATGGGCCACTGGAGTCTTCATTACAGTGGACAGAGCACCTGTTCAGGTGTAGTGGGACTCAAACTTGTGGAACATAAACAGAAAAGGTGTTTCCCAAATGTAGATTCCCAAATGATATACTGTCAAAGAAAGTTTAGAAATGGTTGGGTGAATTCTTCTATTCTCATTCAAGTGCTGTAGATGAGGAGAGAATTAAACAGATCAGTAGTAGCCTACCAGGGATGAATGATTTTTATTAATTTTACAGGATTGAAAAACGCAGTTCTTTTGTATTCTGTTGGAAAATTAAATTGGAAATCTACAGTAAAATTGACCATGTTTTTACAACTTAGGAATACAATACTGCATTCTGAATTTACTATTAATGGCTACAGTTATTGCAATTTCAATTTTTGTCTTTTATTTAATGCTTAATTCTAAAAGCATCCAAAAATGTGTAAGTTTGAAACAATCATGGACAATGAACAGTGTTTCCATATAAAGACAAAACACCATCAGGATAACAAACACAACACTACAATCACACAACACAATAAGAACAAACAGAACTATTTAAAATGACATAAGAAAAATCTGTAACGGGAAAGCACTTTTATTTATTGTTTTCAATTCATGTATATCTTTGGCCAGGTCTTTTTTTATTTTTCAAGTGTAATATGGCCTGTTAAAAAGAGAGTTTATTTAGAGTCTTTGATGAATACCTCATGAAGCTTATTTTTTTTGCTTATACCATAGTAGATCATTAGGAGTTTCACACACTTTATGCTCCAAACCGTATTTAATGAATAACTAAGGTTAGATGTATACATTTTTTACCTCTTAACACATTAGCCTTTGTGGTTATTTATTAAATTCTACAGTAAGTGTGCAAGCATCCTTTTTTATCTTATGGTTGATGACATTATTTGACTCATCATCTTAAAGAAAACTATTTGAAGTGCATAATATATATACATATATGTGTGTGTGTGTGTATATATATATATATATATATATATATATATATATATATATATTATACACAGGTGCTGGTCATATAATTAGAATATCATCAAAAAGTTGATTTATTTCACTAATTCCATTCAAAAAGTGAAACTTATATATTATATTCATTCATTACACACAGACTGATATATGTTTATATGAAATGTTTATTTCTTTTAATTTTGATGATTATAACTGACAACTAAGGAAAATCCCAAATTCAGTATCTCAGAAAATTAGAATATTACTTAAGACCAATACAAAGAAAGGATTTTTAGAACTCTTGGCCAACTGAAAAGTATGAACATGTACAGCACTCAATACTTAGCTGGGGCTCCTTTTGCCTGAATTACTGCAGCAATGCGGCGTGACATGCAGTCTGTGGCACTGCTCAGGTGTTATAAGAGCCCAGGTTGCTCTGATAGTGGCCTTCAGCTCTTCTGCATTGTTGGGTCTGGCATATCGCATCTTCCTCTTCACAATACCCCATAGATTTTCTATGGGGTTAAGGTCAGGCGAGTTTGTTGGCCAATTAAGAACAGGGATACCATGGTCCTTAAACCAGGTACTGGTAGCTTTGGCACTGTGTGCAGGTGCCAAGTCCTGTTGGAAAATGAAATCTGCATCTCCATAAAGTTGGTCAGCAGCAGGAAGCATGAAGTGCTCTAAAACTTCCTGGTATACGTTCCTGGTATAAAACTTCCTGCGTTGACCTTGGACCTCAGAAAACGCAGTGAACCAACACCAGCAGATGACATGGCACCCCAAACCATCACTGACTGTGGAAACTTTACACTGGACCTCAAGCAACGTGGATGGTGTGCCTCTCCTCTCTTCCTCCAGACTCTGGGACCCTGATTTCCAAAGGAAATGCAAAATTTACTTTCATCAGAGAACATAACTTTGGACCACTCAGGAGCAGTCCAGTCCTTTTTGTCTTTAGCCCAGGCGAGATGCTTCTGACGCCGTCTGTTGTTCAAGAGTGGCTTGACACAAGGAATGCGACAGCTGAAACCCATGTCTTGCGTACGTCTGTGCGTAGTGGTTCTTTAAGCACTGACTCCAGCTGCAGTCCACTCTTTGTGAATCTCCCCCACATTTTTTAATGGGTTTTGTTTCACAATCCTCTCCAGGGTGCGTTATCCCTATTGCTTGTACACTTTTTTCTACCACATCTTTTCCTTCCCTTCGCCTCTCTATTAATGTGCTTGGACACAGAGCTCTGTGAACAGCCAGCCTCTTTTGCAATGACCTTTTGTGTCTTGCCCTCCTTGTGCAAGGTGTCAATGGTCGTCTTTTGGACAACTGTCAAGTCAGCAGTCTTCCCCATGATTGTGTAACCTACAGAACTAGACTGAGAGACCATTTAAAGGCCTTTGCAGGTGTTTTGAGTTAATTAGCTGATTAGAGTGTGGCACCAGGTGTCTTCAATATTGAACGTTTTCACAATATTCTAATTTTCTGAGATACTGAATTTGGGATTTTCCTTAGTTGTCAGTTATAATCATCAAAATTAAAAGAAATAAACATTTGAAATATATCAGTCTGTGTGTAATGAATGAATATAATATACAAGTTTCACTTTTTGAATGGAATTAGTGAAATAAATCAACTTTTTGATGATATTCTAATTATATGACCAGCACCTGTATAGAGAGAGAGAGAGAGAGAGAGAGAAAGTACAAAAAATATAAATACTAACCTGTGCCTTTAAGCTTCTGATATGTTCATATAAATATATGACATTTTACTGCATAAAACATTGTTTTTTGTGTGTGATGCTTTAGGCCTTAGGAAATCATGAGTTTGACAATGGAGTGGACGGCCTCGTGAAACCTTTCCTTCAGGAAGTGAACTGCACTGTTCTCAGCGCAAATATTAAAGCTGATCAGACAATTGCTCATCAGATCAGTGGCTACTATTTCCCATATAAAATCTTCAATTTAAGTTCAGAGAAAGTAGGTGTTGTTGGCTACACATCAGTGGAGACCCCTGCTTTGTCTATACCAGGTAAGATACTTTTTTACACTCAATTATAGCCAGGCCAGGTTTACACATAATGTTGCAAGTCACACAATGGAAACATCTCAAATTACCTGTGCTTTATGAAGGAGGAACTTGTATTTAAAAAAAGAAAAAAAGGCATGTTGACTGTTTGTGAAATGTGTAATTTTGAATGGCTTGTATGCTGTAAAATATTGTGTAAAATAACAGCTGTGGTTGCCAGTAATGTACTGTTAATTAACAGCACTCTACCATAAATGTATAGCTCTCCTTTTTTTTTTTTTTTTTTTTTTTTACAGTAAATTACCTCAATACTACCATGGAAATGAACTCATTTAATTAGGGAAACCGATTGCTTCAAACAAAAAGTAACTTGCGCTGACAGAACTTAAAATATGTTACTGCCATTGTTTTGTCTCAAGATGCACACCAGTAATGTTTTCTTCTAGTGTACGTTTATAAAAGCTACTTAAAAATCCTAATTAAACTAAGGCCTAATCCTGGCTTAGGCTAAACCCTGTCTGTGAAACCAGGCCTTAATGTATAATAGTGAAAAAATTAAAAACATGACTTTAACTCAAATCTTTGCAGTTTGTCTAAGCTAACAATAGCACATATGTGTTAAAGTACTTAGCAAACAGATTATCATCATTATACACAGTTACTGCTTTTGAATAAAGCAACATGCAGCATAACACCAATGTTTCTCAGCTCATCATTGACTGAAGCACAGGCTCTACTCTCCAGCATAATGGTAACCCCCAAAATGAATGAATTAAACTAAAAGATCTCTCCTATATCATCTTGTACAAAAACACATAAAACACTTCAGTTCAATATTTACTCTCATCAGATATTGACTTCACATTACTTTTTCTATTAACTTTCACTAATATTTCAGTGAAATTAACTTGTTTTGTTTAGAAAATCTGACTGTTTTACAGAATATTACTGTTTTTTCCATCGTTTCACGGTAATCTACTGTCAGCAGGGTTAGCAGTAAATTGCTGTTTTTCTACAGTATGTTGCCGTGAATTAATTTACAGTTTTTTTCATCTTACACCTTCAACCCTTTTAACCTCACAGCAAAATCGTCAGTTTTAAATGAACACTTGTATGTGTCCATACTACAGTGTGTTAGAGAAACACTGAAGGAGTGTTGAAGTTAATGAGATAATTAAGCGATTAATTAAGTGATAATTAAGAATTTGTGATGAACACATGCTGTTAACAAGCAGAATCATTTAAGGAAAGGAACAACAAGAACAGAAAAAAGACAAGCAGAAACACAAAAACTACAACAGACTTCCAGCCACAGCCTTAGATGAAATCAACTGAAGATAAAATACATTAAATCTCTCAAGATCTCAGCAGAGGAGGATTAAACAACAAAAAAAAAGCATTACCAGCTTCACTTATTACTAACCAGATTGACTTTATTTCTGTCAGACATCTACAGACGTTCTTATTGAGAATTAACAAAGCTTCAGATGCTGTTTTATTGTTTTGTTTGACGTTACCATGATGGAGGTCAGTGTTTGCTCTTGACCCTTGACACTTTAACATTAGTTTTTTTTCTGGCTGTTGTAACCATATTTAAAACACATTGATTGTGGGCAAAAAAAAGCCAAGAAAAATTGTGCTCAGGTGGTCTTGGTTATGTTTTGATTATAATAATCATCATGTAATGCTTGGTTCACTGAACTTGTCCAGTGTCTAATCCATTATCAAAAATGTTGTCATTAAATAAACTTAATTTTATATTGTTAACTCTGTGATACTACCACATAAGATCAAGCAGTGCAAAGCAATCAGTTAAGATGAATTTTTAAACTCATCATTTACAAAAAAAAAAAAATGTTTGATCTGTGGCTTCATTTAGATAAACAGAGACATCAAGAATCAGCGTATGAATCTCAACAATGGTGACAATCAACAAAAAAGATAAAAGATCATCTCTGAACATCACAAAACATGCTACTAAAAGTCAACAGAAAAACAACAGCAAAAATAAAGGCAAACAGTAAGAATGAAAGAAAATAACCAGGCAATTCATTTATTCATGCTGCAATGCATGCTGGGAGTCTTGGACGATTTTTGTACCCAGCATGCATTGTAGCATGAAGCTTTTGATTGTCACCATTGTTGAGATTCATACGCCAACTGTTGATGTCTTTGAACTACTGAATCAGTCAGTCACACAATGTTTTGTGCACAATCTGTTTTCAAAATCCTTACTGATAGATCTCATGCTGTAAAATCACAGAAACACCATAATCAAAAATACAAAACAAACTAGATTAGGCTCTGATGAGATTAATGAATCTGGCCATTAGATGATGATCTTGACCATTAATAATTGGTTAACCAATGATAATTGGTTTAATCACATTTTATTTTGGGTTCTTTCACCACAACAAATGTGTTTTAAAGACACGGTTACAGCAGCCAAAAAAAAAAACTAATGTTCACAAATGAAGGGTCTAGAGCCCATCTAAAGCAAACACTGATCTCCAGCATGGTAATGTCAAACGAAACAATAAAACAACATTTAAACTCTCTGTTAGTTCTCAATAAGAACTTCTGTAGATGTATGGCAGAAATAAAGTCAATCTGGGGTGAATTATGGTCGCAAGTTCCATCGTTACCAATAGAGTTCAGTTGGACTTACGACCATATTTGACTAACAATGCTTTCGGGAAACGCACCCCTGGTGAAGCTGGTAATGCTGTTTGTGCAGTTGTTTAATCCGATCTTGAGAGATTTAGTGTCTTCTTTTATCTTAAGTTGATTTAATCTTTTTTCTGTTCTTGTTGTTTCTCTTTCCTTCAGTGATTCTGCTTGTTAACAGCAGGTGTTCATCAGTGTCTGAATTCACACACATGTTTTCCTTCACTCTGTCAAGTAGGCTATATTAGTGAGCTAATGTAGGGAATAGTGAATGAGGGTATTGGGTGTGATTTGGAACACAGCCTCTGAGTGTCGACTTTGAGTTCTGTTAATTCATGGTATATTGCTGTAGGCTACTTTCTCGAAAATGTCAAATGTTACCTAGAATGCATTGTTTTCTACAGTATATTGCTGTTTTAATGGAAAACAGCATGCTAATGTCGAAATTTGGCCGTTTTTTTAACGCATTTTCTTCGTGTTAAAGGATTAGTTCACTTTCAAATGAAAATTAGCCCAAGCTTTACTCACCCTCAAGCAATCCTAGGTGTGTATGACTTTCTTCTTTCTGATGAACATAATCAGAGATATATTAACCCTTTCGCACGTAAGTTTAAAATATTCTTGCTGACCCCCCACCATGGTGACGCGTCATTGCTTGTCACATAACACACCACAGCGTTGTATGACTGATGATCTGCTTTTATTTAATTTTTCCTTTTTTATTGAAAATATTCACAAATTTGTTAGCTATAGCATGAATTATCTGATAATCCGATTATCAAATATGTGCAAGTGGATGTGTTTTGTTGTTTAAACACCTTTATAACGATTGCGTTAGTTGAGCCATATGCGCGATGGGCGCCGCCATGTTAGTTTGCGCCGCATAGAGAATCGGATCTGTTGGATTTACAACACGTGAATTCATCCACTTCTCCCGAAATACATGAAAGTAAGTGAGTCAGTGAACTGGGGAAGAATAGAGTAAACTTTAAAGTTACTTTCACAATGTGAATCTGATATGAATAAAACGTGTTGTCTAATTATAATGGAAAGGGTTGTTATTTCCGCTCCTATAGACATCACTGTGTATTATACAAACTCTAAATATATTGTTTTGTTAGTACTCATGTGTATTTAAATGTCTGAAACCTAAAATAAGCATTATTTGGTTGAAAACACTGCATATGTGTGATAAATGAAAGCGCTGTGCGCGTCCGTCTCTGGTTTAGCGCCAGCCAAAGCGCGCATGCACATTTGAATTTGGCAGTTGGTCACGTGAGGCGCTGAACGATCAAATCACACCGGTGTGATCGTACGCTCCTGGGGCCAACCAAGACTGATCACACCGGTGTAATCGTACACGTCAAAGGGTTAATAAATATCCTGACGCATCCAAGCTTTATAATGGCAGTGAACAGGGGTCACGAGTATGAGCTGAAGAAAGTGCCTCCATCCACATCCATCCATTATAAATGTTTACTCCACATGGCTCCGGGGGTTAATAAAGGCCTTGTGAAGCAAAGCGATGCATTTGTGTTAAAAAAAAAAAAAACATATTTAACAAGTTATGAAGTAAAATATCTAGCTTTCGTCAGACCGGCTTCCGTATTCTACTTACGACGAAAGTGTAAAACTCTCGCAGTTAAAAAAGTTTACATCCTATGCCTTAACTGACGCAACACCAGTTCCGTTTTTTCATAATCTGAATACAATTTTGGTTGCTTACTTATTAGAGTACAATGTTACATGGGTCAAAACAATGAAATCAAATAAGTATTACACATGATATTCTTTTAAAAATTAAGGAGGGCCAAATGTTAAATTTTAATGTAAAGATGAATTGCTATTCGCAAACTATTATACTATTAAACACAGTGAAACAGGATATTAAAAGAAAAAAGGGTCAATGAACCCCCTAAAGTAATGAATGCCACTTCAGTTCTACTTTCTGAATATGAATTATCATATGCAGTAAAAGACAGAACAGTATAATGCAAGCACTGTAAAGGGTTTCGCAACAAACTCAGCTTATATCTCGAGACAACTTTTCACCTCAATGAGCAATATTATCAGATAATATGGAGCTCGTGGCAAGAGATCTCGTCACACCCCAAGTCATTACTGTGATAGAAAATGTGTTATAATATAAATGTGGTAAATGTGGTTTTGTGGTATATGAGTACAAGTGGAAATATTTTTATCAGGGAGCTACTAGAATATTATTCATTAGTCCTTTAGTTTCCCAGTGATCAAGCAAGATGACTGTGGCAAGGAACGGAAATAAAACCAGGCTGCACTGGGAAACCAGTTTTCCTCTAGCTATACAGTCTAAACGTCATGTCAACATTTATTTGTTACTGTATTGTTCAGACTGTAAGAATTAAGTGTCTTTGAGGTTTGTCTGGGATTTACAGTTAGGCAGTTTGTCTTTTGTTAGGTTAAACATGGAGGTTAAACATCTGAAGGGCTGCACAATGAACTGCTGAGTTACGAAGGTTACTTGGCACAGATGGCAATTGTAGTCATCGGACAGTGACATAGTGGGGGGAGTAGAACATCCAGCTGGACCAAGGCTGGATATACAATTCCCTGTTGCCCTCCGGACAGGAATGGGAAGAGAAACAAAAGAACTAACAATACCATAGATGCCATTTGTCATTAAATTTAATGACATAGTTATAGTTATAATATGCAAATGTTTTCAGTTCTGGCAAACCTGACTAATTCAGCATAACTATGAGTTGATGAATTGAATAAAAAGATGAGTCTGTAGTCTAGACTTAAAGGATTAGTTCACTTTCAAATGAAAATTATCCCAAGCTTTACTCTCTCAAACCATCCTAGGTGTATATGACTTTCTTCTTTCTGATGAACATAATCTGAGAAATATTAATAAATATCCTGACTCATCTGAGCTTTATAATGGCAGTAAGCGTTACCAACCTAGAATGAGCTGAAGAAAGTGCCTCCATCCATATCCATCCATAATAAACATATTCCACACGGCTCCGGGGGGTTAATAAAGGCCTTCTGAAGCAAAGCGATGCATTTGTGTAAAAAAATATCCTTATTACTAAGTTATGAAGTAAAATGTCTAGTTTCCACCAGACCGCCTTTTGTATTCTTATGAAGAATGTGTAAAACTCTAGCAGTTCAAAAAGCTTATGCTACATCCTGCGCCTTCCCTATTCAGCTTATGGAAAAAATGTAACTGACGCGACGGCAGTTTACACTTTCTTCGTAACTTAAATACGGAAGGTGGTGTGGCAGAAGATAGATATTTTACTTCATAACTTGTTAAACATGGATATTTTTTTTACACAAAGGCATCATTTCACTTCAGAATGCCTTTATTAACCCCCCCGAGCCGTGTGGAATATGTTTATGATGGATGGATGTGGATGGAGACACTTTCTTCAGCTCATACACGTTTGGTAACTCTTATTGCCATTATAAAGCTTGGATGTGTCAGGGTATTTATTAATATTTCTCCGATTGTGTTCATCAGAAAGAAGAAAGTCATATACACCTAGGATGACTTGAGGGTGTGTAAAGCTTGGGATAATTTTCATTTGAAAGTGAACCAATCCTTTAAAGGGTCCAGAAAGGTAGTAAAGACAGTTAAAATAATCCACATGACTACAGTGGTTCAACCCAATGTTATGAAGCAACGAGAATACTTTTTGTGCACAAAAACAAAACAAAACTAACAACTTTATTCAACAATTTATTATCTTTCCTGTCATTCTCCTATGCTGTTTGTTGTAGACACAGTGCAGCACTTCCAGGTTCTATGTCAGAACATCGAACATCATTATTGGCTGACGCTGTACACGTGAGCAGCACAACACATGCGTGTGATGCTGACGCAGGAGCCGGCCAATATTGTGTCGGCGATCTGACGTAGAACACTAAAATTATTTATTAATAATGAGTCAAAGTAATAGTAATATTATTATTAATGATAATAATAATATTAGTAGTAGTTGTCATATTATTACTTTTTAAAAAATGCTGTAGTGGAAAATGTTAAAAGTTGCCAGCGCCAGAATTTTTGATAATTTTCACAAAATTTCACAGCACCCAGAATATTTTGTTGCATGAATATCTGAACAAACAATATATCAAAAGAGAGAACAGGGCCTCTGCTTTTAAACAACAATAACAAAAACATTTTATTGTAGCTTCATGCATTCTTTTTTTTTTTTTTTTTATCAACACTTGAATGTGGGTAAGTTTCATTAAAAAAAAGCAACATTTGGAACAAAAAACCAAAACAGATGGAGTAGATCGAGTCCATCAACACCGCCAAAGCTTCACAGTCATTACCTCTTCATGGTTTCAACATTTAATTCAGTAACGCTAGGCAGTTTTGATTTACTGTGTATACTGTTTAATGTCTGATGATCATGTTAGATTACATGCACGTAACCAATGCTTACATGCTTCTGCTTCTTCCTCTGCTGTGTTTTGATCCAGACATTCTGTATTCTGTCAGGAGATGCACAATAACGGCCTATACTGTGCAACAGTGAAAACATGGCAAAGACTAGCTATGAGTGGTATAAGGCTCAATTTAATTTATGTATTATTTGCATGATACTTAGAAAAATATTTTAGGAAAAAAAAAATAGAGTTTAAATACTACTTAGCCATGTTCACTGCGAGAATAATTCCCTTTAACTGAGATGACTGATCTAATGAGAATGCAAAGTGTTGACTTCTCGCAACTGAAAACTTGAAACATGGATGTCAACATTTGGTGGAGCTGTTTTTGCCCAAATTAATATAGTGATCTGAGATGAATTATCTTCCAGAAATTATTAGTAGTGATGCAACAGTTCAGAACATTAACTCGGTTTTGGGGTCATGATTCAGGCAGATTTTGGTACAGCAGGTAGAACAAAGAATCTTGATTAAATTCTTGAAATTAATTGTTTTTTTAACACAGTGGCTATAATTCTTATTGTAAATGTACGCATTTGTATAGAATTGCTCTGTGCATGTAAGTTCTCTAACTAAATTTCAAAAGGAGAGTACTTTTTCAGTCTAAAGTTTCAAATTTTATTAAGTTTTCAGTTACAAATTGAAAATCTTTTAGAGCATCCAAAAGAAAGTGACCTCATGATATTAACTATTGTTCAGTTATATTAACTATTGCCACCACTGCCTGGTGGCACATTTAAACACATTAAGGTGGATAGATGGATATATACAGGTTAGGTTACACCTTGCAGCAATATGATGGTGTTTTTTCATATTTAAATGGTTTTACAGGCCCCCATCTCCAGTTTGAGGATGAGGTTACTGCTTTACAGCCTCAAGTGGACAAACTCACTGCTTTGGGTGTTAATAAGATCATTGCGCTTGGACATTCTGGCTTCGCAGTGGACAAAATGATTGCAAAGAAAGTTCGGGGAGTGGATGTTGTGATTGGAGGGCACACCAATACATTCTTGTACACAGGTATGTATCACACATACATGTATGTATAATTATTACTAATCCAATTAATTATGAATTCACAAACGTCAGTTTTACGCTTAGGCGATGATTTAACCAAATTCATTAATATATCAAAATAAGACAATTTTCTCATCATTTACTTGCGCTCATGTTTTTCTTTCTTCATTGGAGCACAATAGTAGGGCATAACGGGCTAAAGGCAAACCTTAAGAAAAATGTGCTTTTCACTACTCCCATAGTTGATTTGCACAAAAAATATATTTATATTTTTATTGAACATTGATGAAGCAACACATTTTGTGAGCAATATAACACAATATATCTGTTTCATTTAAAAATCTTATAAATGTAGCCTATGAGGTGGCGAGGGGGGCCTTTTATCCCACGCTTGGGGTAAAAGACACTCAGTACTGATTCAAATACTTTTGGTAAATATCTAAATTAATACTTTTTCCGAAGACAATCACTTCAGTAAAAGTTGTAGTGTTTTCTGTTTATTTTGATAAATAAAAGAATGCGTCTTTGTGATGTGTCCCCTCCTGAATGTGATCGCGAACTGACTGTGGGGGGGCCTCGCTTCCGCTACCTTGCACTGGGCCTCGCCCCATGCTTGGGACGGCCCAGGAAGCAGTGGTAGTGATGGCAGAGATGAAGAAGTCATATTGTGGAAGTAAGGTATTTGGATACATTATCCTATGCAAGATATGATCCATACTTCAACCAGAGGTCAGGAAAGATGCCACTGCCTATTGGCCTCACTTCACTGACAATCGGGAATGCTCCAAAAATGATGACTTAACAGGTCAAGATTGAGCTACGTGTGGAAAGTATTGGCTACACTGAAAAAGAAGAGTCTTGTTGCTTTTCTCTCATGCTACAATCATTGATTTGGAATTCCAAGAAAGAAACAATGATAAAGATTGTTTTAATGTTTTTTTTGTATGTTTGTTTTGTTTTTAAACACTAAGACATGGTTTCACTATTTTTTCAGGCAGTGAAGTTGCATCTGAATTTGTGTTAAGTTTTTGACATTTTCACATGTGGGTTCCAAATGAAATGCAGTAGCACAAGCTGAAATGGAATGTTAAAAAAGCTTTTTTAATGTTTTTTGAAACACTAAGACCTTTTCACTACTTTTCAGAAAATGCATTTGAATGTCTGTGCAGTATTGGTAATTTGCAAAAAATTATTGACACTAATAGGACAATGTCAGTTATAAATGACAAAACTAATTAAAAGGTCAAAGGTCAGATGTTGAAAATTAATTTTGGAAAATGATTTTAGCCTTAAATATATGTAAAACATCTTAAAATAACTGTGATTTCATAATTTGTCCCATAGAGGGTTAAAATGGTTTTAACAATAAAAAAGTAAAAAAGTAGTAACAATAAATATAATATTTTATTATATGGTATGATTAATGTCAAATTGTTCCCTTTCAGTCTGTCACGTTCGACGTATGTCAGAAATGAACCGACAAATCGGGATATCTCATGAGAGGCCTGTCACCTTCGAGTGTAAACTAAACGAGCCAATGGACATTGGCGTGCGAGCTTTGCATCACGTATAATTGCGGAAGTGGGTGCAATTGCACTCTGTCTTTCACATTGGAGCCGAGCATTCGTTGTTCCCTGTTAGATCACTTCAAAGAGTGAAAAAAACGAGTCGTGGAAGCCTCATCTTGCTGTTTAAAGGTGTTAGTGTAACAGCACGTTACAGTGGTGGCCACGAGCTCTCAGACAGGTCTGCGATTTGGGTTCAGGTTGTCTGTGTGTGTTGATTGTAGGCGACCAGTGTGAACCTACAATCACACCACGGCTTCCCCTGTGTGCTTCAGCACTAAACAAAGAGTGAGTTTCCACTCCTAAAAGAGCATTGCGGATGGACACTGCGTCTTTTTCAAGATGTCATTCCGTCCGTGTGTTACTGGATGCGGTTGTTCCCTGTCCCCAGCTGACAGTCACAATTGCTGTATCACATGCCTGGGCATTCAGCATGCTGAGACAGCTTTTGTGGATAGTTCATGTGTCCATTGTGGCAACACAACTATCGCTGTGTTGTGGTCTAGACTCTTATTCCTTGGTTCTCAAGGCGGAGTCCCCTTCCCTATGCCCCATTATGCTTGCCCGGGCCGCCAAGAATCGCATGGAATCCTCCACCGTGTCCCGAACCTTCTCAGTTAGATGATTGGTTACTCGGTGCGGCCCGTACTTGTTCTCAGTGCCCCGCCCCGGTACCTTTCTTCCCGGAAGTGCATGAGGAGGTGACTAGATCATGGAAGACACCTTTTTCTGTCCTCCTCCACCTTCACCCCCCTGGATGGTGGGGCGGCCAAGGGATACGCTGGAATCCCCCCAGTTGAGCATGCCATCGCGATGCAACTGTGTCCGACGTCCACCACCTGGCGGGGTGAACCGCGTCTCCCATCCAAGGTCTGTAAGTTCTCCTCCAATTTAACGGAGAAGGCTTACAGAGTCTGTGGACAGGCCGCCTCTGCCCTGCATGCCATGACATTGCTTCAGGTCTACCAGGCCAAAGCACTCATGGAGATGTCCCAGGGTGGTCTTGACCAACAGCCCCTGGAGCACTGCCACTGACTAAGCAGCAGTCTCCACCCAGCAGACAGCAGGGAGCCGGTCATGGACGTGGTGCCCAGCCCGCAGCCAAGCCAGATGGCAAAAGATCTCGTAAGCGGCCCTGAGACGGGCGACCTGGAAGAGGAGGAAGCAGCTCTTCGGGAGACGATGAGCGCATCACTCCCTCCCCCAGAGGAGGGCCGGGTGGAGAATCCTTGGTTCTGTTTTGTTTCTGTTCTGCTGCTGGCTGTCCGGATAAAAGAGCTGTTTTCAATTCCTCTATGTCCCAAGAGTGCATCTGGCGGTGTGTGACATTATGTCTCACCACCCTCAGCCCCCTCTCACCTCGCCAGCAGGTGGCAGTGTGCATGTCGAGGCCGCCCTTCCTGCGCTGTCTCCCACACACCCTGTCACCTTGCGGAGTCAGTCCCCACTTCGGGCTGCGTTGCCGTCCGAGTGGGGTCCCTCTGCTCTGCCTTGCTGCCCCACCCCTGGTACGTCTGTGGTGCCATTGGTCCTGCTGGCTCAAAGTCTGGAAGCTTGGTTAACACTTCCCAGCCCGTCCCACTGGCTCATCCGCACGATCAGACTCGGCTATGCGATTCAGTTCGCCTGGCGTCCCCCAGTTTTTTCAGAGGCATTCACTTTACTCATGTCCCTGCGAGCAAAACCCCTGTTTTCTGAACCAATTGACCAATCTTGGATCTGCCAGTCCTGAATCGGTCCCTTCACAGGCTGCCGTTCAAGATGTTGATGCAGAAACGCATTTTCGAATGCATCTGTCCCCAAGATTGGTTTGCAGCGATCGACCTGAAGGACGCGTACTTTCATGTCTCGATTCTTCCTCGACACAGACCCTTTCTACGGTTTGCATTCAAAGCATATCAGTACAAAGTCCTACCCTTTGGGCTGGCCCTGTCGCCCCACGTCTTTACCAAGGTCGCAGAGTCGGCCATTGTTCCCCTCTGGGAACGTGGCATTCGCATTCTCAATTATCTCAACGACTGACTCATTCTAGCTCACTCATTAGAACAACTATGCGAACACAGGGATCTGGTGCTAGCTCACCTCAGCCAGTTGGGTCTTCAGGTCAACTGGGACAAGAGCAAACTCGCCCCCGGGCAGAGGATCTCTTACCAGACTTCCAGTCAGTGTCCAGGCAACGCGGCACATTCTGTGTGGTCATCACATCGAGCTGCCGTCGTACCCTTACTCAGTGGTCGGACCCTTCCTTCCTGCAGGCAGTAGTTCCCCTGGAACAAGTGTCCAGGCATGCTGTGGTCTCCACAGATGCTTCCATGCAGGCATGCAGTCTCGGGTCTATGGACGGGGCCCCAACTGCAGTGGCATATCAATTGCCTTGAGTTACTAGCAGTACATCTTGCGCTGGACCGCTTCAAACAGCTGCTACTAGGCAAGCATGTACTGGCCCGTACAGACAACACTGTGACCGTTGCGTACATCAACCACCAGGGCGGTCAATGCTCTCGTCGCATCTCACCCGCCATCTCCTCTTATGGAGTCAGAAGCATCTGAGGTCACTTCGTGCCATTCACATCCCAGGCGCGCTCAACCGTGCAGCCGACGAGCTCTCATGGCACCCTCCACTTCTGGGAGAATGGAGACTCCATACCCAGGCGGTCCAGCTGATTTGGCAGCATTTCGGTGCAGCACAGATAGATCTGTTTGCCTCCCCGGACACAGCCCATTGCCAGTTGTTTTACTCCCTGACCAAGGGCACTCTCGGCACGGGCTCGCTGGCACACAGCTGGCCCGGGACCTTCGCGTTTCCCCCAGTGAGCCTGCTTGCACAACTTTTGTGCAGAGTAAGGGAAGACGAGGAGCAGGTCCTGCTAGTTGCTCCCTATTGGCCCAACCAGACCTCGTTTCCAGAACTGATGCTCCTCGCAACAGCACCTCCCTGGCCCATTCCTCTGAGGAGGGACCTTCTGACTCAGAGATGGGGCACCCTCTGGCACCTGCATCCGGACGTCTGGAAACTCCATGTCTGGTCCCTGGACGGGACGCTGAGGTTCTAGGAGATCTACCCCAGTTGGTGATAGACACCATCACTTCTGCTAGAGCTCCTTCTATGAGGCACCTCTATGCTTTGAAGTGGAACCTGTTCATCAAGTGGTGTTCTTCTCACTTGGAAAACCCCCCGGTTTTGCTCGATCAGGTCAGTGCTTTCCTTCCTGCAATAGGGGCTGGAGCGAAGGCTGTCTCCGTCCACCCTCAAAGTGTATGTTGCTGCTATTGCCGCACATCATGGCGCAGTTGGTCAGTGGGAAGGCATGTCCTGATCGTCAGGTTCCAGAGGGGGGCGAGGAGACTGAATCCATCTCCAACCCTGTTACATTGTATTATTAGATTATATGAGCTTACACACAAACAGTAACTGACCCTGAACTGAGGAACCAAAGAAACTTAAGTATACATTGATATCGAACTCACATACGAACAGCTGTGATGATCAAATGAATATCCATGGTAACAAACAATTGGTGGGAAAGGTGAACAAAGACAACAGGAAATAATGACAAGCAAACTAAGGGGCCATTATACGACACCGTTTTCAACTAAAAACTGAAAAATTATGCGTTTTGGCCATTTTACACAACAATGCTGTTTTGGTGTCCTGAAAACACAAACTTGTGAAAATGGGTTTCACTTCAAAGTGCAAGTTTGAAAATACGCAAATCTGTGAACACGGTGATGGCATGCATTGCCTGAAAGCATATTAAAACACCATATAGTCATATAAACAACATTAAAAGCTTGATTTTCTCCACATACTTTAAGTAGTATCATTTTTACCATTAACACTTTTCTAATTTTGCATTGTTTCAAAATGAACTCTGTATAACCTAGCTCTTGTCATAGGAATAGCCTTAGCTGCTGACATGGCATTAAATCTTTACCGACCTCCCTAGAATCCTATTTTCCAGAGTCAACTGATGGACATGACTACTACATGACAACCATCATACTACATTTAGCCAAGGCTGCAAAACCCTGCCATAAATATGGTAGAACCATCACTTCTACCGCTAAAGACTGCTTTATAAATAATCTTCCTGATCAGTTTCATCACCTCAGCATACCAGATAGCTTAGAAGACCTCAATGTTGCAACAGAAACTATTTACTATGTCTTTTCCAGCACATTAGACTCAGTTGCTCCTCTGCACTTAAAGAAGATTAAGGAATCTAATCCAACGCCGTGGTACAACGAGCACACTCGGGCTCTTAAGAGAGCTGCCAGAAAAATGGAGCGCAGCTGGAAAAAAACAAAACTAGAAGTTTTTCGCATTTCGTGGAGAGAGAGAATGATTGAGTACAGAAAGGCCTTAAAAACTGCTAGATCTGCTTGTTTCTCAAATCTTTTAGAAGAAAATAAACAACCCTAGGTATTTATTTGATACAGTGGCTAAATTAATGAGAAATAGAGCTTCAACTTCTGATGTTTCCAAACAGCACAGCATAATGACTTTATGAACTTCTTTACTTGCAGGATTGATAATATTAGAGAAAATTATAACCATGCAACTATCTACTACAGTATTGCATCAGACAGTGCACTGTAGTGTCCCTGAGGAAAAATTCCATTCATTTGTTGCTTTAGGACATGAAGAATTGTCTAAACTTGTTAAATCATAAAAATTAACAACATGTATGTGTAACGTTCGGAGCGGGACAAAGGAGTTGGAGATCCACGTGCAGGCTTTATTTACAGGAGAGCGTAGTCGTACAGGCAGTAGGTCAAACACCAGCAAACAGAAACAGGAAGGCAAGCCAAAAGAGCAATCCAAAACACAAGCAGAGGTCAAGACAGGCAGCAAACGATCATCAAACAAGGAATCATTCCAGGGTCAAAAACACAGGCAAGGCTAGGCAAAGACAAGGAACACAGAGACAAGGTAGAACAAAGGCTAAACAAGGCAGAAACAATACTTAGCAATGTGTGTGTGAAGGATTGCAGCTTATAAAGGGGACCTGATGGGAAACAGGTGAGAGTGTGATCAGTGCCTAGCTGAGGGATTGTGGGAAATGTAGTCCAGAGTGAAGTGACTGCGTGTGTGCAATGAAAAAGTCTTAAACAGAGATCTCTGGTGGGGAGTGGAAGGAAGCAATAGTGAGCGGAAACATGAGTGGAAGCGGCTTTCAGACACTCCTAAATCTTGGAGGGAGGTGGAGCAGAGGCGGAACAGGGGGCGGGATGGAGGGCCAGGTCCATGGAAAGGAAGACTGAAACAGGGCAGATGACCAGGACGAAGAAGGATGGACAGACGACCAAGGCAACAGAATTGAAGACCCACACGGTGGAGCAGACGACCACCAAAGCAGTTCAGATGGGCTTGAAGACCCCCACGGCAGAGTAGATGACCACCACTGCAGCTCAGACAAGCTTGAAGACCCCCACGGCGGAGCAGATGACTACCAAAGCATTTCAGGTAGCACTGGGAACCAACATGGCTGAACAGGAGAAACTGAAACATGAAGCGAACAGAGAGGTTAGCATTGGCCACTAGGGCCATGACAGTACAGGCAGGGAGCTCAGAAAAGCCCTCCAGGGCTCTGACTGAAACGTCCTCTCTGGTCACGTAGCGGGGAGCAGACAGTTCAGGAACAACCTCTGTGGTTGCGTCGGGACAAACGGACAGTTCTGTTACGACCTCTGCGGTCAGTCAGGGATGACCTCCGTGGTCATGTCAAGGCAGACAGGAAACTCAGGGATGACTTCCGTAGTCGTGTCAAGGCAGACAGGAAACTCAGGGACGACCTCCGTGGACCTCCGTTGTCGTGTCAAGGCAGTTAGGAAACTCAGGGACGACTTCCGTGGTCGTGTCAAGGCAGACAGGAAACTCAGGGATGACCTCCGTGGTCGTGTCAAGACGGACAGGAAACTCAGGGACGGCCACGAGGCTGGATTCTAGGACTGGGACAGACACTGGACTGGACTCATGGATAGAGGTGGACTCAGGAATGGACTCATAGATTGAAGCAAGCTCAGGAGCAGATTCATGGACTGGTGCGGGCTCTGGAGCGGACTCATGGACTGGAGCGGGCTCTGGAACTGGAGCTGATGTGTGCGCAGCCCACACGCACAAAATGTCTGTGGCCATAAAGGCCAACACTGCAATCTCTGAGGGCTCAGGCGTGGCAGCCATCTTGGCTGAGGGCTCAGGCGTGGCAGCCATCTCGGCTGAGGGCTCAGGCGTGGCAGCCATCTCGGCTGAGGTGCTCAGGCGTGGCAGCCATCTCGGCTGAGGGCTCAGGCGTGGCAGCCATCTTGGCTGAGGTGCTCAGGCGTGGCAGCCATCTCGGCTGAGGGCTCTGGACGATCTGCTGAGACGTGACGAGGCTCTGGACGATCTGCTGAGACGTGACGAGGCTCAGGAATAGCTGCAAATACAGGAATGGCTGCACAGGAGTCCATCACGTGAACAGGCTCTGGTGAGGGAATTACTGGGTTTGGAAGTGCAGAGAGTATCGGGGTCGCAATAATCAAGGTGGAAGGCATAGAACTTTGCAGCGATACAAGATCCGCTGCCACCGGAGCTTGTCGAAGTTGGCCCTCCCCCCAAAAATTCTTTGGGTTCTTAAAGTTCTCTTCTCCCCCACAGTGAACAATGAACCACACAAAATTGGAAAACACGGAAAAGGTCTTTTAAAAGCCACATCGTCAAACAGAACTTGAAATGATAACTCACAGAATTGGTGAACATATTCCTCAATGGATAAGTCTCTTTGCCGAAGGCGTAGTATCTGGGTAACTGGATCCATGGTAAGACTGGAAACGCTCATAAAAGCTGCTGGATCTTGGTATGGCTGAGTATTCTGTAACGTTCGGAACAGGATAACGGAGTTGGAGATCCACGTGCAGGCTTTACAGGAGAGCGTAGTCGTACAGGCAGTAGGTCAAACACCAGCAAACAGAAACAGGAAGGCAAGGCAAAAGAGCAATCCAAAACACAAGCAGAGGTCAAGACAGGCAGCAAACAATCATCAAACAAGGAATCAGTCCAGGGTCAAAAACACAGGCAAGGCTAGGCAAAGACAAGGGACACAGGGGCACAGGGGCACAGGGGCACGGAGACAAGGCAGAAACAATACTCAGCAATGTGTGTGTGAAGGATTGCAGCTTATAAAGGGGACCTGATGGGAAACAGGTGTGAGTGTGATCAGTGCCTAGCTGAGGGATTGTGGGAAATGTAGTCCAGAGTGAAGTGACTGTGTTTGTGCAATGAAAAAGTCTTAATGGTGAAACAGAGACCTCTGGTGGGGAGTGGAAGGAAGCAACAGTGAGCGGAAACGTGACAGTATGTTAGACCCTATACCGACTAAGCTATTTAAAGAGATGCTTACAGAGGTCATAGATCCTCTTCTTAATATTGTTAATTCACCTTTATCACTAGGATACATACCGAAAACTTTTAACGCTATATAAATGAAGATGACTTAACTTGACTTGACATGACATTTTCTACCTCTATTTTAAACTAACTCTGAACCAATTTAGGTAATTTTTGCAAAGCGGAATAGTTCATAATGCATCCACTGATCCAGATCATCGACTCTATCCACATTGTGAATTAAGAAAACTTTTCAGAATTTTGCTGTTTGAGTAATTACTCTATTTTGCTAGGATGTCCAAAATGTTTAACACTTTTGGGTCACATTCTTCTGGGTCTAGGTTTTAGCTTTGTGCATTCTAATATGCTGATTTGCTGCTCAAGAAACATTTATTGTGTACAATTGTACAAAATATTTGTGTACAATATTTTTTTTCAGGATTCTTTGATGAATAGAAAGTTCAAAAGAACAGCATTTATTTGAAATATAATATTTTGTACCATTATGTCTTTACTGTCATTTTTGATCGATTTAATGCATCCTTTCTAAATAAAAGTATTAATTTCTTAAAAAAATAAAAAAATAAAAAATAAATATTCTTACTGACCCCAAACTTTTGAACCGTAGTGTATAATGTTACAAAAGCTTTGTATTTCAGATAAATGCTGTTCTTTTGAACTTTCTATTCATCAAGGAATCCTGAAAAAAAAGTACACAACTGTTTTCAACATTGATAATAATCATAAATGTTTCTTGAGCAGCAAATCAGCATATTAGAATGATTTCTGAAGGATCATGTAACACTGAAGACTGGAGGAATGATGCTGAAAATTCAGCTTTGCCATCACAGGAATAAATTACTTTATAAAATATATTCAAACAGAAAACAGTTATTTTAAATTGTAATAATATTTCACAATATTACTGTTTTTACTGTATTTTAATTCAAATTAAATAAATGCAGCCTTGGTGAGCAGACAAAACTTCTTTTAAAAACATTAAAAATCTTACTGTTTCCAAACTTTTGACTGGTAGTGTTTAGCTAATAATAATCTAGAAATTAAATGTGTTTCCCTTACAAATCAATCAATCAAATGTCAAATTTTGCAAGTCCTATTATGATCTCACAACTTTAAAGAGTTCCTGAACATGGGTTGTCTTTTCTGTAACCAGTAGTATACTTAACAGATTTACAGGATTAGTCAGATTTTCTTTTTGTCCTGTATTGCGAGCTTTAATCAGAACGAGAATATGAAGCAGTTTAAAGGTCATCAGTATTGTAAATCCTGCAAAGTTTTTATATTTCCTTTTTTTTTATGTATGTACAATTATAACAATACTTAGTATTATTTTACCTTTGCATCAAATTACAAAAAAACTAGTCACAATCCTGTGAGAGTGTTTCTAATACAGTGGCTTTTGGAGTGACAGTAAAATTGACATCTTTCTCTCTTTTGACTGCTGATATCAGTCTCTCATTATTTTTAAATTAAGTTCTGAAAACACTATTGCGGAGTTTTTCCTTTGCTCTTGGAGCAAATGGGAACAATATACTGTATATATGTTTAATGTAGTCTTTCATTTACCACTATAGAAGTTTAAATGTGAAAAGGGTCTATATTTGGACCTAGTCCGGCGAAGCGACTTATCACACATTCTCTCTTATTTAGAGAACAACTATTAAAAAACTGTAGCATCTATAATTGTAATATCTGCATTAGGATTTTAAAACCCTCACGTTTCTTCAATAGTCCCTAGATTATTTATTATTTTTTACAATAATCTACCTAGTCCCTGTAGTCTACTGCATTAAGAGAATTTCTCTTTTTGATTTACATTTACCTAAAATACTTTCAAATGAATCAGTAACTGATCAAATCATGAGATCTATAGCAATACTCGGCCTTATAGTTTGATGGAATCAAAATCATCAAAAAACATCACACAAATGGATTCTTCTGCTAAGCTTAAACCATTAGTTGGTCCACATCTTCTTCTAGGTGTGTTGGTCATCTCATTCGCCCCATGGACATTCCATTTCACCAGGGTGACTCTTTGCGAGCTGTGTGGGGTTGCTGAGGCTGATTGGTGTATTTTAAGATCAGACGCTTGGACTCAGGTGTCACACTTGTCAACCGTTTTGTTGATCATTGAGATTTTTCCCTTAAATCACAATCGCACCTCCACTGGTCCTTATTCGTGGAGAATTTAACCATTTCCGAGTTGCTGTCACCTGTGAATGCAAACCTTAGGTATCTTAGTGACAACATGTATTGACTCATCTGCTTATCTGGCTGGTCATCCTTTTTAGTTTGACCTGTGGAAAGTTCCTGTGGGCTGCGGGCTGTCCTGGCTCTTTTCCTTTTCTTTGAGCTTTCATACTTTCATTGACATCAATACAATGAGCAGGGTTTGAACCCATGAACCTATGACATGTCATGGACAATTTTGGGTTTAATCATCTAATTTGCATTCTCACTATTTATCTACCTCGTGGATGATAGGCACTATAAATTTCAAATTTATTCTTTACAATTAGCCAATTCAACTCTGTTTTCTCTTTATTTACAAACTGAAACATATTATCATCAGATAATTTCTCGAGTACATCTCACTCAGTAGCATAAGCCTTTTCACCTGGAAAACACTCAACCCACTTTGTTCCCACTTTGTTTAACAGTAACATGACAAAATTGTATACATTTGGAACAGAATCAGTTTGATGAAATCCATCACAACATCATGCTGCAAAAGGAAAAAGTTAAGTGTGGGGTGGACAGATCAAGCTTGCTTGCTCTCTGCCTTCCCAAGTTATGCGCTGTGCAGGTGTGGCACTGTTTTATTCCTGCCCCAGGCCAAGATATTAAGCCAAATTCATCCATGGCCATTACTTTATTGGGCATATTTTACCCTGTGGGCCCACTTAATAAATTTAGATACAGCTGTTTTGATTGGAATGATTTATTTGATTTGGTGTCTCAGCAACCACCATCTCACCATCCTTTACACACACTTTCACACCCCCCTCTGGCCAGAGCATCATACCTTTTTTGTCTGCCTCAGCAGATTGTGAACTGAATGGGGAATGTATTGTTAGGAGTGGAATACCACCAAATCTAAAAGGGTAACAACTTTGATAACAGTGGAAGCTACTAAACGTTGACACACTGTAGCATTCCCCTTGCGACAGTGTCTAAATGTTATGAGTCTCAAATGAAAGTTTCACCTTTTCCTGCACTATATCAGTCCTCTCCATGCTGACCCCCTCCAGAAGTGTCAAACGTCCTCTTTCAGGAGGGGAGCTGAAGGCCCATCAGCCACTTCCTCTTCTTCTTTCTGCAGTCGTCTTGTTGAACAGACTTCAGTCTATTCACTCCCATTTGTCAAGGCGGCTGTTCCAGAAGCTGCCTGGTCTGAAATGTGAACACTCAAGAGAACCTCATAATTCAAATTAAACCTACAGCTCTTTATTTAAATTCCATTTTTCTTAACCGTAATCAGTGTCCCTTAATTCCAGAAGTCTCATCTGATTAACACTGCTGGTAAACACCATTGCTTCATTCTATTAATAAGCTTAGTTCTTCTTTGCAGGAAGAAGCAATCAGATTTTCTTTGAAAATTGCAGAAAATAGCAGTAAACTTCTCTAACTAACATAGAGTACACTGTAAAAAAAAAAAAAAAATCCTAATTTCACGGAAAATAACTGATTTTTTTACAGTCATTTTCTTTTATTTTAAATTATACTGAAAACTGTAAAATTACAATCTATGTAAATTAACAACTCGGCTGTTATTTTAAGTATGACGACATTAATAAAAAATTACAGTAATTCACATATCTTTTATAGAAAATGTACTGTATTTTTATACAGTATTTTTTCTTTCTTAAATTATAAACAATTGTATGTAAAATTACAAAAATAATCAATAATTAAACAGTAACAAAACAGTTAAATGATAAAATGGTCAAATGAATGGCAAATTAAAAAAAAAAAAAAACATAAAATTAATGTAAAATATCCCAATTTAAATAAACCGACACTGTTATTTTACAGGTAATTCCTGAATTATTACAAATTAAAAAAAAAATCTTCACTTTAAAAAATATCATTAAAAAAATGGTCAATGACTGGCAGCAGTGGCTGCCAAACAAAAAACATTCAATTAAAGTAAAATAGCCTAATTTAAATAAAGTGCAAAAAAGTTTAACGTAAATTTTCTTGAAATGTTAAAAAAAACACTTATTTTACAGGTATTTCTTGATTTAATTCAAATGACTGGCAACAACAGAACAATTAAACACTAACAGATCTCTCAAGATCTCAGCATCTTAAATTATCACAAACCAGACTTTATTTATTTCATCCTAAACTTCATAATGAGAATTAACAAAGATTTGATGTCTTATTGAAAAAAAAAAAAAGTTTGATGCCACCATTATGGAGGAGAGCGTTTGCTTTAGTTGGGCTCTTGACCCTTGATTTTTTCACATTAGTTTTTCTCTGATTGCTTTTATTGTGTGTTTCTAGTGCACGTTTGTTATAGTAAAAAATACAGGAGGAGCTCTGATCAGATGAAGTGGCCTGATTCACTGATATCACACAGTGACAAGTTTCTGAGTATATTAACTGTTAACTTCATATGCTTTACTGTAACCTTGTGATATTGTCATATTATCATAACCTGATATTCTTATGTTTAAGTCATTATGCGTTCAGCTTTTTTTTTTTTTTTTTTTTTTTTTTTTTGGAGCACAAAGACATCAATAATCAACATTTGAATCTCAACAATGGTGACTCTAGTAGTCTCTAGTTTATATCTAGTAGTAAAGCTAATGCAAGGGCTTGAAATCAATTAATCCTTTGCTGATACTTCCTCGCCATCATGGAGAGCGCAGTTCATGGTTGCACAGCAACGACAACAAGAGCACAAGCACTTGTGGAAAGGAGGAGAAAGTGGCGCAGCCGCACTTTCCACACATTTAGGCGTGATATGTGAACGGCCCGATTCAGCAAGCAGTAGTGCTTCTTCCTCGTGCCAGTTCGATTTTCTTTTGGAATCCATGGTGACTGATTATATCATAAAATCTAGGCTATATATAGGCAGGTCAGTTAACAGTCCACCGGTTTCAAATTTGCAATTAAAACATTGTGGACAACGTGTTTATCTTTCATTGCCAATGTGTATATCATAATGTATTCTCTTGAAAATTCTAAACTAAACTAAAATGTATTATATGCTAACAATGTGAACATATTATTACTATGAACTTATTTCTTTAGAGTTCACTAAAAACATTTTAAATAAAAAGATTTTCACTGCATCACTATAAAAAAAGAAAAGTACATTGAGACGACACACAAAGACATCAAGAATCAGCATATGAATCTCAACAATGGTGACAATCAAAAGTGTCATGTAGCCGCAATGCATGCTGGGTACCATAGTACAAAACTCCCAGAATGCATCCGAGCATGGATAAATTATGCAGCTGATCTGATTGTCTAAATATTTTGTTTATTGTCACCATTGTTGAGACTCACGTGCTGATTACTGTGAGATATTGTGAGAGAGAAAGAGACCACGTGTAAATACCTGCGTATGGTAGAGCTATCATTCTCTAGGTCATCATAATTTTGTAAAAAGTGATATTTTTGTGGTAGCATCCTTTTAAGAGATAAAGGGATTTTACTTGACAGCCATCAGCGCTAGTCAATGCAATGATCTCTATGAAGGGAAGGGTGAGATTCACCATTATCCTAGCACTGTGTTGCTTGTTGGTTAAACTTCACTCAAAGTGGTGGACAAAGTTCAAATAATCTCTTTGTATAAAACCTTGTTTTGTTGCTGAACACTGTTGCCAGTAATTTACTGTTGATTGTACAGTTGTTTACTGTATTCTACAGTATGTTACTGTAAAAGATACCATGCACTAAATTAAAACTTGTGCTACCTCATTTCATTTGCAGAAACCAACTGCCTTAAATTGTTCCACTATTTAATTTGATTAATGTAAGAATATTATTACTATTTACTTATTTCATTAGAGTCCACTAAAAACATTTTAAATAAAGAGATTTTCACTGCATCAGCAACTACAGTCACCATCTGTTAAATAAAACAACATGCAGTATATCACCAATGTCTCTTGATCTTCTCCTGAACCAAAGCACAGGATCTACTCTTTTCAGCACAGTGGTAACCCACAAAACTCAATTTTACAGTAAACTACTGGCAACAGTGTTGCCAGTATATACCTGGCAATAGTGTTGCCAGTATATAACTGTTTTATAACTTACAGTTTGTTACTGTTAAAATATATTTTGTGGGTATGTCTTTTTATCTTACACCTTTAACCCTTTCAATCCCACAGGAACATCCTCTAGTGTCCACACTACAGAGTAAAAGTAACATTGACGCCATGTTGCAGTGAGATAATCAAGTTAATATTTAAGTGATGATTGATCATTAATGATGAACACCTGCTGTTAACAAGCAGAACCACTGAAAAGAGGAACAAGAACGGAAAAAATACAAGCAGAAACTACAGCTACGAACAGAACTACAATTGTTTTCCAGCCATTACAGATTACACTTATTACTGACCAGTTTAACTTTATTTTTACAGAAGATCTTTTTGAGAATTAACAGAAGTTTAGATGTTGTTTTATTGAAAATGTTTGGTTTGATGTCACCATTAAGGATATCAGTGTTTGCTTTATTTAAGCTCTTGACCTATGACTTTTTATACATCAGTTTTTGTTTTTTTCTCTGGCTGCTTAAACTGTTTTTGCAAGTCACATTTATTATGGCAGAACCAAATGTGGAGAAAAAAATGGTTGAGTGCTAATAGTTATGTATTGGTAAAGACATAACCATCACATAATCTTTTGATTCACTGAATTAAAACCATGTTTTATCCATTGCTACATTATTAACACACTAATATTTTACATCATCACTACTGTGAAACTACAGCAAGAGCTCCAACAACAATCAGCTAAAAAGAGTTAATTTTTAAACACCATGCACAAAAACAGCTGCAGCATTATTTAGACACACAGATATAAAAAATCAGCACATCAATCTCAACAATGGCGGCAATAAAAAATGACCATTTAGCTGCTTAATTTATTCATGCTGCAGTGCATTTTTGGAGTTTTGTACTATGCTGGCATCCAGCATGCATTGCAACATTAAACTTTTGGATGTCACTCATTGTTGTCTCTGCTGTCCAAGTTATGCAGGAGCTCAAAATATTTTATGCATTATAGGACTTGTATATTCTCATAAATAACCGATTACTGAAATGTTGCCGGTTCTTACGCTGTTGAATCACAGACATGGTATAATCAAAAAACATAAAATGCCCATTAAATCAAAGACCAGACACAGAAAGAGATCAGTGAATTAAACAAGTCAAAGATGATTATAACATCATCACAACAGCCAAAAAACCTGATCAACTTCATGTTGTTTTTTTTTCTGCCGTAACAAATGTGTTTTATAAACACTCAGTTACAACAGCCAGAAAAAGTTAATGTAAAAGAGTCAAGAGCCCAACTAAAGCAGACACTGGTCACCACAATGGTGACTGCAAACTTCAATACATTTTTTATTTTCAATAAAACATCAACATCCAAATCTGTTAATTCTCAACAAGAACTTCTGTACATGTATGAAAGAAACAATGTCAAACTGGTTTGTGAACTGGTTTCACACTCAGTGGCTACGTTTATATGCACCCAAATAATCCATTTGTATTCAGATTGACAGCTCAATCGGATTGAAAAACGTTCATGTAAACACCTTAACCGATCAAAATGAAATTTCAATTGGATTGGAAGGGGTGGTTTATTCCTTTTCTAATCCGATCCAACAGCAAAAAATTACCATGTAAACGCTTGAATCCGACTACTTTCTCAATCGTATTCAGAAGTCAATGGGGCACATGCGCAGTACAATGCTGACACGCATTACGCAGTGCGCAAGTTCACGTTTACGTCTTTAGTTGTAAAGATGTATGCCAACAGGCAGTGGCGTAGCTGTATCCCTTCGTCATAATATTGGAAATCTTTCCGTTTTAAAACAAGAAGGGGAGCCAATGGATAATACATAATATTAGATAGCTAATAGCCTAATCCAGGCACGTGCACACATGGACATAAAAGGGGGCTTGAGCACCTGCCCTTTTTCTTCCTTGAGAGAAAGTGCCCTTTTCTCTGGGGTGCTTTTTAAAAAAAAAAAAAAAAAATTATGAATGAATATATTCCTGTTTGCTCACAGCTTCTCTGTCAAACAAATATCTTTACTGAATAAAAAAAATGTATATCAAGTCGGCTTTGTCGAGTTCAGATGCCCTCCCTCCGCGACACGCTATTCATTGCTGCACGCCCCGCCCCACCTCGCGTTTGCTGCTGGCTGACAACTTTTGACAACTATGCCCGGGAAAAAACAACAGCTGTCTGGCGATGAGAAGCGAAAAAGAAAAAAGCCCTAGATGAATCCCGTGCATTTCTTTCAGGTAGCTTATGTTCACAAACGTGAAATTTTTGCCTATTTAGGAGTGAGATTATTTATATGTTTAACACCGCGTTAAAAATTTGACAACCAGCAACGCATTTGTCTGATTTGATAGGTGTCAGATTATAATTTCAATTCAATGCTATGCATTGCGTTTTGAACCATGGTAAAGATATCTGTAGGTCTATCAATACCGGAAGTGGAGCATTCCACTGACGCGGATCCATGAACCGCATTATTAGACAGTTTTCTAAGGAAGCACAATTTATTAAAACCATTTAAAAATCATAATACAGCATTGCACAATGCTATCACTCTTAAATCTATGCTTACACAGGAGAATACATCGATAAAAGTTTAAACCCTCGCTCTGAGTTTGCATGTTTTGATGTCCATATATTCTTGTTGAAGAAATTACAGTGGCTGTAGCATTTCTATCATAAGTGGACGAATATTATTATTACTGTATTATTTTACTAATATTATATTTTTAATTATGCTGGTTAACCAAAAACAAGGATTTGATCAAGCTGTGTAACAACAACAATCACCAGGCTTTTGGCGCCCTCTGCAGGCATTTGTTAAAATATATATTATGTAGGCCTGACATTACTGATCATTTCAGGGGAATAGACTCTTGATGTGTTTAAATATGCAGATTAGCTTGTTTTGGTTAATGTAGAAGAAATCTACAGATGCAAACAGACGGAGGGTAGTAGGCTTAAAACAAACACCATCTAAATGTGTATTTTGGAAGTTCTTTCCATTAGAGTACAAGAAGACATGGAAGCAAAAATAAACCAAAATCTTTCATGTCCACAACATGAAAGAAGTATTCCAATGACACCAAAAGAATTATAACGATTTAATGATTTGTGCAAAATAAACAAATTATTAGTGAAACTATGTCCCTCTCCTTGGTGCAGTCATTTATTCTAAATATAGCTACTTGAAAGAGTAGTGTAGAAAACATGCACATTGTGGCATAGTTTCCTTTGCTTTTGCCTGCTCTTGTGATAAACCTAGTGAATACTAAGAGGACAATGGTCTTTGTGTGAACTGATTATTTTGTAGAAATCTGTGGAGTATGAAACAATTGCGTGAGTGTGAGGGAATTAAAATAAATTGGTAAGGAAGTCAGAGTTGTGTTAATATATTAACCGTTTTATTATTTTTTTTTAAATAAATAATTATGAGAAGTGCCCTTTTTTCCACTTGAGCCCCTGCCCCCCAAAATGTCTGCATGTCCCTGGCCTAATCTTTTATTATCCTCACAGCACGTATAATATTAATTTCATAATAAAAGAAGCCGATCAGATTGAATCGGATTACAATATTTAGAGTACATGTAAACAGATTTGCAGTCGGATTCAATTCATTCGGATTGACGAAAACTGGTGCATGTAAACGTAGCTAGTGTGGCTGAAGTCAGTTTTTGTGTTCTTGTGTTTCTGCTCGTCTCTTCTCTTTTTTCTGGTCTTGTTTCTATATCCTTCAGTGATTCTGCTTCATCAGTGTTCATCAGTGTCTGAATTCACTCACTTCTTTTCATTCACTCTGTCAAGTGTTCTATATTAGTGAACCAATGTAGGGAATAGTGAATGAGAGTATAGGGTGTGATTTAGAACACAGCTTCTGAGTGTCGACTTTGAGCTATGTTAACTCACAGTATATTCCTGTAGGCTATTTTCTCGAAAATGACAAATAATACCCAGAATGCATTGTTTTCTACAGTATATTACTGTTTTTATGGAAAATGGTTTGTTACTGTCAGAATTTGGCCATTTTTCTACAGCAAGGTTTAACAGTGCACTCATGATTAGAGCAATAACTCTATTTCCACTCTATTAAATGTACTGTAAGTGAGTAAATTCAGCATATTACAGTAGCCGGGATCAGGGCTGCGGTCTCTTGGATCTTGTTTTTCTGCACAGTTCCTCAAAAATACAATAAAGTGGTTATGGTGTATGCACAGGTGTGAATTTGCTGAAAGACTGTGCTGATCTCACCACAAACAAAGTGGCACCCATACTCCTCTATTTCCACTGTCATTAAATTTGATTAATCTGTGTAGAAAAAAAGAAATGAGCTTAGCGATCATAATGGGTATGATGGATTAAAGATGAAAGTGCATTTTATGTTTTACTTTGATCCAAAATGCTAACCAGGACAACGCTGACATGAAAGTTTCCTTACGCTCCAGAAACTGGACAGACTGCCAAGTAATGTTCATTTGCATTTTACTCAGCCCTGTTGCAGCCTTTGTGTTGTCTAGGCAAGCATCACTATTACCACTGTTCATAATTAAAAAAAAAAAATACTGACCCTAAGTATTAAACCTGGGTGTTCACGTTTGTCTTCTGAGCATGAATGATGCCACAAATCATGTGATTTGCTGAGAAGAGGTGTTATTGTTTTATATTACTAAGTGGTCAGACTTAACAGATTTCACCTGGTTGAAAATAAGATTGGCCAAAAAAAAACAAACAAAAAAAATCCCACAGACTTGCATTAAAGTAGAGACCCAAGCCATATCCACACAGCACAATATAATAGAGACTTGGAAGCTGTTGTTATTGTTATTGAGAATACAAATTTTTCATATGGTTAACACATGAAATTTAATAAATCTTCACATTTCAGTCTATAAACCATATTGCTGTATGGGTGGACTTATATTATAAGAATATTAGTTAGCATTGCTATTGATTGTTAGTAGTAAAAGTTAGTATCACTTCATTTTGCAGTGTCCTTGTTACACCTTACATGTGTTTAGTTATAATAGTAGGGCTGTGAATCTTTGGGTAGACAGCGAATCGATTCGATTCACGATTCGAATTTGCATTTTTATATGCATTCATAGGGTTATTGAAATGCTTTCCCCAGTGTGTCTTAGTCAGGGTGCAAATTACACAGCGGCCTTCGGGAGGTAAGGGCAAAAAACAACCTTTTGTCCATTGTTAATGTTGGTTCATGTTAGTTATAATGATGCTACATAACTTTATTTTAATAGCCTAAAAATTGGCATTTGTAGAAATTTACATAAGCCAAAATTTTAAAAGGCTTTAAAAGTATTGTTAGTTCATGTTAACTATAGTGTAGGATAGTGTTAATGGCTACACAACCTTTTTCAAGTGTTCCAGGTACATTAAACATACTAATGCTTACATGGAGAGACTACCTTAGAATATCATGCACTTTCCCAAATAATCCTAAACTAACTTTTCTTCACTGAATAGTAAAAAAAGCCCTCTTTATACTGATAATTTTCCTTACGATGATTCTGAAAGAAAACGCGCTGAGTTTCTACTGTTGCTATAGTAACGAACACAACTTTAATGCGCATCTGATTGATAGATAAACCGCGTGCTTATTTCAGTGTTGTTAATGTTGTAGTTACTTCAGCAGTTTCCTTCGCACATTCAATTGAACAACATTAAATTTAATTTATCATTCATTGGAACTGTGCGTATCAGACACTTACATTATGTGTTTGCTCTGTCCATGCAATAAATGCGCCCTTGAATAAGCAGGGTTTTACTTCAACTGCTCAGGTAATGTCAATGGTATGACCCACTTCCGTAAAGCTTTTATTTTATATAAAATAACGGTGACGTTTCCACGCAGTGAAAGCGTTTTATTTCAGCAGTAGTGACCATGCAGTGACTTGGCAGCTTTATCAATGGCTTGATCGGTTTGACTCAGGAGGACTATTGCTGTCTCAATAGAGAGCTGTCATCTGTTCAAGTGAATAGCAGTAGTGGCCATCCTGAGGAGAGCTCAAATGTGGGCTTATCAATAAAAGCTATGGACAGAGCGCGAGCACAATCCAGTGAAAGGCGGTAAAGATCTGTCTGTGTGAAGGAGAGCGCGAATGACTGCGCACAACGTCTCCCATCAATTCGCGCATGTAGTAATTTATTGATTATATATTTTAAAGCACTGAATCGCTATAGAATCGCGATTAATCCGATTCTTAGCATTTTACATCGATTATCAACCGAAATGAACGATTCACGATTGAAAAAACATGTTTCAAGATCGATATGCATATGCATCGTCAGGATTTGTAATCGATGCATCGAGAAAACGAGTGAATCGTTACACCCCTAAATAACAGTAAATTATACACAATTAAGCAACCCTAAACCAAATCATAACTATATTGTCACCGCCACTGTCTGTCTCCCTTTCCCCGGACTCCACTTCCCAGCATCCCTCTGGTTCCTCACCTGACTCAGAGCGAGGGTTCCTCACTCACTTCACTCGATGTCGGGTCTCGTCTATGGATAAGCACCATGTCTTTGTCTACTCATATGTCAAGCTCCACGACCGTCTTACCTGTTATCTGCTCACCAGTTGTTCCTACCAGCAGTCCTGGTTCTCCTCATCCCCTGCTCTCCGTTGTCTCCATGCTCGCTGGTTCCTGGATCACCTAGAAATGACACAAAGACTGCAAGGACTCCTCGTCTATCCGCTGACAGAAGACCCCACCCACAAAAAGCAAGATAGGAATTCTCCTAATCCCGGTAAGCCCGGCTGACCGCTTACTTACCCTAACTCAAGATGGCCGCTCCATAGAGGAATATGTGGAGGAATTCCTTGATCTTTCCTACCTGAGGGCCTGGAACAAGGAAACTTTAAAAGAACATCTTTTGGATTGGGCTGGACGATTATCTGTACCAGCAGGTCCCAGCGGCAACAATTCTATGTTCTCTCTTCCAGTATCTTGACTGTGTGCTGTGGTTGAGTGGTTCTTCCCTCACAGTCGGTGAGGATAATGATAACACCACCGCCACTCAACCAGTCACCCTCGTCTGTTCCAGTATCCCGTCCTAAAATGGCTGCCACTCCAGAGCCCTCAGTCAAAATGGCCACCGCCACTCCAGAGCCTCGTCGCAAGATGGCCGCCACCCCTTCAGAGCTTTGTCGCAAGATGGCTGCCACCACTTCAGAGCCTCGTCGCAAGATGGCCGCCGCCACTTCAGAGCCTCGTCGCAAGATGGCCGCCGCCACTTCAGAGCCTCGTCGCAAGATGGCCGCCGCCACACCTGAGCCCTCAGTCAAGATGGCTGCCGCCACGCATGAGCCCTCTGTCAAGATGGCCATCGCCACGCCTGAGCCCTCTTTCAACATGGCTGCCGCCACGCCTGAGCCCTCGGTCAACACGGCCACCGCCTTGCCTCAGTCCTCTCCCGAGTGTCCAGAGGACCTGTGGCTGATTGACTTGTGGTCAGAGGTGACTCCTTCCCATGTCCTGAGTCCAGAGGCTACTCTCTCCTGTGTCCCGAGTCCAGAGGCGACTCTCTCCTGCGTCCCAAGTCCAGAAGCAACTCTTTCCTGCGTCCTGAGTCCTATGACAGCTTCAGCTCCTAGCCCAGAGGACCTCTTCCTGCCTATCATGGCGTTAGCAATTATGTGTGTCTGGGCAACACACATCTCGACACCAGTCCCTGAGCCCGCTCCAGCCCACGAGCCTGCTCCAGGCTCCGTTCCGGCCCACAAGCCCATTCAAGAGTCTCTTATAGCCAAAACACCTGGAGTCTCCATGACCTCCCGACTGGTCAGCACCTCCATGGCCCCCTGAACAGCTGACACCGCCTTGGCCCCCTGAACAGCTGACACCGCCCTGGCCCCCTGAACAGCTGACACCGCCTTGGCCCCCTGAGCTTCCCACGCCGCCATGGCACCTGAGTTCCCGGCTCCGTCCTGGAGGCAGCAGATCTACCTGCACCGTCACTCACCTAAGACTCCAGGATGCCCACCCTCCCTCCCCGGTTGTTCCTTCTACGGCGTGAGGACGCGCCTGTTGGGAGGGGGGAGTAATGTCACCGTCGTTGTCTGTCTCCCTTTCTCTGGACTCCATTTCCCAGCATCCCTCTGGTTCCTCACCTGCACTCATCCTCTGCACCATTCATAAGGTCCTCACTCACTTCACTCGATGTCAGGTCTCGTCTATGGATAAGCACCACGTCTTTGTCTACTCATATGTCAAGCTCCACGACCGTCTTACCTTTGATCTACTTACCAGTTGTTCCTACCAGCAGTCCTGGTTCTCCTCATCCCCTGCTCTCCGTTGTCTCCATGCTCGTTGGTTCCTGGATCACCTAGAAATGACACAAAGACTGCTTCAGTCACAGATAAGCTGAACCAAGACTTTCCTTATCCAAACCCACTTACCTGGACTGCTTTCACTGCTGTGTTGTTGTTTCATCTGCATTCAATAAGCCTGCTGTTGTTTACATCACTTACCTCTGTGTTCCTCGTCTATCCGCTGACACATAAGTACGTTGTTATCAGGGCTTGACATTAATTTTTATGCTCACCAGCCACTGTGGCTAGTGGTTTTCCAAAGTTAATAGCCATTCAGCATTTTCACTAGCCACAATTTTGCTGTTGAGAAATTACATTTTATATGATTAAAGTTGACTTTGGCATGCTTAAATTACTTGATTTTGAGTCATTTTACTTGATTTAGAAGATTTAAAACCCTTTCAAACTTTCAAATGCAGACTGACCACCCAAATCAAGACTACATTGTATATCAACTGGTATGTACAGATGGGCAATATGAGCATAGGCTAATATGAGAAATTTTATAAGTTATTTTTAGGCTATATAAAAGAACAAAGAAGCAAATTAGCAAATTACAAAAACAATAGTAAATTTAAAAAAAAAAAATCTTTTTTTAGATACATAGGTTTATTTAACATGTATGCATTGTAGGAACCATGGACGAACCAGACTAATGAATCATTCAGATGATTCTTTCAAAACATAATTCCAGAAACCAAAACTCAGAGAATCTAATTTTCGACTCCAGTCCGTCTACAGAACAACCTTTGCTAGGTACTTTTTTATGGCACCCGTGCTTCCTGACTGAAGGAGAGGTGACAAACCTTTAAACCAAAATGTAGCAACCAAATGGTCACCAGAAGATAAAGAGTCTTTGATCTCCAGATCAAAAGAGACAGAGAGACAATGCAGGCCTGTTTCTGTGAGTAACCTAACTTTACAGAAAAACCAACAAAGACTGTTTCTACAAAACTGAAAATATTGTTTCTATATATGTTTCTATAAAACTGCATCGAATTGTTCCAAACAATTTGAAATGGACTTATCAAACATCTTTCAACTGCATACATTTTATATCATGTCCACACATACTACTTGTAACCAGTTATGTTTTAGAACACCCACAACTCATGTAACTGTATAACTATTGAATGGTTGAATGAAAGTGTTTTGTGTTTGATATATATTTTAATCTCTTCATCTCATCTAAATCATGGCTTGAATGAAATCTGTGTAAAATGTATCATATTCCATTTAATAGAAATTATTTTTAAACGGTACTCTCTGCCGAAGCCGGCAATTCCAGAGACCGGAGATAACGCTTATTTTATGATTGGGGGCAGAGAAAAGCCACCTTTGAAACAAGACGATATCTGATTGGTCAGAACTCCTCACAGAGGTGGGACAAACACCTAAGTTAAATAGTCATATCACAAGACAAAGAACTAGAAGTAAAAAGTAACAAGAAGAACTAAACAAAGACAAGACCAAGTTGACAATCTGCCATTGTAAAAAGCGCTATATAAATAAAGGTGACTTGACTTCACAAGGGACAGACAAGAAGCTCATTCAAGCCATCCAACTTTCACTCACTTTTCGTTTCTTTTGCTTAACTTTCTTTTCCGTTGAGAGTCTCGTGTTCTAAGTTTTGCTGCAAACTTTAACTCCAGCCACGACAAGAGACTTCTTTTAATTTTGCCAGTACGCTCAAACATGATTGGTTTTTACTTAACCACCATCCGGACCTGAAAAGATTCTGCAACAAATCATCGACTCGGAAAACCCTTCTCTGCACGCCGACGGGGAGTTTCCCATTTAAAGTTGACTCAAGCAAGTACCTCCAGATTCTAAAGCTGAACTGGTGCATTTACATTAATGATTCATGGTTCGTTCAGGTCAGGTCTTTTGAAGTGCATATTTTGCTATAAATGCTCATCATATCTCTCTCTCTTAAAACTCTTTCTTTCTCATTTCCTTTCTTTCTGCAATGCGTATGAATGTGTGTGTGTTTGTTTGTGTTAGATTAGTTTGTGTTAAAATAAATAAAGTCTCTTGTAGATTTTAAAAGAAAGTGTCTTGTATTATGCGCTTGTAAAATTTAATGTCTTAAACTGTCGATCTTAAAGTTACCGTGCTCTAATCAATGTTTTCACGATAGTGGATATTCATATCCGTTACAAGAGCTTATTACGATCTGAGCAGATGAACGCTGGACGATTCAGTTGCTAGGTCGTAAACTAAATCACTCTTTATAATTCCCTATAAATTAATTATTTCATTTGAGCAAATTTTGGTCCTTACAACATTTATTTAACATCTTTTGTTGTTTTATTAACATTAATGACAGACAGGTATTTAATTGGGCTGCTGAATGCATGGACGTAATATACTGACACATATCCAGTTTTTACCCACCTGTTTACATCCACTTAAGCCATAACCGACTGTATTCATGCGAGATACTCCACACAATGGGCATTTTGACATCTGTGCGTGCGTGTATTTGGCTATTCAGGTGCAAAGAGATCTGATCACGCGGGTGTTAATGTCAAGCCCTGGTTGTTATTAACTAATATTACTCAGTACTTAAATGTGTAGTTTGATTGTAACAAGGACAACTTAAAGTGGGTTACACTTTATTTTAAGGTGTCTTTGTTACACTTTAATTATACATTTAAGTACTGAGTAATATTAAGTAACTACATGTACTTACTATAGGGTTAGGATTAGTGTTTGGTTTGGTTTAGGGTTAGTTGCATGTAATTATGCATAATTTATAGTTATTACTATAATAACTACATGTAACATATGTAACAATGACACTGTAAAATAAAGTGTTACCAAAAAGTGTAACTCAAATGCTCACTAAAGCAAAAGATATAAATAACCATCTTGAAACAAATGTTTTTGTGAATCATCTAATGTGCCTTAGACATTTGCACAGTACCAATACTGTACTTGTATACTTATATATTTACTCATCCATTTTGTGTGATCATCTCTGTAGGAGATCCACCATCCACAGAGGTTCCCGCAGGACCATACCCATTGATGGTTGAATCTGAGGATGGCCGTCGGGTTCCTGTGGTCCAGGCCTATGCCTTTGGAAAATATCTGGGATTCCTAAAAGTGACTTTTGATTCAAATGGAAATGTGGTGAATTCTGCAGGCAACCCAATTCTTCTGAATAGCTCAGTAGCACCAGGTAAGGAAACTCTAAACATGGGAACAAGCTAGGGTATTTAAAGCACCTGGTCAATAGAGCATATAGGACAGTAGGCTTCCAGAACTAAAAAAAACACAAAAAAAACAATCTTCTCAGTAGAGTTCAAGACATTAAACTTGTTTGTTCTACCATGAAGAATATTTGTGCTCAATGACTGAATTCTGAGCTAAGAATTTGCTGTTACCAGGGAAAATCTAACTTGAGTTGAGTAACAGCCTCCCACGCCCATGAAGCTTTGCCGATGATGTAATTGAGTCTGTCTTTACCCATAGATAAATCATTTCATACTTACCGACTGTTACAATACTGACGGGGCAGAGACAGAGGTAACAGGTAACACAGCTTTATTTCACACACAGCAGAGTAAACGGCAGTGCAGGTGAGTTGAACAGAGTGATGAATGATGTTACAGTGAAGATGAATAGTGATACTGTCCTTGTGATGACTGTAGGGGTGAAGAGACTTGGGCTTGTTCCTGAGCAGGTTGGTGAGTGGGCTGGCGAGAGAGCTGTAATTGTGTATGAAGCGACGGTAGAAGTTGGAGAATCCAAGAAAGCGTTGCAGATCTTTGACTGAAGAGGGAGTTGGCCAGTTCTTGATGGCGTCCACCTTCCCCTCGTCCATCCGTAGCCACTGTTATCAATGATGTAACCGAGGAAGTGAACGGATGACTGATGAAATGAACATTTTTCTGCCTTGAGGAAGAGGTGAAACTTGCAGAGTTGTTGGAGGACCTCCGCAACGTAGTGGCGATGTTCGGCCAGGCTCCGGGAGTAGATCAATATGTCGTCGATGTAGACCGGGACAAACCGATGGAGGAACTCCCGGAGCACCTCATGAATGAAATCCTGGAATACGGAGGGGGCGTTGACCAGGCCATACGGCATAACAAGATATTCGTAGTGGCCAGTAGGTGTCACGAAGGCGGTCTTCCACTCGTCCCCCTCGCGTATCCGGATGAGGTTGTACGCGCTGCGGAGGTCCAGTTTGGTGAAGACAGTGGCACCACGGAGATGTTCTAGGGCTGAAGGGACGAGAGGAAGGGGATAACGGAACTTTACTGTTATATTATTGAGAGCACGGTAGTCGATGCAGGGCCTCAAGCCTCCGTCCTTTTTGGCCACAAAGAAGAAACTTGAAGCAGCAGGGGAAGTGGATGGTCAGATGTATCCTTGAGCTAAAGCCTCCTTGATGTACTCCTCCATGGCCTTCTCCTCCGGGATGGATAGAGGGTATATCCTTCCCTTAGGCACTGGTTCACCCGGAAGCAGATCTATGGCACAGTCCCATGGCCGGTGTGGAGGCAGCTTGGAAGCTCGTTGAGGGCAGAATACGTCGCTGAAGGGGGCGTAACATTCTGGGATGTCAATAGATCTTTGATCGACAGGGCTCTCGATGGTCGTGGCACAGACAGGAAGAGACTCGGAGCATGGAGGACGAGGAACAGGGAGTTCAGGAAAACAGTCATTGAAACAGTTATCGCCCCACTTCAGGACTTCGCCAATCTTCCACGAGAGGGTCGGATTGTGCTGCTCCAACCAGGGGCGCCCTAGGATCACGTCAGTGGTGGATCCCTCCAGAACCAGCAGATGGAGGTGTTCGACGTGCAGGAGGCCAACTTGAATCTGGATGGCTTCAGTGCAATGGCGGATGTGTTTACGGCTCAGAGATTCACCGGTTTCTGATCGGATCTGGTAGGTGGTCGGCGTTGCCGTGGTCTTGATGTGGAGCTGGCGGCAGAGGGCGCCGGAGATGAAGTTGCCGGCTGACCCAGAATCGAGGAGGGCAACAACTGGAAGAGAAATATCAGCAGCAGTAAGGTTTACAACAGTGGTGAGGGGTTTCATATTCTTTATAGATGGGATGATGGCACTCACCATGGGTCGCGGAGGACGAATTGGGCATGAGGAGATGACATGCCCAGGAGAACCACAATACAAACAAAGATTCTGGGTCAGCCGCCTCTGTCACTCAGCTGGAGAAAGCCGTGTGCCTTCCAGAGTCATGGGCTCGTTGGCTGGTTCTGGGGGGCTGACGGATTCTGGTCGGCGCGCTGAGATGGAGAACAGCGACTGGCCCTGGTGTTCTTCTAAACACGACTGCATACGAGTGGCGAAACGGATGGAGAGCTGGATGAATCGTTCCAGGCCGATGGAATCCTCGTATGCAGCGAGATGCAACCGCACGCGAGGATCCAATCCCTGACGATATGTGGTGATCAAGGCTTGTTCATTCCAACCGCTGGAAGCAGCGAGTGTTCTAAACTGCAAGGCATATTCATTGACAGACATTGAACCTTGTTTCAAATTATAGAGTTTCTCACCAACAGAAGAATCAGAGATGGGCTTCCCAAAAACTTCCCGGAAGTGGGCCACAAAACCGGAGTATGACTGAGTGATGGGATGGTTCTGGGACCATATCGAATCAGCCCATTGGAGCACCTTGCCTTGCAGTTGGGAGATTATGAACGCCACTTTAGAGGTTTCGGTGGGGAAATGGTGCGGTTGCATCTCCAGGACCAGCGAGCACTGCAGAAGGAATCCGCTGCAGTCCTCCGCCGATCCAGAGTAGGGCGTTGGTTTAGCCATGGGACTGGCGTGCACGGGAGGTGAAGGAGAGGACGCGGTGTTTGCAGAAGTAATCGCTGGGTGTTGTGATGATGGAGTGGTGGATAGAGCTCGCCGAAGGACTTCGACGAGCTCTTGAATGGGATCCGGTTGGCTCATGCTGTGTGTGAAGACGCTGTTTCAGGTCCGGTCTTCTGTTACAATACTGACGGGGCAGAGAGAGATAACAGGTAACACGGCTTTATTTCACACACAGCAGAGTAAACGGCAGTGCAGGTGAGTTGAACAGAGTGATGAATGATGTTACAGTGAAGATGAATAGTGATACTGTCCTTGTGATGACTGTAGGGGTGAAGATCCGTGGAGATGAGGAGATGAAGCAGACGTGGACGACAGGAAACACTCACACACAGACTGGATGGAGACAAGGAGACTTGGAGACGTTGTAGACAGGTAAGTAGCTTGGTTTGAGTCCTTGAGGTAAGCATATAGGGAATCCTTGATGCGAACGAGACCGGACAGTGACTGTGAGTGTGTAAGTGTGTTTTATGGTGGCGGTGATGAGCAACTAGATGAGGTGCAGGTGCGGGTGATCAATACTCAGGAGATGGGGTGCGCTGTGATTGGATGGTGCTGGAACCTGGCGTGTCTGTGACACCGACTACAAGTCCATGATTTTATATGGTTTTATATTTCGAAATTCATTAAGTCATTTGCAGTGCTTCATTGAAAGAGAACTTCATGCTCTCATAAAAGAAAGATCTTGGTTTTCATTCAGCTTGTTAGGAAAGAGCTCCATGAACTGAACTGGGGTGTAATTAAGTACTTTAATAGGCATGTCCAGTTCTGCTCTTGGAAGGCCACTCTCCTTTAAGCCGGGTACACACTGTGCAATTTATAATAGTCCTTTAGGATTGTTGCTTGTCAGACTGTACAAACATTATCCTCATGTCACACTGTGGGATCTCAGCCTTCATTTATGTCAGACTGTACGACAGTCAAGACACGTTAAAAGCGCGTGAAAACTTGTTGAAGCTTTACATCATCAACCCACACACATTCAGTGACTGTGAGCTGCATTATATGCGGGACTGAAATGGTGGCTAACAAAGACATCTCTAGTGTTAATTTTGATCACGGCTTGTCTTGAAAAACGAAGACAATTTGACGTTTGTCTTAGGAGAAGTCACACTGAAGGATTGTGCGCCAAATCTTATGACACTGCCAGAATTTCGTCTGAGGTCAAATTTGATCGCAACGGTCATTAATCGGCTGTCTGTGAACATGTCAAACTAATGATCAAAGACTACAGATTTTAGCCTAGGATTATAGGAATCTTTTAGGATTCTCAAAATTAGAATATTTAGAGCTTTAGTGTTTAGCTCCAACCCAATCCAATTAAACACACCTGAACCAGCTTAGGTCTTCAGGATTACTAGAAACTTCCAGAGTGGTGTGTTGGAACGGGTTGGATGTTAGCCATCCAGGAGCAGGACTGGACACCCCTGTACTATACTGTACCTGATGTGATGTGATGTGATGCATTGCCATTGTGGATTGCTCTTTTGATATGTCAGTTTCAACCTGTCAACCTGTGCTCTGACTTTGTCTAGATCCAGACATTCAGGCTGAAGTGGACACTTGGAGGAAGAATCTGGCCAATTACTCTTCTCAGTATGTAGGACAGACTCTTGTCTATCTCAATGGAACTTTTGAGGAATGTCGATTTCGTGAATGTAATTTGGGAAATTTAATCTGTGATGCCATGGTGAGTGAATAGGTCTATGATTTTAAAGATAAATTTGCTGTTAAAAGTTTGGTGCAATTTTTTGATAGCATTATTTTGCATATTGTTCTTCATAAGGACTACTCTAGATGGAACAAACACTACATTTACAAAAATTATGAACAAAAATTCATGCCTACAAATGTATGTAAGGAATAATTAACAACGGGCCATTGAATTCTTCGAAAATTGCGGAGTGGCCATTACAACTCGGGTGTGCATTATTTTCTAAGAATTCAATGGCCCAAAGTCAATTATTCCGCTTATACCATGGTTACCACACCTCAAGACACTGTTTCGATGGTGTATTTCAAGACATTTGTCAGGTTTTTGTCCTTAAAACACTCTTGTATGTGGGACTAATTTCTTACGCATCTTATCCCAAGCCTCCATTGCTAATTCCAAAACGTCATTTCAGAACTAGTAACGGAGGCTTGAGTCTTGATAGCAAAATAATACCGTTGATACAGTTATTAACGCACTTATTAACGCAGTTATTAAAGCGGAGAGAGAGAGAGCATATGTGAATTAGCCTACCTGAGTGTCTGTGCCTCTCTCATGGCAGCACTGTCTCTACTAATAGCGAAACGAAACTATAAGTTTATCTACCTCAAGAATCGCACAGTTACCTCGCTGGTAATTAATTCGTCAAAGCAGCGCTGACAAAACATTTCTGTGCGAGTGTGTGTCAGTACTAACGTTATGCAGTACATGTGTACGTTTGAAAAAGAGAGAGCATGCGCGAGAGAGGATGCGCATTCAGGACACAATAAAACGTATTTTGTGGCAAAAACCATGACACTAATTTGTCGTTTTCATCCTATAGTTTACTATATGTATTTGCTTGGTCGGTGTCGTTGTGGGTTTTGTTTCTTTTGCTGTTATAGGCTGTAAGGACCTTTTGAAATGACTGAAATCATTTGCCGAAGTGGTATGGAACTGTAATGCGGTCAAGACCTGCCTAGAACTACTTTAGCTGTGCGTTAATTTCCCTGAAAATAATTGCACACCTTCGAACGTTGATCAACCAATCAGATTTGAGCATTCAACAGCCCTGTAATTTAATCAGTGATAAGGCAGATGTTAATCTTATAGGCCCCATTCACACATGGTAGTAACATTTGTTTCAAGTGATCTAAGCTAAATCTAGGTGTAAAAGGTCCAAAGCGGTTTGTGATAACCCAAACCACATCAGGAGGCATGTACAACACATTTGTAGTAAGGACCGCCTACTTACCTCATCAGTCGACCACTCTGCCAGTAACATGCAGCTTTAAAATAAAATAACATCAAAGGGAAAAAAAACTCAGAAAAGCCAGGCATGCTAAAACAACACACACTTTCTTCAGCATGCACTGCAGTGACAGACCACACTGTAAAAAATTGTGCTGTAAAATAACAGTAATCTACTGGCAGCTGTAGTTGCCAGTAATGTACTGTTAATTTATAAACTTATTTCATTTGAATCAACTGAAAACAAATATTTATTAACTGCAAACACTTAATGTATAATAGTGAAATAATTAAAAACATGACTTTAACTCAAATTTTTTCAGTTTGTCTAAACTAACAATAACACACATATATGTGCTATAGTACTTAGCAAACAGTTTATCACTGCATCATCAGCTACACAGTTACCGTCTTTAAATAAAGCAACATGCAGCACAACATCAGTGTTTCTCAGCTCATCATTGACTGAAAGACAGGCTGTACTCTCCAGCATAATGGTAACCCCCAAAATGAATGAATTAAACTAAAAGATATCATCTTGTACAAAAACACATAAAACAGTTCAGTTGTCACTGTATTGTATTGTAACAGAAGACCAGACCTGAAAACATCATCTTCACACACAGCATGAGTCAACCGGATCCCATTCAAGAGCTCGTCGATGTCCTTCGACGAGCTCTTTCCACCACTCCAACATCACCACTCCCAGCGATCACCTCCGCAAACACCGTTACCTCTCCTTCACCTCCTGTGCACGCCAGTCCCATGGCGAAACCGGCGCCCTACTCTGGTTCGGCGGAGGACTGCAGCGGATTCCTTCTGCAGTGCTCGCTGGTCCTGGAGATGCAACCGTACAATTTCCCCACTGAAACCTCTAAAGTGGCGTTCATCATCTCCCAACTGCAAGGCAAAGCGCTCCAATGGGCTGATTCTATCTGGTCCCAAAATCATCCTATTACTCAGTCATACTCCGGTTTTGTGGCCCACTTCCGCGAAGTTTTTGGGAAACCTGTCTCAGACTCGTCAGTTGGTGAGAAACTTTATAATCTAAAACAAGGATCCTTATCTGTTAATGAATATGCCTTGCAGTTTAGAACTCTCGCAGCATCCAGCGGCTGGAACGAACAAGCCTTGATAACAACATATCGCCAAGGATTGGATCCTCGCGTGCGGTTGCATCTCGCTGCATACGAGGATTCCATCGGCCTGGAACGATTCATCCAACTCTCCATCCGTTTCGCCACTCGTATGCAGTCGTGTTTAGAAGAACACCAGGGCCAGTCGCTGTTCTCCATCTCAGCGCGCCGACCAGAATCCGTCAGCCCCCCAGAACCAGCCAACGAGCCCATGACTCTGGAAGGTACACGGCTCTCCCCAGCTGAGCGACAGAGACGGCTGACCCAGAATCTTTGTTTGTACTGTGGTTCTCCTGGGCATATCCTCTCCACATGCCCAATTCGTCCTCCGCGACCCATGGTGAGTGCCATCATTCCGTCTATTAAAAAGATGAAACCCCTCACCACAACTGTAACACTTACTGCTTCTGACATTTCCATTCCAGTGGTCGCCCTCCTCGATTCTGGGTCAGCCGGCAACTTCATCTCCGGCACCCTCTGTCGCCAGCTCCACATCAAAACCACGGCCACGCCGACCACCTACCAGATACGATCAGTAACGGGGGAAGCCCTAAGCCGTAAACACATCCGCCATTGCACCGATGCCATCCAGATTCAAGTCGGCCTTCTACACGTCGAACATCTCCATCTGCTGGTTCTGGAGTGATCCACCGCTGACGTGATCCTAGGGCACCCCTGGTTGGAGCAGCACAATCCAACGCTCTCTTGGAAAACCGGCGAGGTCCTGAAGTGGGGCGAAACCTGTTTCCACGACTGTTTCCCTGGGCTTCCCATTCCTCGTTCTCCACGCTCTGAGTCTCTTCCAGTCTGTGCCACGACCATCGAGAGTCCAGTGGACCAGCGCTCTGTTGACATCCCTGAGTGTTACGCCCCCTTCAGTGACGTATTCTGCCCACAACGAGCTTCCAAGCTGCCTCCACACCGGCCATGGGACTGTGCCATCGATCTGCTTCCGGGTGAACCAGTGCCTAGGGGAAGGATATACCCTCTATCCATCCCGGAGGAGAAGGCCATGGAGGAGTACATCAGGGAAGCTCTCGCTCAAGGATACATCCGACCATCCACTTCCCCTGCTGCTTCAAGCTTCTTCTTCGTGGCCAAGAAGGACGGAGGCTTGAGGCCCTGCATTGATTACCGCGCATTGAACAACATCACAATCAAGTTCCGTTATCCCCTTCCTCTCGTCCCATCAGCCCTAGAACATCTCCGTGGTGCCACTGTCTTCACCAAACTGGACCTCCGCAGCGCGTACAACCTCATCCGGATACGCGAGGGGGACGAGTGGAAGACCGCATTTGTGACACCTACCGGCCACTATGAATACCTCGTTATGCCGTATGGCCTGGTCAACGCCCCCTCCGTATTCCAAGATTTCATACATGAGGTGCTCCGGGAGTTGATGACATCTTGATCTACTCCCGGAGCCTGGCCGAACATCGCCACCACGTTGCGGAGGTCCTCCAACAGCTCCGCAAGTTTCACCTATTCCTCAAAGCAGAAAAATGTACATTCCATCAGTCTTCAGTCCATTTCCTTGGGTACATCATCGATAGCAGTGGCATCCGGATGGACGAGGGGAAGGTGGAAGCCATTAAGACCTGGCCAACTCCCTCATCCATCAAAGACTTACAACGCTTTCTCGGATTCTCCAACTTCTACCGCCGATTCATACACAACTACAGCTCCCTTGCCAGTCCACTCACCAACCTGCTCCAAAATAAGCCCAAGTCTCTGTCCTGGACCCCTGAGGCCACGGAGGCCTTCCAACGCCTTAAAGAAGCCTTTACCACCGCTCCTCTCCTCGTCCACCCCAACCCAGAGCTACCCTTCGTTGTCGAGGTGGACACTTCCACCACCGGAGTAGGAGCGGTGTTGTCCCAGCAGCAGGGGAATCCCAGCAGGCTCCATCCATGTGCCTTCTTCTCCCGCAAGCTCAACCCGGCGGAGAGGAACTACGATATCAGCAACCGGGAACTCCTAGCTGTGAAACTCGCCCTGGAGGAGTGGAGGCATTGGCTGGAGGGAGCCAAACATCCCTTCCAAGTCCTCACAGATCATAAAAACCTTGAATACTTACGCTCTGCTAAAAGACTCAACCCCAGACAAGCCCGCTGGGCCTTGTTTTTCACCAGGTTCAACTTCACCATAACTTACCGCCCCGGTCCTAAAAATGTAAAAGCAGATGCTCTCTCCCGTCTCCACGCTCCAGAAGAAAACAACGAAGATCCTGAATCCATCATTCCCAAAGAACTCATTGTCAGCCCCATTTCCTGGTCAGAGGAGACCTTACCCTCCTCCAATGCCTCCACCAACGCTCCACCGGGTTGCCCACCAGGCTTGTGCTACACCACGAGATCACGACGCACTCCTCTCATCCACTCAGCCCACACGTCACTTGGCACTGGTCACCCGGGGGCCAATGAAACCCTCTCGCTGCTGAGGGAACGCTTCTGGTGGCCCAACATGGCAGCTGATGTCAGAAGGTACGTGCAGGGCTGTAAGGAATGCGCCATCTCAAAGAGCCCACGCCACTTACCATCCGGCAAGCTCTTACCTCTGCCCGTTCCCAACCGACCCTGGTCACACCTAGGGGTCGATTTTATCACCGATCTCCCAGCCTCCAACAACAACACCTGCGTCCTTGTGGTAGTGGACCGGTTCTCGAAGTCCTGCCGCCTAATACCCCTAAGAGGCCTACCCACTGCCATGGAGACGGCGGAGCTACTCTTCAATCACGTATTTCGATACTTTGGTATCCCAGAAGACATTGTCTCCGATAGGGGACCCCAATTCATCTCCAAGGTATGGAGGGCCTTCTTCTCGCTCCTAGGTGTGACCGTCAGCCTAACATCTGGTTACCATCCTCAGTCGAACGGGCAGACGGAAAGGAAGATCCAGGAGATCGGTCACTTCCTCCGTACCTTCTGTCATGACCACCAGGACTCTTGGAACCAGTACCTGGGTTGGGCCGAGTACGCCCAAAACTCTCTCCGTCAGCCTTCCACCGGCCTTACACCATTTCAATGCGTACTCGGCTACCAACCTCCACTGTTCCCCTGGTCTGGGGAACCCTCCGATGTACCATCTGTGGATTACTGGTTCAGAGAGAGCGAGAGGGTCTGGGACTCAGCACATCACCAACTGCAACGAGCCCTGCGCAGACGCAGAATGACAGCAGACCTTCACCGGTCCGAAGCTCCCTCCTACCAGCCCGGTCAGAAGGTCTGGCTGTCAACCAGGGACATCCGCCTGCGTCTGCCCTGCCGGAAGCTGAGTCCCAGGTTCATTGGTCCATTCACCATCAGCAAGCAGATCAACCCAGTCACGTATCAACTTCAACTACCTCCACACTATCGAATTCATCCCACATTCCATGTCTCACTACTTAAGCCTCACCACCCTTCTGTTTCTCTCTCCACAGGACCTGGCGTGGCAGCCTCCGAACCCCCCCTTCCACTCATCCTGGACGACGGTGCTGCGTATGAGGTTTATGAGATCTTGGACTCCCGACGCTGTGGTGGTCTTTTAGAATATCTGGTCGACTGGGAGGGCTACGGCCCCGAAGAACGCTCATGGGTCCCCAGGGATGACATCTTGGATCCCAACCTCCTTCAAACCTTCCATTCCAATCACCCTGACAGACCAGCCCCCCGTGGAAGAGGCCGACCACCGCGACATCGGGGTCCTTGGCCCTCAGGAGCGGGCCGTGGAGGGGGGGGGTACTTTCACAGACACGCCAGGTTCCAACATCACCCAATCACAGCGCACTCAATCCCCAGAGTACTGATCACATGCACCTGCACCTCATCAGCACTCCAATCTTCACCCACATAAAAGACACTCACACTCACTCAGTCACTGTCCGGTCTCGTACGCATCTAGTACCCTAAATGCTTACCTCTTGGACTCCTTTGAAAACTACTTACCTGTCTCCATCGTCTCCAAGTCTCCTCGTGTTGTTCCAGTTTGTGTGTGAGTGTCTCCAATCCTCCTCATCAGCCATCTCAGCACCTCTCCACGGATCTTCACTTCTGCAAATTACCCAAAGGACAGTATTACCATTTATCATCACCTCAACATCTAACTTCATTCATCTTTACTCACCTGCACCACCGTAAATTCTGCTGTGTGTGAAAATAAAGTCTGTTATTTGTTACCTCTGCCTCTGCCCCGTCTGTATTGTAACATCAGTATTTACTCTCCTTATCAGTTACTGACTTTCCATAACTTTTTCTTTTAACTTTGACTAATATTTCAGTGAAATTAACTTGTTTCATTTAGAAAATCTGACTGTTATGTTTTACAGAATATTACTGTTTTTTTCCTTAATTTTACGGTAATCTACTGTCAGCAGGGTTGGCACCAAAAATGCTGTTTTTCTACAGTTTGTTGCCGTAAATTAATTTACTGTTTTTCCTTGATTTTACTGTAATCTACTGTGGATGCCAGTACATTGCTGTTTTTTACGTTGTCATAATTTTATTTATAGATGATTACTGTTAAATTACGTTTTACTCTGTTTTTATTTTCATCTTACACCTTTAACCCTTTTAACCCCACAGCAAAGTCATCACATCATGTAATGTTTGGTTCACTGAATTTGTCCAGTGTTTAATCCATTATCAGAAATGACATTATCAAAAATGACACAAAGAGCAAAATTTGAACCAGTGGGAAAGTGAAAAAGAAATTCAAAGTAAATTGTAAATTAGAGTGCTGTCAGCCCTAAACAGAACTGATACTGTATTGAAGATTAAACAAAGTGGTAGATTTGCTATTAATCTTGCCCTTGCTTGTATTTCAGGTCCATAATAATATTAAATATGCAGATGAAATCCAGTGGAACCATGTCAGCTCTTGTATTCTGAACGGTGGAGCCATTCGATCATCTATTGATGAGCGAAACAGAAATGGTATGTTTATTCAAAATCTTCAAGGCAGGGTAGGTGATTTGCCTCAAAAACATTTTTTGTTAGGCTGGTTGAAAGTCTCTTCACATCCCAATAGCAATAACTTTAGCAATAAGTTAAGTGGTCTATATGTATTTATATCATCTGTGGAAGGCATAGGACCACAAAATGTTTGTACAATCATATCCCTCGGTCCAAGGGATACAATAGGATGTCCTACCTGCCTGTCAACTTATGTCTTTACATACCCTCACGCACACTGTTTGCAACGCCAGTCACAAGCACTGCCCATAGGAAAGAAAAATCAAAAGTGAGATCCCTTTAACATCTCAAATGTTTCTCCTAGACATAAATGAGGTTACTTTAACATCAAATGGAGACTTTTGCTTGAGTCTCCTGCTTCTCACACTTGTCTCCTGAGACAAAAACTCTAACACTCTCACAATGGTCTCCTTTAAAGTTTTAGAAGAGATCTCAACAACATCACACACTGTGCTCAGACTTTTCTCCTTACCTAGAGACTTTGGATCACTCACATTTGTCTCCTCTAAAGATTCAGGAGAGATCTCAACAACATCACACACTATGCTCATATTTTTCTCCTTAGCTAGAGACTTTGGTGGTCTCACATTTGTCTCCTCTAAAGTTTAAAAGAGATCTCAATAACACCACACACTGCTCATTTTTTCTCCTTACCTAAAGACTCTGGATCACTCAAATAAGTCTCCTCTAAAGATTCAGAAGAGATCTCAATAAAATCACACGCTGTGCTCACATTTTTCTCCTTACCTAGAGACTTTGGATCACTCATATTTGTCTCCTCTAAAGATTCAGAAGAGATCTCAGTAACTTAACACACTGTGCTCAGACTTTTCTCCTTAGATAGAGACTCTGGATCACTCACATTTGTCTCCTCTAAAGTTTCAGAAGAGATCTCAATAACATCACACACTATGCTCATATTTTTCTCCTTACATAGAGACTTTGGATTACTCATATTTGTCTTCTGATCTCAACAACTTTGCAATGTGTATACCAAGTCAGATGTCTCAATGTGAACTCAAAAATTTCTATAATATACTATGTGTTAACAATCAAATTAGTCAAGGATTGGGTCATAAGCCATTTAATGTGCCTGTCAGCAAAGAAAGTGCAGGGATACCTGTCCTGTAGCAATTTTCCTAATAACAGCGTCTGGTACATTACTATTTTAAAAAAACAAATTATTTGCCCTATGCACATAAACTGCTGTACTACTTTCTTATTGTATCTACAAGTAAGAGTAACGTTAACCTTATTTCTGCATAATTTCACTCTTAATATAGGCTTAAACGCTGAAATTATGGACTGAATTTTTTTTTTTTTTTTTACTTTATTGGTGCACAATTTGTAAAGTTGTTGAGATCTAAACTTTAAGAGGAGACAAATGTGAGAGTTTCAGAGTCTTTAGATAAAGAAAAAAAGTCTGAGCACAATGTGCGATGTTACTGAGGTCTCTTCTAAATCTTCAGAGAAGACAAGTGTTAGACCATTGGAGTCTTTAGTTTAGGAGAAAAATCTGAGAACACTGTGTGATGTTACTGAGATCTCTTCTAAAACTTTAAGAGGAGACAAATGTGAGAGATCCAAAGTCTTTAGCTGAGGAGAAAAGTCTGAGCAGTGTGTGATGTTGTTGAGATCTCTTCTAAAACTTCTAAGAGACCATTGTGAGTGTGTTAGAAATTTTGTCTCAGGAGACAAGTGTGAGAAGCACGAGACTCAAGAAAAAGTCTCCATTTAATGTTAATTTAACCTCATTTATGTCTAGCAGAAACATTTGAGATGTTTTTGAGTGAGTTTTTGAGTAAAATTTTTTTCTCTCCCCTTTGGGTAGTTTCTATCTCATTCATCAACACCATTTTAATCAAGCACAATACATGCATTCTCATATTTGAAGTTTAGTGTAGAGTGTTGTTGCACAATGACTTAATAGAGGAAAACATGACCTATATTTAGATGCATGCTAAATGGATTGTACAAGACAAACTTTACAATGTTAAATTAAGAAAAAAGGTTATGCAACAACCATGAAGCACTAGTACAAGAGTGTTACATTTGTTAAAAAGAAAGTATCTATCTTAGCCTAAACATCTTGCACTTTGTCTAATCCCTTGTTTGGAATATGAAGGATCACATGATCACATGATATGAATATGAAGGCATCTGGGGCTAATTGTGCTTTTAAAAGTCAGTTGCATGAAAAGGTATTTGTTTAATTTGAATCGGAAAAGTAAGACTGACTGCCCTTTGGTTAACTGCTACTTAGTCAAACTAGTTCTTAAGTTAATATGCAGCTATGCTAAGTTTATACAGCTGGCACCAAAAGACAAAGCTGATACCTAAATGAGACATATAAGAGAATAATCAGCCCTTAGTATCCTGAGCTTAGAGAAAGCTCTGTCAGAACCATAGCCTTGTAGACAGCACATCAACATTGAGGCGCAGCACCTCAGATAGCATGAGTTTGAATCCCAGCTAAAGGTACTTTCCTGCTTCTCTTCCCTTCTCACCTCTTCCAGTTTCCTGTCTCTCATCCTACTGTCCTGTCCATTAAAGGTTAAAAAACCCAATGTCATCAAAAAAAAGAAGCAACCTCTGAAAATATTTTTACAATAAAGAGATTTCTTGTTTCTCATTTTGGACTCCTCTCTCTCAGAACTTTGTTATGTCTCAGTTGTGTCTACTTTTATTTCTCTTAAGGCATTTTAGGAGAAACATCTGAGAGTGTTGATACTACAATGAGAGATATATGAGAATCACAACTAAGTCTCATGAGCTTAGAAAGAGCAAGCTCTGAGCAATAAAATATTCCTATAATGGAGTCTTGAAAGAGACTGCAGCAAGACAATAAAGAGATGCTCTATGTTTCTTCCACCACATTATCAGTTTTAACTCCTTTTCTCTCAGATATTTCTCATGTCTCAGTTGTGTCTATACTTATTTCTCCTAAGGAATTTTAGGAGACACATGTGAAACACTGCTGATCCTGAAATGAGAGATATGTTAGAATCACAACTAAGTCTCACAAGCTTAGAAAGAGCAACCTCTGAGCAATAAAATGAAGTCTTGAAAGAGACTGCAGCAAGACAATAAAGAGATGTTCTAAGTTTCTTCCACCACTATCTCAGTTTTGACTCTTTTTCTCTCAGATATTTCTCATGTCTCATTTCTGTCTACTCTTATTTCTCCTAAGGAATTTTAAGAGAAACATCTGAAACTCTATTGATACTAAAATGAGGGATATATGAGAATCACAACTAAGTCTCATGAGCTTAAGAAAAGCAACCACTGAGCAATAAATTTTTTCTGTGGGTGCAACCAAAACAGCAGCTGCCTTTTACAGTTCCTCCTGAACCAAAACAACAAGCTTAAATGCGTTCACGCCATAACTACCATAATTCGGAAGAGATAGAAACCCACAATGTTATACTCGGAGCAATTCGTGACTGGAATTTATGCGTTTTTAAGGCAATGAAATAAATCTGCAGCAGTCAGGTGATACAGGTCAGTGCTCTTTAAGTTATTTATCGTTATTATTATCATAATGTTATGTGCTTTGAGACATGAGGTACTTTAACGCCATTTCTCATGACGCTTTTGTTTGCTCCCTGCTGTACGCATTCATGCGTTTTAGAGGAGGCGTGGCTTTGGAGACGCTCTGAAGGGAGGGTGGGATCTTATGCCTTCAAAGCAAGCTCGCTATTGCTAGCCTCTCCGAAAATGACCTACCTTACCTTTAAGCACAACTCCAGTGCAGATTAGAAATAATATTGAAACAGTCCTAATGCATGTTTCGATTGAAGGTTCTATCACAATGGAGGACCTGATCGCTGTGTTGCCGTTTGGAGGTACATTTGACCTGGTCCAAATGAATGGATCTACTCTGCGAGAAGCCTTTGAGCACTCAGTCCGAAGATACGGAGGAAGCACTGGAGAATTCCTACAGGTGTCAGGTATGCTTATTGTACATAGTGAACTTCTTGTAAACTGTTTAAAACAATAATCCCCTTCAATTTGAGTATTGGAATACCATTGTCAAGTGTTGTCAAGCTCTCAAAATTACATGAAAACATCATAAATCATCTAGTCCATATGACTTGCACGTTATTTCAGTTGAAGCAATGTAACTGTTTATAATTACTCTGCAGGTTTTCAGCTGGTGTATGATTTATCAAAACCACCTGGAAATCGTGTTAAAAGTGTGAATGTGCTCTGCACTGAGTGTCGAGTGCCCCGTTATGAACCACTCAACCCCAAGAAGGTGTATAAAGTGGTGCTGCCCTCTTACCTAGTGGATGGAGGAGATGGATACTCCATGATCAAAGACCAGAAACTCAAACATGACAGTGGTAAGTCATTATATATGCATATATGCACATTTAACTGCGCATTTCATCAAATACTTAGTATTACAGTATACTACTGCATGTACTGTATTCCACAGGTGACCTGGATATAGCAGTTGTTGCCAGCTACATCTCAGAGAGAAAGAGAGTTCATCCAGTTTTGGAAGGACGTATTCAATTTTCCAGCTCTTGCACTGGACATCGAGGATACATGCCCACCATTCTGCTGGTGTGGGCTCTCTGGATCATGATTGTTTAGCTAGTGAGATTATTTTTAATGTACTTGTGTAACAACATGTAGCCATTTGTGTGTAATTGTACAGTCAGAGGAAAAAAAGATACCTTTAACCCAAAGATTAGTTATCTTTATAGAAGTAAACAGCTCAGTTTAACTTAACTAACACTGCAGTTCTAGATTTAGCACATTTAACCCCATATTCTCATTATTACAATGTGAAAATAAATCTAAGGGGTAAAATAGAAATACATCATGATAGTATGATTTAATTCATGCTGACTTTCTTAGCCAGATGATTTTTTTTTTTTATCATTTTGTATTTCAGTAATACATTGTTTTTTCTTTTGTTTTTTAAAAATGGTGTTGGGCTTAATTGTTAAAAAAAGAAAGAAAGATAT